>JAKSZU010000006.1:51310036-52510036 GCA_026018925.1 Tupaia tana | reverse complement strand
GGAAGATGTATTTAAAACATTAAAAGAAAAACAATTTCAACCAAAAATACTATACTCAGCAAGATTATCCTTCAAATGGGAAGAACAAATAAAAGTATTCTCAGATAAACAAAAATGAAAGAATTCACCAATACCAGACCAGCTCTACAGGAAGTACTGAGGCAGTGTTGTATCAGGATAACTAAAGACAGACAAATAGAAATAGGAGAACAAAGAGCAACTGAGAAACTGGCTAACACAATGACAGGGATAAATCCACAAATATAAAATTAGAAAGTTAGTGGATTAAATTCTCCCATGAAAAGACACAGACTGGCTGAATGTATACCAAAACAGAAGCCATTTATATACTACTTGCAAGAAACACACCTCACTGATAAGGACATACATAGATGAAAATGAAGGGCTGGATAAAGATATTCCATGTGAATGGAAACCAAAAGAAGGCTGGAGTAACGATAGTGTTATCAGACAAAATAGACTTTGAGATGAAAGATGTATGAATAGATGAAAAAGGACATTACATGGTACTAAAAGGACTTATTCAACAAGAAGACATAACACTTGTAAACAGCTATGCACCCCACACTGGAGTGCCTAAACACATCAAAGAGAAACCGTTAGATCTTAAGGGAGAGAGAGACGGCAACGCAATAACTGTAGGGGATCTCAACAACCCACAGGACAGATCACCTAGACAAAAAATAAACAAGACAATACAAAATCTAAATGACACCATAAAAGAAATGGACTTGACAGACATCTACAGAGTATTTCACCCACCTACTACAAAATACACATTTTTCTCACTCTGACATGGAACATTTTTGAAGACTGACCACATGACAGGGCACAAAACAAGCCTTTACAAATTCAAAGGAATAGAAAATCTGTCTTTTCCAACCATGATGTGATCAACTTGAAATCAACTACACAAAGAGCCCTTGAAAATTCACAAATGCATGGAAACTAAACAACCTATTCCTAAATGACGTTTACAACTATAGATGAAATTAAGACTGAAATAAAAAGTTTCATAGAGATCAGTGATAATCAACAAAGTGTTTATAACCTATGGGACACAGCCAAAACAGTCATAGGAGGGAAGTTCATAGTGGCTAGTGCTCACAAGAAAAAAGTAGAAAGGTAGCAAATAAACAACCTAATGACATAACTCAGGGAACTGGAAAGAAAACCACCAGAAAAAAAAAAAATTCCAGGAGAAAAGAAATAAAGATTTGAACAGAAATAAATGAAATAGAGAATAAAAGAACTATACAGAAAATAAATGAAACCAAAAACCAGTTCTTTGAGGAGATAAACAAAATCGACACACCATTAGCTAGATTAATCAAGAAGAACAGAGAAAGGAACCACCAAATCAGCAAGGAAACAGGCATTATTACATGGATATAACAGAAACACAAAATATCATCTATAGCAAAATGGAAAGTTTGGAAGGTGTAGAAGCAGGGAAAGCAATGGTAGATACCAGAGATAGTAAGGACAGGGGTAATACAAGGGTAATAGAGGGAGGGAAGGAGCAGAACAGGGGATGGAAAAAAAAAAAGCACATTTAATTGACAAAAAATATTTGCTGCTGATAATGTATATAGTAATGTCTTTGTCTTGACTGATATGCATGGTATTCATACTGGAAAAAGGAATGTTGTACATAATAAAGATATATGTGATGAAATGTAAATTAAAATTTAAAAAAAGAGTTAAGGAAAAAGAATTTTCTTTAAAAAGAAGTTAACAAAGCTTAGAAAGGAGTGGCTGGAAGAATTTCGATGAAGATAGCTTATGGGTTGTAGATCCGAGAATGTTTTATTCTGAGGTCACTCTCTTTGGAGGTCATTAAGCAGAGGCTGATGCTGGCTTAGGCTGAGAGTTGGCCCAAGTTTCAGCCTTGCTGAGCCTAGTCCAGCTGGGTGGCACGGCAGTAATGCATTGCTTAAGGGAAGACAGATCTGACAGGGCTACTGCCATTGGAATCCCTGGCTCAGTCTGCCGATACATTTGGGCAAATGGGAGAGAGCCCGGCATCCACTCGGCAAGGACAGAGGAAGGGGACTTTGTCTAGAGTGCATCTCTAGCCCCTGTGAAGGGTACTCATCTTGAAGTCAGCCAGCTTAAGGTTTAGCAGGGCTGAAGCCATTTTCAAATTAAGGAAGGCCTCTAATGAGGTCAATGTGACCCAGTGCTGAGTCAGAGGGAGATCCTTTTGAGGAATTGTCAGCTGAGAAACCAGGAATGGGTATTTGAAGAAATCAGGATAATTACTCAGGGGAAAGTGATTGACTTTGACTTACTGTAGTAGGAACAATTTGCACATGTTTGTGTTTTCTATCCATAAATACTGAGAATGTGTTGCACTTTCAGAGATAGTTTGGTGGTGCTCGACAACTTCTCCTCTGTAACTGGTTACAGAAATAAACTTCCGTCTCAAGCCTCTACTTCTCCTTTTATTGACCCAGAGAAGAAGCAACTGGATTTAGCTGGCTAATAACAGTTGTCTCTGTGAGCAGGATTAATCAGTGGAAATTACCACTGGAAACCCTCTGTGGCTGAGGAACCAATTTAGTGGCAGGAACTTTCTGGGTGATTGCTGCGGAGATCTGCCACCATTTTTAGCTGGAGTAAGAATGGAGGTTGGGAGCAGGCAGACTAGCTTTTGGGTAAGTGAAACCGGATTATAAACTGGTGAGTCAAAGACTTTTTCTATTTGGGTTCTGTGTGAGAGAAGGAACCATCTGGGCACTATGGCTAGGGAAACTAGGCTCACTTGAATTTGAGGTGCACGTCTGTAGTCTGTGGACCTTCTGTGGTTGGTAACGTGGATGTTGTAATTTAGGTCTTGTGTGTTTGTGTGTGTAACAGGAGTTACATCTTCAGAAGAATAAAATTAGGGGTCCCCAAACCTGAGTACTTTACTAAGATACAGAAATCACAGCAGAAGCCCTCAAAGGACCCATCGGAATTTATGAAAAGGATTTACCAAATTTACAGAAAATCTGAGGATGGTCAGTATGACTTGCTGTCAGAGAGTCTTGGACATCAGAAAGAAACTGTAGAAAATGGAGTAGTAAGGATAAAGTTTCTCAGCTGACAGACTTGCCAATAAGGTGTATAATAATAGGGACGCTAAAGAGGCGAAAGGATTGAGCAACTGTTTTGTTTGGTGCCACAGGAGGACTTCAACAGAGCTGGTCAAGAGGGGGAGATGTGAAAGTTGTCAGAATTTGAATAGAGTTGTTTGTGTCAACTCTTTTGAGAAGACTGTAGGGGAGGTGTTTTCTCATGCTAGCATGCCTGATAACAAGAACTATCTAGGTAACTCTTTCCGTGAAAAACTTTGGTAAGCATGTTTGGAAATTATGCTCATGTGAGTTGTACCCTGGTGCAGGCTTTGCCTCAATTTCCTGAGAATTGCTGAATATTAAGCCCAAGGTACAATTGACAGTGGGGAATCAAGCCATAGATTCATTATACCAGAGGAAAACCATGCCCACTTGAGACTGAGGCCAATTAACACTAAGACATCTGGAGAGTAAAGCCAACATAAGACCTCTGCTTTATAACCCTGGGCTGGCTTGGGAAAGTAATGCCTTAGATAAGATTCCTCAGCATATAGCTTTACTGAGACTGAATACTGGATCAGTACAATGAAACTTTTCACTAAAATTCAGACTTACCAGGGACATACTTAATGGGGATGAATATTTCTTTTGCTATGTTCTGCTATTATGGTAAGGAGTTTCAGCCCTAAAATGTGTTAAGACTCTCAGGACCAGCAGATGGCATAAAGGTTATGTTGCTGGACTCCCACAGGTAGACCACAGTTTGAGTCCCGGATCCAGCGTCTTAAAACCCATGCCAGGCACGTATGTGTGCATGCCCAAAATCCTGAGAGGAGAATGGAGGAGAAGGGATTGTGGTGTGGCCAACCCCCTGGGGGGTGATTTCTCCCTTTCTTTCTCTCCGGCGAGCACATGCACCCTGTAGAAAAAAATCTCTCTTAAAAAAAAAAAAAAAAAATACTCTCAATCTTGGCTAATGGGACCGCCAAATCTATGAATAACTTGCAGCTATCTTTCAATTCTCTGGCAGGGATGGTATTGAATAATAGGATGGTGTTAAGTTATATTTTTGCTGAACAGGGTAATGCTTGTGTGACAACTGATACTTCCCATTCTTGTATGGTTATACCCTCTCAGAGATGGGTGTTGGGAAGATTTGACAGCAGGCCACTTTGCCAGGCCATTCTGGATCAATATACCCTCCTTGCTAAAGGAGGCTGCTGATTGGTTTTCTAACATAATTTTCTGGTTCCCAAATGGACTAAGAAATATACTTGTGGGAATAGGAAAATTGTTAACTACTGGATTATTGATATTACTGCTTGAACATTTGGTTTCAAAGGATGCTTGTCTTCCCAAAGGTCATGACCAAATCATTCCGTAAGACCAGAAGTGATCATGGGTAAAGCCTTTCAGCTTCTTCATAATAAAATTATAACCAAGTTAGGAGCCATAGGTATATTTGACAGTGGGGATTGAATCAGGTCAGCTTGAAGCTTGGTAGGTCTATAGCCGTTTTGAAATTAGGAAAGGTATCTACGAGAACACTCTGACCAAATGCTGGGTCATAGGGAGATCTGTTTGAGGAATGGGTATTTGAAGTCAATCAGAAATCTGGATAATTACTCAAGGAAAGTGATTGATTCTGGTTGAGAATAGTGAGAAATGATTTGCATGTGCTTGTATCTTATATCCATGAATGCTGAGAACATGTTGAGATTTCCAAGACAGTTTGGTGCTTGCTGACTGTCTCATGGATACAGAAATAAAATCCCTTTTTCTCTGGCCTATGCCTCTCTTTACTTGCCTGCAAGAATTAGCCAGACTCAGTTGGGTGGTAATGATGCAGAAAAATTATGATGCAGGAAGTTGGCATGTATGAACCCAATACCCAGTGCAAGAACAGTAGTGAACCCGATTCTTTGTCTCACTCTTATGAGGAATTAGAGACATGGATACAGAGAAGGAATAATAAAGTGAGAATAATAAAGTTTAAGAGAAATGCCAGCTCATTGAAAGCTTAGTGCTGCTCAAAAGGAGTGTGCAGGGAGTGAGTTGTCTGCAGGGAGTGCTGCTATAGGATGGGGGAGTTGAGCTGCAGGGTGTAATATCCTAGGTTCTTTAGGTTCAAATCTCTAAGAGACCAGTCCTGAGATGCAGAATGAAAAACCACAAACACATGTAAATAGGAAGAGAGGAGTTTTAATAGAAAACTAAAGTTTTATAAGGGAAAGAAAATACACCCCCATGCCTGAAGGTCATTTGATGGGCCGCTGCCAGAGAAAGACAACTGTACGGGGCATGAGGTTAGGTGTTACTTTTATCCTGGGGGATGGTAGTAAATGTTTAGCAGGGGAAGGTCTGCCATAGTATCTGGCTTCTTTGGATTCCTGGACCTTTTCCTGAACTGATCCATCTCTTTCAGATGAAGAATTTAATTATCTCGTTGCACATGCTCAGGGTGGTCTTTGAAGGAATTAGTGTCCGTATCTGGATGCACTGACTGGATGTTGACTTAGTGTCCCATCCTATTGGTGAATTTCCGTGTGTGTATGTATCTGGGATAGCAGAAGGAAGAAAACAACCTTCCTGGTGCCAAGAGCTAAATGGAAAGAATGAGAGGAAGGAATCTTTAAAGAGGGTCTGATTGCATTTCCTGATGGGCTGTGATTGACCAAGCAAGCTGTAAAACAGCTCTGGTTGTAAGATAATGTGTGAGCCATTGGTCAGAGCTAACACTTGATTTAGTGAGAGCAGTGAATGACCTTTCTCAAAAGCTTGACCAGAGTGATCCCATTTTGTGAGTTGGCTCTACCTTAATATATGTGTGTGTCCATTTCCTACCACAGGGACTCTTTCTTGGGGATCCCTGCCCTATTTACCTACTAATTTGGTCTAATTCTTGTTTCAGTAAGAGTCGGTCTATCTCTCTTGCTCACTCACAAATGTGTGTGTACACCCTCTAGAAGGAAGGAAAGAAGGTTATGTGTTTGTTTCAGGAACCTGGGAGAAGGAAAGAAACCTAATGAAAGATGGGTTGAAAAGCATTTCATTCCAATTGATCAGTGGGATCAAAGCAGGCCAGTGAATCATTTACTAGAGAAAGAAACATTTTTCAGATTTGTCTTCATAAGACAAAAGGGACATGCATGACTCTCAGAATCTAAGTTACATGGGAGAGGGTAATTCTTTGCAATGAGCCATTTCCTGAAACACAAAAGCATGGAGGTATTTCTTAGTGCTGCTTCTTAGTATCAAAGGATTCATGCAAAATTCAACATCATTAAAGTCAGTGGCCAAATATGAATAGAATTCGAGACCATTTTCAGCCTAAAAGAAATGCTGAGACAAAGTAAATAAAGAGTTTATTAGGACCAGGCTTAAGGAAGATGGCCTATGGACACAATATTCAGGTCGCGGAGGTCTTAGATTTCAGGATGATTTTAAGGCGGAGGTTGTGAATGGAAGTGCAGTATTGCAAGTAGTTTTGCAGGACAGTGATGAGCTAAGTTCTGTGATGGGGCCAGGATGACCCCATGGTCACCTGGAGTCATTTTGCTGACAGTGTGGAGATGGTGAGTCTGCACACTGTCTTAACTGAAACATTTTGAAGGATATAATTAATAAACATGACTGGGAGGTAAAGGACAAATGAATCTGGCCAATAAGTATGTTCATAAAATAAAGTCAGTGAGTCTAAGTAGCATCTTCAGCTCTTTCAGGTACACAATCTAAGAGCCACAAGATGAGTACAAGTTTTATTTTTTATAGGCTTGACTTAGGTAGATTGGAATCTTTGGAATCTCCTGTTTTCAGGAATAACTGGTCTAATTTGGGTTCTGTCAGCTTCCTTAACATTTCAATTTGATTTCATGAACTGGCATTTTATGAGCAACTCCACTTTAGTCTGTTGGAGCCCAGAGCAGTAGCTTAGTACAAAATAATGGTTTCCTGTAATTTCTGTTTAACACAGTGAATTTGAAAAATTCTGGTATATTGATTTAGTAGACAACTACATTACTAGATAGTGATTTAAAAATTTGGTCTAGGGTCATCTACTTTTGTGATGAAAAAAAATCACTATAATAAAAACAGGCTAAAAATGACTTAATTCTGTTGGAAATGTAAAAAACAACAAAATTTTCAACCTAGAAAACCTCTCCACAAAGGTAGAAGAAAAGCAGTTTTATTGAATAAGCATTAAATCAGAATGTGATGTGCATCACACAAAATCTCAGATTGGAAAGACAAACAATATCCCCTGTTCTGGCAGTCAAAGCAGAAATGACACTTCAGATGTGTTTCCTAGATGGACATTAACTAGTCCTCAAGTAAGACTTGGCATCACCATTCATCACACGTGGTTGATTCCAGATTCACCTGGTAGTTGAGGTAATCATCTGTATTTGCC
Source organism: Tupaia tana (assembly GCA_026018925.1). Classification (NCBI taxonomy): domain Eukaryota; kingdom Metazoa; phylum Chordata; class Mammalia; order Scandentia; family Tupaiidae; genus Tupaia; species Tupaia tana. The sequence continues at coordinate 52,502,542 of JAKSZU010000006.1, read as the reverse complement.
AATTAGTTTTCACCAAAGGAAAAATAAACTTACCTTTATGTCATTTGGTAGTTTGGCAACTCTGAACTGGATGCCCCACCAAAGTTTAATTCTACCCTCCACAGAAACTGGGAGGTAGAGGCACTCTCTTGACCATTACTGAAAAGAGGAAAACCAAATTATTTCTCCAGGATTTCACTGCTGACAGCAGATGTTTGGGGTGCTCTCACAACAGGCAATTCTCCATCTTTCTGCAGGTGCCAATAGGATGTTCTGTTGGGTTGTTGGGAAAGTCATAATGCATTTTTGCATTAAAAAAATCATGACTTTCTTAATGACCTAATGTTCAGTTCTGACACTATATACTTGAAGGTGGCATACCCATCAGATGGGAGGCTCAGTCCCATGAGACTGTCACCCTGCTTCAGACATTTGAAAGTGATGAGTCCTCAGTTTACCTGTGTTTGTCCAATGTGACTACAAATTGGAGTTTCTCATGACCCCTCCTCAGGTTTGTTAATTTGCTAAAATAGCAAACTGAGGAAAACACTTCTTTATTATATAATAAAGGATATGATAAAGGATGCAGATAAACAGTTGGATTAAGAGGTACATAAGGTGAGATCTGGAAGAGTCCCCCAAATAGGAGCTTCTGTCCTGTTGGAATTGGGGTATACCACGCTCCTAGTACATAGATGTCTTCATCAGCTCAGATCCCTGAACCTAGTCCTTTTGCGTTTCAACAAAGGCTCTATTACAAAGTCCTGATTTAATTATGTCATTGACCATTGGTGTTCAGTTGACATGGAGGTCAGGGAATAGGGCTAAAAGTTGGAACCCTCTAATCTCGCCATTGGTTTTCTTGGCAACCAGCTCCCATCCTCACCCCATTCAGAAGCCCCCAACCATTAGGCAGCTCATTAGCTACAGAGAGACAGTGCTTTGGAGGTTCCAAGGTTTTTAGCAGCTGTGTGCTAGGAAATAGGAAAGCGGACCAAATATATATTTATTATGATAAATCACAATATCACAATTACATTTCAAAGCAATAGTTCCCAGATCGCTGAGACAGATATTTCTGGGTCCTCAAGGTGGCAAGAGGCTTACTTAGCTTTTAAAAAAATTACATACATCTTTAAGAATTAGAGAAGAATATACAAGTTTTCTAAAGTAGATGCTTTATGAAAAGTGAGGGAAAGAAATTTCTTTTCAACAGACAGAATTAAATATCTTATTTTAAATTTGTATTTTACCTTACACATGCAAGTATACCTGTGATACTTTCAAAAACCTCTTAACTTGGACATTATTAAATATATTACAGGGGTTTTTGCTAAGCCTGTAAAGTATTAATAAAACTACATCTTTGATTATGCCTGCTAAGTTAAAATCTATCATTGTATCTGTCTCTGTAGTTAGTAATAATGATGGTGATGATGGTGGTGGGGGCCTCCAAATCTGGGCCTATCTGCCCACAATGTTTACGAATTCCAAAGAACACACTTGGCGGTCCAGCAGAGAGACAGGAGTTTACTTCCTAGGGAGGCTCCACTGACAGTTGGGTGGAGAACGGTCTGTGTTGTCAGCAAACATAGGCTCAGGTTTTATATGCCAAGAATGAAGCATGCATAAAATCAAGTAGAGGCATATATTGTTTAGGGCTTCCATACCAGATCAGCTTATCAATCAAGAGAACTGGGGTATGTCTGGGGCTTAGTGCCTCTTGTGATATTAATTGTGGGTGGGGTGAGAGGTGTACATCTGGAACAGCCGCTTGGGGACAGCCGTGGCCATAGGCCAGTTCTCTGAGATCAGGGAATGGTCACCAGGTGATCATGAGATCCAGCTGGGCCAGCAGTCGGATCGCAGAGGAATAGGGCAAAACTGGGGGGAGGAGAATGCGGTGTCAGAAGTTTTCCCTCAGTGCTGATTGCCATTGTTTATTGCTGTGCTGGCCATCGCATGAAGTGCTTTACACGTGTTCTTTCTGTAACGTAGAAGCTGTCATATTTACTCTGAAGATTTGGCATGTAAACAAATGATGAGTTACTTGCCCGAGACTACAATAACAAGTGGTTAAACGTAATACTGAGATTTAGATCGAACTTGAGATCTTTGTGCTTTCTATCATAAACTATGCCGCTTTTCATAGATAATGTGTCCCAGTGGGAAAAATATAATAGAACTTATTAAAATTTTTTGTGACACTCTTGCTGTGTTTTGATCCCTCTGTCCCAGCCTCGCGAGTTGCTGTTACAGGCACACTACACCCTGTTAGACCTTCAGGTTGGACCAGAACTCAGGTCTGCCTGTGGTCTCAGCCTGTAGAGCAGTGTCCTTGGCAGCGTGTACCACCCTGGCTGGGTTGAGGTCATTTGTTTTTGGTGAGCAGTTATACAAGCCTGTTTTGATCATTGGATAGTGGCGTAATAAGAATCTTCTGCCCGATGATCTAGCAGGTGTCCCAAGTCTTCAATCAACAAACACCATCAGTAACAGCAGCCAAGGAAAGAGGCAGTCTAAGAGGCTTCGGGAACTATCGTTTTCCTCAGTTTAAGAGCTATGCATGTACACTTTCGGAGTGAATTCTAGGTAGCTTGTTCTGTGCAAAAAAATGATCTTGGAAAATGAATAAGGGGATAGAAATCTTGGGATTTCCCAATCAGATCGATGCCTATGGGTCAAAGATATACTACCAATTTGTATTGAGAATGGAACAGAAGCAGAAGCAAAGGTCTTTATTGCCAGCAACCAAATGTCAGATGACAATGATGAACAGCTAGAGAAGGTATCTCGTGGCTCTTTCCTCTGGCAAATATGATCAGCTCCTGGAAAAACGATATTAAGACAGAAGTCTACTCCAGGGCTCCTCCAGGGGGGCAGCTCATGCACCTGATTGTGTGTCTTTGCTCCTCTGGTGCCATTGGGTGGACAAAGGTCCAGGCTGAAAAGCTGCAGCCGCCTTGCCCCTGAACACTGACAGAAGAAATGACAGTGAAGGTTCACATTCTTACAGCTGCTGCTTTGGGACACTGTGAGTATAAAAGGTTCAGGGAAGTGGGAAGAGTCTTTGCTCTTTCAGGACATTATTGGCTACTATTGATTATTTTAAAAGCTGAAAAGAATTTAGAAAGCAGTTTTTCAGTCTTAACTGAATTCTTATACCACCCCAAATAGCTATCAATCATTTTCCATTGTTAGACTCTTCTATTTGATTCTTGGCTCTTAAGAGTCATGAGTTTTATTTCAAATGAGAGTGGACCTGAACCAAAAACCATAGGTTTGTTCTTGCCCAGAACACACTGACCTTGCGCATTACCCTATGTGGAATGAAGGATGGTGGCCTGGAATGCTAGGCTTCGGGATATCATTATATCCTGATTACACTAGGGGATAGCCTTTCTTCCTAATCTTTGGCTCAAGAGACCTAGTGGCACCTAGATCTAGACAGATGATAGCAAATTCACAGGAAAACACATCCATACACACAGCTATTGTTCATGGTGAATGACAGTAATTCAGGGACTTCAGCAGGGTCTTCGTTACTATTGTCCCTTGCTAATTGGAAAATCGATGCTTACAAGATTAAAGTGACTCAGAGACTCGACATTGACTCCTGCAGAGTCAATTTAGGGATGCAAATCCATGGACTTCTCTGTGTTCCTGCTTTACTACCCCAAAGTGCCTCAGCTGCAAGCCCCCAAAAGAGGGAGTTGGAAGAGGACTTGGGATGACCATTTCCCATAGGAGGTACTTTCTCATTTTCCCCTTTTTTCCCTCTGTCTCTCTCTGGCAAGCACACATACTCTGCCAAAATTAGAAAAACATTTTTAAAAACTAGAAAGACCATTAAAAGAGAAATGTGAAAATAAAAATGTCTCTTTGGTGTGATTAAATACCAGCAAATACTTTGTTACCGAAAGGGAAATCTCTCTATTGTTCTACGATTGCAAGTTACTTTTTTTTGTCTTTTTAAAGAGAGGTATTTTGCTATAGTGCATGCACTTGCCAGAAAGACAGAGATAGACAGAAAGTGAGCTGCCCCCTCCCCCCATGGACATACCTCAATCCCTTCTCCTTTTTCCTCTCCTGGGCATTCCTAGTGTGAGTTTAAGCCCTCAGGGCAAACTGTGGTCAACTACAGGGGAGTCCAGGGACTTATCCATTATGCCATCTGCTGGTCCCCAAGAGTCACTTTTTTTATTATTATTATTATTATTATTATTTTATTTTTTTTTTTTTAGAGAGATTTTTGTGCTCACTGGGGTTGGGGCAGGGAGAGAAAGAGAGAGTGAGGGAAAATGAGGAATTATCCTCCACTAGTGGGGAATGGCCACGCCACAATCCCTTCTCCTTCATTCTCCTGGGATCTTGGGCATGCACACTCATGTACCTTGAGTGAGTTTCAAGTCACCAGGTCCAGGATGTAGACTGCGGTCAACCATATGGGAGTCCTCTGGATTACACTAGGCACTTACATGTCCATTGTCCTGGACACTCACATTGGTAAGTTACAATAAGTACTAAGAGAAGAAAATCCCACAGTTCATATTTGAAAGATGTAATGGGAGAAAATTGACACTGTTTTCTTATTGTAACTCACCAAACCTTGTATGTTCAATAAACAGAGTGCACTTTTTTTAAATTAACCATTGCCAAAGTGAAATAAAATTAAATTCCCTACTTTTTTTGTTCCTTTTCAACATTCTGAAAAACTATGCTTTACATGTTTATATTATTCTTTTATTCTTCCCAAATTTTATTAAAATATGTGTATACATACATACGTAATAAACACATCCTGTTCTAAAAGTTGCTTTGTTCAGTTCATGATATACTATGGACATTTTGCAACATAGAAACTTGTCACCTCACAAAGCATAAGGATCTGTGTCACTGTAGGGGTGTGCCATCCTGTAGAGGGCCCATGGTTTACTTAACCAATCACTATGGTTATAATCACAAACAGTTTTTCTGCTTGTTAATGACACTAAATAACTCATTGTACTCACTCTAAACTCAGAAGTAGTCTGTGTCCACCATGTGCACTTAGAGATTTAGTGATGTACATTACTGTGTTGCCTTTCCTAAACTTTGTATCCATATACAGTTACAGTAACTAGAGAAGAGGAGCTTTCCCCCAAGCTATTGTCAACAATGTAGTGAATATGTGTCTACCTACCGCACTTAGCCACTCAGACACACACTTCAGTTTAGAGTCCAGTGATCATAATCAAAAGGAAGACAATATGGTACATGAAGGAATCATTTTCTTCCTCCTCTATCTCCTTCTCCTTTCCTTCCGTCCCCTCTTCAGACTTAAAGACTGAAAGTTAATGGATGAAACAAACAAAATAATTCTAAAGCACTACCAATGTTGAGTATATTTACAGCTTTCCAAAATTTGATTGCTGGATCTGAAACTGTTTTCTGCATAAATACAATTTTGTTTCTGCTTGATCATATGGATCACTGCAGAACCCACCTCCACTTCTCAGTGACATCTGTGTGAGTGGGATGCTAGTACATTCTGTAAAAACTGCTGAATTATGCTTTATAGGATTATTAGGATTATGGCTCATTTAATAAATACTATTCTAATGCTTTGGACTTTTCCCCTTACACTGTCTCTCTAAAGACTAAAACCTTAATAATAGCAATAACAGAAAAATTGGCTTTTCAAAAAACTGAGCTCTTAGCATCTCAGCTATGGATTTGCACTTTATCTGCTTTGCTTATAGTGGTGAAAATTTAGGTAATTTCCATTTCTCATGAAGGTACATTGTCCATAAATGCCATGTTTCTTTTTTCACAGCTGAAGTCATATTTAAGTTCTTGAGAAAAGTGTGTGTGACTGAAAAGAATCCTGAATCAGGTGGCCCTGTGGGCTGACAAAGACCTGGCCTGCTGCTTCCATGAATAGCTCCCCAGGGGCCTCATCTGTAGCTCTGAAAGAGGTCAGCTTTCAGCTTTTGGAGTTATTTTAAATCTTTGTGCTTTCCAAAGTCCATTTAGGGGAGCTACAATAATGTTTTTTCTTTAACAAATTGTAGTCTATTACAGTGTTTAAGCTTCTGTAAAGACAGTAGTAATTCTTTCCCCTTAGGCCATGTGTTTCCAAAAGTTATATTGTTGGAGTATCTAGGCTATCTGTAAGAAGTTTCTGAAAATATGGAAAAGGTGATATTTGGGGATGATTTTTTAAATATATATATATATATATATATACACACACACACACACATACATACACACACATATATGTATATACATATATATACACATATATACATACATAAAACATATGCACACACATGTATCTATACAATATATATTTTTTCTATAGGGTACGTGCGTTTGCTGGAGAGACAGAGACACAGAAAGCAAGAAATCATCCTCTTTCCCCCAGGGGGATGGCCTTCCCACAATCCCTTTTTCTCCATTTTCCTCTTGGGATTTTAGGCATGCATGCACACATGCCCAGCAAGAGTTTTAAGCCACTGGGTCCAGGCCTTGAACTACGGTTGACTACATGGGAGTCTAGCAATGTAACCATTCATTATACCATCTGCTGGTCTTGGATGATATATGTGGAGAGAGAGAGACAGAGACAGAGAGATTTTTCTCTTTCTTCTTTTAATGGTTCAGAACTTTCATGCCAGGAACAATGTATGAAATAGAGTAAGTACATGGGTCTTACCCATTCATTACCTCAGAGGGCTGCTAGTCAGAAGTGGAAAAGCTACAGGTTTCAAAGCACTGGCCAGTGGGCTGACCTTCCCTAGAGGTGTTCTATTTATCTAACACGGGGTATTCAAATACAAATACAGTGTCTGTGTCCCCACTACCCCTAGAATTTGTGTTGGCATTCTAGACCCAAAAGAAGGTGGGAGTTTTGAGAGTAATTTAAGCCGGGAGGATGGAACCCGCCTGAAAAGGCTTACAGTGCCCTTAATAAAGGGACCCCAGAGTTCTCCCTGCTTCCCACCCTGTGCTGATACCACTAGGAGTCAGCGTCTGCACCAGAACCCAGCCATGCTGGAACTCTGACCCCAGACCTCCCATTTCCAAACTGAAAGGTAAATTTCTATTGTTTATAAGCCGCCTGTGTATGACAGTTTGATAAGTCAGCCCAAACTAAGATATAGGGCTTTCCAAACTATTGATTAGTAAATTTAAAAATTTGCATTTCAACATTTCAAGCTTCTTTTTTTAAAAAAAATAAGTATTTATTTAATTTTATTTATTCATTCGTTTATTATAATTTGACCAGAGAGAGACACAGAGAGAGAGAAAGAGAGGGAGGGAAAATGAGAAAGCAAGCCACCAGGTCCAGGACTGGAACTGTGGTTGGCCATGTGGGAGTGTCCAGCACGAGCTCCATGCCACCTGCTGGTCCTGCATTTCAAGTTGCTTTTAGGAAGTGGAAGATGTGGTATTGCAAGAGTAGCATTGCTACATGGTAATAATTTAGAGTGGAATATCACTGCCTTTTCAGAACAGACTATGAGTTTCATTTTATTTATTTATTTTTTTTTTCAGTTTTTTGCTCCAGGGCAGATGACAGGGAAAGAGAGAAATCATGCTCAAATTTCTTCTCCTCCATTTTCCTATTGGGATTTTGGAAACACATGCACACACGCCCAGTGTGATTTTTAAGTTGTTAGGTCCAGGACTCAAGCTGTGGTAGATCACATGGGTGTCCTTAACCATCATGCCACGTTCTGGCCGCTTCACTCATTTATGCATGTCATCTGCTTACCTCCCATACACCACTGAATTTGCAACTTGCTCTGTTACTGTGAAGGTGCAGTGGAATGCATGATTTTTGAGAGTACAGGAAACAAAGGGAGTTTTTAAAGACAGTTGAATTTGTCATCTTCAGTTTATAATGCCACATTCACAGTGAGTAAACGGTTGCATGCTTCACCTACACTTTGTACATACCTCCATGAAGATGCTTTTGATTTTAAGTCTGCTTGCTCCCATAGACCTGGGAGTGGGGACAGGGCTATATCCTGATTGCTGCTGTAATGTCCCAGTGCCTATCCTTGCAAAGACAGCTACTTTGTGAATGAATGAAGACTTCAATGGATGAGTAAAACATGGTGTGTTGAGTTATTCATGATGACTTGGGCCCCTTAACCAAAGAGAGAGAAGTTAGAGGTGATTTAGGATGGACTTTTCTCAACACCTGGCACCTTCACATGGTTTGCAGTATAGAAAACTGTGAATCAATGTCATTTATGGCCTGAAATACGTGCTGGCGTCTACTGTTCCCCTTGGAGCAGCATTGTTTTTCTGAATCTTGGGAATAACAATTCTTATTTGATCATCCCATTAAAATTAACACAAAACCTAACACAAGCTCATTATTCCTGTCAAGTTTTTAATCATTACCTGACAAAAGAAGACACTTAAGTCATCCAAAAATATAATTTCTGTCTTCCCTTTGGAAGAATAACAGGTTGAATTTTTTTTCTCATTATAATTTTGGTTCTGTTTTTAGTTAGCACTTTATAAAAGAACGGAAAAATCTTTCCAATCTTGCCTTTGTCAAGAATGTAAATACAGAATGTTCAATGTTTTGGAACAGTTTTGATATATTTCTTCTTTAAATTAGGATTATAAAAGCTGGAAGATGCCATAGCCATTTAATGAAAAGGTAAATATTTTAGTGAATGCAATAAAAAGGAAGCTATTTAACAAATGGTATCTGAGGGTGATTATTTTAATTGGAATTGTTGCATAAGAAAAACAATAGCAATTCCTTCTAAGGAGAAAGAAAAGCTAGCATTGACTTAATTTAGTCTTATTAAGGACAGATACATTGTGAATGAGCTTTTAATCATTTGATCACAAACCAGAAGTTACATTTAGATTGGTTTCTCACAGACTAAGATCTCTGTTGTCATCTCATAAAGTTATTTATCAGTTACTTTGATATTGGCATATTTTAGGAGTTAAATTTAAGTCCTGTGGAGTTATATATGCTAAATTTTATTTTGCATGTGCTGACATGTGTGGGGAAAAATTCATGTGGGTAAAATGATTGAATCATTTGTTTAAAAAATAAAGTTAATAGATCCGTTTGTGAGAAATTGAGTCGATGCTATCTTTGGGAGTCATGCCCACTACAAGAATATCCCGATCTTGATGCAGAAAGATGGTGGCTGGGGAAGTAACAATGTATGTCTGTGACTCAGATTTTAAATACCTACCTCTAAAAGCATATTTTCATATATTTAATAATGAAAAGATAATATATACAGTATACTGATTATTTAGAAACTTTTAGCTAGCTATTACTTTAGAATATCACTAAAAAGAATGTGTCCTCTGTCTCTCTGGTGAGTGTATGTGTCCTAAAACAAAAAATAGCGCTCTCTCTCTCAAAAAAAGAATATGTTCAAACACTATTTTGTGCTTCTCAACTATGAAAACACACACACCAAATTTTTCTTTGCAAATATAATCCTTGGCAAAGCTTTGTCTCCTTTCTAGATATTTGCAATTTCTCATTTGGCATTGAGAACATTTAGCTTACACCCAAGGCGTTGCTGTAATGTCCTTTGTGTGACTATTTAGTGAAGGAGTGCAGTGGAAATTCACTGGCCTCTCCGTCGGAAATGAATTCCCCATGGTTTTGATGGTGAGTTCCTGTGGTATTAAGCCACTGTAAATGTACTGCCATTACGGAACCTGTGGCGTTGCAATATTCCCCTACGCAAACATTTTATATTTCTTTAAAGAAGATTTTTAAAATACCTAGCAAAGAGAAAGCCTGCCAAGGTAATCTTCTTAGGCAAATCCTTGTTTGATGTGCAATAGTGGATTGAAAAATTGGACCAGCAAGCTACATAAGGCCTGCTGGGATGTTCTAACCAGCATTGAACTAACTTCTCCTCAAAGAACCTTGTCAAAGACTGGAGCCTCCGCTCTCAGGACATCAGTAAACTTACCTGTCATCCTCTCCCATGGCTGTGGGAAACAGTGTGAAACACACATAGAAGTGCAGGGATATGAGGGGATTTTAAAAAGTGTGTGGAAAATGCAATTAAAGTATGAATTTATTTTTGTGCAAAAATATTTTGAAACCCCTGCCATAGTCTTTTCATAATTTACATCTTCCTTTACCTTTTTGAAGCCCCTCCATATGACTTCTGACTGATGTTGATGGGGCAGGGCAAAGGAAAGGGCTGCAACGGGGCCTCCCTAGGAGCCCTAGATTCTCTGTTGCTCCTGTTGGGCCCAAGGAAGCTCCGATTTCTGAAATTGAAACTTAAAGGACTTTTCATTTACTTGGTTTTCAGGTTCATGCTTTGACTCTGGTAGTGGGAGAAATGGTACAGCTCACTGCTGTGGGGGGATTTTCTAAGGTCTGGCTGTGATGAAAAAGAAGGCAGTTCTCTGGCTGGCCCTTAGGTACTTGTCACTGGCCCCATTCTCCCTTCTTTAGGCTGTTCTTACATTGGAAATAGCTTCACTGTCTCCTTACTCCTGACTTACAAACATTTCTCTGACATAGAAAAGATGTACTGAACCCACAGATGTCCAGCTTCTTCCCTAGTTCCCCAGCCCAGCAGTATACCCAATGACATCACTGTCATTTCCACTGACGAAAGTGGAAATGCCAGATTTACTCATACCCTTAGGCTTGCACTGACAATTTTATGTAGTCCTAACAAATGAGTGTATTTAATTTAATTATGTTGCCTTAATCTTATTCGTTTAACAGAATCACATCTTAGCAAGTTGATTCTTAGACACTCTTGCCAAAGAGTTGTGTAACTTTCTGGAAAGAAGAAAAAAAAAAAACTAATTTGTTTCTTGCATCTTCATCCTTTATTCATTAAAAAGCAAAATCTGGATTTTTTTTCATCACTACTTGATTTCTGCCATTTATCACAGCACTCCTAGACTATTAAATTGGCCTTTCAATGTTCTTATTTTCAGATTCTTCTGTCTCCAACAAAAAAGAAAATCAATGTTGTCAGATTTTTCTAAAATTTAGCTACTGGCATGCTGAAAAATCTTTAGTAATCCTCATCGTTCAGCAATAATTAAAATCTATACTTATTTTTATTATACCATACCTTGCTTACGTTTTGTTGATTTCCCATTGACCTTAGAATAAAGTTGAAATGCTTTAAAAAATGATTCACCTTGGGGCCAGCAGATGGCATACTGGTAATGTCGCTGGACCTCCCACCCCTACCCACACACACACACACACATGACACAACCAACCACTGTTCGAGTCCTGGACGCGGTGGCTTAAAAGTCACGCCAGGCACCTGTGCATGCATGCCCAAGATTCCAGGTGGAGAATAGAAGATAAGGGATCGCAGCATGGCCATCCTCCTAGGGGGTGATTTCTCACTTTCCCTCTCCCTGTCTCTCTCTCTCTCTTTTTGGTGAGCACATGCATCCTAAACTGGCATGCTCCCGCTTGTCCCCATCCTTCCTTTGTCACATGTCCTTTAGGTGCAGATGAAAAAGCCCTTCCTAAGGATTGCTTTCTCTGCCAATCTTGCCCTTCTCCATCATAATCCTTGTTCAATATACAGATGGTTTTCCTCTTCGGGTCTGTCAGCTTCCTCTGGGCTGAACCATATCCAATATTTTGGCTGCTATATTTCTAAGTACAATACCTGGTACATAAGAGCTACTTCATGTTTACTGAATAAATGAATTCCCTTCACTCTCTGAGTACAACCTGTATCTCACATTATCTGATACAAATTTTACACTCCATTACTATGGTAAATATTGCTCCCACCATCTCTAGATACTCTGATACTCCATTCTCCTACAATAGTTTTATATATATATATATATATATATATATATATATATATATATACACACACACACACACACACACACACACACATATATGTATATATGTATGTATATATATTTATATATATAAAAATAAATATATACACACACACATATATATATACATACACACACACACACACACACACACACACGTTGTTTTGTCTTTTTGCAGACTTCCTTCCAGCTTCCATCCATTGTGGGTTATCTAACACAAATGCCATCTGCTGCCCTGCACCTTTATCTTGCCCTTGCCAGAAATAATCCTCCTCTCCTCCATGTTATCAAAGCAATTTGTTTGTCCAATTTCTAAAGCAATGCCACCTTTCCTAATGAAACGTATATGTATCTCTAACTTGATATCTAGAACTCTTTAAGGCCATTTTAGTTGTACCCTACTATCTTCCTAATTCCCAGCATCGTGTTTTATAAATAATACTCATGTCTTCAATCAATATTTGCTTCAATATTTAAATAATGGCCACTGCAGACAATCAAAAGTTTTCCTAATCATATTGCTTAGTTTTCTTACTTAATCAAATGTTCATGACTCTGTGCAAAAGATCATTATAAAATAATATAGGGTCTTATATAAGTAGTTCCTTTTTTAAATACTTTCTGTCATGTGATTTCAGGAACCTATGTAAAATTTAGTGAATTAAGAATCTTTAAATAAATAAAAATAGCTAAAACTCTAGTGATGGATCTCCCATTAATAGACAATGAATAGAAGTATTTTCCCTGGTTTACAGAGAAAGCACAGAATGGAAACATTGATTCTAAAGTCAGCATCATTGGACCCTATTCGAGAATCACTAGAATTAAACTGGGCACAGTAAGTAAATTGAAAAGTCAGCATGGTTCCAAGTTTGTTTAATTTCCCACTAGCATAGAGCAAAGTATATTTGAGAATGACCACTGTTATTAGGAATTTAAGGGGCTGCAGAAAACTGTTGCTAAAAACATTTTTGGAGAAATCCTTAGCTAAAAAAAGGAAAAAAGGATTCCTGAAGAAACAGGAAAATAATACCTTACAAATAAAAATGCATACTTTTTTAATTTTTGAAGAATGAAAGCACTCTTAAGAACTAGGAAGAGTTTTTTTTTTCTTCAATTTATTTATTTGCATTCATTCACTGTACATCATTACAGCATACAAAATGAGATTTTCCATCCAGAATACACTGTATATTGTCTCAATCAAGCAGATCAACAAACATGTTATTGTCAGCAAATAATCTTCCATTTCTTGTTTTCTGTATGTTTTGCTTTTTTTTTCCCCCATCCTTGATTCCCTATCTCTTACCCTCTGCCATCTCCCACTCTCCTCCCACACTGTCTCTGGTACCTATGTTTGCTTTCTATACTGTTTTCCCTCCACATTTTATTGAATTACTAAAGACTTAATTAATCTAAATATTTTCATAGCAAACACTGGTGATATATACATTTCCATGAACACAAGTCTAACTTTACGCATCCTATAAAGTAGCACCTAGCTGGGGCTATAAATCTTACTGCAGTCATTGAATAGATATATTTTTTTTTCCTGAAACTTTTTTTTTGTAACTTAATTTACATTCTTTCCCTAAGCATCATCACAGCATATGAAGTGTGATTTCCCATCCAGTATATACTGCATAGTGACTTAATCATGCATATTATAAAAAATTTTCCATTTCTAGTTCCTAGAATTATTTTTACCCCTCTTTCTGACCCTCTGTCCTTTCCCACCCTCTTCTCACACTATCTTTGGTGTCTACAATTGTCTTCCATTCCTTTCCCACCCACATTGTATTTATCACACAATTTCTTACATAATCTAACTACTTTCAATGGTGAGTTCACTTGTTACTATTAAGAAAACCAGTTTTAACTTAAATCAAAGAAATTCCAAGGAACTTTGCTTAAAGCCAGGAAACAGGTTAGGATTCTGTTCAAATGGTAGGTGCATGAACCTATCAGTCTCATGTACTTTTGTCTTCTATTCTGGTTCAATTTTCCTGATTAAATTCTGGGGTATAATATTCAACTCCAGACTTGTCCCTATGATTAAGTTGGCCACTTTCTTAGTTTTTGAACTCTTATTTCCGTGTGTCTGTATTTAATTTTCCTGATATAGCATACCCTTGAGAACTTCTTGGAGATCTGGTCTGGTGCTGGTAGATTCTTTCAGGTTTTGTTTATCTGAGAATGTTCTTGTCTTTTCTTCTCACATGAAAGATCATCTTGCCGGGTACAGTATTCTTGGCTGAAATTGCTTTTCTCTTAACACTTTGAATATATTTTCCCATTCTTTCCTCGCTCGCATTGTTTCCGATGAGAGATCTGCTGTTAGCCTGATGGGATGTTCTTTGTAGGTAACTCGATGTTTTTCTTTTGCCAATCTTAGTATCTTGTCTTTGTCTGTGGTTTTGGTCAGTCTGGCTATAATGTGTCTTGGAGAAGATCTTCTTGGGTTGATTCTACTTGGGGTCCTTTGTATTTCCTGGGACTGGATCTTCGAATGCCTCTCTAGGTTTGGAAAGTTTTCTTGCAGGATTTCATGGAATAGATTGTCAATGCCCTTATGTGTCTCTTCACCTTCTGGAATGCCAATTATCCAGATGTTTGGACGTTTGGTGGTATCTAGTACTTCTCGTATGTTATTCTCAAATTTTGGGGCCATTTTTTCAGTCTTTGTGGTGGATTTTTCTAGGCCAGCCATTTTCTCTTCTGCATCTGAGATTCTATTTTCGGAATGATCTAGTCTGCTTTTAATACTTTCAAGGGAGATTTTGACTTCCTGTATTATAGATTTCATCTCTAACAGTTCTGTTTGAGTCTTTTGTAAAGTGTGTAATTCCTCTTTTAGATCTTGCAAGAATTTCCTCATCTCCTGGAACTTGTCAGCTTCTTTCTCCTTTCTCTTTAGCAGTTCATTATCTCTCTTCTCTTCCATCTCTGTTAGCTTCGACATTATGAATGCTCTTAATTCCTTATCAGACATTTCCATGATTTTCACCGAACTGCTTGTGGATGAAGAAGAGTTACCCTTTTCCCTTGGAGGAGAGATATTTTCTTGTTTTCCCATACTTCTTGTGATCCGGCAGTGATTTCTTGTCATCTGATGGATGGTGTGTTTCTTTCAAATTCTTGAAGTTCAGTCTAAATGTTTAGGAGCAAGCAGACAGAAGCGATCTAGAATCTCTTTGCCGTTCTGTTGTGATCATGCTAGCTCGTTTACTGGAGGCTGAATTATCAGTAGAAAATCTTCATTCCCTGAAATACCTAGTTCACTGGAGCCATGTGGAACCTTCTTCAGAACTAGGAAGAGTTTTATAAGCAACACACACTCAGGGCTTCAAGGTTGTCTATGTATGCTACTAAAACAGAATATTTCAGACTGGATAGTTTATATATAAAGACCAGAAATTTATTTCTCAACGTTGTGAGTCTGGGAAGTCCAGTATCAAGGCATTGGCATCTGGTGAGTCCTTCATGCTATATCATCATTGGCAGATTAATTGAAAGGCCTGGAACAGTGCACAAGGAGGTCTTAAAGATCAGATGCTCCATTCCAGTGGACATGAAGATTTTTTCAATGACAAAGTTGCCTCCTCTGATACTAGAGAAGTTATAGGATATAAGGTGATGTATGATAATGAAAAGGGGTGTTTATATGGACTAAATCCAGCCCTAGCTTCTTTGAAATTTTATTTCCCAGTTAGTAAGTAGGTATCTGTCTATAGCTCAGAACTGCCTTGTGAAGGCTAGAGAAATAAGCTGGACTTGTCTTATACAGGATTGATTTGGGAGACAAGCATGGTTTGGATAATGGTTTGTCCTCCAAAGGTATCTGTTTTTGAATTGATTATCCCCCAGAAATCAATGTGTTGAGACCTGATTGCATCCCAAAGGTATTAAGTGAACACTTAATTACTTCATGGTACCCCAGTGTTGGGCCTTTGGATATGATGTCATTAGGGTGGAGGGCCCTTGTGATTGTGTTCAAGTGGGTTTATCAGCAGAAAGAATAAGACCATACAAGAAAGAGAAACCCATAGATATAGGATGTGCTCTGTTCTGCCAAAATTTCTGCTTTCTACCATTTTGTGATGTCTTTGGACTTTCCGCTCACCAGAATTGTATGTTTTGTAAATAATCCACTATTTTCTTTATAAATCACCCAGTCTCAGATGTTTTCGTTAAGAACACATAAAACAACCAAAGACAAAGACAAGGGACTGTAACAGGTTTGGGGTCTCACTTCCCTCTACTTGGCTAAGTGGTTGACTTACGAAGACTTATCTCTATAAAGTAATTTCCCTCAGACCCAGGAGCAAACTGCCCACCCATATTTTCCCCATCTTTATCACATACTGTGAAAGGCTTTTAAGTTCATCCTTTACTAAATAGGAGAACAGGAGTAATGCTTACATTTCCAGGGATACTTGAAAGACTTTTTCAATAGAGAAAGAGTTTTTCAATTTGGAGCAAATAAACAGTGATGCATATTCAAGGAGTCCTGAGGCTAACCATGATTTGTTTCAAATTAGATCTCAAATTCCCCAGAAAAGTTAGGGCATAGTTAAAATTGTTGGAAAATTCTGGGACCTGGTTTATTCTTCTTTACTTTTTATCTCTAACCTCAGGCTATGCACTGAAGAGCAGGATGAGTAGATTTCAGTAATACAATCTAACATTAGTATCCACTGCTCAGTCAAGGAAAATCTCATTAATAGAATAAAAATTTTCTTCTAAGCACATTTTGGTGGTTAAGAGTTCAGACATGGGGTGTAGAAATTCATGCATTCATTCAACAATTTATCTTTTCTTTGTCTCCAACTCAATGGTCATTTATTATGTTCTAAAGCTAAGTGCTAAGGTAGTACAGCATGTTATTTCATCTATTTTTAAGTATTAGTATTCTCCTTAGATTGTAAAGAAAACTACTTCATAGAGTTTTTGAGGGTTATAAAGCAAATAAAACTCAATACATGTTACCTATTACTATCTTGAATACTGGTTTCAATACGATATTATTCAGTACAGTAAAATAAAATGCAAGACACGCAGCACCCCCCCCCCCACCCCCCTTAGTTGGGAAGGATGAGAATCCAGTGGATGCTGGGGCCACCAGGTGGTGCTGGACTCCAACAAGGTCAACCACAGTAGGAGTCCCAGACCTGGCAGCTTGCTTTCTCACTTTCTTTCTCTCTCTTCCCTCTCCCTCACAGTCTGTCCCTCTCTGTTCAAATTAAAAAAATAAAGTTAAATTAAAAAAAAAAGAACCCAGTGGATGACTGAGACGACAGATAGTACTAGACCCTATGTATGCAATCATTTTTCCTATACTGTGTTTTCAGCTATTTTGAGTCCCCAGTTGACCATGAAGAACAAATCATGGAAAGCAAAACTGGGTTAGAGGGGACTACTACAGTACAACTTGACGCTGGGCTATGCTATTGTTTAAATGTTCGTGTCCCTCCAAGGTACCAGGTAGTGGTGTAGGGGTAGAAAATGGTATTCTGTGAGGCAGAAGCAAATGGAACACTTCTGGTTTGCATCCAGAGACCTCGCTAAATGTGTTGGCACATGTTTGCCTATGATCTGGGCTGGCCAGCTCGCGATGGATCATGGTGTCAGAACCCTGTTATGTGTTTTGTATTTATCTCTGTCTTTCTCACTTATAGAATAAACAAACTTGAAAATGAGTTTATTTAAGATTATGCTGAAACTTAATCTGATACAATAATATTGAGAGGTGTGGTCTTTAGGAGGTAATTAGTTCACAAGGGCTCTGTTTTCACCAGTGGGATTGATGCTTTTGTAAAGGACTAGAGGATGCAGCTTGGGTCTCAACTGCTCTTTTGCCATGTGAATAGGAAGTGACCATCTCTGAAGCAGAGTGAACCCTCTCCAGACACTGAGTCTGCTGGCAACTTGATCTTGGATTTCTCAGTCTCTCGAACTGTGAGCAGTTGATTTTTATTGTTTATGTATTGCACAGTCCAAGTTGTTTTGTGGTAACAGCCTGAATAAACAAGAACAGGCCAGCTTCAAGTTTTGATATTTAGAACCAAGAAGCATAAAGCAGTGGAAAGAATTCTTCTTTGGGAATTAGCTCATCTGTATTCTATGGACATGTTATTCAGTTTCTATAAGTTTATGGTTCTTTGACTTTAGACTGAGACTTTCATGTGAGATGAGTGACTACAAAGTGTGGGTGCTTACCATAGGGGCAATGGAGAAGATTTTACACTCTTTTAGTTTATGGTGACTTTGTATTTATGGCAAGTAACATTGGCTGATCATTTATTTCTCATTCAAAATATCTATATATTAAATTAAACCTATTTTGAGAAATAGTCTAAGAGACATGCAAATATTGTAGAAATCATGAAGGTGATTGAGCCATTTGAGAAACAGTCTAATAGTCAACATTTAATTACTTCAAGTTCAGGGTTTTAAAGGTGAACCACACCAGATTTAGTAATAAAAATTAATGAATTTTGGGCCAGCAGGTGGCTTGGTGGTTAAGGCACTGGACTCCCACATGACCAACCAAGGTTCGAGTCCCAGACCTGGTGGCTTGCACACATGCTATCTCTTGCTTTGCTGGGCACACATAACCTATAGTAGCAGACTTTTAAAATAAATAAATACAATGAAATTCATTCATTTAAAAAAGTTATTTATGTAAATGAGAAAGAAATAACTAATTTATAGTTTTGAACTAAGCAGTGTATGAAACTTTAAAATACAGAAATTTTGAGAAAGCCTAAAGAATTCCTTAGGACTAGGTGTCACTTTTGGATGGGTTTTAGGATGTTCTGGGCAAGGATAAAATTAGAGACCAGAGAGTCAATGTTCATAAACAGGACCTTTGATCAAAACATTTTCTTCGGGTAAGAATTATTTAAAAGAGAAAATCTTATCTTCTATTTTTAAAATTCTATCTTAAAAGAGAATTAATCCAACTGTCGTGAGAAATACCAATAAGATAACAGGAAATTAGGGAAGGTATGATAAAATGTAAACTAATTTTATAAAAGTAAAAAACTATACATACAAACATATACACACATTCTATCCATATATGCAATTATTTTCTTATGACATTTTCCTTGCTCAAACTTGAATGTCTAGCAGGAAAATGGTCACCAGATAACAATCAATAGCACAATGTTGATATTTACTACGTCTTAGCTGATATAACTCACAGGTTTTGCAGGTTTCTAAAAAAGAGCATTGTATTATATGTCATGATGACAGTTGATACAGCAGATGCCCAATTCACCCCACTTATTTCATGTCTACCACCCCAAATAAGTGTCTGGAGAAAAGTCATAAAGATCTTTAGATTCCTGTCTCTTATTATTTAGATTTTCCTGGGGTGTTGGCATAGAAAAACATTCAGTGACTACTACTGCTTTCTGTTCAGAAGAGCAACCTATCAACCTAAGAACCATTCTATAACCAGAGTGTCTTAAAAACTCCAATTTGATATTGACAACACCAACAGATACTTATTTTAAAACATTCCTACTGTTTTTTCCTTAAGGTTTTTGCCATAGGGCGTGTGTGCTCATTGGAGAGAGACAGAGAGAAATTGAGAAATCATCCCCGGGGGGATGACCATGTCACAATTCCTTCTCCTTTTGGGATTTTGGGCACACACGCACCCTGTGTGATTTTCAAGCTGTAGATCAGGGGCTTGAACCATGTTTGGTCATGTGGGGATCTAACACCTTAATCTCCATACCATCTACTGGCCCAATTTCTCACTTTTTAATTGCTTTTCTATAATGAAGATATTTAGAATTATTCCCATAACAGGAGTTATACAGAGAGTTACATAGAACATCAGCTACTTTAGTGGCCTCAGCACAGGCAAGGTTAGTTCTGCTCCTCAATAAACTCTGTGTGGGACCAGCAGTTTGCGTAATGGCTATGTCGCTGGACTCCCATGTAGTTGACTGCAGTTCGAGTCCCGGGCCGGGTGGCTTAAACTCACGCCGGGCGCGTAATACGTGTGCGTGCGTGCCCAAGATCCACGAGAGGAGAATGGAGGAGAAGGGATTGCAGCGTGGCCATCCGCCCTGGGGGGTGATTTCTCGCTTTCTGTCTCTCTGTCTCTCTCTGTCTGGTGAGCACACGCGCCCTATAGCAAAAACCTCTCAAAAAAAAAAAATCAATAAAAATAAACTCTGTGTGACCTTAAGTGAGTCACTTAATGCATCTAAGCATCAACTTTGTAGTAGTAAAATGTAAATTATAATGTTGTGACAATGAAATATCAAGTACTCACTGTAGTTTCTTACACATTGTAAGTGTTTAACATTAGCCACAAAAATCATAACCAAGGATGACCTAGAATAAGAATAATACTTTTTTTTCTCATGAGTTTCTCCATGATAATGGTAAAAAAATATTGTTGATAATATTGTGTATGTTCTTTCTTCTATACAGCAAATGCTTCGTCTTAGTTAATAGTTTTCTAGGGAAACCATTGCCTTCTATAATTGTTCTGGCAAAAGTATGAATGAAAGAATAAATATCAAAAGTCAACAGTTTACAGTTTAATATTGCAAGAGATAGTTTTAGTGTATTCAATTGGCTTCTGAAAAGAGTCTAGCTGGTGTTATTGGATATATACCGCAGTTTTTGTTTTCCGGTGAGACTGAATTTTTGCTAGTCAATCTTTTTCAGCCCTTACATGTGATTAATGCAATGATGCATGGGAATAGGGTAAGACTGGAAGGTTTCCTATTGATAATATTCAAACAGAAAACTTTTCTTGAAGTGGAAAATATTTCAGAGATTTTCAAAAAGAAGAGATTATAGAATAAGTACATAAAATTGTGAGTTAGCAGTTTGTTTCTTAAATCAATAAACATCTTGAAGTACTTTTGAAATGGTAGAGCAACGGCTTTCAAAAACAAACTTTTCATATATACAATAAAAATATTAGCAACAATTGTAAGAAATTTGCCACTTCAGGACTCTGGAAATCAACCAAAGGGTTGCAACCACTTGAGGAACTTTATCTAAGAAAAATGACTGAATCTCAGAACAGTGAATTTTGTAGCATTATAACTCACCCTGTTTTTATTCCCCTGACTCTTGTGATCTTAAAAACTTCATTTTACAAGCTGTAATGATATACAGTAGTTGAATGTATAAAAGAAAACTAAAATCAAATTGTATGACATAGTAAATTAAAATCTTACTATAAAAACTCCAAAAAACTTTAAAGCAAACATATGTTTAAAAACTCAAGTTGACCCATAATGCATATATTAATTTATGTCAGCCTAGCCTGGTTTTCTTTTTTACTGATTTGAACGATCAATTAAAAATATTTAAATGTATTCGATAGAGGCCTAAATAGTTCCTTGTTTATCTACACTCACATTCCCATATTTAGTTGCTTGCTATTCAGTCAGTTTTAAATAATATATGGCTAAACTGGGCTTTCTCCTCTCTTTCTACACTACTTTCTATGAACTTGACTTAGATTTTAAGATTACACATTCTGGTTTTGGTTAAATGATATTTTCCATAATGGAAAATATATTTTGAGAGGTTTTTTTTTTTTTTTTTTTTTTTTTTTTTTTTTTTTTTTTTTTTTTTTTTTTTTTTTTTTTAATACTTGTAGAAAGCAGGTAGTTCTGCTTCTATTCCAGTATCTGTAATACCGGCAAGAAAATTAAGTGATAGACAAGTGAATGTGTATTTCCTTTCTCCTACCTCTTTCTTTTAGTAAATCCAGGCATATCTCTGTAGAGACATCATAGTCGTAGAATTAATCTACTCATTGGCATTGTAACTTTTTAACTTCCTTGGCCGGTTGTCATAGGTGTATTACAAAGTCTTTGTACTAATTATTTCATATATTCCTCCTGCAGCTACTGAAAAGTTAGTAACTATGGCAATATACATAGGCTGCACATCTTCCTTCCTTTTACTTCTTGCTGTTTTTATTCATTAAATGCAGTTAAACCAATGTTTTTGTTTGAACTTGGCTGCTGAGAATACCAGACACTTTACATTTTTATATATTCAATTTGTCTTCTGTAATATTAAGATAATTAATTTACTATTTATTATGGCTTAAACAAAATCAACCCTGATAGAGATTTAACTGAATATAATCTATTTGATTCATAGAGCATACTTACTTCTTTTCTGAGGGCATGAGTTTTCAGAATGGAAGGAAGCAGGGCTAAGTGATGTTTGGAAAACAGTGAGACAAGCTGGGAAGGACAGTGGCCACTGCTGGAGTGAGGAAAGACAGAGCCTTTGCTGTGGCCAACATCTCACCGTCCTGTCTACCTCAAATGATGGTGCTTGCTCATAGTCTATCCTGACAATGGCTGAGTTGCCCTGTTGTGAGACAGGATACTGCTCTGCAGGTATCACCATATCTCGTTTTCGGGAGGATTTGCCTCTCTTGGGTCTACAATGAAATTGACCATGAGGATAATTCACTTCAACTTCTTCATTTAGAGATGTCTGGGACTTTGAATAAGGTCCTTACAAGGTAATGTGAATTTTTCTTTATAGGATATTCATATTGCCACATTTGAAAAGCTGCTGCTTATGTTGGACATAGGTTCATTCAAAAAAATCTCTAACCCATGAATGATGAATGGACTTAGGCCCACATGCTGGATATCTCAGGTTAAGTAAAATAATTGACTGGTCACGTCCTTGCACTTCAATCCCTTCCCTCCATGAAGCAATGGAATCATAAGTGAATATATTTTGGTCCTTGTCATGACTCGGCATTACTTGATTTCTAAGACATCTGACTCTTAAAGTTCTTTCTCCCTTGTCCAAAACTTCCTTAACCCCATCCATTTCTTACTGATATGAACCAAGTGTTTACTTTTATCTCTCCATCAACCCATGTTCTTTAGATAAAGAAATCCTCTCTGGACATCATCAGTCTCTTCCCCAGGCTGGATCTCATCCTTGTTTGTAATTTTCATGGAGCGCTTATTTATGGTTTAGATTCCATAACTTTTTGTTTGTTTTTCCTAATGGCCAATGGCACAGGTACTTGCAAGAGAGGAAGGGAGGGAGGGAGAAAGGGAGAGAAGGTGAGAGGAAAGGAGGGAGGGAGAGAGATCACCTCTTACCCCCCCAAAGAGGCATGATCAATGCATAATCAATTTTGTTCCATTTCTCCAGGCTGTCAGGATTTAAAGTACATGTGTACACACGCCTGGTATAGTTTTCAAGCCACTTGGGCCAGGAATAGTACTTAACTACTGCCTTAAGAAGCTGACCCATAGAATCCACTACTTCTTTAAGCTTCTACAATTTCTGCCTTGTCCTCTTTAATTTTACTCTAGTAGGTTATATTCTCTGATTTCATGGTGATTGAATCTGTTGAAAATTCCGGGTAGAAGATTTCACTTGGGACTCCGTAAGTGGTTATCAATCCCCTATGACATTTCTCTGAGTTATTTTTCTTGCTTGCTTTTTTTTTTTTAAAAAAAAGTTTTTACAGAGATTTTTGCTATAGGATTTGTATATTCACCAGAGAGACAGAAAGTGAGAAATTACCCCCAAGGGTCATGCTGGAATCCCTTCTCCTCCATTCTCCTCTCAGTATTTTGGGTATACACACATATGCACCTGGCCTGAGTTTCAAGCCTCCGGGTCCAGGACTCAAACTGTAATTGGCCATGTGGGAGTCCAGCAACATAACCATTATGCCATCTGCTGGTTCCCAGAGTTATTTTTCTAAAGACTTTTCATGTTTTTTATACATGAGCCTATGCTTATTTTCAAGACTGAGATCAAATCATACAAACACTTTTCTCATTCTCCTGGCTTTGGGGGGCAGAATTACTATCTGTTTTATCTTCTTGGAAGCTGGTACTAGCTCAAGAAACTGAATGAACTGATAGAGAATAGAAGATGTTATGGGATCTTATGCTAATCTGTCTGGCTTTCCTTCCAACATTATTTGTGATGTGGCATTCATACTGACATAGGAGAGTTGGATGGTAGAAAACTTTAATAATATTATAGCTTTCATTACAATAAAATAAGCTATGCAAAAAATTATTAGGTAGCTTTGTTCACATTTAGAAATTTCAAGCTCACTAAAGGAACCTTTGTGGTAATAATGGTTATACTGGGTTTATTTTAATTGACATCATTTTGGAGTTCTTCAATAATAATATGGTAGCCTTTTTTTTTTCTTTTTTGGAGAGGTTTTTGCTATAGGGTGCGTGCGCTCGCCAGACAGACAGAGAGAGAGACATAGAGACAGAAAGCGAGAAATCACCCCCCAGGGGGGATGGTCACACCTCAATCCCTTCTGCTCCATTCTCCTCTCCGGATCTTGGGCATGCACTCACACGCACCCGGCGTGTGTTTTAAGCCACCGGGTTCGGGACACGAACCGCGGTCGACTACGTGGGAGTCCAGCGACATAGCCATTACGCTAACTGCTGGTTCCCTTTTTCTGTTTTTTATGCAAAAAAATGCCTCATGACTTTCCCGATGACTTAATAGTTTACACACCAAAGTTTAATTTTGCTTGTAATAATGAAGGAAATTACCACTTAAAGACAGCCTATAATTCTGTTAATAATTTTCTTTTTTGATAAAAAGATTTTTGCTATAGGGCACATGTGCTTGCTGGAGAGACAGAGAAAGACAGAGAAACAGAAAGCGAGAAATCACCTCCCAGGAGCGATGGCCATGCCGCAATCCCTTCTCCTCCACTCTCCTCTCAGGATTTTGGGCATGCATGCACACGTGGCTCCTGTGTGAGTTGTTTTTTGTTTGTTTGTTTGTTTTGTTTTGTTTTTGGAGAGGTTTTTGCTATAGGATGTGTGTGCTCGCCAGACAGACAGAGACAGACAGAAAGCAAGAAATCAGCCCCCAGGGGGGATGACCACTCCACAGTCCCTTCTCCTCCATTCTCCTCTTGGGATCTTGGGCACGCACGCACATGCACCCAGTATGAGTTTTAAGCCACCGGGTCTGGGATTCGAGCCGCGGTGGACTACTTCGGAGTTCAGCAACATAGCCATTACACTAACTGCTGGTCCCCCTGTGTGAGTTTTAAATTGCCGAGTTGGGGACTCAAACAGTGGTTGACTATGTGAGAGTCCAGCAACCTAACCATTATGCCATCTACTGGTCCCTCTGTTTATTTTTGTGTTTTCTTCTTACACTCTCTTCTCTTTTCATTGTATTTGTTAATGCTCTCTTCTTCTCGTTTGAGTTTATTAAATATTTTTTAAAATGTTATTGCTATTTAGTGTCACAATTTTTTTCTTTCAGTCTAGGTCATGGATTTTGTATAGTTATGTGAGTTTTCTCTTAATTCCATAAAATATATATCTGTGTGTTCATTGTATGCATATTGCCATAAGAAAAATTTTTTTTTTACTATATATGTTTGGGGCTCTATATATATCTACTATCTATAGCCATACACACACACACACACACACACACACACACACACACATATACACACACTAGAATATAATATAGATGAATAAGTAGTCAAAATATAATCACCTACATTTTTTTCTCTTTGTTATAATCATCCAAGCAATTTTATCTTGAATATTTTCAATTTAATATTCTCTAGAAATACAGAATCTCTGTTTTTTAGTAATTAAAAATGGCAGACATACTAGCTTTTTAAAAACTGAATCTCACTTAGATAGCTTCACTTTATCAGTTATCAAGCTATAACCCACTGTTCCCATTTTACAGGTGATAAGATATGAAGTGGCTTACACAGGTCACAAAGATGATGTACTGATTCTTTGAACCCCATTTTCTGCCAAAGTAATTTGGCCATTAATCTCCCAGATCGATGGCTGAACCATTTCAAATTTGAATACTGGGGCTACCTGATAAATGATTTAGTAAATTTTTAGTCCATATATTATTTTGTTTCTTTTTTTCTTTAGCTATATGTTTTGGAAGTAAAGTAACTTGAAATTAGGTCTTAAAATAGAGTGTAAAATGGATGCAGATGTTTTTCTGTGTGTGTTTTGGGCATAGAATGAGGTAGGGATACCTTCCCTTCTTTTCATTAGGTCCTTTTTAGTAGGAACTATCTTTGAAAAGACTGGTTTTAAAAGACTATTCTATGTCTGAATAACAATATTGCTATTTTCCCAAACTCAAAGGAGCTGTTATAGACTTTCAGATGAATTCTGGAGTGACAAGCCATAAGAGCCATCAGCTCCCAGCTCCACCTCACCCATTGGGTAGAGTTCAGTAGCAATTTATTAACTCTCGTTGCTTATTTTAAAGGTGAAACTTCACATTAGCACACAAAAGCCAAATAAATTTCATTTCAAAGATGCACAATAGTGTCTGGATAAATTACTTAGTGTTTATTGATGTGCCAAAAAGAGCAATAAAAAAAAAAAAAAGAAAATGAAAGCTGAGCTGTCAGTGGGGTTGGGGAAGTAAATCCATGCCCTATAATTTTTGCTTCATTGCTTATATATGTTTAAAGGTTTTATGTGGTGTCTGCTTTTTGTTGGTTGCTAATGCATGTTGGTAATTCTATGTCAGATGCTTGAATTATTCAATTAAAAAAATTAGCCTGTGCAAGCCAGCCAGACTACAGAAAATAACAAGTCATATAAAATAGATAGTTTTTTCCCAGGAACATGAGCAGGACTATAAATGTAATTCTGGAAGCAGTTCCCCAAGGATGAGCCAAAACTGGAACATTTCTGGTCAGACTTCTTATTTTCCATTTACAAATGATACCAAAGAACATCAGCTTCTGTATGTGCTTCGTTTTCAACTGATAACAATTGTTTATTGTCTATTTTGCTTCAGATACTTATCTTACCTTGCTGATCCCATCTCTGCTGGGATTCCAGATTGTCAGTTTTCTTATTATAGCTACTTTTAAATGAAGAGTTGTTCTGAGAACCAGTTACTTGTAAAGATTTTTTAAAATACATATTCATAATCTTCACCTAGACATTTTTGCTTTAGGTGGTCTGTGGTGGCTCTCAGGGATCTCTATTTTGGTTGCAAAGTATTCCAGGCTACTCTAATGTAGGTAGTTTGAGAATAACTGAAATTATCCTTGTAAAAGTGAAGCAGTGTCAAAGATAGAACCTTTCCTTAGCAAATACAAGCTCCAGTGGACTCAACCCTGCATACCTACTTTTGGTCTCTTCCCTGAAAAATTCAAGCTGGAGTTGTTCTTGAATCAACTATTTCATCTGGGTAACCTCTGTAGAGTTGGGTTCTGTGAAAGGCCCTTTTATGAATAGCCAGTGAAATCCTGAAAGGTAATATTCTTGGTGAAAAAGATCTGCCTTGGGTAAGCAGAAACTGGGGAACTTATATCCATGGTCAGAAACCATGAAAAAAATGCAGAGCTAAGGGAACCAGCAGTTAGCGTAATGGCTATGTCGCTGGACTCCCACGTAGTCGACCGCAGTTCGCGTCTCGGACCCGGTGGCTTAAAACTCATGCCGGGCGTGTGTGCATGCGTGCCCAGGATCCCGAGAGGAGAATGGAGGAGAAGGGATTGCGGCGTGGCCATCCCCCCGGGGGGTGATTTCTTGCTTTCTATCTCTCTGTCTCTCTCTGTCTGGCGAGAGCACACGCCCTATAGTGAAAACCTCTCCAAAAAAAAAAAAAAAAAAAAAAAAAAAAAAAAAATGCAGAGCTAATAATCTTTGTGTTCAAGGGTTAATTTTGCCTAAAGGAGACAAACAAGAAAAGGCAAAAATGAAAACAAACAAACAAACAAAAAACACACACAAAAAACCACCCACCCAAAAAACAGTGAAACAAATAGCTAAATATTATATGAGTGGTGGGTTTTGCCAGTTAGGGCAAAAATATTTAATAGCATTTAAAAGTTAGTGGAAGGCCCAGCAGGTGGTATGGTGGTTGAGGCACTGGACTCCCACGTGGTCTTGAGTGCTGGACCCTGCAGCTTGGGCGGCTTGAGAATCACACCAGGTGTGTGTGTGTGCCTAAAATCTGTAGAGAAGAATGGAGGAGGGATTGCAGTGTGGCTATCACCCCAGGGGATGATTTCTTGCTTTCCGTCTCTGCCTGCCTGCCTGCCTGCCTGTCTCTCTCTCTCTCTCTGGCAAGCACACATTCCCTAGGGCAAAAACCTAGGAGGGGAGAGGAGTTAGTGAGCACATTCTCTATGGTTTTTGGTTTGGTTTTTAAGTATTGCCTTTAATGATTAATCTCTTGACTTAAATGTCTATTAGTTTTACTTTCATTCAGTTGAGCAACACTGAGGTTAAGTCTGATATTGGCATATTAAGCATATTTAAATATTGCAGTTTATTTACAAAAAAAAAAGAACACAAAATAGGAAAAAGTATATTGCCTTGACAGAAATTTACAAATTTTTGATGGAAAAATAAGTAGTTCTCCTAATTTTTTAAAGATTAATTTAACTTTATTTATTGTTATTATAATTAATATTTTAAAAATTCACTATAAGGTACATGCCCTCACCTGAGAGAGACAGAGAGGAAAGTGAAAAATTAAGTTGCCAGGTTTGGAACTCGAACTGTGGTTGGCCATGTGGACGTCTAGCACTCCAACCACCACTCTACCTGCAGGCCCTGATTCTCCCTAATTTTAAACATTTTCTTATACTATATATGGAGTTTATTAATGCTAACTGTAGGCTTTTTGGTGTATGTTAGATATCTAGTCTGATCTTCCAAGAAGATATGTAGACATTTGAGTGATACATTCGTTAGGTAAGTGAAACATTTAAAAAAGTTGAAAGATAATTTATTTTCAAATATAGTTAAGTATAAAAATATTTTTAAAAACTGAGACCTTTTGAAGCATCTTTGAGTAGATGGTTTCTTTTTGAGAGTTTTGCTATAAAGTACATGTGCTCACTGGAAAGAGATAGGGCAAGTGAGAAATCACCCCCCCCCCCACCCCCCCAGTGATTAGGTTAAGATATTGGATCCCATATGGCCAACTCCACAGTTTGAGTCTTGGACTCACTGGCTTGAAAATCATGCCGGTCATGTGTGCATGCATGCATACCCAAAATCCAAAGAGGAGAACAGAGGAGGAGGAATGGTGGTGTGGCCATCACCCCAGGGGGGAGATTTCTCCCTACTTTTTCTCTCTCTCCCCAGCTAGTACATACACCCTAGGGCAAAAACAACAACAACAAAAAGGAGTTTATGTCTCACGGTTTGTGGGTGAATTGGTGTCTCTGTCTCTTCTTGACCTCCATGTACTCATCACTGATATGTAGTGTTCAGTTGGAGGATCTACCAGAGTAATCTGGCCTTTATTGAGACAGTTGAACTCTACATTTTTTTCAACCTCCTCTTGGGACCAGCAAACTAGATGGGAATGTTCTCTTGGTGATGTCAGAGGCCAAACACCTTCTTTTGTCACTTTTCCAAAATTCCCACCAAAGTAAGTTACAAAATTCTATTAGCAAAGCAAGTAATATTCCTGTATAAATGGATAGGAAAGTGAATTCTGGTTTTTTGTTTTTGTATTTTTGTTTATGTTTTTGTTTAAGATCTGAAAACTTTCATGGTTAAAGGAGAAAAAAAAAAATGTGAATCTACCACAATATCTTTTGCAGTAGTCAGATAGATTTAGATTTGGACCAGGCATGTAACTGAGCTAGTGACAAGATGTGGTAGGATTCTGTGTATATTTTGGAGGTAGAGCCAATGAAATTTACTGAGTTATGGAGAATGGTAAGGATTCCAAGGTTTCTGATATGGGCAACCAGAAGGATAGGGCTATTATTAGCTGAGATATTAAAAGTTCTAGGTGGAGCATTTTTGGAAAGGGAAGATTAAAAAAAAACTTAGTTTTGAATATGTTGAATCTTAGATGTTAAAAGACATCCAAATGAGTAATATAGGTAGGCCATTTTATATGCAAGGCTTGGATTTACAGAAGGGTGGTATGGGCTACAGATATAAATTTGAGAGTTTTTGCCATATACATTATAACTAAAGTTATGTTAGAATTGGCTCACTAATAGAGTGATGTAAAGAAAAAGAAGGGCTAAGGATATTTTAACTTTTAGAGATAGGACAAATGTGAGAAATTAGCAAAAGGGACTGAGAAGTGATCTATAAAACAAAAAAAATCAAATGAGCATGGTGTGTCATGTAAGTAAAACATGGAGTAAAGAGCAGTCAACTGAAACAAATATGGCTTATAGGTCAAGAATGATGCAGGCTAAAACTTAATGTGAGATTTAAAATAGAGATTACCAGTGACTTTACCCAGCCTTGCCAAAGGACTGTACCACAATGAGAAGTATTTACTGGGCTCCCTAAAGGTAATATTGATTCCTTAATAAACTGTAATGAATTATAAGACTCAAACTCTAGTACTTTTGAGATATTGCTTCTCCCTTTCCTCTGTATTATCTCTATTTATTGCTTCTGTAATTTTTTTTAAATTAATAACCATGTGACTTTATTCTTCATTTGTCTTAAACTTAAATTTGTTAGTAAAATTCCTTACCTTTTCATTTTCCACGTTAGGTGTTGTCTTTAGCTTTATTTTACAGATTACTAAATATTTTTTCAACTATGTCTGATCTACTCAATTAATCTATTGAATTTTTAAATTCAGTGATCATTTCTCTTCAAATCTGCCTGCTCACATTTTTGCATATCTTTAATCATTTTGTATGTACCTAATAATTTCAAACATAATAGATTTTATGACTTATGTTCTATAATTCTATTACCTTACATTCTTGGGAGTCAAATTCTATTATTTATTTATTTTTAATGAGAGTGCATACATATACATGAGAGAGAAAGAAAAGCGGATAGAGGGAGAGATAAAGATAGAGAAGCACATGGTCTTATCACATCATGATCTTTCTCTAGCCTTCAAGCTCCTTAGCATCTCTGGGGCCCATATGCATGCCCAGTGGGTTTTCTGACTGACCTGGAATCTAAACCAATAGTTGGCCACGTGACTTTCAGCATTGCAGTCCAGTACACTGTGGACTGCACTGCCGACTGGGTTTGTTATTTATTTTTATATTGATTCAAGTAGTTCTGAATTGAGATGGCATGTTTGGTGGGGCCTACCCTTGGTAATTCTGATCAGCCGAATTTGGAATGTGCTCCTCTATCACGGTTTTACACATGACCTCTGCCAGTCCTTCAGAGATCCTATCGGTGCCCTGCCAACATTTTCTCATGCTGTACCATTTCCAAATGTGTAGGACTAACCTTAATTTGTCAGCATTGGTATCTTTTTGTCTGAGAGATATCTCTGCCAACTCTTACCATCCACATTGGACAAAAGTACAGGCTAATTAATGATCTTAACCTTACTAAGTGAATGGCAACCACAAGTTTTTGCATAAAAGCTGGGGTTTTTACACCTTTTGGGTCAAATAGTACTGGGATCAGTATTGCATATCAACTCCCAGATTTCCACAGTGGGAAAATCTACTTCAGAGGTAACTCACTTGATAATGCACACTTGATTGGCTGGCTTCACTTTTTAAAAAAATTGCCAGATAGTGTGTGTGTTCACTGAAGTGGGGTGGTGAAGGGGGAAAGTGAGACCCATGTGCAATGGTCACACTGCAATGCCTACTTTTTCATCCTTCTCACCTTTCCGGATTTTTGGGCTCACATACACATGCACCCAGGATGAAAACCACTGGACCTGGGATTTGAACCATGTATTCAGCCATGTGAGATCCAGCTACCTTAACATGTCATGGGCTGACCTGCCTCCACTTTTCTGCCTCACATATTTCCAGATGAACTTCAAAACTTATCTGAGTCTGGAACCAGCAGATGTTGTAATGGCTATGTCACTGGACTCCCATGTAGTCGACTGCGGTTTGAGTTCAGGACTCAGTGGCTTAAACTCACGCAGGCATGTGTGCATATGTGTCCAGGATCCCAAGAGGAGAATGGAGGAGAAGGGATTGCGTGGCCATGCCCCCTGGGGGGTGATTTCTCACTTTATGTCTCTCTGTCTTTGTCTTCTCTGTCTTTGTCTTTCTTGTGAGTGCACGAACCCTATTACGAAGACCTCTCAAAAAAAAAAAAAACAAAACAAAACTTATCTGAGTCTGTTTCAGGCATATTCAAACTAAGACAGTGGCATTTTGAATCCATAGCTATCTTTTTAAAAATATTTGATTTTCAGAACTATTTGTGATGTTAAATATTAGCTTTGGGTTCTCTTATACCCAAGGAAGGCATAAAAATTTAGTTCTGAACTAGTGTAGAATAATTCTCTGGCTCAGAGTTTTCAGGGAAGGCTTTCCCCCACCTAGTTACTGGGATAAGATCGAGAAACTCTGCTGAGGCCATCTTGTGCCAGTACAAAGATGTTTCCCTGTTCTTGTATGTATCCTCTGGTTTGAAATGAGAGTATCACTCAATATTGTATGCCTTGTTCTGCGCCCAAACTGAGACTCTTGGGCCTATGATATATTCCTGAAAATAGTAGTCTCCCTCCCAGTTATTTAAGGAGCATGCTTACCAGAGCCATAATGAAAATATTCCTTCTTGGAGCAGGACACTGAGATTTGTAATCAGAACCATATTAACAGCTTATATAAGAATTGAGGCTCACCCAGGGTCAAAATGTAAGGGAGTTCTTATGTTTGTTTTCTTTTGATTAGTGCCTATCATCCTGGACAATTGCTTTTAATTTCTTCCATTTCCCCTCTTAAAAATCTCTAGGATATCAAGAAAATGTCCAAGGGTAATTCTTTTACTTAAGTTTTTAACTTTTTCATTTGCTACTGTTTGTGTTTATGAAAAGATAAATGTCTGTTGGGTATCTATAATATATCTCTGTTTTTAACATTTGGCTATCTGTATTTTCAGCATATGGCTTTACCATAAACTTGACTTACGTACTGGTCACCTTTAAACATGTAGCCTTGCCAACCTGACAATATGGTAACTTTTAGCCTGAAGTCACATCTTGTCCTTTCTCCAGTGCCCAATGTTGGCATGTCATACTTTCACTAAGCTTGCCTGTCAATACAAAATGCATTATCTCTGCTATATCTGATTGAGCAATAGCTTGGGTGAGTTGGTTTCTGCTTCTTGAAAGAGTTTCCATTTTTGCACATTGCAGGGAAATGTACTTTCAAAGGCAAGCAAATAACCCAGGGCTTAAGTGGAAGATATGATTGGAAGAACTGAAGCTCTCAAGCTTAATGGGCCCTAGGATATATGTTAAAAGCAGCCCACAAGTGGGGAAAGAGCAGACTTTGATCAGCTACAAAAGCCTACAATAAAGCAATCCATGTAATTAAAACCATAAATTTACTTACCATTTTAGAAGTTTTCTGTGCAACTTCTCTCAAATGCTAGAATTATAAATGTGTTTTGACTCAGACTGATTAATTCCTCAGGCTGTTAGTTCTAACCCATTTCATTGAAGAATAACTCTAATTGTTGGAAACTTATACTGATTCAGTCTTACTTTTCCTAAATCCGTCATCCTTATTAGCTTTTGCTTTTCTCTCAAGAACAGCAACAGGACCAGAAGATGGTATAATGGTTATGCCACTTGCCTCCCCTGTCATCAACTGTGGTTTGAGTCCCAGACCTGGTGGCTTAAAATTTACACCAGATGCGTGTGAACCATGTCCAAAATCCTGAGAGGAGAATGGAGGTGGGATTGCAACATGACCATCCCTCCTGGGAGGGGGGTGATGTCTTGCTCTCTGTTTCTGTCTGTCTCTTTCTCTTGGGAGTGCATCGTGCATCCTTTAGCAAAAATCTCTCGAACAACAACATGAACAGAACTTTCTGCAATGATGGAAATGTTCCAGATATGCACTATCTGATATAGTAGCCACTAGATTTGAATGTGGATAGCATGACTGGGAGAAACTGAACTCTTAATGTTATTCAAACTTAAACTTTCTTCCTTCTTTTAAATTTTATATAAGCCTTCTAGGTGACAGCCATTAAAGTATTAAAAGGCACTCCGCTGTCCCTTCCAGTCTTCTATTTGTAAAGGACAACTAGCTCCAGTGACTTGTGACGTCCACTATCCTCCCATTCTCACTATCGTTCTCTTCAGTATTCTTATTAATTACCTGCTTAAAATCTGGTACCCGTATCTGATCACAATGGCCTAGCATGGGCTGGCTAGTCCAAAATACTTCAGACATATCAACTTATTTGGCATGACACTAGAATTTACTATTGTAATTTAAGAAATTTCACATTGCATTTATTTTTGAATGTCATAATGTATGTCATACTTGGTTGATGATAAATTATCACCCTAGGGCAGATTATTGGATTTTAGAATTAAAAGATACCCTTAGAGTCTTCCAGTCCAGTGATTTTTCAGTGAATTTCAGTCAATGGTCTTATTATTAAATGAAACTTTCCCAGAAGAGTAAATAGAACTACTTTGATTGGAGCAGAAGAAAGCTACCTGGCCTGTACTTCTTACTTAGATATAGCTCTCCCTGTTCTTCCCAACCTTTCAGGATCTTTGAAAATTTAGTTTAGCCCAACCCATAATTTAAATCTTAATAGCATGTTGCTAGGGATTCAAGTCAATACAGTGTGAAATTCAATCACTTTAGTCAGCAATGAGCCTTCCTAATTGCATTATTTAAGGAGCGTTGATGGCTGCCTACAAAATGACAAGCTCAAGTTGAGCAAACAGCAGACGCTTAAACAGATACTCATTTCACTGAGAGAATTTAGGGCAGACTTTCTATTTGTACCCTGCTTTTA
The DNA here is from genome assembly GCA_026018925.1 of Tupaia tana. Classification (NCBI taxonomy): domain Eukaryota; kingdom Metazoa; phylum Chordata; class Mammalia; order Scandentia; family Tupaiidae; genus Tupaia; species Tupaia tana. Next base: position 52,467,980 of record JAKSZU010000006.1, on the reverse strand, counting down.
TCGAAGGTGTAAGATAATTCATAATTATTTAAAGATCCTGGATATCTATTCTTTTTCATCACATGATGATGATTAAAAATGTTGGTTTCAACTTACTGAACAGATTTAAATATTTTTCCCTTGTCTTCCAATATGTGGGTAAGGACTTTGTGAGCTTTCAAAGTTCCTTGTCATCTCGGGAACCAGCAGTTAGCGTAATGGCTATGTCACTGGACTCCGATGTACTCAACTGCGGTTCACGTCTTGGACTCGGTGGCTTAAAACTCACGCCGGGCGCGTGTGCGTGCATGCCCAAGATCCCAAGAGGAGAATGGAGGAGAAGGGATTGCGGCGTGACCATCCCCCCTGGGGGGTGATTTCTCGCTTTCTGTCTCTCTGTCTCTCTCTGTCTGACTGGCGAGCGCACGTGCCCTATAGCGAAAACCTCTCAAAAAAAAAAAAAAAGTTCCTTGTCATATCTCAAATATTTTTTCAATAGAATTTCTCAAACTTTAGTTTTCAGAGGTATCATCTGAAGATCCTGGTTAAAAATGGATTTCCAGAATTCAGCTGGTAGAACTGGGACAGGTCTCAGGACTTTGTATGTTTCACAAGTCTCCCAAATATTTTTAACTAGTCTGCCAAATTGCCGTATTCATATTTTGAGAAGCACTGGCTTATATCTTGGTCATTAACAAAGAATGCCAAATGTATGGCTTCATAAGCAACCTTGTGGCTTAAGAATGAGATTTAATTTAAAATCTTTTAGGACTTACTTTAAAAATACTTTCCCCTAAATATCTTGAACCCATCTTCTTTTGAAGTCTTATACAGTGTATTTTTCATGTTGATGGCATTCTTAAGCTCTAGGATGGGAATTCAGTCCTGTTGCCCTGCTCTTGGAAACACAGTTTCTCATTTTGCATCTGACCTACATTCATTACGCATCATCCACAACGTACATGATGGCGTCTCTCATTAGCCTAAGAGGGCTGTCAGTTCTGCTGTGGTCTCTATGCACAATTGTTGTGGCACTCACATTTTTTTCTCCCTTAGCTTTTGTTCATCATTCCTAGGCAAGTCCACATATTTCACTGAGACATAACAGAAATATAACTGTTGGAATAATGATCCTGAAAATTAATAATCTCCTTTAATAAGCTTGCTTTCTTGTTGGTGCCCTTTAATGAATGAATATGTCTAAGCTGTGGGAAAAGGAACCACTGTGGAGGCTCTAAAGAGCTTTCTCATTACTCTCAATCTGGTGGAAGACGATAATTTAATGTCATCTCCAATAATTATTGAAACTCCACTATACTCCGTATCTCTTTTTAAGTTAGTTTTTTTCTTTTGAGAGAGAATGTGCCAAAGAAAGAAAGAAAGAGAGAGGGACCAGCAGTTAGTGTAATGGCTATGTCGCTGAACTCCCATGTAGTCAACTATGGTTCGAGTCCCGGACCCGGTGGCTTAAACTCATGCCAGGCGCGTGTGCATGTGTGCCCAAGATCCCGAGAGGAGAATGAAGGAGAAGGGATTACAGCATGGCCATCCCCTCTGGGGAAGTGATTTTTCTCTTTCTGCCTCTCTGTCTATCTCTGTCTTTCTGGCAAGCGCATGCGCCCTATAGTGAAAAACCTCTCAAAAGAAAGAAAGAAAAAGAGAAAAACCAGTAGCCCCCAACATAGTTCTTACAATGAAATCGCCCCAAGCCACTGGAAACTGGACCGCAGCCAGCCCAAACCATGGGCAAGTGTGTTTGCAGAAAGACCCTGGATGCAAACCTGGGTGAGCACACATGCCCTATAGCAAAAACCTCTCAAGAAAAAAAAAAAAAAAAATGCATCAGGCATGTGTGTGTGTGCTTGCCCAAAATCTTGAGAGGAGAATGGAAAAGAAAGGATTGTGGCGTGGTCATCCCCTAAGAGGTGATTTCACGTTTTCCGTCTTTTTCTCTGTCTCTCCCTCTGGAGAACACTTATGCTGTATAGCAAAACCAAAAAAGAAAAAAGAAAAAAGAAACAACAGATCAGTACCCAATGCTTGTACATATTTATGGGGTATAATGTGATTGTTCCATACATGTATACATTATGTCATGATCAAATCACAATAATTTGCATATTTGTCATCTAGTATTCTATTGCATAGTAGGGAGACTGTAAAAACAATGGGTATTGTGTATTTCAGTATATCTGAAAGAGGGGATTTTTCAATAGTCTCACCACAAAGTGATTTTTACCATGTAGATATGTCTGTTTTACACAGAGGATTAATGCTGTTACATGAACATGGAAAAATGTAAAAAAAAAAAAAAAAAAAAAAGAGGTTGCTTAGAAAGAAGTAATGGTTTAAAACTCAGGCTAGTTCAGCTAAAGTTCCACTTATTAGACCTGTGCTGACTGATATGGTAGTGACCAGGCACATGCGACTACTTAAATGTCTTTGTTAAATTTTAAAAAATTCAAAAGTTAGTTTCTCGGTCACATTAGCCGCATTTCAAGAACTCAAGAGCCACAGTTGTTGCCATGTCAGCCCAAGTAAATATGGAACATTTTCATCAGAAATCTTGTTGGGCAGTGGTACATTAGTCTCTTAGCTTATTGGCTTTATCTGACCAGGGCTAAAATGTGAGTAACTTCTATTAGATATGGTGATGTTTTTTACTCCGTTAATCTTCTGGTTTAGGGCAATTTTGAGAAAACTTGTACTCCAGAAACGTCTGTTACAACTTCATGCCAAGTGGCTACCGGCCTCTGTTGTCATGCTTTTCTGAAATGTGAATGTGTTTTTACCTCCAACTGAGCTTGCAATTCTTCCGTAAGAACTTGCTGACTTATCCATAGTGACTAAGTATTCAGTGACTTAATATCTTACAAATTTGCTTAAAAAAAAAAAAAAAACAACCTGGGAACCAGCAGTTAGCGTAATGGCTATGTCGCTGGACTCCCACGTAGTCGACCGCGGTTTGCGTCCTGGACCCAGTGGCTTAAACTCACGCCGGGCGCGTGTGCGTGTGTGCCCAAGATCCCGAGAGGAGAATGGAGGAGAAGGGATTGCGGCATGACCACCCCTCTGGGGGGTGATTTCTCGCTTTCTGTCTCTATGTCTCTCTCTGTCTGTCTGGCGAGCGCACACGCCCTATAGCGAAAATCTCTCAAAAAAACCCCAAAAAACTTAAGTATAGAAATAGTTATTTTAAATTGTTTATAAATTACTCTATGAATGTTTTCTGCTTAAGAAAGTATGCAAAACAAATATATATGGAAAGGATATCTCACATTGAAAAAATAATTGTTTGCTTTATAGTAAACAAATTTAATTTTCTTTTTATTGAAGAAGGAATTTCTGAAATGGCAAGATTCTTTAATGTAATTAAAATGAAAGCAGGTGAATTTTTGTTTCAACTCTTAAGTTCCTATTCCAGAATACCAATGTTATCACCATACTGTTCCTGAATCATATGGACCCTATTCTCTACTAACCACCCTACATAACTGCTTTCCCGGACCTCACTAGAGATTGTAACCTTCAACTTTCTGTAATTCCAACTTTGATGAAAATATGTAGTTATGAAAAGATATTTAGAAAGACCGGCGTTCAAATCTCTTCTGTGTTTAAGTCTCTCCTCCCTGGGCAAGGAGGGTAGTGTAGGCGGAAGTTCAACTAGTAATAGCAGTGGGGTTTCACACAGCCAGCTCGGTGTAGGCATAGTTTCCATCCTTCCCAGAACAGTCTATGGTCAGAGAAGTGGATTACCAAACCCAGGACTAAAGGCAAAATGAGTAGATAGGAAAATGATATTAAGTCAATTACTGAGATACAGTTTTAAACATTGAGAGTTTTTTATAATTGTCAGAGGGCACACATACACGCATGCGTGTTGTACACAGTAGAGAGAGACCACCGATAAAGTATGGTCATGCCTGACTCCTTTTTTCTGCAGGTCTCCATCCCATCAGGATTTTGGGTGTGTGTGTGCATGCACACACATGTGGACTCTGGCTTCTTATGTACATGGTTTAACCACTGCACTAGGGGCTGGCTCAGCATTGAGAGCTTCCACACCTTATAATTGGAAAGGCAACTTGTTCATAACGTCAAGAATTCCATACCTCTGTTCTGGCTGACCAAGTTTTGGCTTGGGAACTAAGAAAGGTTATACATATCTTTACCATATTATTTTTTACTCAGTGCAACATGTATTTTATTGAGATGCTTTTTATATTGTGATGTCTTTGGATTTTAACATAGTGATACAAGATATAACTTCATGAAATGGGTTATTCTATATGCTACAAAAATAGTAAGGACATTTCTTCTATGTATTATGCCCCATCTAAAGTGTACTATGTGAGAAATTTCTTTTTTAGACATACTGGCTAAAAAGCTTTGCTGCTTCAGAAACATCATATGTTTTTTTCTTTGTTGGAATAAAAACAATCATAACAATAATAAAACCTGCTGGGGAACTGGCAGTCTCTCCTTTTCACTTTGCCTTCAGGAATCAGACTCAAATTTTTGCAAGTAGTAACTATGGCTGAACATAATAGTTAGACCTTGGATTTAGGAATATGCCTACACAGCCCCCAAACCACTAGATCCTTTCAGATACAACAATTGCTGATATGTTTATGATCCAAAAGAGTCAACTAGTCTAACACTCACTGGAAGTAGAAAATGAGTCAGCAAAGTATAGATTTCCAAGTAACCATTTGCAAATCACCACTGGGTGTCAAATATTCATGGAGGCCCTCTAAGTGCCCACACTATTCTGGATGTTTATTACGTATGTCAGTGAACACAATGACAAATGCTTGCTGTGATGCATATCTTCTACCTGAGTCTCTGAGTGTACTGGAGCAGTTTTAAGGCCCTACTGAGCTTCATAGCTATCAATTTCATGTGAGATCAGTCTATGTGCTTTACTCAAGTCACTTCAGCTGCATGGGTATGGGCATGGAGTACATGCAAAATTGGATTTAACCAAGATTTTGTTTTTTCCCAGTAGAGTAGATCCCTTTTATGTTCAGTGCCACATTTCTTCTGATTCTCTTGCTGATCTCACTAACAAGTAGTTCCTTTTTGGATTTGATGCTGCTTATGGTGAAACTTCTTATTAGTTGTGTCATCTATGTTTTGTTTTTTCGTTGGATTTGTTTTAATATGAAAAGATATGAAGTTAGTGGGAACTGGCTTGGCATGCATTCATTTACGGTCCCACATGCAGGGGAGTTGAGTGTACTATAGAAGCCCTTAGCCATAGAAGGCGGGGAATGTATGAGGAGTATGAGTTGTGGAATGAATGGATAAACGTGTCTCCTGTTGATCTTCAGGTGAACACTTCTGAGAGCCAATCTATTTGCAACTCAGAAGCTTTAGGGAGGAGCAACCCTTGGTTGATACTAGTTCGTTATTAATCCGTGTATTGACTTTTTCTCTGTTTTATTTGCCCAGTTCCTACTCTCTAGTCTCTCAGATATCTTACTAATAGTTTACCTACACCCAAATGTTTTCTTTCAGATAATCTTTGAAAGGGAAGACAGGTTATGCTACCACATACATACAGGAAAGCAGAATCCAAGTAGGACTAGGATATGTGCAAAGTGGTTATTGTGTTTAACAGGGAAATTTGAGCTGTTTTTTATTTTATTTTTATTTTTTAAACAAATTATTTACATGCTTAAATGTTTTTACCTCATGATCATTTTTTTATTTCATTTTCTTCCATACATGCAATCACATTATTATTTATCTTACAAAATAGATATTTCAACAGGTGAACATTTCTCCCTAGTACTGTTGATAAAACTACGAAATATCTTCAACAGATAATACCACACCTCTTTGGGAAATTTAAGCTTAATAAGGAGAGAGATAAAGATACTAAGAGACTACTAAGGGGTAGTGACTGAATTAGGGATCCTAAAGGCTTACTAACAAGGTAAGTATGGATTAAGTGGATGGAAGCCAATACCAATCAATTTGGTCATGGTTATATCCAGGGTATACCTTGGGGTGTGTGACTGAGGTAGGTTAGAAAATTAAATCCTCAAAAGAAAGGGAGTTGAGAAGCTAATAGGTCAGGGTTTTTAAAAAACTTATTTCATCTTCTATCCTGTTTTTTCCCCTGATTTTTGTGTATGATCTTGATTCTTTATTTTTATTTACAATTTGCAAAAAAATAAAGAAAAAAAAAGAAAAAAAATGAAGTAAAATATTTACATATGTAGTTGTAGAATTGATTCTAAGAGTGTTCAAAAAGTCACCATGAACACTAAATTAGTAAATACTGAGCCCTTGCTTCTGAGGGAAACACAGGATTAGGGTCCTACAAAGCTCTGGTCACAACATTTTTGTCAACTTATTATTTGTCAACTAATATATTACTTTGTTTTAGGTGTGTTTCTGTTTAAAAACAGAAACTGACAAACTATATAGCATGCAGTTGATTTATTAACATAAAACAGCCAAGTATAGAACTCCTTCCTGGATCAAACTTACTAAGCACATGTATTTTCTTCATACGGTATGCCACATCTTTCTTGTGATCAGAAACTCTAGACAGCTTTTCAGCACTGTATGCAGGGACCATTCTAAGCAGTGAAAATACCAACAGATGAAAAACACACAAAATATAAAAAATGGATTAAATACACCATGAAAAGGACACTTGTTTATAGTGTGAGATCTAAAAGTAGAAAACCAACCTCACTTAGTTTTCTACTGTAGCTAGGAAGGTTGCCTGAGGCAGTTGATTTGTCGTCAGTCTGTGCATGCACATGTCGGCCAATAACTGGAAGTGCCACAAATATTGATTTTTTAGTTACAAAGTTTAGTAAGTGAATTTACAAATGTAAAATCTGCAAATAAGATGGACTAGATTCATACACACACATTCACACACATGCACTTACACAGGTATACAACTCACACTGATGTGGGTGTGTATATGAGGTAACAGAGAATTCCTGAAAATTGGTGATGATATCCTATGAGTCTCCCAGTAGTAGATAAGATGACCTGCTTGTCATCAAATATAAAAAAATATTACGGGAGTTAGAAGAAGTCTCTGCTCATTTTGCTCACCTGGGTAAAAAACATTGAACTCAAGAGGAGAGTATATAACAATATATTGAGGAAAATACCAACTTTACAAGGCTGATGTACAGTGGCCATTATAAGATAGCAACTTTTGCAAGTTAATATCAATTAGGACTATGTTTATAATACTGGGGTTCCATTTTCATATTTTTATTTTCTCCACAGAGAAATTAATATTGCTGAAGTCTGTTATATTGTTAAACAGAAACACCTACACTGGGTTATTTATAAAATAGAGGTTTATTTAAGTTACAATTGTGGTAGTTGAAAAGTCTCAGAGCAATGAGCCCAGCATCTAGCCAGATTCTGATGCTAAGTCACAGCATGGCTGAGAGAAGCAGGTAGGTCAGTAGCCATGTGTGGGGAAAGAGAGAAAACCGACTTTTCCTCTCTCTGTCCTTCCTGTACTCCCAGCTGACTGCAAAGTGCCCACCCACACTGAAGGAATGCCTTCCCCTTTCTGCTCACTGACACACATGCCAGTCTTCTCTAGGAAGTTGTCTGCCTATGTCAGAGGCAGGTTATGTGTGGCAGGAGCCCTATCTTATTCATTCTTTCCACTCTTGTAGTATATAGCAGTTTATACTGGTTAATAATAGTGGAAGTAGCGACCATATATCAAATATTTTTAAGATTAGATCACAGGCCAGGCATGATCATGACTGTCTTATAAATATTATCTCAGTTAATCCTCACAATATACTATTGAGTCATTGGAAAAACCATGATGTATTTTTGCATAGAAAAACACATCATGACTTTTCCAATGACCCAATATTTATAAACAAAGGAATAGAGATTCAGAGAAGTTATGAATCTTGGTTAAAGGTCCAAAAACTGGAAAGTAATCATCAAGTATAATTGCTGAGTTTAGACCTGGAATATAAATTAATCCTTGGCTACCTTCTATGCAACCACAAAGAAAATGGGTAAGAGAAATGTCAAATATCAGTGAAGAGTGCCTTCCAAGTCAAATTATTTTTTAAATGTTTATGCCAACTCATCAAAATAATAAAGATTTGTGAATGTAATATAGCACTCTATAACATTATATAATGCTTGAGATGTTGGTATAGTTCTGCCTCCTGATTTAACACCCATGCATGATAGAATTACTGTTCTAGAATACACTATGTATAATTCTTTCTCCTCAAAATTAATTATGAGGTGATAATAACAGTTCCTATTTACTGCAGTATGTTTCACACTTTGTGCCAAGAGCTTAGAAATCACATCCCTTCAATACTTACAATAATCTTATGAGGAAAGTGTTATTTTTATGCACATTTTCAGGTTTAAAAATTAATCTTAGAATGCTTGAATAACTTGCCCAATAGAACTCATGAATAAATGAATTTGAACTTGTAGTTGTCTCTCTCAACTCTTGTCTAATGAATACGCTATCACTTTGTTGCCTCATTGGTAGTCAACTCATACATACTTATTCAGTCCGTACCATGTTTCAAATCCAGTGCAGTGAAGTATGTAGATTCTACCCTACAGAAAGCTTTCAGAAAACTAGGGATACAAAATGACTTGCAAGAAGAAATTGAAGAATAAGGAAATACTGGGCTTTGTGATTCTAAATACAATAGACTAAGAAAATAACTGATTGGAGCTGAAGACATCAGGAAGGCTTTTGAAAACCTTACAGTGTCTTTTAGAAACTGGATGTGATTGAGAAAATCCATGAAATAAGAGCAAATTTCAGGTGGAGAGTATATCATGAGCAAAGGCTATGGAATAAAAGGGAATTAGGTGACCAGAATGACTGAGGGTGAAATAGCATCCACACGTCTAGCTGTAATTATTTGTTCACTTAACACACCTACAATGTCAGGCATTTGACTAGATACTGTAGAAATGTTTGCTCACAGACCTGGAAATAATGGTGTTGCGTGCTGGGATGGTCTCTATGCATGTCTCAGTTGTGTGAGGTATATGCTACTAGGATAAAGACTACTTAAGTAGTCTGTGTAATAGGCAGCAGGAGTTTCTTTTGATTTTTTGAATGAGAAGTGATTATCAGTAGCAATAAAACTAACTTTTGAAATGAATAAATCTATGTTTTAGACTCAGATTAGTATTCATTAATTAACTGCCTTGCTTTAGTTAACTACATACACGCTATGTAAAATGAGAACAGTGGCATCTTTCTGCCTGCTTCATGGACTTGTGCAAGGATAAGATAAAAATGAAAGTCTTGAAATTGAAAAGTACTTATGCATATTAGTTATCAGTATTAATAATGGGATGCTGGATTTTGAGAAATTTGTCTTGGAAAGCTAATGAGGAGGCTTATAGTAATACAGGTTAGAACAGTGTGGTGACTTCAGGAATGGAAAGATGGAAAGAGTAAGATGAATCTGGGAGCCATCCTAAAGAAAGAAAGAAACAGCACAGAAATTGATGACCAATTAATGAGTGATTTATTTACTCCTTATTCAACAATTGCTATTAACTACTGTATGCCAGACACTGAGGATACACAGCTGAACATGTCAGGTGTCCTTCATGCCCCCATATGGAGTAGTAGAGGCATTTAATAAATCTCTAAATACTTGGACAGTGAAAAGAAGCACAGAGTCTTAACATGAAAGAGGCAGGACTGAAAGCTTCAAAAATGTTTTTCTTATAAAATGTTTTGGTTGAGATGTGAACAAGCGAGATTTAGATGAAAGGGATCAGATCATTCCAGGAAGATAGAATGAAAGAATTCTCTAAGGCAGAAGGGAACACAAGACATTATACAAAATGAGGCATGTGTAACATACACTCTTCTGTACCCTCCACTCTTCAAGATGGCTCAATCCTCCTTAGTAACAGTAAGAAACAAGGAAACCAAGGCAGTCAGCAAACCACATAATTTACAGAAGCCACCATACCAGGAGCATAGTCGGTTTTTGAGCAGTCTGAGTTCCTTTCCTTGAGGCATTGGCAACCAAAGAAAATGTGACAGTACAGGTGTAGTAACATTTACTGAACCTCTTCTAGATTTTGGAATCAGTGGTAGATAAAGGCTGTGTAGTAATTAAAATGGTCTTTCTTGTGTTCACAGCTTCTGCATAAGCATGATTAGTTACAGTTGTACTTCTCCCACTTCCTCTATCCTGTGCACTAATCACAAACTTCTTCTCTAATCTTCTTATAAGTAGGGTTAGATAGGCCATATATTGTTAGCCCCTTCTTAATATTAGTTTCATTTTTTTCTTTACATTGTTTTTATCATGAGTGAGTGTTCTATTAACACAACGTCAAGTAGTGCATTATTCTATTTCATTCATTTTTAAATTGTTTAATCTTTGTCAATACTGGAGTTGACTAAACTCAAAATCTGATTTTTGTCTTACATAAACCAAAGAACCTCTTTGATTCTTCTAATCACTGGACTATAAATGTTTTTGGATCTTCTTCTTATCTCATGTTTGTTAACCAACTTTACACTTACTCCTTATCTTGCTGACCAGGGTAATTTCAGTCTAGCATTAAAAAAAACTTCCAGGGACCAGCAGTTGTCACAGTGGCTATGTTGCTGGACTCCCATGTAGTTGACAGCAGTTCGAGTCCCAGACCCAGTGGCTTAAACTCACACAGGGTGCGAGTGCATGTGTGCCCAAGATCCTGAGGGAGAATGGAGGAGAAGGGATTGCAGCGTGGCCATCCCCCTGGGGGGTGATTTCTCACTTTTGTCTCTCTGCCTCTGTCTTTCTGGCGAGCACACACGCCCAATAGCAAAAACCTCTGAAAAAAAATTCTTCCAAATACTTTTGTATATCCAGTCATATGCTTCATTTTCAAGGCTCTATATTAGATATATTAGGTTGTCAGAAAAGTCATGATGTATTTTTCTATGCAAAAATGCCTCATGACTTCTCCAACAACCTAATTTTAGGTGACAATACTATGACGGTACAGACATTTTTATTTATAATGTTTTCTTTTACTTCCAGAGAAAATATTTCTTTTATACTTTTATTCATTCATTCATTGTAAGAGAGACTTTTGCTATAGGGTAAATGTGCTCACCAGAGAGACAAAGACAGAAAATGCAAATCACCCCTCAGGAGCAATGGCCATGCCATAATCCCTTTTCCTCCATTCTCCTCTCAGAATCTTGGGTATGCACACACGAGCCCAGTGTTAGTTTTAAGTCGTGCGGTCTGGGACTCAAACCCCAGTCTACCATGTGGGAGTCCAGCAACTAACCATTACATTATCTGCTGGTGCCAGGTTTTTCCTTTTTTAAACAGCTGTGGTTAGAGCCAAGGGAGAGAGAATGGAATAAGTTAAGGATGGAAAGGGATGAGCCTTAAGGAGCATGTTAAGGATATGAGACATTTCCAAAAGGCAACATATCTTGAAACAAGTGAGTAATGTAATTATTTGCATTTTAAAATATTTTAAAATTTTATTTTCTCAGTTTTTAAAATTAAACTTCATGTTTTCAAATAATAAGAGATAATAGTACAGGGAGTTTTCATTTGTCCCATACCTAGTTTCTCATATTGGGTCGTCGGGGAAGAAGCAACACATTTTTGCATAAAAAAAAAAAAAAAACAGAAAAATATGTCATAACTTTCCTGACAGCCTAATATTATTGACATCACATATCAGCACATATCAGGGTGATACATTTGTTACAATTAATAAACTAATACCTATGCACTATTATTAACTAAAGACAATGCTTTATTTTGATTTCTTTAGCTTTTACCTATTGTCTCCTTTTCTGTTTCGGAATTCCATCTACGATAACATTTAGTCATCATATCTCCTTAGACTCGTCTTGGCTGTGACAGTTTCTCGGTATTTCCTTGTTTTGATGACCTTGACAACTTTGAGAAGTATCAGTCAGATTTTTAACAGGATGTCCCATCTACTTGTTTTCTCCTAATAAGACTGGAGTTACAGGTTTTTTTGAGGGGAAGACTACAAAGCAGTGTCATTTCATCACGTCACCTCTAGGGTAAATGACTTATTACTGTTGATGTTGATCTTGATTATCTGGCTGTGGCAGTGTTTGTCAGATTTCTGAGAAAAAAAAAATGTAGCTATAAAGTTACTCTCCCCTGATTGTTTTCCACTACTGTGCTGTTTGTTTGGAAGGAAGTCATTGTATACAACTCAGAAAGAACTGGAGTTGTGCTCCCCGTCCTTGAGTATAAAGTAGCTATACAAATAACTAGGAATTCTTCTGTATGGAAGACTTTTGGGGAAGCATTTTCTTTCTGGAACTCCAAATTGCTCCCTGCTCATAGTATATTTTCTGTCTCAGCCCAAGAATCCAACATTATTCCTTGGAGTCCTGTTTCCTTTTATTGGAAAAATGGTATTAGGAACCAAGAGGTAGCACTAGATGTACTCATGACTAGAGGGATATGTCATTTTTAGGCTCTCTCAGCTAACAGTGAAGGAAATTTATGTATATGCATATATTCATGAGCACATGTATTTTGAAATTATGTAATTTTTGGTTTTTATTACATTGATATGAATTTTCAGATGTTAAACCAACTGCATCTCTGGGATAAATGCAAGTTGCTTATGTCTTAGTCAACTATTGCTAGCAAAACCACTTAAGACAGGGTGATTTCTGAAAATAGTTCATGGTTTGGAGGTCCAGGGTCCAGGTGTCATATCTGGATATCTGGTGGGCATCTTGTAGGTCCTAATCACGTCTCAAACACGAGAGCATAGCAGAATCACTGTTCGTGAGTTTCTTTCTGTTCTGATTCCATTTCCTCTCTTTATAAACCTACCATGAGTCATTATGGGACACCACCCCAATGACCTTAATCTAAAGCTCTTCTCAAAGGTCGCATCTTGCAAGGGTATAATTGAACAAATTTTTATGCTCCTAATTCTATCACAGTGATTCATCACATGAATTTGGGGGTGGGATATATTAAAATAATAGCAGACATGGTGTATAATTCTTTAAAAATATTGCTTGATTTGGTTTGCTAGTATGTTGTGTAGGAATGCTGCATCCATATTCATAAAAGATACTGGTTTGTAGATTTCTTGTGATGTATTTCTCTAGTTTTGGTCAAGGTAATACTGGCCTCATAAAATGAGATAAGAAGTATTTCCCCCTCTCCTGTATTTTGGAAGCATTCGTATGGATTAGCATTAATTTAAACCTTTGCTCTGAGCTAGGGTTCTTTCTGGAACTACACGTTGCTTCCTGCTCATAATATATTTCCTGTCCTGGAAACCAGCAGTTAGCGTAATGGCTATGTCGCTGGACTCCCACGTAATCGACCGTGGTTTGCGACCCGGACCCGGTGGCTTAAAACTCATGCCGGGCGCGTGTGCGTGCGTGCCCAAGATCCTGAGAGGAGAATGGAGGAGAAGGGATTGCGGCGTGACCATCCCCTCTGGGGGGTGATTTCTCACTTTCTGTCTCTCTCTGTCTGTCTGGCAAGAGCATGCGCCCTATAGCAAAAACCTCTCAAAAAAAAAAAAAAACACAAATATATATATATATATATTTCCTGTCCCAACCTGAGAATCTGGGGATGAGAACCATGGCTATCTTCTTTCTGGACAAATGTCTTGCTCCAAGAGCTTTGTGCTTAATATGAAGGATGGCAGCCTGAGGTCCTTTTGGCTTGCTCCTTCTGATGGTGTGATACCACCACCTCATGACCCAAGGCAAAACCAGTTAGGGTCCCAGTTTTCTTGGCGCACTGTGTTCAAGGTAGAATCTCCATTCCACACATGGGAGCTGGACAGAAAAGAAATCTTCTGCTTCTCACCTTATTCACATGAGACTTAGCCTCAGAAATGAGTAGTTGGGGGCAGGATAAACAATCCTTGAAAGCCAACTATTTTCAGGAAGAGAACCTTTGGACTGGGAAATACAGGAGGAGAAAGCCTAAGATTCTTGGCTGCAACATTCTGGAATCACTCTGCCTTGTTAACTGGAAGTGTGAAGGAAGAATGTTAATCTGTATACCACAAAAACTTGTCTTGCTTCCTGAATTTTCATAGATTATCTTGAATTGACATTTTTCCTTTGCTGTTTGCCCCACAATCAGAGGCCTTAAATGGTTTTAAAAAATAATTTTCTCCAAATTAGGGAAGGGAATCACTGGAGTGCTTCCTGCCATTATGCTAGAAAAGAAACCCAAAAATTTTAAAAGGTGCCTTTGTTAGAATTTCTTCGAAGATAGAAATATAGTGAACTAGGTGTCATCAAAGTCAAGGAATGTTTTAGGAAGTAAGGAATGGTTCAATGATTTTAATTCCTGAGAAATTTAATTAGATGAGAATTGAAAATGTCTATTGTATTACTTAGTGGTTTTAGGGTGGGAAGAATGAATGACAATGGTTAGGTAAAAATAACGGAGGGGATGCATAAATTGGAGAATGAGCAAAGGAAGGTTTGTATAAATTTTTTCTTCCTTCAAGTTGTATATCGGGGATACTACTAAGAAATACTCCATTAAAGGGTATATTTTCACTGATAGTTTATAAATTTCTACAAGTATGTTATTTATTTTGGGGAGGTAATTTAATGGGCTCAGTAATTGCAAATTATTTGAAGTGTTAATATGTGAACCATTGACAATAGGAATTGAAATTTTAAGTATACTTACTTTAATTGTAAGAGAGTATTTGTTTTGAGAAGCTGCAATGATTGCTAGAGTGAGTGTTGTTGAAGTGTGCACCAGCAGGAAGAATTTAATATTTAGTATTTGAGTTGTGTTTACTGCAAGAGAGTGTATTACTCATATGCAAAGGAATAGAATAAGGGTAATAATTTTAATAAGTAATAAAATAGCATACAAAGGACATTAAAAATCAAAGTCAAAGTAAGTTCTTTATAAAGGCTATTACTACTGGTAAACCACTAGCAAGATTGTATAAGAAATAAAAAGGAAAAAAACATAAATGCAATACTTGGGAGGGAAGAGGTATATAATTGTTGTTACAGAAGGCAACACAAAGGTAATATCAGAATATTATGAACAACTTCATGTCATATTATTTGTAAAGTAGGCAAAATTGAAACATTCACAGAAAATGTTAATATTAAAATGAATGCAAGAAAAAAGTAAAAACTCAGAATGGTCTTTTTAAAATGAACTGAATTTAAATTCTCCTTTAAAAAGAGACAGCAGGCTTAGTAAAGATGGATTATATATAATCAAATGATGTTCAAAAAATAAAAGTAGGGGCTGGATGGTGATGCAGTGTTGGTGTAGTGCTCTGAGACTGAACATGTGGGAGGGTTCTAGGTTTGCATCTGAAGACCTCCCTGAACATGCTGGATTTTTACATGACCAAGATCATGAAGCTGGCTGAGAAGAGGGGTGAACCATGGCATAAGGACCCTGTTTGGGTAGCTAGCACACATACTCTCTTGCTACAGAAGAAAGAAATGAACTTTAAAAATGTATAATTCTGGGGACCAGCAGTTAGCCTAATGGCTATGTCGCTGGACTCCCACATAGTTGACCACGGTTCTCGTCCCGGACCCGGTGGCTTAAAACCATGCCGGGCACGTGTGTGTGCATGCCCAAGATCCCGAGAGGAGAACGGTGGAGAAGGGATTGCGACGTGGCCATCCCCCCCGGGGGGGTGATTTCTCACTTTCTGTCTCTCTGTCTCTCTCTGTCTGTCTGGCGAGCGCACACGTCCTATAGCAAAAATCTCTCTAAAAAAAAATGTATAATTCTGGGACCAGCAGTTAGCATAATGGCTATGTCACTGAACTCCCATGTAGTCTACCGCGGTTTGAGTCCCAGACTTGGTGACTTAAACTCACACTGGGTGCGTGTGCATGTATGCCCAAGATCCCGAGAGGAGAATGGAGAAGAAGGGATTGTGGTGTGGCCATCCCCCCTGGGGAGTGATATCTTGCTTTCTGTCTCTCTGTCTCTCTCTGTCTTTCTGGTGAGTGCATGCGCCCTATAGCAAAAACCTCTCCAAAAAAAAAATGTGTAATTCTTTCCAAATTAATTTATGAAGCTAATATAATCTTGATAGCAAATTTTAAAATTAGTTTACAATATATTATGTTGGATCATCGGGAAAGTCATGATGCGTTTTTGCATAGAAAAACACATTACAACTTTCCCAACAACTGAGTATATAATTTTATAGGTTATAAAGGGTGTTTTTATGTGTATATTTGTGTGTATAATATATGCACACACACACACACACACATATATATATATATACACACACACATATATACACACATATAAAATATATACACACATATATATAAAATATATAAAATATTTATTATATATATACATACATATATTTTTATAGTGTGGATATACCATCATTTATTTAACCTTAAATTCATTCCACAAGTGCCTAGAGTGTCTCCTATATGTTAAGTTTGCTTTGGTGCTGAGGTTAAATTGTTAGGCATAGGGACTAACATGTAGAATGGAGGTTAAGGTGCTGAATCCAACATGGCTAACTTTGAGGTTCAAGTCCTGGACCCAGTGGCTTGAGAATCATGCCAGGTGTGTATGCATGTGTACCCAGAATCCCGAATGGAAGAGAAAGAATTATGTTGTGCCATCCTCCCTAGGGGGTGATTTCTCTCTCTCTCTCTCTCTCTCTTTCTTTTTCTGGTGAGCACATGCACTCAGTAGCAAAATTCTAAAAATAAATATGTTGAGCATAACTAAGTGCAGTTCCTGTTTTCATGATGTGTATATATAGGATAGGAGTCAGATATTACAGATATTCCCAAAGCACAACAGAAATGAACACATGGGAGGTATGTGCTTCAAGCTAGGCAATGTTATGCCCTACTAACCACAGAGGCATACCACAAAAAGTTTCTTTTAGGGCCTACACAAAGCCCTCTGTGGGTCTGGGTTCCTTAAGAGCAACTTTTCTCTCTATGGTAGCTCAGTAGTTCAGGTAGTTTGGATACTGTGGGTTGTTCAAGTAAGTGTAAGAAATGCTGTGTGGGCCAGCCATGGTGACACCTGGTGCTGTGACACTGTGTTCTGCAGGCTGGGACCACGTTAGAGGCTGAGGTTTGATTCCTAGTACAACCTAAAGGCAGGGGTAGTTGCTTGTGTGTGTCATTCCAGGAGGCTGGGAGGCCGAGGCAGAAGGATTTTAATCTCCAGTCTGGTCTGGGCAACATAAAAAGACCCTGCTACAAAAGAGTTGAACATAATGGTGAACCAGTAGTCCCAGTTGGGAGGTTTAAGTGGAAGAATCATGACAAGGTGACAAGCTGTCCTTTAAAAAAATTAGCATGTGGGAACCAGCAGTTAGCGTAATGGCTATGTCGCTGGACTCCCACGTAGTCGACCGCGGTTCGTGTCCTGGACCCGGTGGCTTAAAACTCACGCCGGGCGCGTGTGCGTGTGTGTGCCCAAGATCCCAAGAGGAGAATGGAGGAGAAGGGATTGCGGCGTGACCATCCCGCCCTGGGGGGTGATTTCTCGCTTTCTGTCTCTATGTCTCTCTCTGTCTGTCTGGCGAGCGCATGCACCCTATAGCGAAAATCTCTCTCAAAAAAAAAAAAAAAATTATCATGTGGCTAGAGTAGGGAGAGAGATTAAGCGAGAGGAGGTGTGGTTTAAAATGAAGTTTCAGGGCAGGGCCTTGCAGGCTTTGTTGAGACTTTTGATCTTTATCCTCATAGCAATGGGAATTCTTTTAAACCTGTAAAGTAGGACTCTGGCATGCTCAGTTAGTATTTAGACATGATTGTGGTGGCTATAATCTAAAGAATAGATAGGTGATGGAGATGGGGCTGTAACATGAGAAGCCAGAGAGGGAGGAGGCAAGAGTCTGCAACAGTTCAGATGACGGAGCATGGGGACTCACTCCAGGGGTTGCAGTGGAAATCAGAGTGGGACATAGATTCAGGGAGCATTGATGATATTAGGACGTTTTCAACTTTCTGGTATTATAATAGTTTCTAGTGATCATTCTCATCATGTATTCTTATTATACTTTTTTTTCAGTATTATAAGGTCATAGAATGTAATTACTGGCTAAAAGAGTATCCATAACTTAGCATTAATCAATATCGAGAATTTTGTTTCCTTGAGTAGTTGTAACAGTGAATATTCTTACCAAAATTGCATAGTAGGACTCTTTACCATACCTTCACAACACAAGATGCTATCATTAGAAAGTTAAGTAACACTTTCAATCACTATCTGAATTCTACCCATAACTAAAATTTTATCCAAATTCAGCTATCTCATTTAATGATCTTGTCTACAGATAAATGCTAGGTTTGCTTTGGCAAAATTCAAAGCAAAAACACATACAATGTGCTGTAGCTTTAGCAGTTATTTCTTTGAAAAATGAAGTATCCAACAAGTTAGTAAAATGAAATAAGGAGCCATTTAAACTTGTATTTTTCCAAGTATAATTTGTATCTCTAACCAGTGTTGGGCATATTGTACATTATTTAATTATATTATGGTACATAGTAGTTGCAATGAGAGAGTACTTTATAACCAGTATCTTTCAATAGTGCAAACAAATTTTACCTACTAATGAGTTAACTGAGAGATAATCAGATTATTGTAGGCACCAACAAACAATTATTTTCCTCATATTATGTAGATACCTCTGGTAGAATTAATTACCTACTATTAAAGAGTCATACTGGGGGAAGTTTATTGTGCTTTCTATACAGAGCCAGGTACATTATTTTCTGTTCTGTTTGGAATAATGAAATAGAGGCCCCTGTTATCTGAATATTTGTTATTCTCCATATTGTCTAAGTCAATAATGGAATTGGTTTAGGTTATGAGAATCACTGGTGTGTGTGAGTGTGTGTGTGTGTGTATATATATATATATACACTCACATATATGTCTTGCTAATATGAGTGAAAATGTCTGGTTTTAGTGTTTTTTTCTTATTACATGTGATATTAAAATCTTTGTATATGTTGATTGCTATTTGCCTCTCTTTTGTATGCTTCCTGTTTTTGTGCTTTCTTGTTTTTGCCTTGGAATAAGTGTCTTGAAAAATCAATCTGTGGTAGATAAATTCCTTTCTGAGACGTTGGAGGGGTCAGTCTCTCAGTATTGTTCATAGGCAAGTGCATCATTTTTCAGACAGCTGAGTCCTTATAGCTTTCACCCATTACAATATATTCTTAGAGTTTTCCCTTGTAGTATTTCCATAGAGCCTCTTTTAAGAAAGATTCAGATATTTCTGTTTATTCCACAAAGGAGACCAAAGCCATATATATGTGCTATATATATATATATATATATATATATATATATATATATATATATACACACACACACTGTATATACACAAATACTGTGTGTGTGTACTTATTTATTTATAAATGTCAGTGCAGAATGGAAAAACACAACATACTGTGGGGTATATGACACGTTTTAGTGTAGAGACCACCCAGAAAGTAATGCCTCCCTCCACTCTCTCTCTTTCCAATCCACCCCCTATGTCCACTTTCACTTTCTAGAATTTGTATTGCCTTTCTCTGTGGCAGTCTTTGTGTTGTCTTCCTCTTCATGGAATGCTTGTCCTTCCTTTATTTACCTTTTTTGTTCCAACTCAACCTTTATATCCTAGCTCAAGTGTCATTTCCTCAGGGAAGGCTGTTTTGGATCTTCCTATTTTATTCTTTTAATATCATTTAATAATCATTAGTAGATTTTATAACATTGTAATTTTTCAAAATTTGATAATTATTTGATTGATGCCTTTTTCATTAGATTCTAAGCCTCCTTGGGTGAAAGACTGTTTTTTGGCCTACATTTCATCCCTAGCACACGGTCTACTGTTTAGCATGAAGCTGACCTTTCCATCTTACAATTTACTTTGCTTTGATAACAACCTGCATTAATTTCTATTGGTTCTATCTGTATATGGTACAAAGCTTATTTATAAACCACTCTAAAACTTCGTATATTTATCCCACTTGTCATTGTTTCAAGTGGGAATATAACTCGTTTAACTCCACATCAGTACTATAAAATTTTCTACATTTTTCATGATTTATTTAGAGGGGTCTCTTGCAGATTTGCTGTAGTTATGGCTAGGATCAGTGGATTGAGTTATTTATGGGCCCCTGTGGGGAACTGAACAGCAATATTTGTTCAGCTCTCATGACCTGTGTTGATTACTTGTTCTGTATATCTAAGATCATTCATAAGTATCTCTAGATGGAGCTATTTAACTTTTTCTCTTGTAAAGACATAGAAATGAAATAATGAAACAAGTGAATGTTGTTTGTGTTTAGGATTGTAGGCCATAATATTTGAAGATGCTTAATGTTGGGGTTCCTGCTAATGTGCCCTGACTTATTTCTTCTCTTTATCTTTTTCCTTACCACAGAAACAGCAATGCCAGTAAATGCCATATTAAGCAAAATGATTCTTTCTTTTTAGCTAACTGAGGCCATTAGCAATAACATTTTTACTTAAACCATTAATATCCCACAAGGATCCAGAGTGTTTCTATGAGCAAACTAAGAAGCGTTGTTTTGTGGAATGGTATATTTAAAGAAATCTGTAATAATACACTAGCAAAAACCAGAAACATAGAACACATGTATAAGGCAGTAGAAAAGAAATTATGGTTTAATATTAATGTTGAATAAAGTGGGCTTCAGTAGTAGAAACAACATTATTGTTAATTATAATAATATTAGCCAATATCTATCTATTGATCTATCAGTCTGTAGGGGGATCTTCAAAAAGTTTATGAATAATCTGTATTAGAAAAAAAGAAAACTATGCATGTATTTCAAAGTATTTTTGCAACAAAATAAACTTGCATTTCATTTTTTTCCACAAACTTTTTTTTTTTTTTTTTTTGGAGAGGTTTTCGCTATAGGGCGCGTGCGCTCGCCAGACAGACAGAGAGAGACAGAGAGATAGAAAGCGAGAAATCACCCCCCAGGGGGGATGGTCACGCCGCAATCCCTTCTCCTCCATTCTCCTCTCGGGATCTTGGGCACGTACGCACACGCGCCCGGCGTGAGTTCTAAGCCACCGGGTCCGGGACGCGAACCGCGGTCGACTACGTGGGAGTCCAGCGACATAGCCATTACGCTAACTGCTGGTTCCCGTCACAAACTTTTGAAGTCATTTCAAATCATCTCTTTACATCATCCAAGTATAATTTTATCCTCAGACAAAGCTGCTTTACATAAATATATATATATTTTCATACTGAATTCTTACTATAGTTTAAATTCTTTTTTTTTTGGAGATGTTTTTTGCTATATGGTGTGTGCTCTTGCCAGAAAGACAGAGATAGAGAGACAGCGAGAAATCACCTCCCGGGGGTATGGCCACAAGACAGTCCCTTCTCCTCCATTCTCCTCTTGGGATCTTGGGCATGCATGCACGCACACACGCATGGCGTGAGTTTAAGCCACCGGATCCGGGACTCGAACTGAGGTTGACTACGTGGGAATCCAGCAACATAGCCATTATGCCAACTGCTGGTCCCTCTATAGGTTAAATTCTATGTTTTATCCTGCATACCAGTTCAAATACCTCTTCTTATGAAGAGCCACATGTAGCTGATTATATTTAAATTTAACAAATTAAAATGAGATAAAATTAACAATTCAGTTTCTCAGTCACACTAGGCAAGTTTAGTGGCTCTCTTATAGGATGGACATTGCCAGGTCATTTCTATTATCACAGAAAGTTCTGACAGTACCATCTAAGACAATGATTTGTCTATGAACTAATTCAATGCTTGAACTTAAAAAAAAATATTTATTGGGTGCCTGTTGTGATGTAGACATAATCTAAGCATAAGAGATAAAGTGAAAAACAAAAACCAACATAGTCTCTGTCCTACTGAATCCTAGCCTTTGTGGAAAAGATAAAAAGTAATCGCATTGGAGTATAGGGGTATCTGTTCACAACAGTCTACCTCAGATTCAGTAGGGAAAGGTCTGTGTTAAAATTACCTGAGCAGGGCTTATTGTCAGTACGAAGCCCATCCTAGTGAAACTACATAACCTGCCATTTGGTCCTGCGGCATAGCAATATTAGTATTAGAGGTACAGAAATCTGTTGCCTTCTTTCTGGAACCATTGAAGGGGTAAGAACACCAGATTTTATAATGTTTTGAACATTTTGACAGCTTACTGACTCAGATGTAGGGATCTAAACCACATTTCACAGGGGCTGTGGGAGGAGAGAGAAAACATTTAATACAGCAGGAAGACTGTTAGTGCCCTGCAGTAGTACTGAGCACAGCCAAAATTTCGTGCTGGCTTCCTGTGTTCATAATCATGGAGGCTTTATATTTCCTTTGCTTCTATTATTTTCCTCTTGTCCATTTAGTAAAAATGAGCTTAACATGTGTTCTGACATCAGAGTCAGTATAGGGGGTAATTAAGAAGCCTCATGAAGGCTTCTAGACCATTATGTGATGATAATAAGCCAATGATATGAGAAGCAGCCACTGTTCTGTTGGTAAATACAGAAGACTCACTTCTACTGTGGGAAATAACAGTATATAATGCAGCTGGAAATGTTCTCGTAATTAGTGTGAGCATTAATTTAAGTCATCCCAATTGGCTACATTAGGTTCCTTGAGCAGGTGTGGAGGGGCATTTATGCCTGATTGCTTTCTCTGGGAAAACTGCATCTTGAAAGGGTTTCCTGTACACACCAAGTGAGACTTCTGTAAGCTACTGAGGAAGGGGAGATGGAGATAATGCTGTGGCGACCTATTTAAAGAGTGTGGACATGGGATACACGGAACACTGAACACTCAAAGAGAAAATTTCACTTTAAACTATTTATTTTAAAGATTTCAGGATTTGAAGAAACAAAAACTAGCTCTGTATTGTATTTGTGGATAAAGTGGCTGTTGGCCATTTATTTTGCTTCCCAATGATCAGGACAGACTAGGGTTGGACTTTGGGCTTTTTTGTAACTGCCCTATAGAATTTGCAGAAGAAAAATAACAGAATTTGTAATAACACTGGAATACCCTTTCTTCCAGATAAGATTTTATTAATATAAGCATCTGAAAATGGCATCTGCTTACAAAACATTTTTAAATGAATTAATGACTTCTACATTTAATGAAACAGAGTGGGCTGGGTTTTCATCCTTCAAGTTCATGTACGTTTTAATCATTTCTAATTTATGTTCATTTATTTTAAGATTTATATTTCTAATAGGACATTAGTTAAAAGCAACAAAAGAAAAACTATTGGCAAAATAAACATTAACAGAGAGCATAAGGTAATAATTATTTTCACCAGACCTATAAATTGTATCCATCTGATTTAAATTGCTATGTATCTATGTTTACTTTCTATACTTCCCCCCCCACACATTTTATTGAATTACTAAAGATCTTAATTAATCTAAATATTTTCATAGCATAGATACCAGAGACAGTGTGGGAAGAGAGTGGGAGATGGCAGAGGGTAAGAGAGAGGAAATCAAGGATGGGGGAAAAAAAGGAAAACATACAGGAAACAAGAAATGGAAAATTATTTGTTGACAATAACATGTATGTTGATGTGCTTGATTGAGACAATATACAGTGTACTCCAGATGGAAAATCTCATTTTGTATGTTGTAATGATGTACAGTGAATGAACGTAAACAAATAAATTTAAATAAAAAAATACAAAAAAAGAAAAAAAAATTGTTATGTATCACCTAAAGATATCTTTTAGTACCTCCAAAATATTGTAAAGAAAAAATTTTATTTATCTTCACTCTTAATGTCTTGGGGAATGCCTTTTTAAATCTTCAATGTGTTATTTTGAAAGAGGACCTTATAGATACTGGCCTGAAACTTTTCTTATGCCATCTTTCGGTAACTAAGCATGGGAATTATAAAAAGTAATTCAGAAAACATGGGACCAGCAGTTAGCTTAATGGCTATGTCGCTGGACTCCCACGTAGTCGACCGTGGTTCGCGTCCCGGACCCGGTGGCTTAAACTCATGCCAGGCGCGTGTGCGTGCGTGCCCAAGATCCCGAGAGGAGAATGGAGGAGAAGGGATTGCGGCGTGGCCATCCCCCCTGGGGGGTGATTTCTCGCTTTCTATTTCTCTGTCTCCGTCTGGCAAGTGCACACGCCCTATAGTGAAAACCTCTCCAAAAAAAATAATAATAATAATTCAGAAAACAACTGAAAATATCATATTATAAAAAACAGATTCTATCTTCTTTTGATGCTAAAATTATAGCTAATTTCAATCTGTATTTAAATATACATTTGATTCATATAAACGACATTTAAACACATGACATTTTAAGATTTACTGAAATCAACAATTTAAATGTACTATCTTTTCAAAAATATAGATGAATATTATTAAAATATATTAAATCATTAGTGTAACTTTTAATGATTTACAACTCGAGGTTCAAGGTATTTATTACAACATAAACTAATGAAACGAATTTAAGAATTTCTAGTGGGTTATTTTTCTGCATCATAATTATTCTGAATAAGTTTGTGAGTCAAAGAAGTTAGAAAACAACAAATTTTAGGGGCCAGCAGATGGTGTGGTGGTTAAGGGTGCTGGACTCCCACATGGCAGATCCTGATTTGCGTCCTGGACCTGGTGGCCTGCTTTCTCTCTCTCTCTCTCTGTGTGTGTGTGTGTGTGTGTGTGTGTGTGTGTCTCCCTCTCTGGTCAAATTAAAATAATAAATAAATAAATAAAGTTAAACAAAATAATTATTTATAAAAACAACATATTTTAGACACTATTGTTACAAGTATTTGCTAATAGTTAAACTTTTTCTCACTCTGTCTTATTTTCTACTTAAAAAAATCTTTCGTAAAAGTCCCACATGAGTAGAAAATTAGATTTAAGGGACCAGAAGGTGGCATGGTGGTTAAGGTGCTGGACACTCCCACATGGCCAACTACGGTTCATGTTCCAGACCTGGTGACTTGCTTTTTCACTTTGCCCCCACCCCCCTCTCTCTGTGTTTCTTTTTGTGTGTGTAGCTCTCTGGTCAAATTAAAAATAAATGAATGAATAAAATTAAATAATTTTTTAAAAGTTAGATTTGACGTTCAATATATTTTGAGAACATCAAAGTCCAGTTCCTAGAATCCAAAAGCTCTTGCCATTTTGGCTTCTCTATCTCATAGACACTTTCAGATCCTTCTAAATGTGTACCTTGAAATCAACCCACTTCAAGAAAAAAAAGGTTGGGACACACTTGTAGCACAGCGCTTAAGTGTTATGCATTGAAAGCCTCATCCCCACTTGGTGGCTCTGGTATGAGTTCCAGCCCCAGTGGCTCGTAAAGCACACAGTATGTGTGCATGTGTGCGTGCCCCAAATTCTGATGAAATAGAGAAATGGAGGAAGGACTGTGACATGACTATGTCCCCTTGGGTGACACGTTTTTCTGTCTGTCTCTCTTTCTGGTGAATGTACCTATCCTCTAGCAATAAAAGAAAAGAAAAAAAAAAGAACCATTTAGAAAGAAAGGTTATTTTAATTCTGACTTTTTTTTAATAGCCCAAATATGGTTGGATAGAAATCTAATGCTTACTGGGGACACTGTTGTCATTGCTAATTGGCCCCGCAAGCATCTATACTTTCCCATTGGAGGAAATTTCCTAATTATAGTGGGCAGGGTTTTGAATTTTAGGTGGAAAATATCCAATTTATGCCTTATAGTTGGATATTCTTGATCAGGATTTACCAAGGGCATACAAATAAAGGAGCGATCTGGAATTCATGCATTGTAACATGCAGTGGAGTACAAAAATTCACTGGCGGAGTAGTGAGGCACCCTGGGTAATATCCTAACCTAAAATTTCCTGTGATATGATCTGGCCTGCCTCCCTCCTTAGATTCCTACAAGATTTCTTTTTAAAGTTTATTATGTATTTATTCTGAGAAAGAAAGAGACAGGCAGACAACCACCGACCCACTGGATCTTGACCCCACAATCTACCCTCAGCCTTCATCCAGTCCTGGATCATGTGCTCAGCATAATCAGGAAAGCCTCCGACTGGAACTAGGAACCCAGCCCATGTGGATTGCCTGTCAGAGGTTGGCCTTTAATGGCTCCAATTCCTTAAGGATCTTTGAGCCTTGCTCTTGAAGCTTCCCATAGATTGTGTAAAGTAATTCATAGTTGTCTATTATCTTTGATTTTTGTTTTCGTGTTTAAGATAGGTAGAATCAGTGTCTGTGGCTTCTAGCAATGACTCCTGCCTTGTGCAACTTTATTCTCTAGAGCTCATATGGTGATATTACTGTTGATCTCCCCCCTCTGGAGAAAGAATGTGATGTTGACACCTCATGAATATCTCATTTCCTAGGAAAGCTTCATTCTGATAAATATGACTTTAAAGGGTCATTGTGGAAATGATTTTTAATCCATTTTTCTTAGTGACTCTTGCATAAAAGTTACAAGATCCTGATGAGTCGGGTAGAGGACATGGCCTACGTGTTTGATTCATGGCTTCTTAGCCACTGTATTGCTCATCATGGCCCATCTGACAATCTTTCCCTTCCTGTGGTCTTGTAGATGAATGGTGCCTGGTAGCAGGGAGGAGGAGCTGCTTCTCATTCTCTTAGAGCCCTGCTGGCACAGGAGGAGGGAGAACGGTACCTGGGAGAAGTGGTTTGCCGAACTTTAGTTGCTAAGACCTGAAGAAGGGGCATACTTCTAGTAATTGCAACACCAGAATAAAATGAAAATAGAAATATTTTAGTATTTAATTTGTGTTAATGTCAAAGTATAAAAATAAACAAAACATTTTAAGAAACATAAAAATGTATGTAGTCACTAGCAAATGAACAATAAACATTATTATTAGCACACTAAATTTTGAAAACTATTATTACAAAAAACAATGACCAGAAGCGAGAAATATTTAATTAATCAAGAATTATGTTAATAAAATGATTCCATTATATTGGGAAATACTATATACATGTGGAAAAATACATTTACACACATGAAATACATTATTTGATAACAAAATATATTGCTTGCATTTCTGAAAGGGTGTGATCTTAAAGTGTATGAGTAGTGTCACTTTTTACTCATGAATACGTATTTTTACAAGTTCTTCCAGAGGCTGAAGCAGCTCCTTCTGACTCTAAACTAGTAGGAGATGGTGGAGAGATTTGCAAACCAGTGCAGATGTTTTAACATTTTTATCTTCAAATAATTCCATCTATGTCTGATTTGAAATCTTCTTAAACAGCTTTTTTTAGAAAGTACAAACAATTTTATAGAAATTGAGTTATAGTTTATTTGAAAAGAAGTATTTCTAGTTTGTACTCAACCGTATTTTTGTCTTGTTTTCATCATGTATAGATAAAAATTCTCATGCAGACTTACTTACCTATAGCAGTTTCAATAAAGTCATGTTCATATTCTATTTGTTTAGAAATCTTTGAACTAGAATAAGAATTTTGCTTTCAAGAGACACCTTCACCCTGGCTTACTTTCACTCCTCCCCTTTACCTCATTGAAGATTAAGGAGGTTGCTGAAGAATATCTTTTAAGTCTGTTTATTTTGAATTTTAGTGAAGAACATAATGCTCTGGGTATAACTCTGGATGTAAATTATTTCAAAATCATATTTTTTAGGGGCTGAAATAATGGCATCACACCAAGAGAAGTGTGGTATTTTATGAGATTAAAAATAAGCTAGAATAACAAAAATTTGCAATATGATCACTAAGGTCACTGGGAATCTTATCAGATCACAGATAAGGGAGGTAACACAGCGGGTCAAAGCATAATATCCCTGGAAGAAACTTGAAGACTTACTCATTTATTCCTAGGGCTTTAAAACTAATCCACAGAAGGACTCAGACCAGCTGGATATTGCCCTCATCATGCAACAAAGGTTGAATGAGAGTAGAGAGGTGTTTGAAGATAGAACATGGTAAAGATTTGCATTTCAGGGGACCAGCAGTTAGCATAATGGCTATGTCGCTGGACTCCCACGTAGTCGATCACGGTTCGTGTCCCGGACCTGGTGGCTTAAAACTCACGCCAGGCACGTGTGCATGCATACCCAAGATCCCAAGAGGAGAATGGAGAAGGGATTGCGGCGTGGCCATCCCCCCTCGGGGGCGATTTCTCATTTTCTGTCTCTCTGTCTCTGGAGAGCGCATGCACCCTATAGCAAAAACTTCTTAAAAAAAAAAAAAGAAAAAGATTTGCATTTCAAATTTATCAAGGGAAGTATACAAAGAAACAATTACTGTATTACTCAGTAAACTAGCATTTATTCCTAGGATATATTGGGTTGTTGGAGAAGTTATGATGTATTTTTCTGTGCCAAAATACATCATGACTTCTCTGACAACTCAGTAGCATGGACTCTAAGAATCAGTCAGCATTTCTGTAAGCTTCCTTGTCAGATTTCACACAATTGTTTTAATATGTGTATAACAATAGCTAGATGGTCTTTTAACTTAGGAAAGGATTTATTTATATGCCCTGACCCTGATACTAAAGAATTAGAATTATACTTCTCTTACTGTGTGTGTATTGACAGGGTAAGAATAAGTGGTACCTTGGAAACTGAAAGATTAATTCAGTGCCATATAGAATTGCTGTTATCATAGTACTATGCACATGTATTCATAGAATTACACCTCGTTCTCCCATTCTTTTCTAATCTTTTGAAATATTGATATGTCTCCAGTTACAGTTTATTCCAGTTTTTGTTCATATACTGTTTGTTACCTTCTAGAACCACAAGGACATTTCTTCTTCCTTTCATTGTGTTAAATAACTTCTATTAATCTGCAATTGTTTGCTGACACTCTTTTCCTTGCTTGGAGGTAACTAGACCAGTTATTACATGTAGATTTTAATGTCAAGGGTGATATCATACTTTGAAATTTTGTAGTCTCTGCCACACATTTGCATTTTCTTGTCTCTGGTTATCCATTGTGGATTAAGTTAATCAAGAAACGAAATGATAGCAGGAATGAGGCCACTGTAGGGTAAGCAAATGCATCACAGTGTGATGCTCAGTGTTCAATGGTGGAGAGCGTTTGCTAATATTTACTCACTGCCTTGCCTCACTTAGTTGTGAGAAAATATGTGTGAAAGGAACTGCTCAATCTTCTAATGGAATTGCATATTTAAGTATAAAAATATTTGATAAAATCACATTCTCATAAATCAGTACTGTATGGGGAGGTGCCCCAAGAGGAATTGATGCATATAAAGTATGTCAAATATGATTTATAAATGCCACTCTGTAGGGTGCTCTGATGAATTTTTAATTCCTTTTCACAAGGAATTTTTAAAATCCAAGATCCTGGGCTCCAGGAACATTATTTCTGTTCTGTTTTACCCTGGATTTCAGTTTTTGTACACTGCTCAACGTTTACAGATATTGTTCTGCTCTGGCCTATTCAAGGGAGGAATGGGCTACCTCCCCAAATGTTTTCTGATCACCCATTGTGTGTATACAGGCAGTATTCTAGGCTTTAAATAATATCACTTCCAAAAGAAACAATTTCCAGGTTATGTCCACCTAGACTGCCCTATTCAGGTGGGACCCAGGTGCCTTCATGTTTTCCTGGGTACCACAAAGTTCCTGACAAGGCTCAAGTTTGACTTAGCTCCTATCAACGAGGCTACCCTCCTCCAGTAAAAGGTGATAACCTTCTACTGCTAGTATACAGATAGAAAAGAGTAGACTTAAAAAAAAAGATTTTATATTTCCAAGTTGGAATACAGCAAACTCAACCCACGTAGCTTTAAAATGTCCCCCAGAATGCCTAAAATCTGACAAACAAAAGAACACTTGTTATTTTTCAGCCGTCTGTTAAGACATAGAAAAAGGCTTGCCAAATGAGAAGCAGCATATGCACACATGACACATCAAAACTGTGAGAAACCTATGCTTTGCTTGACAGGACATGCTTCAAACCCAGTCTTGATGCCTGTGTTGTTTTGTTCGTGGTTTCTCCGAGTGTCATAGCAGATGGGAAATCTTCAAATAGCAAGACCTTGTTAAGAACATTATCAACTTTTTCAGGTCATAGTGTAACATAATGTTTGAAGTAACACCTTTTCCTTTTGAAGAACTTAAGTCTGACATTAATCTTTTAGACATTTTAAAGAAACACTATTTTCATAATGTTAATACAATATCCAGTGGAAACAGTTTCAGAGAGAGATTGTAAGATAGTATAAAGTATTTACTCTCATTGCATGCCCTCCCCTAAATGCCCTTTTAACTTACTCTATTGAATTTGAATGTAAATATGCCTAAATTATAGAGAGGGAAGGTCAAGAAAAAATGTAATTTAGAATGATTTGACCAAAAATGTGTGCTTATTGAAAATTTTATGATTATTTTCATGATTGTGTGTGCATATGCACAAGAGAAAGAGTGAGACAGGCAGACAGACCCTTGACAGGGTCTCATCCTTTTTCCCAGTTCTCCAATTCCTTATGGACTCAAGATTTCATATTTCAGGTTGGCCAGGCCCAGGAGCCAAACCTGCACTGACCATGTGGCATCCAACACCATAGTTCAGTGTGCACCATCAGACTTGTGCTTATTGTTTTTTGTAATGAGTAAGAACCCAAACATGTTTAGCTCAGGGGTACTGAATTTGTATATTTAAATTTGTGGGTTTTTTTTTTCATTTTTAACATATTCCTCATGCTAGGACACTCAATAATAAGTATCTTGATTACTTGATCATGAGTTCTTGATTACTTCCTTTCCAGAATAATAGTTGTTGGGGCCAGGTGATAGCATAGTGGTAGTGTAACTGACTCCACAAGAGAAAGGTTCTGTGTTTTTGTCCTGAGACCTCCTTGAATACGTGTGTGTGTCGGGGGGTGTATGTGTGCTCATGATCTGGGCCTGACTAAGATCAAGAGTGGATCGTGGCATGAAGACTTTCTTGGGGATGCTTCTCTCTTTTTCTCCATCTCTTTCTCTCCTTCTCATGGAAGAATTAAATAAAGAAACTTACAAAACAAATTAACAATTAGATGCTGCTTATTCAATATCTTTTTATTGGTGTCTTTATATTTTATAATTTTTTTACATTCAATCACTGTTTATCACTATGGTATACCAAATGAACTTTCTCATCCTGAAAGCACTGTATATTGGATCACTAAAACATATTACCATGCACATTATTGTCAGCAGATAATTTTTAATTTTTGTGTGTCCTAAATGTTTTGCTTCTTTAATTGGTGCCTTTTGGCACACTGTATGTCTTTTGGTAATTTTCATTGCTTGTGAACACTTCTCTCAGGGGAGAGATGGGAAAAGGCAAAACTCTCTCACTCTGTTTTGCTGATAGCATTATTGAGATCTGAAAGTGGCTATAACTGACCACCATCTTGCTCATAGACACAGAAGCGAGAACCTCTTTGAAAATGGGACCAATGCAGAAGAATAAAGTGCAGAAAGAAGAAAGCCAGTGGATCTATCTGACATCCACATCCAGTTTGATTGCTGATGCAGTGCAGCTTTGGATGCATCTTTATCTCTTTCTACGCCAGAATAACTCCACCAACTGGTTGATTGACAAAACTTTAAAAGGCATTTATTTTGTAACCAGAAATAAGACTAAAATGCAAGACTTTCTTAGGAATACAAAGTAACAATGATGTAAACACAGCCCAAAGTGTAGATTATAATACCAGGATTCTTTCCTTAGAATAGACATTGAAAAAGATAGTATCTTCAGAATGAAGGAAAAAAATCAAACAGAAGTAGTATTAAGGAATGATGAAGCGATACTCTGCCAAATTTGGAAGGCATAGGAAAGAGGCAAGGTACAAAGAACTACTTCCTCAAGAAGTTCAAGGCTAGCCCCACCTCTCAGTCTTGAAACAGAAAGGCTTTCCCCCCAGAATTCTAATTGTCATAAATGTTTGCAATATATTTTCCACATAAACTTCAACCACATATTTAATATGTTGATTTTTCTTAAGTCTATTTATCTTCATAGTTTGAGAAGTAATAAATTCATTATAAAATATCTATGACTTTAAAATGTCTTACTACCCTGAACCAGCAGATGGCAAAATGGTTACGTTGCTAGAGTCCCATGTAGTCAACCATGGTTCAAGTCCCAGACCTAGAGGCTTAAAACTCATGCCCAGCACATGTGCATCTGTGCCCAAAATCCCAAGAGGAGAATGATGGAGAAGGGATTGCAGCATGGCCATGCCCCCAGGGGATGATTTCTCACTCTCTGTCTCTCTGGTGAGAGCATGTGACCTGTAGTAAAATCTCTCTCAAAAAAATAAATAAATACAAATTTAAAAGTCTTACTACCGAGTAAAAGTGCTTGTCTCCTCCACTATAATTTCAGGTCATTGTATGTATGTATCCCACTTAGAATTACAGAGCTTGGAAACCAAATTACATCATGGGTAGGAACATAGACTTCAAAAACAGATATATTGATTTTAGATATTTATTTTTAAGTGACATACAGTAGTCATATATATTTATGGGTATAATATGATTTTCAGCAAATTAATACGATATTTAATCAAATAGAGGTCGTTAGCTTATTCATCATCTCAAACTCTCATCATTACTTTTGTTGAAAATATTCAAAAATCCTTTCTCTTAGCTATTTTAATACATATAGTGAGTTATTGTAAGTATAGTTGTCTTTATTATAGAACACTGGAACTTCTTTTAGTCAAAATTACTTTGGTTACAGGTGACAGTAAATGCAACCAAGAAACCTTGGCGGGGGGGCAGAATGAATTAGTTTATATAACTGAAAAGGGCAGAAAGTATGTTTGATTTCATACTTGGCCCATTATGTTAGAATCCAGCCACTCTTTCTATTCTTCTTTGGTTTGTTTGACTCCACTTCCAGAGGGCAAAGTGGTGGCCAGAGAATCTATACCTCCATGTCTACTGAAACAGTAAATTCACTTCACAATTCAAAGCAAAACCTCTGGCCTGAATTAGGTTTTGTGCTCATTCCTAAATTAGTAACTATGGTCCTGAGGGTGCGATGAGTCTGTTTTAATCATAAGCTCATCCCTGGAGATAATAGCAATTGACAACACCTGTTCAGTTCTACGATCTGATGAAGGGTGCATCTCCAGAGGAAAACCTGAGTGGTGTGTTCTGAAGGAAAAAAAAAAAAAGCCAAAAATGGAAAATGGTGTCCCTGAATTTTATTTTGTTCAATAGAACAGTACTAAACATTTTGGGAAAAAAATTATAAGGCAGATTTTATTTCAACAGAAAGAACCTAGCATTCAGAGTTCATAAAGAACTAGCTTACCTCAAAAGTTGAGGACTGTCTGTGAAGCTTAAAGTTCAGGCTCGGTGACCAACTGTGGTAGACACAACTAGATGGCCTTTAAAATCTCTTTTTATTCTGTAGGTGGTTTCCAGATTTCTTTCTTCAACTCTGGATGAGCTAAGGAGATCATAGCTAGATCCTTCAAGGTTAGTTGTGTAAATCATTATGCTTCACTAAGAATTCAGATATACAATATTGACATTAATATAATGTTTTTTGATATTTAAGCTTCAAAAATTGTTTAAAATTTTTTTTTACTCCACTAGAAAAGTTACAACAATTCCTGTGGTCTCCTAACTTTTATAAAAAACTGTATGTATAACTTATAACCTATCTAATAAACATTTTGTGGTCTCAATGCTTATCCAAAAGATGTCTTCTACAAAGGTGATGTGATGACTAAGAGTCACTGCTTTTTTTTTTTTTAAGAGTCACTGCTTTTGATCTTTATAAATAGTTTTCTGTGCAAAGGGACATAAATAGGAAATGAAGAAATGGCAGCTAATTATTGAGCATCGATTATATGTCAGGTACTTCACATAATTTATCTCATTTAGTCCTCAGGTTATCTGTAGGCATGGGTATAAATAGTTCTACTAATAAATATAATACCTCAAGGTTTATAAATGTTTTCATATCTTTCCTGAAGTAAGTTAACAAAGATCTAACCTTGCCCAAGGTCATATCAATCAGCTGGCAGAGTCTAGATTAAAATCTGAATCTCTACTCTCTTTTTGCCATAGTATGTTGCCTAAGAAAAAAGATTTTTAAAAAGTGAACCTATTGTCTACTGATTCCAGGGAGTAGCGGGAAGTTCATTGTTTCTTATTTACTTGTTATTTCTATTGATTTTCAAATGTAGCTACATATATGGGAGGGGTGGTACTACAGGGAAATTAATAAGGCAGAAGTAGAAATCAGAATTGAATCCATGATTCGGTAAAAAGAAATACAGAACAATTTGGTAATGCAAATAATTTTGGGAGATAATGACAATAATTTCAGGAAGGACTTACCTTATGTCTCCTCTACTTTTTATTGGATTAGGATGATCATATTTTCTTTCTCTGAATTCAGGAGTGAACACATTTAAAATTGGTATCCAATTCAAAGTCATTTTTCTTTACTGAAGTATGGAAATAGCTTGTTCTGAATTTCAACCCTGCTGTGAATTTTCTGTATTGATTTTTAGCTAAAGAGTTCATAATTTAATAGAAAAGTACATAGTTAAGAAGTATTCACTACTCAACATATCGAAGAGTTAATTGTAACATTTTCTCTCTAGAAAGGTTAATTGGATTTCTTTGCAACAAACAATAAAATGTGCATATAAAAAAAGGAAAAGACTGTTAGGCACTCAACTATAGGCTGCTTAGGTTTTAGTTTCTAAAATAAAAGCTGACACATGTAAAGTTGTGATTTCATGAAAATAAATTATGTATCATGTACAAAAACTATGATGTATAGCTATGTTAAAGAAAGGCTTTTGAGAATTTTGAGGACACTAGGCAAGAAAAGAAAATATCCTGGCACAAATAAAAAGGGACAGTAAGTTAGGGATCTTGCAATATCTTTTGCTTGTCAGATGTGTTCTTTGCAGTCTGTTAGAATATTTGTTTCATGTAATAGCTGATCCTCAGTAAATGAATTGGTTGCTCTGTTGGAAATCTTACAGGATGTTTAAAAGAGTTTAAAGCTTGCTGAGGAAAAATGAAAGTTCTATGTGATATTGTCTCAACCTTCAAGAACAACCTATAGTTCTTTCCTGGTCTTAGGTCTAACTACCTCAATAACAGGTATAACATGTACCTCACTTTGTTTGGTGGAGTTAACTGTTAAAAACCAGGAAGACATGTGTCTTCTAGATATTTACAACAAGTATGGTCTGGGTAAGGATGAATTACATATAGTAAAGGATCTTAGTTATGCAGCATATAATATTTAAGCATGAATATTATAATAATCACTATTAATATCCTATAAAAAGATTTTAGTCATACAGAGTATAATATCAAGAGAATAGGATTTTCATGCACTTTGTATTGTATTCCTTAACTTTAAGACTACATTGACCTTGGGAAATTTAGTTAATCTGTGAAATGGAGATACAAATTAACTATACTGTGGGTTTAGTGTAAGAATCAAACGACATAGCATTCGAGTGCTGAGTAGATGAAAGAGACTAAATAAGTATTTATTTTAATTTGACTAAAATAAGTAAAAAGATTAGAAGGCCAGGGAATCAATGGAGAGGACACTTGACAGGAAACTATAATTGATCAGTGTTCTGCCAATATGTGAATATTACTATAAAAACTTTGCAAGTTTAAGAAGTGGAAGACATAGGTTTAATAACCATAACTGCAACTAGCTATGTGGGTAAGTCAGTTACTATCTCTCAGATGATACCTTTATCATCTGTAAAAGGGAGTTAGGCTAGATTAAAGATCACTCTAGATCTTATTTTATCTTTTCATTTGTTAATGATCTTTAAAATAGGAATTTTATTTTTTAGGTGCTCATAAACAATAGAGATTACATCTATTCAAACTCAATTGATTAGTACCTAACCCTGTACCAAGCATGCCCTAGCCCTAGGGCATGGAAAGATAGCATTTCTTGTTCTCAAGAATCTTCCAGGAGAGATTGAAAAGTATAGGCCCCCAAATAATTAACATTTAAAATATGAGGGTTCTGAAAATAGTACTTCATTCATAGAAGAGAAAAAGAGAATCATCTACATATTTATTCATTTACCTACTCTATATAATTTTTGTGAATTTCTATTGAATGTCAGGTATTATGTTAAATGCTAAGATATTCATGAGTTTGCAGGTAGTTTTTTCAGAGAAAAGTGTATTCACTTGCTAAAGAAAGAGATCTGAGCTAAAAATAAAAATCATGAAGTGTTAAGCCATGTAGCTACCTGAACTTTTAGAAATCCCACATTTAAGAAAGCAGAAAAAAATGTATTCTCAAGGAATTCTGAGAAAGAGATGTTTGGATCATGGAAGCCATGATGGGAGAGAATTTATTGAAAGGAGAATGGTCAGAAGGTGATGAAAAATAATGTAAGATATAAATTGAACAACTGAGAGTATTTTGCCTCCCCCGGGAAGAATAGTCTTCAGTGGATGAGTTAGGAAAGAAATATATGTTAGCACAGGTTGAAGAATGAAGCACATAAAGGAATTTTTAAAAAAATAATCAAGGTAGAGTAAATTTTTCCTTTAAAAAGTTTGGTAGCAAAGGCACAAAAGCCATGTGGGAGTGTCGGCACCTTAACCACCACACCACTTGCTGGTCCCAAGATTGTACAATATTCGATGGCAAGTGTTAGAAGGTGAAGACTATCAGACAGAGAGTTTAGATTCCAGACTTTTACAGCTCATATAGTTTTCTCCACCTTGTTCTTTATTACATCCTTTTAAGAAGGAAATATCCAAACTTTCATTTTAATGTTTGTGGTTAATGCCATTTAATCTATTCAACCAACACTGAGGTGGCTTTTTAAGGGCTTCTGCCAGTGCTCTTAGGTGTTTTGCTTATCAGAGTGAGTTACCAAGACTCGTGATCACACTGCTGTGAGTACTATTGATATGTTTGACTTGAATAAGGTCACATGTCTGTGGAATCTACTCCAGACAACTGTTCTTTTCCTGTGAAAAAGTAATGAAGCAGCTTCCTTTTATGGGGATTTGACAGGGTTCATTTAAAGCTATCATAGTACAGCCCAAGAATTTGAAAAACCTTCTACAGTGAATTCTGACCTAGTTCTCAGTTAATTGCATTCTTTTTTTTTTTTTTTTTTTTATAGAGGTTTTTGCTATAGGGCGCGTGCGCTCGCCAGACAGAGACAGAGAGACAGAAATCGAGAAATCACCCCCCAGGGGGGATGAGTATGCCGCAATCCCTTTTCCTCTATTCTCCTCCTGGGATCTTGGGCACGCACACACACATGCCCAGCGTGAGTTTTTTTTTTTTTTTTTTTTTTTTTTGAGAGGTTTTCACTATAGGGCATGTGTGCTCACCAGACAGACAGAGAGAGACAGACAGAAAGCGAGAAATCACCCCCCAGGGGGGATGGCCACGCCGCAATCCCTTCTCCTCCATTCTCCTCTCGGGATCTTGGGCACGCACGCATACGCGCCCGGCGTGAGTTTTAAGCCACCGGGTCCAGGACGCGAACCGCGGTCGACTACGTGGGAGTCCAGCGACATAGCCATTACACTAACTGCTGGCTCCCCCAGCGTGAGTTTTAGGCCGCCGGGTCCGGGACTCGAACCGCGGTCGACTACGTGGGAGTACAGCAACATAGCCATTGCACTAACTGCTGGTCCCAGTTAATTGCATTCTGTTAGAATATTTGTTTCATGTAATAGCTGATCCTCAGTAAATGAATTGGTTGCTGTCTTTCCTATGGAATGCATGACTGAAGAGTACAAGCTGTGACATTTCCCTCTGAGCTCAGCTTTAACTGATATGCTGATCTCCAGATCAGAAGAACCAGTGGTGTGGGTGCAACATAGTCCTAATGGTTTTTGGAAACAGGGTGTTAACCACTGTGTGGGGTCTGTGCCCTCTGATTAAGATGTCCCAGGAGCAGGAAGGATTAGGTGCAAACGCCCCGCTGAGACTCCAGCTCACTTGCCTTGTCAGAAGTTTTCTTCAGCCTGTTTCCTGGGTCCACCCTGCTTCTGCTTCTAGTTTGTGGATATATTTAGATTCCTCTGTCCTACCACTCCATGACACAGCCCCCTATCCTGATTTTAACAGTTTTAAGCAAGGTCATAATGGCAAAACTGCCACTGCCCTTGGCTAGGCTCAGGTCCTGACTCCTGATAGGAGTAATTATGTCTCTTGCCTCACATCCATTTGTCTCTCTGGAATCTCATATGCCATGTTTGTAGAGGCAAATTCATCCTGATGTGTCTGTCAGTCCTCACATTGGGAAGCAGTTTCTTTATCTGATTCTTGAGATGTCTAGATAAGATAGCACCTGGTTACCAGATACCTTTTTAAAGAGAAAAACTCTTCATTTTGTAATTTTATCCTTTGTAAGGAAGACACTCAAATATGAAAGAACTATGTTTTAGGGACTGGCAGGTGGTGTAGTGGTTAAGGGCACTGGACTCCCACATGGCCAACCACAGTTCAAGTCCTATACCTGGCAGCCTGCTTTCTCTCTCTCCCCCTCTGGTCAAACTAAAAATAAAAATAAATAAATAAATAAATAAATAAATAAATAAACAAACAAACAAACAAATAAATAAAGTTAAAGAAAATAATTCTATTTTTTTAAGAGTTTTTTTCTAAAGGATGCATGTGCTCACCAGAAAGACAGAGAGAGACAGACAGAAAGCAAGAAATCATCCCCAGGGGAGATGGCCACACCACAGTCCCTTCTCCATTCTCCTCTCGGGATCTTGGGCATGGACGCACATGTGCCCAGCATGAGTTTAATCCACCAGGTCCGGGACTTGAACCGCAGTCGACTACGTGGGAGTCCAGCAACATAGCCATTACGCCAACTGCTAGTTCCAAGAAAATAATTCTTAAAAAAAAAACTATGTTTTATATATAGTTTATCACAATCATCAAATTGTTGAAGCTAATTAAAAAAGCACAAGTCAGGGGCCTTTGAGAAGGCTGTGTAAATGATAATATGCATCTAGTTAAATGTTTTGTCCTTTTGAAAAATTTGAATTATAACCCAGCAAAGTCAGACTTAGAGAGACAGTGTATGCATTGGCAATCAAATCCCACAGAAATAGAAACATTGTTTTGCTTTGCTCTGACCAATTGAATTTGGTGAGTGAACTTCTTATTTTAACATGTGTGATGATGGTTGACCTCTACTATGTGAAACTGCCGAGTGCTACAAAATGATGGAAGTATTGGCCTCTGTCCTTAAGGAAAAATACTCCCACCCTTTTTTTTTTTTCTTTTTAAAGATTCTCATGAAACACTGAAGAAGTAGCCTTGAATATACAGAAAAGAATGAATTGTGAGGAAGGAGAAGTAATTGTGTTTAGGGGTGGTAAAATTTATATTTTTAAGGGGTGGGTGGCTTATGTGGGGATTAGCATTGGCAGAACTGGGTTAACCCCTCAACCAGTCTCAGAAACCTTTGGTCCATGCAGTTCATGAGGACATAATGGAAATGGAAATTGAGATTTTTAACGGGGGCAATGGATACTATAGTGAAAGCAAGTAATAGATGCTTTAACCTTATTTTTTAGAAGATAATGTTGCTAGTCATTACACTTTTGGGGTAGAATGAAAGTAGTGAGACAGCCTGAAATGTGAAGTTTATTATTTTATTGTTGTCTATTACTTCCTCATTATTTGTTCAAGTTTAGTAATAGTTATAATGTTTACCTTGGGAGCTTGTCACTGTTTGTTTCAAAAAATTAATTTATACATTGGTTTTGGCATAAAATTAATTCAAGTTTAGAATCGAAAATGATTTATTTGAATTTTATTGATAAGGAAATTGAGGTTTAGAGATGTTGTGGAACTAGGCTAGGGATACACAAAAATACATTGGCAGAGGCAGTAACAAATCGCTAGTATGACTTTCCATACTAGAACTTTTTCCACTGCTGCACATTGTCACACACCCAAAATGGTTTGTGTGTGTGTGTGTGTGTGTGTGTGTGTTTATGTGTGATAGACCTCGAAATTAGAAATCTTTCTTTCTTTTTTTTCCCCTTTATTTCCAGGGGTACATATGTACTCACCAAAGAGAAGCAGAGAGAAAGAAGAGGCAGAAAGCACTGCCCAGTAGATCTGGCCACTCCATATATCCCTTTTCCATTTCTTCATCCTGTTGAGAAGATGGGCACATATGAATCCAGGATGTTTTTCAAGCTTCTGGGGCCAGGATTTGAACCCTAGATTGGCTATGTGAGATCTGACTCACTTAATTACTAGGCTCATGGCTGGCCCCGAATTGGTAATCTTGTATATGCTCTAGGATGCTTGTGTAAGAGGCTTTCTAAAACCAATAGAGCATCTACTTAGGGTAATTTGTAAGTATTAGGCTATAAACTGACTTCTTTCCTGAAGAAGATAGAAGTTTATTTATGAACTCAGATTCTGGTGGCTGAAAAGTCTGAAATCCTAGGCCTGAGGCATAACCAATGGAAACAGAGGATGATGGGCACATGCCGAGAGAGAGGTCCCAGCTGATGTTTCTTTTCTAACAACCAATTCTTGTAAGAACTGAAACTCACATGAGAGCTAGAAGCCATTGGGTCTCATTAGACAGCATTAATTTGTTCGTGGGACTGTTGCCTCCATGGTACAACTACCATGGACAAATCACCACCCACTAGGCCTTACTCTGGGATACCAGAATTAAGTTTTAATTTAATACGTTTATGATATAATCAATACAATCAAGCCCCAAAACATAAATTTCTGAGGGACATAATCAAATCACAGCACCTTCCTTCTCTTTTTTTCTTTTTAAACAGAGTTTGAACAATTTATCACCCCCTTGTCTATCTAAATGTCAGAGAAAGGAAGATTTTCTATTGAAACTATGTTCTTAGCTT
This sequence comes from Tupaia tana, assembly GCA_026018925.1. Classification (NCBI taxonomy): domain Eukaryota; kingdom Metazoa; phylum Chordata; class Mammalia; order Scandentia; family Tupaiidae; genus Tupaia; species Tupaia tana. The sequence continues at coordinate 52,427,079 of JAKSZU010000006.1, read as the reverse complement.
ATTAGAAAGAAAGATAAAACAGTCTATAACCAAATAGTTTGTTGGTATTTTAGCCATGTTACATTTTTTATCAACACATTTTTCTTCCCAAAATAAAAACCATTTTTTTTGGAGGTTTTTGCCATAGGGCATGTGCACTTGTCAGAGAGAGAGACAATGAGAAGGAAAGGGAGAAATCCCCCCCCCCGGGGGGGAGAGGGCCACGTTTCAATCCCTTCTCCCAGGATTTTGGGCACCCACACTCATCTGCCCAGCATGGGTTTTAAACCATCAGATAGGGACTCAAACCACAGTCAGCCATTTGGGAGTCCAATGACATAACTGCTGCGCCATCTGCTGGCCCCTGTATGTATTTTTGAAATATAGAATAAAAACTGTTACTCCACACTTAGTGCATTTTCTGATTTTCTTTCCTGCTCCCGCCTTCTCTGGACATACTTTTATATATTTAAAATCCAATTTTGTATACAATATAGTATCCTGTCTTTTCCATTTGTAAGGGAACATAAACATTTGGCCCAAGTGAATGTAAATACTTCATAAATTCATCTTTCAACACCAGTGTAGTGTTATATCTTAAGTAACATCATTACCGAATCATTCTTCTATTAGTGAAAAGTAAGAGTGTTGCTAATATTTATCTACAATGAATACATTACAGTATATATCTTTATTTATAATTTTCTTTTCCTATTTCACGTTTTGTTCTTGGATTAGAGTTGCAGAAGTGGAGTATTAGATCAATAGGCAAGATGTTTGCCAATTGTTTTTCAGGTAGTTATGTCAGTTTTCATGTCAGTTACACGTGCATGAGATTGTTCATTTTGCTATAATCTCATCACTTTTTTAAAAATTTTTGTCAGAGAGTGCATACACTTGCCAGAGAGAGAGGGATAGGGAGAGAGCTGCCCCCATGGGTCATGGTCTTGCCACAGTCCTTTCTCCACTATTTCTCTATCCTGTCAGGTTTGGGGAATGCATGCATACATGCCCAGCATGTTTTTTAAACTTCTGAGTCCCAGGACTCCAACTTTGGGATTGGCCATGTGGGATCTGCCATAGCATTCGAGTGCTGAGTAGATGAAAGGCCATGAAGCCAGCCCTCACCAGCATTTTAATTTTAGAAACTGCTATTCTAATAGACAGAAAATGTTTCATTAAAATAATTGCCTTTTAGAACTTCTCAGTGTGAAACTAAACAAAACAAAGTAATTCTCACCCACTTATTTTGTAGAAAACAACAACCCTCATTTAAGATGAAGTCATAGAGTGGTTACAGAAAAATGGGATGCTCGTTGACTCTAACTGAGCCAGTGCCCAGATGATATATTTTATGAAGAAAGGGTGTGTGTGTGGGGGGGGGGAAGAAATTATGCAAACTTGGGAGTTACCAATGAGGAAAAAAAAATAGATTACCAAAATTTTAGACTACAACAAATACACTGAGAATTGAATAAATCAAGTCTTGAGTGTTATATTATTTTGTTGTACTTAGTTATTTTTTTTGTTTGTTTGCGTTTGTTGCCTCTGAATTAGCATTACTGAATCAGAATTATAAGTTATTACAGTGAAGTTTGCTAACTCCGTGAATCTGGTATTATACTTGGGCTATTGCTTTAGGTACCCTTTCAGCTTTGTTTTGGCAGACCCTGGCACTGTATTTATCTTAGAATGTTAGACTGTTAGCAGTGCAGGCTCGAGACAGAAATGAGTTAAAAATCATAGCTCTTGTATTTACCAACAATGTGTTCTCAGGGAAACTATCTAAGTCCTTAAAACCTCAGTTTCCTTATCACAAAAACTAAGGTGATACCTACATCTTTCAGTTTAGATAGAGTTAAATAAGGCATTGTGAATACTTGTGATATTGTCTAGCAGATAACAGTTGCTACTGTCATCATCATCATCATTATAATCTCTAGTGCTCTGATTTTGTTTGTGCCCTTAGTTACTTCTGCCTCAACTCTAAATTCAAGAAATTCTATCCCGTGTTTTCTTATTTTCTAAATGTTCGTTTATTCATCAACAAACATTTATTTTGAATAAAACAGATAAAGTCTGGATACGAGGAACCCATATGCTTGTATGGGAAGATTGACAATTAACAAATAAATAAGTATTTACCATGTCAAATAGTATTTCTATGGAGAAAGATAAAGCAGGACAAAGCAGACAGAGAGGCCAGAGGTTTAAATGAGAGTTATGTGGGATAACATAGGTTGTGATTATTATTATTTAGATTTTTGCTATAAGGGTTGTGTGCTCTCTGGAAAAAGAGAGAGAATGAGAGAGAGAGAGAGAGAGAGAGAGAGAGAGAAAGAGAAAGAGAAAGAAAGAATGAGAAACCACCCCCCAGGGGAGATGGTCATGCTGCAATCCCTTCTCCTCCATTCTCCTCTTGGGATTTTGGGCACACACACATGCACCTAGAACATGCCACTGGGTTCAAGACTCCAGCCACAGAGCTGGCTATGTAGGCTCAAGCACCTTAACCACCATACGACTTGCTGGCCCATAGGTTGTTATTTATACAAAGTGGTAAAAAAAAAAAAAAAAAAAAAAAAAAAAAAAATGCTGACAAATTTGAACTGCCTTGAACAGAAAGTAACAATCTCAGTGAAGGAAACATGTCTGGCATTTTCAAGAGCCAACAGGTGTGGGTTATGAGGCAAAAATAGAGTAATGAAGGGAAGAGTGAAATAAAGTTAGGAAATGGGCAGGAGTGGGGGAAGAAGGTCCTACAATGGCCCATAGGGCCCTGTAGGCCATTGTAAGGGTTTTGACTTTTACCCTTAGTGAAATGGGAAGCCACTGACAATTATAAGCAGAGGAATAATTAGAAATCACATAGGAGAATCCATTTAGGTGAGAAGATGAGACAATTTCTTTGTTTCAAAGTTCCTTCTTAAGGGGCCTGGGGAGAGCCACACCTTGATTCCATCAGTCTTACTAAACAGGTCATCTTGTGTCAGTAATAGTGGCATACCTGAGCTCTGGCATAGCATCACATGGTGATTAGTAAACTTCCCTGTGTTCAACTTAAGCTTAAACCTTTATTTCTCCTGACTCCAAATTTTAGTCTTGCGGTTTTAGCCAAAAATAAACTAAAGAATCTCTGATTCTACCTATGAACTTTAAGCTCCAGCTTCAAGAGAGTCCACATTTTAAGGCCAAACCAATAGATAGCTTCCATGCTATCTATTTTCAACTTTGATTGTAACCTCTGCTTTCCTGAAATATATGTAAAAGATCTTCTGCGACCTGGCCACATAGGAAGCACTTTCTCAGGTCATCTTAAAATTGTTTCCCTGGACTGAGGTCACTCATATTTTTGCTTAGAATAAACCTTCCTTTGATATTTCACACGGTTAGGATTTTCTGTCAACATACTTATGAATAATACTGAATAAATAACAGAAAAATGAATTAGGCTCATTTATTGATCCCAAGAGACTTAAGGAATGAAGTGAAACAGGGCCAGCAGGTGGTGTAATTAAAGTGCTGGACTCCCCATGGCCAACTGCGGTTTGAGTCCTGGACCTGGTGGCTTGGAACTCATGCCAGGTGTGTGTGTGCATGTGCTTCCAAAATCCTGAGAGGAGAATGGAGGAGAAGGGACTGTGGCATGGCCATACCCCTGCCAGGGGTCATTTCTCACTTTCTCTGTTTCTCTGTGCCTCTGGTGAGTGCATGCACCCATAGCAAAAATCTCTCTTTAAATAAAAAAGAGTAATAAGAAACAAAAATATTTGACAATTACAGTGCAATAATTACAGAAGTAGCTAGAAAATATTTTTAAATATAGGAAAAGGAATGTGTAATAATTAAGGTTATTTTGGAAAGATAGAACCAATTGGATACATATGTAGGCTAATGAGAGAGGGTTTATTAGCAGAATTGGGTTATGGGATTATAAAGGTGAGAAATCCTACAGGTCACGTGCAAGTGGGAGACCCCGAGATGTAGGGTAGCAGGGCTGAGTCCTAGATTGAAGGCCTCATAAGTAGGGCAGCTGTTGAGGGTAACTCTCAGTTTGCGACTGAAAGCCTGAGAACCTGGGGGAGGGGACTATTGGTGTAAGCGGAGTCCACAGACAAGCCTCGAGTTCTGTCAGACTTCCAGCAGCAGCACAGGTCTATTCCTGCTCTCAAGAAGAAACTAATCTACTTTCTGTATTTGTTCTCTCCAGGCCTCTGTTTGATTGAATGGTGCCCATCCATAGTGAGGGCACATGTTCCCCACCTAGCCCACTCAGACTCACCTGCCAATCTCTCTGGAAACGCCCTCACAGACAAAACCCCAGAATAATGCTTTATCAGGTTCCTAGGTAGTTAAGTCATCTTGACACCCCAAATTAACCATTACAGCATATCTCACTGTTGGGGAGGAACCAGAAGAGGCTGAGTTTTGAAAAGTGAGTTAAATATCCGCCCTCATTCAGATAATATCTAGTTTATCTTTTTAGGAGCAAAAGCTCCAGCCATCAGAGGCTGTGTGTGCTTTTCACTTGCCTTTAACTGTGTCCTGTTTGGAGAGAGGAAAATGAGTGTTTTAGATGATCATAATTTATTTCAGAGAGTGTGAATAGTAGCATCCCAACCCTATTGAAAAACAAAGACTCAAACTTTTGAAGATTGCCCCTGTCATCCTTAGAGTGTTCGTGGCCAAAGCAGTCCCATGGCAGCAGGTGCTTTGGGTTTATGAATCAAAAGTTATTTTTCTTCCTGGGGTGAGTGGGGTTTATTTTGGAGTATCCATGCATGTCTGTGCTCTCCGTAGCTCTCACAACTGTTAGCACAGTGTTTCTGCAAGCAGGAAGAGTGCCAGAGACTTTGAGTGGATGTGGGTGTAAATATTTCTTTTGGATCCACTTATCTAGCTGATGATGGCCTTTCGGAAATGCTTGATGTGTAGCAGTCCATATCAGAGAGCAACTTGTTGTCTATGGCTGAAAATGCTTCTGCCATTCTGTCGACTTGGCAGGAATCCAGTCTTTGGACAGATGGTGCTTAAAACAAAATGGTCTTTTCGTTAACCTTTGCTGCCATGCATGAATTTTGACCCTTTTCTATGACTTACTAAATAAAACTAAAACGATATATACTATACTAATATTCTATATAAGAAATCATTTGAAGACTAAGATTCAGAAAACATTTGTCCGAATCCAGGTTCTGCTAATAACTGTCTTTATAGTCATAAAGTATTTTCTTCGAAGCTTCCCAATTCTTCCCATTAATACAATAAGCCCTAGACTTAGGAATCAAAAAGCTTTTGATAGTTGGGGAAATTAACCAAAAACAAACCTAACATTTATAACTGTAAGTTGAAAGACAATAGTTTCTGATGATGAGAGTAATAAAAAGGTAGTGAGGAAATTTGATTTCTAGTTTTGAGCTAAACGCTAACTGGCTCTGTGACCTTGATCTATCACTTAACCTCTGGAGGCCTCAGTTTACACACTAATAAAATAGGGGGTTTTGTCTAGGCAAAAGCTGTCTAACAGAATATTCTGTGATAATAAGAATGTCTGTATTTGCACTGTTCAGTGTAAAAGGCAATAGGCACAGATAGCTATTAAAGATTGGAAATGTGGTTACTACAAGTAGTTTTAGTGAATATTTGTATTATTTTAAATCTTATTATCTGGATTAGGGAGGGAATATCTGTCATTATAAATCTTATATACTCCAGAGATTTGTTTGTTTAGCTTCCTTTCCACTTAAGCAACGGGCATGTGTCCTAGGCCCAAACAATCAGATGTACCCACTCTGGTCTTTGAAATGGAAGTTAATTATGCAAACAAGCAGAAGCAGAGGAAAAAATATGCAATATCAGTATCAACATTAAGTTTTCAGGGCAATGTTAGCAGTAGTTTGGGGTGTGTATGTGTGTGTGCAGAATCTCTTGTTCAGGACTGGCGACAGACTAGACCATGGAGTCTCGTTCAATACAGTGAGATTGGAGTCCTTCACTGATCACTTCTTTAGCATGATTTTTGTTTGTAATCCTTACTTCCATGAAGAACTTCTTAATACTACTTTAAAGTCTAGTTTTTGTTTGTTTGCTTGTTTGTTTTTGGAGAGGTTTTTGCCATAGGGTGCATGTGCTTGCCAGAAAGACAGAGACAGAGAGATAGAAAGCAGGAAATCACCCCCCAGGGGGGATGGTCACGCCGCAATCCCTTCTCCTCCATTCTCCTCTCGGGATCTTGGGCATTGGGCATGCACACACACACGCCCGGTATAAATTTAGGCCATTAGGTTCTTATGTAATATAACAAATATTAATTATGAAATAAGTAGTCAAATTATAACTATAAAGATTTACCCCAATTGACAACATTTTGAATTTGTTTTTTCAAGAGGTGTTTTATTTATTTATTTATTTATTTTTTGCCTTAGGACACACACACTTGCCAGAGAGAGAGAGAGAGAGAGAGAGAAAGAGAGAGTAAGAAATTACCCATGGGGAGGAGGGGGTGGTGGCCATGCAGTAATCTCTTCTTTTCCATTCTCCTCCCAGGATATCATGCACACATGAACATGCACCCAGCATGAGTTTCAAGCCACCGGGTCTGGAACTCTCACTGCGTACAGCCATTGGGAGTCCAGTGATGCCACCTGTTGGTCCCAATATTTTGAATTTTCAGTGGATCTGAAAGTATATATAATTCTTGTTGTGTTTCCCGACAATTCTCTCAACCATAAAACTATTGGATTTGATTATAATCTAACCAAAGACAAAGCAGATAATATGAATGAACACATCTACTTGGGGAAAGTCAGCTTTCTCATGAGAATTGTATGGTAGGAAATTGAAATAAAACTTTAATATTAACAAGTGCAAATTAAAGAACAATGAATGATAAACCTGTGCATATTCAGTAAGGGAAATTAAGCAAGGGTTGTTGATTTTGAGGCATTCAGCCTAATGGAAGGAATAAGGAGAAAGAGGGAAGAAAAAATGACTTTTCTAATCCAGATCTGGTCCTATGGAAATGCCAAAGGTGCGAGGAGTTAGATCAATCTCCTAAGATAAGAAAAGTGACAGTTCCAAGTAATAGACAGCAGTTCCAAATTTAGGCCTGTCAGGAGTTGACATTTAGAGGATAGTGGTAATTATTGGGGACCAGTTACTGGCTTTGAGGGGCAGGACTGTGACTATTTTAGTTTCATAAAAATTGGGAATCTCTAAGAAACTAAGAGAAAGACTTACACAATGGAAAGAATAATGCATCCAGGACCTATGGCGAGAGTCTAATTTCTGGGGATCAAAACATAGATCAGAGGGAACCAGCAGTTAGCGTAATGGCTATGTCGCTGAACTCCCATGTAGTCGACTGTGGTTTGCGTCCTGGACCCAGTGGCTTAAAACTCACGCCAGGCGTGTGTGCGTGTATGCCCAAGATCCCGAGAGGAGAATGGAGGAGAAGGGATTGCGGCGTGACCATCCCCCCTGGTAGGTGATTTCTCGCTTTCTGTCTCTATGTCTCTCTCTGTCTGGTGAGCGCACGCGCCCTATAGCGAAAACTTCTCAAAAAAACAAAACAAAACAACAACAACAAAAACATAGATCAGAGAAAAAGCAGAAGCCTGGTTGCCTGGATTTTAACTTTCTAAGCTATGCTTTCCTGAAAGTTCCTATGACCAGGGACAGAATCAGTCCTGGAGGAAGGGGTGAGCTAAATGTACAAGAAGAGCTAAAGTCACTCCAGTTTTGACATGTAGGGGAGAAAAGATACAAACGTGTGAACATAGGCAGGGTCTTCAAATAGTTCACGAAAGCTGTGCATTATAAAAATCTATGCATGGATTTCAAAAAGTTTTTGCACCGAAATAAACCTGTACTTAAATTCCATTTTCCCACAAACTTTTTGAAGTTCCTTTGTATACTAGAGAAAAAATTCTGTTCTGAGAGTCCTGTGCCACAACACGATTCTGGGGTTAGTCACTGAAATCACCTCACAGGGTAGTTGGGATGCTTGGACGTCTAGGTATAGAGAAAGTGATTAACAAGATGTGCAGCATGTGGTAGATCCTCAGTGCTAGCTTACTATTGTCAGTATTACCAATGCTATGACTGGCTTGCATAGAAATGCTGTTTTTGCTCTTTTCTTGGGGAGTACAGGGCTTTTATTCTTTTTCCTTTATTCATTATAGAGTACATGTGCATGCACAAGAGAGAGAGAGAAGAAAAGCAGAGGAGAAAGAGAGAGGAGCACCATCTGCTGTCTGGTCACACCAGTTTCACCTCCTATCCTTCAGCCTGTTGGGTTATGGGTATGTGTATGTGCCTAGTGCCCTCAAACTATGGAGCAGTCCAGCTCTGCTCAAATTTCTGAAAGAAACCACAAAGTGGATGAACTGACAGGAGGTTCTTTGAAGGTTGTGCGACTTGAAAGACTATACTGAATGCACTTTGGGGAGTGAGATGCCTTGAGAGCGTGGTTTGCAGAAGATGTTCTCAGGCAAAGACTGGGAGAGCAAATGGCCTGGGAAACCCTGGAAACTGCTTTTGTCTTGAGACACCTGGAATCTGTATTTCCAGATTTAATATCCAAATGCCTGTTGCAAGTCAAATAAGAGACGCTTGGAACCAGTAAGTTTAATTAGTTTAGAGATAAAGAGACAATTATCTTTGGTAAAATGTGTGGAGGAAAACTTTGTCTTTTGTGTCTCTTCACTACATCCCATTCTGGAGGGGCTTCTGACACAGTTTTCTCTATCTATACAAGAATGATCTCATTCTTAACTCCCATGAATTCCCCATTACCTCTGTTGCTTTCCTTTATTCACTGATTAGTTGGCTGCATTAATTCATCCATTCATAATTTTCACTATCAGTCAATTATTTGTCACCAAATTTCATGAGCTAATACTAAAGTTTTGACAGGTAGTAAGTAGTACAAAAGGCTGTTATGCTTTATTTTATACATTAAGAACAATTAAAAATTACACAAGTAAAATTATAAATTTGTTTTGAGAGAGATTTTTGCTGTAGTACACATGAACTCATTGGGGAGACAGAGACAGACAAACAGGAAGCAAGAAATCCCACTCCATCTCGGGAGATGGCCGTGCTACAATCCCTTCTTCTCCATTTTCCTCTTGAGATTTTGGGCACACATACACATGTTTTCTGGCATGAGTTTTAAGATAACATGTCCGGAACTCGAACCATGGGTGTCTCGCACCTTAACCACTACACCAATTGCTGGCCCAAAATGATCACTTTATATATCAAAAGATAACACTGTAACAAATAGGAGAGATTTAAAATCACATTAAAATACCATTTTAAAGTAATGGAATAGGTTGCTTTCTTCTTGAACAACTCTTTTCCTTACGCTTCTTACTTGGCCCTAGTCCAGGGAAATCTTGGCTGGGATTGTCACTGGCAAAAATTGGAACCTCTGCCTTAAGTCAGGATCTCTGACTTCTTTTACTTACCTCCTTCACAGTTTACAAAGCTCTTTGTCTGGGCTAGCTGCTCTACTGGAGCATACCCTTATAAATGATCTGGCCTCTGGACATTAAGCCTTAGGTTTAGTCACATTTGAAAATGCTGCCTGGAAGGCTGCAGTAGCTCCAGTTAGCATTTTAATGGACTTTAAAAGGCAAAAGAAAGAGGAAGAATCATTTTGATACTCCTTAAAGAAGTACCAGATTGATTCTTACCAGATTGATCCTCAAGATAGAGCTTTTCTCATCTTCAAACAACTTAAACATCTCTGTATACAGGACTTTTAACTCTCTAGATCTAAAAAAGAAAGAAAAAATTCTAACGATGTCATACCATCTTGTTAAGCTTTTAGGAAGGAGTATTGCCAAATCATTCCAGGGAACGTCTTTGGGTGGGGGAAGGCAAGGTTTTTAATTTTTTATTCTTTTCTACATTTTTTTTTTAATTGGGAAAAAACTCTGGGTTAAAGTTTACCAAGTGAAGCTTCCTGTTGCAAAAATTAAAGGCAAAACTTTCAATGTCATTAAATTTTTATCTACTAGTAGGCAATACTGATTGAAGTTAAAGCAGAAGAGTTCAGTGAAGCACATAATAGAAACACAAATGGAACCTAATTCATGCATTTATTCAATAATTTATCTCCCTTTTTAACATTAAATATTAGATTAGTTATTATATATATTGTGTGTGTATGTGTGTGTGTGTCTATATATATATATGTCTATATATATGTCTATATATATATATGTCTCTATATATATATATGTCTATATATATATATGTCTCTCTATATATATGTCTATATATATATATGTCTATCTATCTATATATATATATGTCTATCTATATATATATATATGTCTATCTATATATATATATATATATATATATATGTCTATATATATATATATATATATATATATATATATATATATATAGTGCTCACTTCCACTATAGCCTATTTACTAGAAGTAATAGAGATCTTCCAAAGGCCCAGGAAAATATATACTTCACAAAAACTGTGGTTTGGGGGCCAACAGGTGGCGTAGGGGTTGGGGTGTTGGACTCCTACATGGCCAACCACAGTTGCAGTCTTGGACCTGGCAGCTTGACTTGCTTTCTCACTCTCTCTCCCTCTCTCCCTCTCTCCCTCCCTCCCCCCCACATCTCTCTCTGTTGAGCACACAAGCCCTATAGCAAATTTAAAAAAAGAATTAAAAAAAAAACTATGTATAGATTTTAAATTTATTTGAAATTTTAAAAAATATTATTTGGAAAAATATTTTTGCATCAGAACAAACTGATACTTTATTTACATATTATGTTGTACCCTGGTCGCGAATTCCCAAAAGACCACCAAGGAGCCGATTCCGATGTAAGCACAGGAGAGTTGCTTTTATTCAGGCTTGATCCAGGACTCCCAATCTTACCCACACATTGGGTAAGAGTTGAGAGCCCCAGTGTTAGTCTGGCTGGGTTTTTATTTGACTGTTAGGAGGGGGGTGGTCGAGGGGTACTGAGGACTGCACTCAGGTGGCAATACGTGGGTTGTAGATTACAGAGAGGTAGCTGTCTCTGGTTGATTGGTTATTAAGCTGTTAAGTTGGGCAAAAAAGTTACTTTAGGTTTCTGGTATCTCTTTTGTTTTTCTCATTGGTCAGTCCCGGTGGGGTGATGGTCTCATGACTTTTTTACGTGACTGGCTCTCCTCTTTGAAATGGTGCCGTCCCTCAGTAAGGTGGGACAAAATGGAGTCACTCTGGTTTTGCTCTGGTCCTTCAATTCTACCAACTTTTTGAAGTCATAAATCACTAAACCAGCTTGTCTACTGAAAGAAAATTGGCCACTACTTGTTTAAGGAGTTAACATTGGGTATAAAGCTAAATACTGATGTTTTTTGTCTTCTCATTGTTTCTCTTCCATTTTCTAAGTACTTAAACACTTAATATCTTGGGAACCAGCAGTTAGCGTAATGGCTATATCTCTGGACTCCCACGTAGTTGACCGTGGTTCGCGTCCCGGACCCGGTGGCTTAAAACTCACACCGGGTGCGTGTGCGTGCGTGCCCAAGATCCCAAGAGGAGAATGGAGGAGAAAGGGATTGCGGCGTGACCATCCCCCCTGGGGGGTGATTTCTCGCTTTCTGTCTCTCTGTCTCTCTCTGTCTGGCGAGCGCACGCGCCCTATAGCAAAAATCTCTCAAAAAAAAAAAACACAAAAAAACACTTAATATCTTAAAGTGTTTCAGAAAGGACACATTCACTATATGTGTGTGTGTGAATATGTCTTTTAAAGTAAGTTAAACATCATCCCGATTCTGGAATTAAGGGTCTAAACTCCCATTGCTAATCACCAAAACAGGCTATGGTTGAAATAGTTAATGAGCCATATCTTATAACCATACTATGAGATCATGCAATGTGATTCCTCTAAGTTAATTGCTTTTAGATTGGTCAGTTGGGGGACTGGTGCTGGTATTATGCTGAGTCAAGTTTCATTCCCATAAAAATACATTTCAGAAGCCCAGCTTTATCATACCTTCAACCCAGAAATTTAGTGCAAATTCCAAGTATTGTACAATCTATGGTCAGTGTTACTCTAATTAGAAATTAGACCTTCAGGGACCAGCAGTTAGCGTAATGGCTGTGTTGCTGGACTCCCACGTAGTCGACCGCGGTTTGTGTCCCGGACCAGGTGGCTTGAAACTCACGCTGGGCGCGTGTGCGTGTGTGCCCAAGATCCCGAGAGGAGAATGGAGGAGAAGGGATTGTGGCATGGCCATCCCCCCTGGGGGGTGAATTCTCGCTTTCTGTCTCTCTGTCTCTGTCTTTCTGGCGAGCACACACGCCCTATAGCAAAAACCTCTCAAAAAAGAAAAGAAAAAAAGAAATTAGACCTTCATATTTTGGTTTTAAAATGTCAATAAATGCAGTCAAAAAAGAAACATTTTTAATTTGAAGAGTCCAACATAGCATTTTAAAGCACATTGAGTAGCTTTCCTAGACTTTAATAAGATAAGGTTGAGCAGATGGAGCTTGGAAAGACAAGCTGTGTTCTAGTTTATTTCCAAAGCAGTGTTGTTTTGTTGACAACCAATCACTCTATTGGACCTTAGAAAACATTAGCAAATCAGAATCATAAAAGGTACCAGTTATTAAGCCTTATTGCAAAACATTTCAAATAAAGTGACTCATTTAAAACTAGGAGGCCTCTTAGGGAACTACTAATTTAGTTAATCAAGGTGATATGGCTTTAGAAAGTAAATTATGCTTAAATGAGATTCTGATGTGGCTATAATCCTTTAAATGACTCCCAGAGCATGTCTACATTGATGATAAAATTGCAATGGTAATTTCCTTGGATGTGTGTTATTTCACGAATTTGTCAGAAAGTCTGAATCTAAAATTTCCAGATATTACTTATCAGATGACCTTCAAAGGACTTCAAAGCTTCTCCATGCAATTTCAAAATTGAGTATGAAACACATATATTCTCTCTCTTACCACCTGTAGTGGGAATAGGAAATTTTTCTTTTCTCCCTAGTTTCCATCACCAGACATGGGCAGTTTCTCCCATCACATGTGTGAGATATGTTAAGTTTACCTGCAGAGAGGAAATTAGAACAGAGAAGGGAAATTTATAGAGTATTGAGTATTGGGAAAGAGCATCACATGAGGAGGTCTCTCTTGTAACCTCCCTTTTTCTTCTAAAGGATCTAAGATTGATCCCAGATATGTTTCTCTTTGTCGATACCCCCTTTTATCCTTGGTTGCCATCTCTGGAAACTAGTTGAATCTAAAGCAAGTGCCCCTTGAAATATTTTGATAAAAATGTATGATGAAAACACTTCTGTTTCCTGACATGGTGAAATAATAAGAACCAGATTTACCCTCCTGCTTTAAAAAACAACACTGACAAAATATATGAAGCAATTGTTTTCAAACACTGGACACCAGGGATCATAGAAGAGTGACACTGAGAGATGCAAGACAAATGAGGTGACCTTACAGTTGTTCCAGCACACTACCTAGAGAGAGTATCCAGCCTGTAGCAAAAGGAGTCTAAACAGATCCTGAGTTCACTAACAAAATTGGAAAGACCTCTTAACACACATACTGCCAAGGAAATTTCGTAGGGGAGTACTGTCTCAGTGTGAGATCAAATTAGCCCTAGTCTAAGGGCTGTTCTGTTCCAATCTGACGAAGCTTAAAAGACAAGCTTCAAAAGATTCAGGGGTGTTTTTTCCATGAAACTTAACTGTATCTCAGAATAGATTCCTAAAAGAATTTGCAATCTTTAAATAAACATCAAAATATTTCTAATCTCTGACATGCAGTCAGTAATTATCTAGCAAGCAAAGAAACAGGACAATATGATCCATAATGATGGCAAGAGGTAGGTAGGGGATCAATCAAGAGAAAGACATTGAATTTGAAAGGTTGATAGAATTGGTACCTGAGGACGTTAAAGTAGCTACTTCAATATGCTGCGTATATTCAGAAAGGTAGTAAATATGAGCATAATAAAGGAATAAAAGACACAAAGATGCAAATAACACTTCCAGAGATTAAAAAGAAAAGTCTGGGAACCAGCAGTTAGTGTAATGGCTGTGTTGCTGGACCCCCATGTAGTCGACTGTGGTTCCTGTCCCGGACCCGGTGGCTTAAAACTCACGCCGGGCACGTGTGCGTGCGTGCCCAAGATCCCAAAAGGAGACTGGAGGAGAAGGGATTGCGGCATGGACATCCTCCCTAGGGGGTGATTTCTCGCTTTCTGTCTCTTTGTCTCTTTCTGTCTGTCTGGTGAGCGCACGCGCTCTATAGCAAAAACCTCTAAAAAAAAAAAGTCTGGGATGAAAAAGCACACTGTATGGGACTAGCAGCAGATTAAACACTATGGAAGGGGGAAAAAACCCCACTGAATTGAAAAGATATGTCAATATAAAATCTCCAAATTGAAACAAAAAAGGATGAGTTACCATAAAACATAGAACAATATCAAGTGGACTAAAATATGTCTAACAGGAGTCCCAGAAAAGGGATGAGGCAGGGAAGTATTTAAAGAAATGATGACTGAAAAAACTATAGACTCTGGTCTCCACCACAGATCTACTGAATCAGGATTTATTTAGTAGGCCTGTTTCTCAGCAAAATATGAACCACTAGGAACAGCTAAATGTAAAGGGAATGACTGAGTCCATCAAAGGAGCCCATGATGCTAAGCAGAACTTAGTTATCCAAATCCTGAAGTAACCACCCCATAATCATTGAGCAGGTTATTCGGCCTTATTACCCAGCGCACTCACACACAAGCCTATCATGTTGTAAATTCTAATAATGAGCAGTTAATAAAATCTTTGAATAGAAACTGAAGCTCCTTCTCCTAGAAATGCCATACAAAGCTCTAGATAAATTCTTCCCTTTCAGTCTCTTGACCTCAAGCTATAGTGAAATGAATGGACTATATTAATATGGATGAGACATTATCGTTAATCATACGTATTGTCTCTGGGGAAGTTAAGCAGGTTTTAAATGAGGTGGAAATTGAATGAAAAAAGATTTATGCATACTTCTGAGAGATCTGCTCACTTTAGCATGAGCAGACGAAAATGATGGCAGAGTAGCTGTGCACATACAACAGCCCCTCCTCTTCCTCGGAAGGAAGAAATGTAGAATAGAAAATGCAGAGCACTCAGTTGAAGAGAAAACATAATTTGAAAAAAAGGAAAATTACACATTGATATCTTGCAGAAGATTATAAAAGGAATAGTTCGGTAAATCAGTATATTAAATCTAGAAAATAAAACACCAAAATAAGTTGTAAAAGTAATTTATAGAATTTAGGAAATAACAGGAGATCTAAAATCCACCCTTACAAAACTAAAATGATGAATTAGAAATAATAATTGATGAAGTAAACAATAAAATTGAATTAGATTATTTCAAGGAAGAAAGTCTTAATGTAATCAGTGAACCCATAAGAGCTGTAAGTGGCAATAGAGTCAAAATTACTTATGAGGAAAAATTATATATATATATATGTATATATATATGTGTGTGTGTGTGTGTGTGTGTGTGTGTGTATATACACACACACACACACACATATATATGAGAAAATTGTATTGCTAAGTTGTAGAATATAGCTAATAAAAAATTGAAGAGAAAAATATACCTGAATTAATGGCACAACTAAATTTGGAGATTGAAAAGCATATCTACTTAAAGAAAAAATGTTATAGAATAATCAATAAGACAAGCCTTACTTAAATTATTGAGCTTTGAAGAAAAATGCATCACTTTTTAGGTCTCATAGTAGAAAGTACAGGTCACCTTCTATAATGAAAAAATATAAGGGTAGCTTCACATTTTTCACATCAATAAGCAAATAAGTTAACAATGTTCTGAGAAACGAGAGACCCAATTATAGGTTAGCAAACTAACCTAGCTAGCAAAGTTGTTTTTCATTTGTTGGCAAAATGTGCTAACCTTCTCAGATAACAAGCACACAAACAAATAATCTGCTACACAGGCTGTCAAGTCAGCACCTTGTATTTGTGGGAACTAGACCAGCCTATAAATGGAGGCTGATGTACCATATGTCAAAGTATAGAAGACTATAAGATTATATATTCATATATCAAACTGATAACTATAAATTATGTGATCTCTTCCTACCTTGACAAATATACTTTCTCAACAATCTGGAAGGCAAAGATTAAATTTAGAATTTTTCAATTACTTGGAGTTTTAAAAGAAAATCTGGCAGTGTAGAAAGAGCTAGGCCTGGCCTCAGGACTCTTGTCAATATTTGGCACTATGAAGGTGACGCATGTGTATGTGTGTGTATAACATATATCTTATTTTCATATATATGTATGTGTGTGTGTATATATATACACACATACACACACACACACACACACACACACACACACACCTCAGTCCTCACACACAAGATGCATCCATACCTGTATGGATAGTCAACCTTGGGACATTCCTTGGGTCTAGATGTGGTGGCTTGGTCTACCCTCAGAAGAATAGGCCTATAAAAAAAACCTGTGTAGGCCCTGAAAACCTGCTTAAGGTGGTTTGGGCAGAGAATATTGGATTCCCAGGTATATAAACTGTAGTGCAGAATAGAGACACAAGCATAGATTTTTGAAATGAGCAAACCATTTGCTCCATGGGGATGATATGAGCTGAAGTAAGCTAGTTTAAGGCCCTTTAATGTATAGGGCTTGGGGCAGGAGCATCTACTGCCCAGTTCTAAGTGTGGTATTGGGGCCTTAGCACCCACAAGCTCTTTTTAAGAAACTACTGAGGATGAAATCCTGCCAACTAAGAGACAAATGAGGCAAACCCTAACAGATTAAACTCTCAATTCTAGAATATGGTAAAGTATTGCCTACAAAGTTGAATAGCAAAAGTGAGATCAGCCAATAATTTTGTTTTCTTCAATATTTTTTCTCTAGAATAAAAGGCAACAGACTGGCATTCTCAAGCACATACAAATGTACATAATAAAGATTCATGAGCCTTTATTTTAAAGAGGCTATTTAATGATTAACTCAATTCTTTTTTTTTCTAGTTCATTGATTTTTATTGTCAAGATATATATCTCTTGAAAAAAATATGATCACTTCCTTTCTTCTAATTATACTTATTTTGTTAGGTTGTTTTCCTTATTTCTTTGACAAAGAAATGTCAAACAACAATAAATAATGGTAGTAATAAGAGTCATTGTTTTGATCCTAGTTTTAACCAGAATTATTCTGTTTAGTATATATAGTTGGCAGGATGAAGCTTAATCTTGAATAAATCCCTTGAGAGGCAGGCCAGCAGGTGGTGTGGTGGTTAAGGCACAGGATTTCCACATGGCTAACTGCAGTTCCAGTGCCAGACTTCGTGGCTTGAAAATCACAACAAAACGTTAAAAACAAACAAACAAACAAACAAACAAAAAACAAGAGGCACAGCCACTGTGGCACAACAACAGTACTTCAGCATCCTACAGGGCTGGAAGCCACATTGCCTACTGCAGACTGGATCCTGGGTTGTCTTGAAAACATGGAGGACACGCACAGGCGCCTAGGGTCCTTAGGAGCTGGAGGGCTGTAGAAAGGACCCATGGAGTAATGAGACTCTGTCAAAGGTACTTCTCCCTCCCTCCCTCTTTCACCCGCTTGCACACATACTCTTTATCATTAAAAAAAAATTACAAAAACTAATACAACAGATTTTAATACAGTCTTCCTACCCTTTCTTTAAAATGATTAACTCAATGGTAAGATGTGACAATTGGAAAGTGTGATAAAAAGGCTAGTGGTGGGCCAGCTAAGGTTCTATGAGCTGTATCCCACATGGCTGACTGTGTGGTTTGAGTCCTACACCTGGTGACTTGAAGAACATACCAGGTGCATGTGCACATGTGCCCAACATACTGAAAGGAGGGAGAAATGGAGGAGGGATTGCAGCATAACCGTTCCCTATGTGGATGCTTTCTTCTCCTTTCCTCTCTCACTCTCAAGTGAGCTCACATATCTTTTGGCAAATCTTTTTAAAAGGGGCCAGTGGCTATTATTGCACTTATTTAAATATAGAACTTAGACAATAACATCAGGAATTATGGTTATAGAACAGACTATAAATGCTTTAAACTCTGTAATATAATTATATTGTCAATATTAGGAGGAGGAAAGTGAAGACTAAAGGACTTGTAAGAGTTCTGATTTTCCCACATTTAAAGCAGGGAGTCAATCATTCTGCCTAAGGTTGAAACATGTTGTTTAAGAAAAATAATGGACTTTTAGTGTTGATCCCTGTCTGTTTCTACTCATAAGGGAGAAACAAGAAATTAAGAAACATACAAAGTTCAGCAGTTTCTTTAGCTTCCCTTAGGTTTCTTCTTTTGTTAAATGCAGACATTAAATCTAAAACTTTCTTTTAAAAAGTAGTCTGTATGATATAATCAGCTTTTTGTGAAATCATTTTTGTCTTTTGATTAGTCAGCCTATCATCCATCTACATACCTACCTATGTATCTATCTGTCCATCTACATCTATACTGATCAAATCGTTTATTCAAAGGTCTAGTCACCAGCTACTTTATCCATGTATCTGTTTTACTCCTTGGTAGGTAAATCTTCATCAGTAAATGTCTGGAATAATAATATAATTCTATAGTTTGGGGTTTTTTGTTAAATTCTTTCATATACTTTTTTCCCTTTGATTTTCTTATATTAAAACATGTACATATTTTATTAAAAAAAAGAAAACAATGAAGTCATTATCTGAGCTAGCTAGGCTTGCAAAGCACTGATGCAGAATATTTTGGATGAGCAAACTGCTGGTGGGAGTTGTTGGCAGAGACAGAAGACAAAGGAAGACAAAGAATAATAATAAGGGAAGGAAATGGGTTTATTGACATAATTGTCAGGAGCCTATATCAAACTGAAGGCTAGGCTTGGACCCTGTTGGTACCCACCTACAGATTAATTGAAGTGCCCATCTTTGCTTAGAATTTCAAATGAATCTCAAGGATTGAGGTCTGAGTGGAATATTATCTACTGATATTTATTATTTGATAGCTATCTTACTTGGGAAGAAAAGCAGATTCAAATGCAAACTAACAGATCATCCTCTCCAATCGAGCTTAAATGTTGAGAATCAGAATGGATACGAAAATGGTGAGAAGCAGCAGTAGAAGAGAGCTCTGGAGGTGGAGTGGGAAGTACATCACCCCAGGGGATATTCTGTAAGGCCCTTCAAATTCTAGGGAAAAGTCTCCAAGATATACTCTGCAATAAGTTCTTTTCTTTTTTTTTTTCCCAACTCTATTTAAAAAAAAAAAAAAAAACTGGGACCAGCAGTTAGTGTAATGGCTATGTCACTGGACTCCCACATAGTTGACTGTGGTTCAAGTCCTGGACCTGGCGGCTTAAACTCACGCCGGGAGCGTGTGTGTGCATGCCCAAGATCCCAAGAGGAGAATGAAGGAGAAGGGATTGAGGTGTGGCCATCCCCCCTGGGGGGGTGATTTCTTGCTTTTTGTCTCTCTGTCTCTCTCTGTCTTTCTGGTGAGCACAAGCGCCCTATAGCGAAAACCTCTCCAAAAAGAAAAAGAAAAAAACCAAAAAAAACTGAGAATAGAGATATCAGTGGAAATGCAGGGGAGCTTAAGGTCCTGAACACATTGAGGAAGTCAGTAGGCTCCTGGCTGAGAGAGTATTGCAGAAAGCAAGAAACCAAATTTTTTCAAATGACATCGCTGGTCTTTAGATATTTACATCTGGCAGCTCAACTTTTGAAATTGAAATTTAATTTCAGAAGCTGTGGGATTTCATGAGGACTATTAGATTCAACCATGTGAAATTTCTATTTTCAGCAATCTCATATGGTTCAACACACTGCTGAGTCCACTGTCCCCTGCCTTCTTTCAGTCAGGTAGGTTTGGGTTCGAGCTGTGGCTCAGCCACATCTTAGCTCTATAAAATTCACTTCTTTTATCCTGAAAGTAGAAATAAAACTATCTACCTCCTATAGTTATGGCAAAGATTAAAGGAGGTGATGTTTATTAAGTATTTAGCAAACATTTATTAGCAGCTCTTATTACTGTTCTTATCATTAAACACACGTTAAATTCTTCTCTGACCTTCCATTACCCTCGGATTAAAGTTGAAGCCCTTGATGTGATTTATAAAGCTTTGTGACTTCCTGCTTTTGTTTATCTCACCAGCCTTACTTTTCACCATTCCCATACACACTACAAATAGTTTTTTCAAACTGAAGTCAATGCAAAGCCTTTCCATTCTTCAGCAAGTCACATTGACTCTTACCACTAGATCACTAGCCGTCCATCTCATCTGCATTCTTCCTACTCACAGTGGCGTTTTCTACCATAAACCTTTTAGACAACTCTGAAACTGGGTTAGATACCTTGAGAACTTCCACTGTAGATTATATTTTGCCCTTCAGTTTGCTCACCAACCTTTGTTACAATGCTTTGTTTTATTTTCTCTCTCCCACTCTGAGAGCAGCTTATCTGGTTATTTTCCATCATGCCCTACTACTGAGGATAACACTGGGCACAGTTTAGAACCTCAAACTTTCTCTGTTAATGTTGCCACATGTGGGGAATATTGCTGTTATGGACTAAATGCCCTCACACCCAATTCTTCTGTTGAAATCCTAACTCCCAGTGTGATGGTGTTCAGAGGTAGAGCACTTGTAGGTGGCTAGATCCTGAAGGTGGAGTCTTCATGAGCAGGATTAGTGAGTACCTCAAAGGAAGGACAGAAATGTGCTCTCTCTCTCTGCTCTCCCCCACATACTGATAATAAGATGTTGGCCATCTGCAAACCAGGAAGTGGGCCCACGTCAGCCTGGTTCTGCTGGCACTTTGATCTTGGGCTCTCAGCTTCCAAAAACTGGAAGAAATGCATTTCTGTTGTTTAAGCTACTGCATCTATGGTAATTTGTTATAAACAACTCAAATTGACTAAGACGGTACATTACAGCAAACTAATTATTTTTTTTTTAATTCTCTCAGATACTACTGTTTCTTTTAAGCATAATTTACAGTTGGGTGGGCTTGCTGAAGAGGGGGAAAAGACTTCCAGTATCACTACCAGGTAGACATCGACATTTATTTCACATAAATCAGTAACTACTAAACAAAATGGGATTTAATTTGTCTCAAGATTGTTGTCTTTCTTTAGGTTTGTCTGAAGTTTAAATGTTCAATGAACATTTAAAGCAGTCAGGAACCTAAAACATAATGTTATAAATTTGATTTAAAAATGCCGGGCCAGCAGATGGTATGGAGGTTAAACTGGCCAACTGCAGTTGTGTCCCAGACCCAGTGGCTTAAAAATCACACCAGGCATGTGTTTGTGCATGCCCAAAATCCTGAGAAGAGACTGGAAGAGAAATGATTGATCTGTGGGTGTACCCCCTGGAGTTGATTTCTCTCTCTCTCTGTCTCTGGTGAGCACACACACTATAGCAAACTAAAAAAAAAAAAAAAAAAAAAAAAAAAAAAAAAAAAAAAAAAAAAGTGTTATTTACTCCAAGCTGAATGGTGGTAGAGAAGTAAAACGTGGCAAGCTGTGAGGCTGACTCACATGAGAAGGTGTTGGTTTTCTGTCCAGAAGCCTCCCTGAACAGGCTGGGGCATGTGCCCAAGATCCCGGACTGGTGGAGCTGGGAGTGAGTTGCAACATCAGGATGCTGTCAGGTACTATCTGTCTCTCACTCAAGGAAGAAATAAATCTTAAAAAATGTTATTTACCAAATATTCGGAGTAATTAGGGAAAAAGACTCACTTCTTATGAAAAGATACTAGAACCCAGCTTAGATAATATCAATTACTGATTTTGTTATTGCCTTCACATTTTATTTGATTTAGTTATTTTATACATGTAAATAAGATCTTGGTTTACTCCAACTCAGTAGAACTGAAATGGGAGGATATTTACATAAAAAATGAATGGCTTACTCATGATGTAAGTTCCCCATGTAGACTGAGACCAGTTCAAAAGTGACTCTTCTTACATGCTGGCTCATTTTCTCATTCTGAGGAATGAGGCCATCTATCTTATCTGTCTGTCTGTCTGTCTGTCTGTCTATCTATTTATCTCTATCTTTTGGTTCACTTCTTCCATGAGAGTAAGAAAGAGAGAGGCAAAGAGACAAAGATAGGCACCCCTAAGAAGGCCTTCATGCCACAGTCCACCCTAGTTTCAGTTGGCCTGGCTCACAGGCATGAGCATTCACCTTCCCATAAAAGTCCAGTTGCCTTAGTACTATACCACCTCCTGGCTCCAACGTAGACTGTTTCTGAAAGAGAGGGAAAAGAGGTAGCTCTTCATTTTCTTTTGAGACCTGTTTTAATGGGTCTCATCATTTGGCATGAAAGGTTTTCATGTTTTTAATAATAGTTATAAAGAATATTATTAGAGTAGTTATAAAGCACGTTATTAGATAGAATGCTTTACCAAGGAATTGTCATTTTTCTTAAGAATTATTTAATTTTATTTAGCATTATTATTATTATTTTAATTGCTACAGGGCAGACATGCTCCTGAGAGAGAAAGGGAGAGAGAGAAAGTGAGAAAGCAAGCTGCCAGGTTTGGGACTGGAACCATGGTCAGCCACGTGAGACCAGCACCTTAACCACCATGCCACTTGCTGGTCCCAAGTCATATATTTTCACATTTGATTCTTACTGAAATTTCATGATAGGACTGCAGATGTGGACACTGAGCCCAAAAGATATAAGCTGATTCTGGCAGTCATTTAGCTGAGGATAGAGAACCGAGGTTTACATCAAGATCTCAAAACAGATATATCTATGGATACTATGCATTAAATAATTTTTTGGTTTTCCTGCATTATCTAATATAATGATGTATTTCATTGCATCATTGAATTATTTTCACACAAATTTTTCTCCCAAAACTTTATTTCATGTAACCTTTTATTAAAACTACGTTAAATTATTGCCAAAATTCTCAATATTTACAATTAGCCAACCACATGTACAAAAAGTATTTTAAATGTTCCAAAAAATTACAGGCTGTATCATGGATCATTTATTGCATTTTTCACAGTAGACTGCTTCAGTGTCTTGGGGCTATTCTTTTACTTGTATTTGCTGCAGAAATATTTTTTATTATCCTTTTTAAAAATATGCATTTGCTTCATTACTCTTCTATTATCACCTTTTCAGATGTTGTGCTTTTGTGTGAATGGGACTTAAACAGAAAGGAAATTGTATTTGTTGCCTGATGTTTAGCATTCCCATAGAAATTTTACTAACAGAGACTATTGATGAAAAGAGAAAATATCCTTCTATAATTACTATCCTTTCACACTACAAATGCTTAACCTCTAATAAAACATTCTTTTGAATTATTTTCTTTTGAAGGGTAGAATAAAAAATTTTAGGCTGAATATGGAGGATTTTTTTCCTTTTTATTTTATGACCGATTTTTCTTCTTTTTATTTTTTTCTTGTAAAAATATTTTAATGCCTTTTAATACAGCTTTATAGTCAGCTTGGAGGATATGAGTCCTCCAGACTGTAGATAGAACAAACAGGATTTTCTGTATTTCCTTCCAGCTCATGGTGCTTGGGGTAATTGCAGAAGAGAAATTTCGTTTACTGTTGCTCAAAGGATGGCATGTTATTGGAGCCCAGTGGGCCATGGCAAGGGGTTGAAGACCTATCCCTTTCAGGAACATTTTAAAGGACTATGAGTGGAGGACCAGGAGGTGGTGTGGTGGCTAAGGTGCTGGACACTTCCACATGGCTAACCATGGTTTGAGTCCCGGACCTGGTGGCTTGCTTTCTCACTTCTCTCCCACTCTCTGTATCTCTCCCTGGTCAAATTAAAATAAATTAATGAATTTTTAAAAAATTAAATAATTATTTAAGAAAAATAAATAAATAAAGGACTATGAGGATCAGAATGTCATCATTACTTCTGTTTTTTTCTTTTTTAAATTTACATTTAATCACATATATCTTCACAGTGTACAAGATTTCTTTTTCTTTCACAAATACTATGCATATCAGTCAAGATGAAAATATTACTATATACGTTATCATGAGCAAATAACTTCTCATTTTTTTTATCAATTAAACATACTTACACTTTTTTCTTCTTTCCCTCCTTCCCTTCCATACTAAACGTTTTCTTTTCACATTTTATTGTTTGACAAAAGATCTTAATTAAACTAAAAATATGGACAAAGCTAAAATCTAGTGACAAGTGCACTATAATTTTCTTCTGAAACAGTTTTTCCTTCCCCATTTCTCCTTTTACTAAAGAGAGGTATAAACTAACTTATTTGCAAAAATAAAACAAGTTCAGTCTCAGCTTGGTCTGTTATTTGCACAAAGCCCCATAAGAATTCAATTTCTGATGCAAGGGAGCAGATACTATTGTATTATTGAACTTATGTAAATAACCATTCTGCCACAAAATAAGAATGTTCACAACTACTTTCCAACTGGAGAGGGGTAAGGAAGGGAGAAAAGTTATGTTTTAATTTTTTTTAAAAAGAATTTAACAAATTGTTAAACCTGTCAACAACTCAAAAGAAAACAAAAATATTTACTTAAATCTGGAAGACAAAGAAAAAAGATAGAAGAAACTCAGTACTGTTTTAGTCAAAAGTCATAGAATTCTATTTCACCAGTCAGTCTCATGTAATTAATCTTTCTTTTGTTGAATTTGCTGTGTTACTGTGGTCTGATCTTTCCATTTAAATCCTAGAAGTTAACATTCTACATTATTACTGTTATTTTCGGACTTGGCCCTGCCATTAAGCTGGCCATTTTCTTGGCTGTTTTTTGTTCTCTTATTTCTGTTTAGTTTTCCTGGAATAGCACTCCCTTCAGCACTTCTTGGAGAGCTGGTCTAGTGTTGGTAAATTCTTTCGGGTTTTGTTTATCTGAGAATGTTTTTGTCTTTTTTTCCCATATAAAGGATAATCTTACCAGACACAGTATTCTTGGTTGAAATTGTTTTTCACTCAACATGTTGAATCTATTTCCCATTCCTTCCTTGTTTGCATTATTTCCAATCAGAGGTCCAATTTTACCCTGATGGGATAGCCTTTGAAAGTAACTTGATGTTTCTCTCTTGCCAGTTTTAGTATCTTGTCTCTGTCTGTGGTTTTGTTCAATCTGGCTTTGATGTGCCTTCGAGAAGATCTTTTGGGGTTGATTCTATATGGGGTCCTTTGTATTTCTTGGGTCTGGATATTTGAATGCCTCTCTAGGTTTGGAAAGTTTTCTTCCAGGATTTCATGGAATAGATTATCAATGCCCTCATTAGTTTCTTCACCTTCTGGGATACTGATTATCTGGATGTTTGGGCATCTAATGCCATCTAACATTACACATATATTATTCTCTTTTTTTTATTTTGGATTATTTGCTCAGTCTTTCTGGTGAATATTTTTAGGTCAGAGGTTCTTCCTTCTACATCTGAGATTTGATCTTCTGCATGATCTAATCTGCTTTTAATACTTTCAAGGGAGGTTTTGATAGCCTATATTACAGCCTTCATCTCTTAACAGTTCTGTTTAATTCTTTCTTATGGTTTGTATTTTCTCTTTCAGATTGTGCAATCCTCACCTCCTGCAACTCATCTCTTTTTTTTTTTTTTTTCCTGCACCTTCTGGAGTTTGTTGTCTATCTTGTCTTGCATCTCTGTTAGCTTTGTCACTGTGAATATTCTAAATTCTTTATCTGACATTTCCACAAGTTTCATTATACTACCCATGGATGATGAAGGACTGTTCTTTTCCCTTGGGGGAGAGATATTTTCTTGGTTTCTCATATTTTTTGTGCCTCTGGGGAGGTTTCTGGTCATCATGGATTATGTATTTCTTTCCTGGAATTAATTCTAAGCATTAGAGATGTGGAGGAGGAGACAAACCTCAGTATCTATGCAATTCCATTTCCCTGATACTTACCAAACAAACTGCACTTTTGTTGATGGAATTGTATATTACAAAGGTCTCCAATTTCTAAAAGTACAGGTGTACCTGGGCTGAGGTGTGGGGTTTTAGTGGTGAATTCAGAGGTGTGTGGGAGGAGATGAGCCTCGCTCACTGCAGCTCTGTATTTCTCCCTGCTGCTCACTTTGCCGTCTCTATCTGATTTTTAGTCATTTGGTAGTGTATTCACATTTGGCTAATTTGTTTTACAACATGGTATACACAGAAAGAGATTTGAGTTCAGATTCATGAAGATGAATTTCTCCCTTTCTGTCGTAGCTCAGTAAAAATTGAGGTTTTCTGTGATCCTAAAAATATTCATATGTTTGGTACTGTGCACCTAGACCTGTATAGACACTTAATGCGTGGAAGCTGAGAAGTACACTCTCTTGGGTGTTGGGCTGGAAGGAGAGAATTCAAGCAGAAGCTCTTCAGTTAAAGGAGCAGGGCCAGGTCTGCCTCAGATGAAAATGGATTCTCACTTGGGTGTTGGGCTGGACAAGAATTTTTCTTCTTTTTTAAAATACACAGTTGAAGCTCTTTGTACCAGATTTATTCATACAACAGGTTTGTTTGTTTTTAATCTCTTCCCTAAATGAGAAAGAGAGGTGGAGACAGACAGAGATGGAGATATATCACCCCTGACAGGGTCTTTACCTGGCCATTTATCCTTAGCCTCAGTCAGCCCCAACTCATGGTTGTGTGCATGCCTGACATGTTCGGGGATCTCTCAAAACCTTCCCATGTGAGTCAGCCTGATAGAGCTCAGATTTTACTGCTGCACTGTTGCCTAGGCCTTGATTTTTATGACTATAAAAAATAAAATAGACATTGCTGAACATTTTTTTTTTTTTTTTTTTTTTTTTTTGGAGAGGTTTTTGCTATAGGGCGCGTGTGCTCGCCGGACAGACAGAGAGAGACAGAAAGCGAGAAATCACCCCCCAGGGGGGATGGCCACGCCGCAATCCCTTCTCCTCCATTCTCCTCTTGGGATCTTGGGCACGCACGCACACGTGCCTGGCGTGTGTTTAAGCCACTGGGTCCGGGACTCGAACCGCAGTCGCCTACGTGGGAGTCCAGCGACATAGCCATTACACTAACTGCTGGTCCTGCTGAACATTTTTTTTAACTCTCAAAAGCATTAAGAAAAAATAAATAAAATCACTGGAGTCCCACCAACAGAAATAATAGTGTTAAACTTTCCTCACTTCTAAGCAGTTTTCAAGTGCTCCTGGCTCTTTCTCTGCAAAGCCATAGGACCCTTTAGAAAATCTTATGCCTGAGACTCTGTGGACACCACCTGGTAGCCTCATATTTTCTATTCCATTTCTTTATACTTGACTAATATCTTTGGACAACAAGGAGAGTGTGTGTGTCTGACAGGGTTGGCAGGTGGGCCAAGCTTAGGCTGCCTCTGAATGTGTAACAGAGCAATGGCACCTATTGACCATGACTTTATTGAGTGTTTCTGTTACTCCTTGATTGTTGATTTTTCCCTTACCGTAACCTAATCATCATGTTTTGGGACATTCATTTCCCCCTAGCTCTTAGGCTCATAGCCTGTTAAGTATCAAGACTATTTTGGACTCTTGGAGCCATTGCTGGTCATAGGACACTTAATGGCTTAAAAAGGTATTCATTTTTTAGTTTGTTTGGTTTTTTTTTAAGAGAGATTTTTGCTGCAGAGCATGTGTTCTTGTTGGAGAGACAGAGATAAAAAGTGAGAAATCACCGCCCAGGGGGAATAGCCATGCTACAGTCCCTTCTCCTCCATGCTTGTCTCTGAATCTTGGCATGCACACACATGCACCTGGCATGAGTTTTAAGCAGGACTAGGACTCAAACCATGTTTGGCCATGTGGTAGTCCAGCGATGTAACCATGTGCCATCTGTTGGTCCCAGCTTAAAAAGGTATTTGGACATACTCATTTTGTGTATATCCCCTTCCTTCTTATTCCTGAGAGTGAATTTTATAGTACTAAAGATGAGAGAGTAATAGTTATTGTTATAGTTTTTAATACATACTGACAAATTAATTTTGTTTTTCAAGCAAAAATTTACCTAGTTTATTTTTTATTAAAATTATGATTTTTTCCTCCAAGATTTTATTGAAGTCCAAGTTTTTGCTTATTCTTTGGCAATATCTTCCATTGCTTTCATTATTACACAAGTTTTACATGTGTTATCAAGATACGATCTTTGGACATATTTTCTATTTTCACAGAGACTTTTTAAAATTTATTTATCTAACATAGTTCCTAAAATTAGATACTCTAGGTATTTAGATACCAAAATAATTAAAATTTCAGTATATTAGAGAAAACTTAAAATGAAGACCACAGTTTAGATATATACAAAGCCAACTGCCCATAGACACATTGCCAATACTTATTCTGATTTCCCTGAAATGATAGTTTTTATCATAAAGCATAAAACATAACATTATATCCTTGTCAGCATGATTCTATGAAACTAAACCAATCAGATCTGATAAATTTAAGCAGCTCTGCTTTTCTTCAAAAGATCATTAACATAAAACAGCCAATCAGAAAGCCCATAGTACTAGAATAATGGATATTATACTTTATAAACTGTGTTGTAATAGCTGAAAAGGGACTTTTTTTTTTACCACTTTTGGTGTGAAGTCTTCTGATGTGCAAACTATTACTTCATATGAACAATAAATCTCTATAAAGACTAAATTTGATCTGAATTAATTTTTGACAAGTGTATGTCATGTGAGTTCTAACATTATTAATTTTACAATTCCAAATAGGCCAAGCTGCAGTGGCATAGAAGGTAGGATACTGTTCCGCAGTGCTGGAATGACATGGAAGACTGTAGTTAGGTTCCTTGGTCAACCTGAGACAAGGTAGATATGCATACAACTGTGGTCCTGGCTGGCTGGAAGGGGAGTAGATCATAGTATCACCGGCTCTGTCAAGGGTATCTGTCTCATTCTCATGGCAGAAATAAAATAAACTTTTTTTGGGGGGAAGAGGATTTTGCTATAGGGCATGTGCACTCACCAGAAAGAGAGAGACAGGGAGACAGAAAGCAAGAAATCACACCCCGGGGGGATGGCTATGCCGCAGTCCCTTCTCCATCCTCCTCTTGGGATCCTGGGCATGCACACACATGCACCTGGCGTGAGTTTAAGCCACTGGGTCTGGGACTAGAACCATGGTCAACTACATGGGAGTCCAGCAACATAGCCATTATACCATCTGCTGGTCCCAAAATAAAATAAACTTTTAACAAAAAGAAAAAAGAAAAAAGTAATTGCAAACAAAATATTTCAACTCATATTATTAGGAAAATCTAGAATTTTCTGTTTTAATCAACTGTTTTCTAGACAATAAAGTAGAAAAGAGAAACAAACAACCCTCTGGTTCTTTGCATAATTATGACTATAAGTGCTTAGTGTGACTTGTACACACTTGAAAAAAGTCCACTGAAGTTTGAATTATTACTAATGAAGGACTGTGGATGGGGCCTATTATCTTAACCTATGATAATGATTCAATCCCTTGAAGGATTTGATAATTAAAAGTCATGGAAGCCTTGGCATTATAGTTAGTAGAGTAATAAAACTGTCCTATATATTACTGGGTGAGAAGGCAGTGTAAATAGAAATAAATCTGAATGCTTGGACTTGTATATACAGAGAGTACTCAAACGCAAAACACTTCTTTTTAATGTTCCACTGAGTAAAATCAAGAAAAAAAACAGTTTGTTGGTTTGTATAGACACATTGAAGGACTCTTACGAAGTCATCTAAACTGGTAGATGTGGTAGTTAGGTTAGTGTATTTTATGAACTGCGTGGTTGCCTATTCATATCTCCTCTCCAGATCTAAGTATGTCTTTGCTCCAGTCTTGGAAAATGCAGTCTCACTGTACTTGTAAACCTCTTTATATGAATTACTCTGGGATTGGAGCCATCAAGATACTCAAGTATGTAGTTTATTTTCTTTGCCATTATCATTGTCTAGGAGATTTGTGCTCATAAAGGAGTACGGTGAACCATCTAGAAGTCTTGACTTACAAATTCTGAGGTGGAGCCCAGAAGTCAGTGTGTCTTAGCTTCCCAGTTGGTTCTTATGAATGCTTAAGAGGTGTGAGAACCACTGTAGTAGAGTCTGTTTTTAAGACATGTATTCTAGGGCTAGCCAGGGAATGGTGGTTAAGGCGACATGGCCAACTACATAGTTCAAGTCTCAGACTCAGTGCTTGAGAAGCAAGCATGCGTGTGTGTGTGTGTGTGTGAGTGTGTGTGTGCCCAAAATCCCAAAAGAATAGAGAAATTGAGGAGAAAGGATTGCAGTGTGACTATTTCTTTTGGGGCATGCTTTCTTACTTCCTCTCTCGTCATTTTCGAGCACATGTACTCTGGCAAAAGATAAATTAATAAATAGAAATGTATTCTATTTAATTGTTTGCATTTTATTTTTGATAGTTTTTTATTGTTTTGTTTTTGATATATTTATTTATCTAGTTGGATAAGACTTATTTTTAACATTTTTGTTTGTGATTTAAAAATGTACTCTTATTTGTCTTCTAGATAATTTTAAAATAATTTTTTCATACTTAAAGGAAAAGTTCACTGGGATTTTTATGGAAATTTAGTTCAATCTATAATGCAAGAATTGTTATTTTTATAGTACTTGTTTGTGTGTCTTACAAACATAACAAATCTATGTTTGGTCAAGATTTCTCTTATGTTTCCATGTATTATTGTTTTTTTTGGTAAAGGACCACAATCTTCCTACTTGTAATTAGGTATCTTGTATTCTTAGTTGCTATTGTGAATGAGTATTTGTTTTATCTTTTGTTTTGTTCTGTTCCTGAATTGGTTATTGCTATTATACAATAAAACAATCATGGTATGGATATTTATTCAATATCAAAGCATTTTAACATTCACTAACCCACTAGAATTTATTTTTAAATTTAAATTTTATTCCTTTGTGCTTTTTTGGACTTCATCAAATAATAATTTATATATAATTTTTTGGGGGGATTTCACAGTCAAACTACTTTCTTGGGGATAAAATTATTTGATAAAAACTGTTCTCTGGACACATCTCCATCTGAAGCCCCTTCCCCAGTTAAGGACCAGGACCAAGGGTAGGGCTGATCAGCCCTCACCACATCCTTGCCTCCCAACCCCACCTCCTGGTTTCAGAGCTAGAAAGAAAGGCAGATTTTCCTTTTTTTTCCCTTTCTTTTGTTAATTCCTTACTCTCCTCCCTCCACATAGGAGAGGGGAATCACAGGCCTGTTAAGCAGACATCTCCATCGGAAGCCCCTGTCTATTTTACGTGCTGCGAAGAGTGACATATGACCTTTTTCTTTGTTTTTCTTTTCTCTCTTTTTTCTACCTTACATTCTCATCCTGCTGCTCAGCCTCCACCTCCAGAGGTCTAGACAGGTCTAGGTTGATAGTAGCCAAACATCTGAACACTGTGACACTCAGAGGAATCTTTATTCTCTTTCCCTGAACCAGCAGCATAAAGGTAAAAATTCCTCTTCACAAATCTGAAGCTGAAACTCTTCCTGTGGACACCAGATAGCAAACCACAGAAGAGAGAAATTGGCACAGAAGTAATTCACAGCAAAGAGAAGCATACACGCTCACAGCTGCAAAAACCATCTCCAAAGAATTAGGCAAAAGGGAATACATCACTAAATGACTAAAAATCACAGAAGAGCCTCAAGTATGAGAAAACCAGGAAATAAATCTCCATCAAGAGAACACAGTAAATCATCTCAAACTATGAAAAAAAAATAAAAAGAATTTACCAATGTGTCAGAAAAAGAATTCAGAAAATTCACCGTCACAAGACTCTATGAGATACAAAAGAGACAACTGACCTAGATAAAAACCACTGAAAAGAATGAAAAATGGTTGCTATAGACTGCTTTGTAAATTTGTTTAACTGGATTATTTTTCAGAAACCCTTTTCTCATTCCTCAATTATTGTAAATAGACTTTAGTATTTGTTCCAAGACAAACACTAAAGTCTAATTGGGAGGGGAAGAAAAATGGCCCAAAAGAGTTATTTTATAAAATGAAATGTAAGGACTCAGGGGGGATGGCCATGCCACAATGTTCTTAGAAATGTTTCTTTTCTGTCCCTAAGAACTATCTTTGTAAGTTAGTTTTCTTTCTGGATGGTAGCTTTGAGAACTGTAGTGTCTCTCAACCTGGTTGCACCCTTATGCTGAAATGAGAAGGATCTTAGGTATTTTTGTTTGATGGTAAAAGAAATAGAATCCTAGAGATTGAAATTCACTCTCCATTCTGCTATCTTTGGAAGAAGGAAGCTTCCTCCTTCCTAGAACAGAAGCATCAAGATCTCTCAAGAAAGCTGCTTACTCGCTCATTCTTCTGACATGGGCAAGTGAGGGTGGGAGTGAAGGGATGTTTATTTTTCTCATGAACTTCATTGGTCCTTATTATAGTTTGGATCATGGTTTGTCCCTCAAAGTTTCATGTGTTGGAATTTGATGTTGGGAGGCAGTGAGACCTAGTGGACAGTGATTGGATAATGGTGATCACACCATGGAAGCAACACTCAAGTTGTGATTAGTGATTAGTGGTGTGTCTCAAGATCTTGTGAGGTTAGTTCCCCTGAAGTTTGTTGCTATAAAAGAGAGAGATAGAGAGAGAGTGTGAGAGCTAGCAAGCTGCTCACTTTCTGTCTACACATACTTATCATCCTCTGTGCTTCCATTAGCCATGCTATAGTCCGAGGCCTTTGGACTTTCCGGTCACCAGAATCATGAGTTTGTAAACAAACCACTGTCTTATTTATGAAATCATCCAAACTCAGATATTTTTGCTAACAATGCTAAAACAGACTCAGAGAGTCCTTACATTTCATTTTATAAAATAACTCTTTTGGGCCATTTTTCTTCCCCTCCCAATTGCTGTTAATTTCTGACCTTTTGGTATTTGTTCACATTTGAAGAGGGCCTTGGGACCCATCCTATGCTTCTCTATTCAGGTACTATTATCCTTAATGACTTGAGTGCCCATGTAGACAGTCTATAGACTTCATCAAAGGCAATGGTCATTTAGTGCATCCCACTTTATATTACATCAAATAATATACAGAAACTTTCCATCCTTAATAAATGGTCATCTTGAATTTTTTTTTTTTTTTTTTTTTTTTTTTTTTTTTTTTTTTTTTTTTTTAGAGATGTTTGCTATAGGGTGCGTGTGCTCGCCATAAAGGCAGAGAGAAAAAGACAGAAAGCGAGAAATCACCCCCCCAGGGGGGATGACTGTGCCACAATCCTTCTCCTCCATTCTCCTCTTCGGATCGTGGGCACGCATGCACATGTGCCCAGTGTGAGTTTAAGCCACCAGGTCTGGGCCTTGAACCCCAGTCTACTACATGGGAGTCCAGTGACATAGCCATTACACTAACAGCTGGTCCCTAAATCTTTTTTTTTTTTTTTTTTAAGAGAGATTTTTGTTGTAGGTGTGTGCGCTAGACAGAGAGACAGAGACAGACAGAAAGCAAGAAATCACAACCTTCCCCCTAGGGAGGGGGAGACAGCCA
Source organism: Tupaia tana (assembly GCA_026018925.1). Classification (NCBI taxonomy): domain Eukaryota; kingdom Metazoa; phylum Chordata; class Mammalia; order Scandentia; family Tupaiidae; genus Tupaia; species Tupaia tana. The sequence goes on along the minus strand of JAKSZU010000006.1, from coordinate 52,393,528 downwards.
CACCACAGTCCCTTCTCCTCCATTCTCTTCTTGGGATTTTGGGCATGCACACACACACACACACACACACACACACCCAGCGTGAGGTTTAAGCCACTGGGTCTAGGTCTCAAACCACGGTCAACTACATGGGAGTCCAGAAACATAAACATTATGCCATTGGCTGGTCCTGCCATCTTTAAATCTTAAATCTTGGCTTGTTGGAAAGCTTGTCTGCCCATTTGTATCTGCCATCCATTCTCTACCCTTCTCTGTTTTCTGTGAGTCTAGCCTTGATGGATTCCATCAACGGGCTCCTTTACTCTCTGCTCTGGCTTCTACTTGGATTTAGCAAATGTGGACTCAGTGGGAGAGTAGAGAGAGGATGAAGAAGGAAATTAGGGTAGTTCCTTCCCCTGAACACTTCATGTGGAATTGCTTTGAACTCTCAGAAGGCAGTTTAGATACAGGTATCCTCTCTCGGCTCTGCCATTTTCCCTACCCCTTCATGTTTGGATATGGTAAAAGTATCCTGCTATTGCTATTCCCTGTGAATTGTATTATTCCTGTGGTTTCCATAGTCCTGCCCTTACAAGCACATTTGCAAATAGCTGGTTTATTAGACACTTCTATAATTACCCAGTGTGAGGGTTCCATATGTTTCCTCCTGGAGCCTTCTTACTATAATCCCCAACCAACATACCTAATTTCACATCCTGAATCACCTATCTGCCAATGTAGCACTATTTTTCTATTTTACCTAACCTATATTTTCTAGTCTTCCAATTTATCAAGAGTTCTTTTGTATTTTCTTCTTATTCACTGCAAAACTCCAACTCTGCAATAATTTGATTATGTGAATAACTTGTTTATATATTCTAGCATCTGAAAGCTTCTGGAAAAATTAAAACTCTATTTGTGTCATTACAAATGCATGTCCTATGTCTCAGCTGGACTTCTAGTAACTTCCCAGTTTTAAGATGCTTAGTGACTAATAACTCAAATAGTTGCCCTGCTACTTTTACTTTACTCTCAGCAGATAGTCTAGATTTCTATTTATCAGAAAAACTGAAACATCAGTTAATAGTTCTCTAACTTCTTTTCTATATCTACTTACCTTCTTTACTTCTTAAACTTTTGTTTCTGTAAGGAAGATTTTAATGGAAAGTAACAGAAATCTCAAACTAAAACTCCACTCAAGAGAAAGGTTTTTTTTATTGTCTCAAATATTTGGAAAACTCAAGAGTAGAGTTTACTAACTTAAAGCACAGGACTGAAATCATGTCACCAGAACCTGGTTGTATTAGTCCCTTAGCTCAACTCTGCTGTCTTCTTGCATTGACTTTGTTATTTGTTTTATAGTTTTGCTTTCTTTAATGAGCAAGAGACAAAGATGGGGGTGGGGAACACAGTGGAGAGTGCAAGCATCTACAACAGGGTCTTTGCTCCAGGAGCCACCTCCTCAGCCAACCCAAATCACAGGTGTGTTTCCTCCCCTGTGAGGACACTGGGACCTTCCCATGTCAGGCCAGTTGTGTTACTGCTGCACCACCATTCCACCCTGACTTTGCTACTGAACAGGGCCCTTTTGTGTAGTTGCTGGGATGTCTACAACAGATACGACATTCTCTTTCTCTTATGTTCAAATCTAAATGGTGGGGGACAGCAGTTAGCATAAGGACTATGTCGCTGGACTCCCATGTTCGAGTCCTGGACCTGGTAGCTGAAAACTCACACTGGACGGGTGTGTGTGCGTGCCCAAGATCCCGAGAGAATGGAGGAGAAGGGATTGCAGCATGGCCATCCCCCCTGGGGGGTGATTTCTTGCTTTCTGTCTCTGTCTGTCTGTCTGACAAGAGCACGTGCCCTATAGCAAAAACCTCTTCAAAAAAAAAAAAAAATCTAAGTGGTGATAAGTCTACCTTTCCTATAATTATCAGGCTGGAATTCTGGACCCATCTCTAGTGAGCTTGAACTGGGGCAGTCATCCATTCTAAACCAGTCTGCTTAGTTAGAGTTTATGCTGGTTTGTTTAAATAAATTAATGCCCGATTTTTAATCTGAGAATTTATCAAAGTACCTGTGAAGTTTGTGTTCAAAAAGTCTAATATCTGGTTTAATTGCTCTTTTAGTGGGCAATAGAATATGAAGTCTTATGACCAGTGAATGAAGAATGAGATGAAGACTCTCTGTTATAGGAAGAACTATTTATATTGGTTTTGCCTCCTTTCTGAGGTAAAAACCAGTACAATATCCACTAGTAAAAGTATCTGGAGTACCGACCACAGTGGATAGTGTCCTGTTCAGTACCTCACTTGAAAGCCCTGGTTCTGCTAAACTAAGCTACCTCACAGTTCTCTTCAACCATATTCACCTGCAAGGAGAAACATGAACACTTGTCTAAGGGAAACAGATGTGACCATAGGTATCTGAGGTACTGCCTAGAAAAGAATATATTTTAGAATCTGATTTCACTCATTGAAGTTATACTGAAATAACTCTCATTGTATGATATTATAATATTAAGATACGTATTTCCTTTAGTACTTTTTGTCCCAGCCTAATCAGTGAAACAAGAAAAAAATGGTATTATAGTGAGGCTAAAGAATAGTTTCTCTGGTGCTCTCTAGTTATACTCCATTTATTATGTAGCACTCCTAAAAATTCAATCAAAAGTTGGATGAGTTTTCATGGTTTGTTTCATTGTCTTTTGTAAGATAATAAATTAATATTGGCAAAGAGAATAGAAGTCAGCAGTTTTAGAACTCTTCTGGCATTGTACAGTACACGAGAGACCTTCAAGGGAAATTTGGAATTTTCTTATGTTCATGTGGAAACACTGAACTAACAAAGGTACTTTGATTCAAGAAGCCTCAAAATATTTTTGGGTATCTATTACAGTGAAAATTTTCTGAGAGACTGTGCATGCTTCATAAAGAAAAAAAGTTCTTTAAAGCTTTCTTTTGAATATGTTTTTCAAAAGCACGTAGTTCAACACATTTTTAACTCTTCTACTTTAGCTGACTTGAGTTTGATATCATATGTTCAGATATTCTCTTAGTAGAGAGAAAATTTGAAAAACTGCATTGTAATAGTTTTCCATCTAATTCTGAGCCAATTATACAATATCCATTTACTCATGTTTATAGTTTGGTTTTCTGTATGAAAATGAAGAAAGAGAAAGCAAAAAAGAATTTTTTTCAAAGATATTTTTTCCACATAGGGTATGTGTGCTTACCAGAGAAAGGGAGAGAGATGGGGGGCGGGGAGTGAGAAATCATCCCTTGGGGTAATGGCTACACTGCAATCCTTTTTTCTCCTCTTGGGATTTGGGACACTCACATACATACCCGCAGTGTGATCGTGAACACAACCGAGTCTGGGACATGAATCATGGTTAGCCATGAGGAGGTCCAGTGCCTTAACTACCATGCCAAATGCTGGTTCCAAAACCAAAATATTAAATGATTCAGTTTACCTTTTCCTCCAAAGTATGACTAGGAAACAGTTTTTAAAAAGTGGTTGGAATACTGGTTTATTTATGTTTCCATTTACTCTTCTGGGTACTAGTTATATACATTCCTAATTTAAAAATATGATTGGTGGGCTGGGCACTGCCTAGTGGTTAAGGATGCTAGATCTCACATGGTCAACTGTGTGATTTGAGACCTGGATCCAGTGGCCTGAAAAATATGCCAGATATGTATGTGGGCATGTCTGTGCAAATTCCAGACAGGATGGAGAAACAGAGGAGAAGAGATTGTAGTATGACCACACTATTAGGGTGTGCTTTCTGCCTCTCTTTCTCTGTTTCCCTCTGGTGAAATGTATATGCACTTTGGTAAATTAAAAATGATTAAGAGTCTATGACTCAGGATCTGTCTTTGTTGTTGTGTTGCTAACAAAATACCTAAGACTGAGTGACTTATAAAAAGAGATTTATTCTGCTCACAGTTTGGATGTCTGAAGTACAGGACCACCTCTGGTAGAGAGTTTGTGGCTACATCATAACATGGTAGAGGGCCAGAAAATGTTCTGTGTTCCATGTGTGTTTCCTGGTCTCATTCTGTCTCACAAACCTGCCATAATTCAATCATAAAGCCCCACTATAATCTCTTAATCATTCCAAAAACCCTACCTTTTGTCATCATGAAGGTAATAAGTTTCCAAATCTACACACACAAATTTTGTAGGACACAGACCATAGTAGGATTAAATCTTGGGTTTTATTGTTGACTTTACCACTTATTATTGGGAATGTTTCCAATAAATTCCAATTATTGGAATTTTTCGACATGAACTTCATAGACACTTTGACACATTCTGAACAATTTTACCTTTCTGGAGTTCCATTTTCTTCTTAATAAAATTGGGGGGATAATAACTGTTATTTAAGGATGATCAAATGAGTTAATTACAAAATGCATTTAATAACTCTTGGTCATTGGTACAAGATTTTTGAATCTGATTTATGAGAGCGTATTTTAAAGAATTACTTTATTTATTATTATTATTATTATTATTATTGCTGTTATTATTTAATTTGCTCTAGGGCATACTTGCTTGCCAGAGAGAGAGAGAGAGAATGAGATGGAAGTGAGAATGTGAGAAAGCAAGCCACTGAGTCCAGGACTTGAACTGTGGTCAGTCATGTAGGAGCCCAGCACCCTAACCACATCCCATTTGCTGGCTCAGAGAGCATTTTTTTAAAATATTTTTTTTCTCCAAACATTCAACCCAATCAAATATGTGAAATAGAGTATGTCTTAAAATCTCCAATGCTCAGGGTAAGGAAAAATAATTATTTCAAAAACATTATTTAATTTTATTTATTCATTTATTTTAATTTGATGTGAGAGAAAGAGAGAGAGAGAGATAAAGAAAGCCACTAGGTCCAGGACTCTAACCATGGGTTCTTCCATGTGGAAGTGTCCAGCGCCTTAACCACCACGCCACCTGCTGGTCTCAGGGTAAGAAAAAATTTAAGCTATTTTGAAAATACCATTTTTATTCTGAAATGACAATTTGTTCTCTCATTAACAAAGAAATTATTTTTTAAAATAGCAACAGTATGGCCCTGCTTACAATTTATAAAACTCTTACTTCATTTTGATCTCACTTTTAAAGCCAAATGGGAATTATGGGTCTCAATTAAAATTCCATTTTAGCATACACCACATGAAGTACTGTACTGTTTTATAGAGTGAGTGAGATTTTCAGAGCTAGCCCCAGAAATTGGCACTAAGCAGGTAATAAGGTAGGAAAACTATGGTAAAAATATCATAGGCTGGAGACCCTTTTATCACTTTTCTCTTGCAAACATAATCAATCATCTTAGAGATTTGCTTTTGTGTACATATTTTAAACAAAGCTCCATTTGTTTACAATTCTGGTGGAAATTATTATTAACTGAATTCCTGGAGTGAACAGCTTGCTGTTTTGTGATAAGAGAAAATAGATCACTCTTTTCAACCAAATACTGAATTTCCTTATTTGACAGATTTTTCAACTTTTCTTTTATTCTTTATCATCGCTAGTACTTGTGAATCAATAACCACTCACGTTGGGACCAGCAGTTAGCGTAATGGCTATGTCGCTGGACTCCCACGTAGTCGACCGCGGTTCGAGTCCCGGACCCGGCGGCTTAAACACGCCGGGCACGTGTGCGTGCGTGCCCAAGATCCCAAGAGGAGAATGGAGGAGAAGGGATTGCGGCGTGGCCATCCCCCCTGGGGGGTGATTTCCTGCTTTCTATCTCTCTGTCTCTCTCTGTCTGTCTGGCGAGCGCACGCGCCCTATAGCAAAAAAAAAACCTCTCAAAAAAAAAAATAAAAAAAAATAACCACTCACGTTAATTTGTATTCTTCCTTGTTACTTCAAGCCTGACTTAGTCACTGTCACAGCAGCTGCAGTGATTTGCATCAATTCACACCCAAGCAGTTCTACTTCACAGCCTGGCAGCTGCTACTGTTATTAATACCTGTACCCAAACCCTGTCTTTGTTGTAAATCTTTTAGAAATCCTGCTCTCCCTCCCCCAGATTATTTTTTTCCCTGTAAAATGTATTTAAATGGATATATATACATTAATACAAGTATGTATATATAAAATATTTATATATGCGTTAATTATATGTGTGTGTTTAGAATTCAGTATCACTTCCTAGCAGTAGCACTGGGGAGCAATTGCTTCATTTCACCTCTCTTTATTGGTGTCCTTAACCTTAAGGCTAAGATAACTGTGAAGACCTCACAGGTTTTCTGTAAAGAAAAGATAAAATATATGTAAAGCATCTGACACAGTTATTGATGCTATGGGTAAATGTAGCAATGGATACTAGTTTTGTTATTTGAAGTAGCAGCTCTATCTCCCTGCTTACTAGGAGCTGGGCGTGAGTGTAGGTATGAGGGGACGTGAAGAGTAGGGCATGTATTAATAGGAGAGGATAATATAGTGGTTGTAAAATATTTACCAGCACAGAGTGTATGGGGGAAGGAAAAATTAGTGCTCTGGTTGACCTGTTGGAATGCTCTGAGAGTCATTTATTTTATATACATATATTGTTATATTCCAATCAATGAAAAATAAGGACAGCCAGTTATAGCCAAATTATAGACGTCTCCATTAGCTGGCAACTGTGGGAGGACTCGTGTCTCTCAAAGACCTGCAGCCCTGAGTTTAGGGAGAAGGGAGCTTATAAAAGCATAAAAACACACTTGGTTGACATGGTGGGAGCAGTGAAAGGGGGAGGTGAGGAGGGGAAGGAGTGACCTTGCTAAAGTTTTTGTAAGGAAGCAAAATTAAGGAGCATTATCTGGGGCATTTCTAGGGTTGGGGACTTTCCAGTCCTTATACAAACACAATGGAATCTTAATGAATTTAACTGCCCAGAAAAAATCAATAGAATTCTATTGGATCTGGCTTGACCAGGGAAGGGAGGGTCATAAAATGGTGAATGTTGATTCAAAATGGAGGTGCTCATTCTTCAATATAAAGAGTACTTTATGTGTCCAGCACTATTTTGGATTCTGGGTTTAGACTAATCAACAAAACAGACCAGATTCCTACCCCCATGGAGTTTAAATTCTGATAAATTTAGACAGCCATAGTCCAACTATCTTCCAAGAAACTATTTAAAGAAAATGAACAACAAAGAGATTAGGATATAGGACCCTATAGGTGAGATTCAATACAATTTGCTAAAATGGAGGGTGGGAGAAAAAAATGTCCAATGAGGCAAAATGGACATAGAAGGGTCATTTCTCAACACAATAAAAGCTATCTATGAAAAACCCATAGCAAACATCATCCTCAATGGAGAAAAGCTAAAAGCTTTCTCCACTCCTTTTCAATATAGTACTGGAAGTCCTCGTCAACGCAATTGGAAAAGAGAAAAAAATAAAAGGCATTCAAGTAGGAAAAGAAGAGGTTAAACTCTCTCTATTTGCAGATGACATGAATGTATACAGAGAAGACCCAATGGTTTTTGTGAAAAAATTTCTGGAAGTAATACATGAATACAGTGAAATTGTAGGATACAAAATTAACATCCAGAAATCTATAGCATTTCTATATATGAACAACAGAGAGATTGAGATAGAACTAAAAAAAGTTATTCCCTTTACCATAGCCACAAAAAGTATAAGATACTTAAGGATAAATCTAATTAAAGAAGTTAAAGACCTCCATAAGGAAAACTACGAGAAGATAAAAAAAGAAATTGAAAATGACACAAAAAAGTGGAAGGATTTCCCATGTTCCTGTATTGGAAGAATTAATATAATCAAAATGGCAATTCTATTAAAACTAAGCTACATATTTAATGCAATGCCAATAAAAGTACCAGACACATTCTTCACAGATCTAGGAAAGACAATCATAAAGTTTGTCTGGAATCATAAAAGACCCCGTATTGCCAAAGCAATTCTGCACCGGAAGAGTGGGGTGGGTGGCATGTCACTCCTGGTCCCAAAAAATACTACAAAGCTATGGTAATCAAAACAGCATAGTACTGGCACAGAAACAGACACGTGGCCCAGTGGAACAGAATAGAGTCCCCAGAAATAAATTCCCAAACATTCAGTCAACTTATTTTTGGCAAAGGGTATCAGTCAACCCACTGGGAACAGGAAAACCTCTTCAATAAATGGTGCTGGAAAAACTGGATTTCCACTTGCAGAAAGATGAATCTGAACCCCTTCCTCTCACCTCTGATGAAAATGAAGTCAAGGTGGATCAAAAACCTAAATTTAAGACCTCAAACTATAAAACTGCTCCTGGAAAACCCTGGGGAAACTCTGGGAGACATTGGAGTAGGCAGCAAAGACTTCTTAAATAAGTCACAGTTCATAATCCCCTAAATAGATGAGTGGGATTACATCAGACTAAGAAATTTCTCCATGGCAAAAGACACAGTAATTAGTGTGAATTGACAGCCTCAGAATGGGAAAATATTTTTGTAAACTATGTGTCAGATAAGGGACTGATAACCAGAATTCACAAGGAACTCAAGCAGCTGTTCTGAAAAAAGTCTATCAATCCTATTAAGAGAAGGGAGAAAGAGTTGGAAAAAAAACACTCTCTAAAGATGACATAGGAATAGCTAAAAGGCATATGAAAAAATACCCAACATCCCTCATTGTAAGGGAAATGCAGATCAAAACAACAATGAGATAGAACCTAACCCCAGTCAGAATGGCTAAGATTAAAAAAAAAAAAAAAAAAAAAAGATAAGTTCTGGAGGGGGTGTGGTGAAAGGGGAACTCTCTTACACTGCTGATGGGAATGTATATTGGTCCAGCCATTGTGGAGAACAATTTGGAGATTCCTCAACAATCTACAAATGGAACTACCATATGATCCAGCAATCCTACTCCTTGGTATCTACCCAAAGGACAGAAGAATACTTAATTGGAAAAGTACTTGAACATGGATGTTTATTGTGGCACTATTAACAATTGTTAAGTCATGAAACAACCCAAATGCCCATGAACAGATGAATGGATAGAAAAATTGTGGCACATATACTCTATGGAATACTATTCAGTCATTAAAAAAAAAATCCTTGGCTTTTGACAGGAAGTGGATGACTATGGAAGATTTACTGCTGAGTGAAGCTAGCTAGACTATGAAGGAGAGGCATTATATGTCCCCACTTAATATATACCGAGTGTCCGCACTCTATGACTGAAACTGATTGACTAAAGGATATAGAAACATAGTATATAGATGGAAATACCAGATACAGTGTGTGTGAAAGAGGAGGGTTTAAGGAAGGACGTTTAGAAGAAAAATAGGGAGGCAAAGCATTAATGGGACAAAGAAATGTGGTATTATCTGTTGAAGATATTTTATAGTTTTATCAACTGTACTAGGGAGATATATTCACCTGTTGAAATATTCATTTTGTAAGCTAAATAATGTGATTGAATGTATAAAACAAAATGAAATACAAAATGAAAAAAAAGATATTTTGCAATCATGTATGTTTATTCTGCTGGAGTTTCTGGATGACATGTTTGAGGTAGAATAGGTTTTCTACAAGCTAGTATCACTTCACCCTGGGAAAAAAGCTATCTCTGAGAGAGAACTAGAGGAGATCAGAGAAGAAGACTCATCACTTCTGGAATCCTTTGTGAAGTAAATATTCTTTGAGCCAACCACAATAAAATGTAACTTGTTCATAAAATCTAATTTTAACCAATCCCCAAATCTAGGTCTCTGTGCAGGAATTTATTTGTGGACCAGAAACACTATTAAGAGACAGGAGTGGGGAGATGACAAAAATGAAATGGGAACAGAACTTAACTAAAGGTTTGTATATATTAAAGAAAGAAGCTAACCTGCCTCTATTTTTTCCCCAACACATTGCTAGGAATGATGTCAGTTAAGGGTTTACCCTATGGGGAAAAAAGAGGACTCCTCTCTCACTAAGAAAATTAAATAAATGATCCATGGTGTTCAGAGTGAAAAGTGGTACTCCTGAATGAAGCCTTCAAATACTGCACTTAGAAGTCACCCTGAGAAACTGTCAAAGCTCTGTCAACTCCTCTGAAAGAATGTCTGAAAGGACACAAAGTCTACACGTCTCCTGATCAGCATTTTTCTTTTCTGTACTTGTCCTATCTTTTTCTTATCTTTTTCTATCTTTTCTGATTTTGATTGAACATTTTATTTATTACTATTTTTTTTTTTTAGAAATAATGAAAATGGCTTATTCTCACCATGAGGATGAGTGCCCTTAACCTGGGAACACAGTCCCTGGTATCCTTGAAGAAGAATTTCAAGGGTGCTAAGATGTAGAAGCTTTTTTTTATTTATTTATTTAATTTTTTTTATTTGGTTCTGAAAGCAGGAGGCACAAACATATTGTAAGTCAGCATCTTGGGTCTTTATGTTGGCTAAGTCCAAAAAGGCAGAATATCTAGGAGGTGAGACTTGTAGATTACAGGTGGGTTTAGAAATTCTTACATTAGTAGTGGATTAAAATCACAAGTCTTTGTCTTGAACAGCCTCAGAGTCAACAGAAAAGAATGCCTGGGTTTAACAGAGAGAAGATGACTTTACTGTGCATCAGGTGAGGCTATGCCAATTTCAGTGTGCAGGAAAGGCTTTTTGTGACTTCCACAACAAGCTTCATGTATAAGACCTGTAAAATGTCCATTTTACAGTTGTGCAAATAGTCTTCAAAGAGACAAAGCAACTTGCTAAAGGTTGTGCAGATGGCAAATAGTGTCCATTGTCTGAAACTAGTTCATTCTCAACACTGAGCCACAGATATCTTTTTATTATTATTATAATTTTTTAAAGAATTATTTTTATTTTATTTTATTTATTCATTAATTTATTGTCAATTTGACCAAATACACACACACAGACACAGAAAGAGAGAGAAAGCCACCAGGTTCGAGACTCAAACCATGGTCGGTCATGTGGGAGTGTCCAGCACCTTAACCACCATGCTACCTGATGGTCCCCATATTTTTATTATTTTTTTATATTACATTTAATCACATATATCTTTACAGTGTATCACATATCTTTTTCTAGCACGATTACCATGCATATCAGTCAAGACAAAGACATTACTATATAGATCCTTATCAGCAAATAGCTTTTCATTTTTTAGATTATTAGTTATTTTACTTTATATTTATTCTTATTTTTTAAAACATTTGATCAGTATACATGAGCCACAGATCTCTTGATTGAGCATGTTATAGATTTTTATAGATTTTTTCTCTTATCAATTATACTTTTAAAAAATGTGGTTATACTAGATTTTAAAATGCACATTTTAACTAATCTATGTCCACTTTCAAATAATGCTACACAACTTTACATATAGTGCAGGAAACTTAGGAATTTCCTAGTTTCTCCCTCTCCTTTCTTGTAATATTTGTCATTCATTTCTCTTATCAAAATGTCATTTATGTTGTTATGTATGTTTGCAGAAAAGAATTTTGGAGTAATTAAAAATATATTTTGATCTCAACTTCACTAGAGTAGCTTTTCTGATGGTCTCTGGAACACTGTCAGTGAAAAATATATACCACTTTGTGCTTTACATTGCCAAATGTCACATACTTATTCTGGCACTAAGTTTTAACTGCTTAGATAGAATTTTTTTTTTTTTTTTTTTGCTATGATGTTGCTCATGATGCTGTAATTTCTTTATCATCTAGTGCCACTTGTTGAAGTATCTTAGCTCAAGCAGTGATCTCTAAGCATTTCCTGAGATGGAAAATAAAATTACTAGTGACGTACTTTATGAAGGTTTAAACATATTATTTCTATTGGCATTCTTTTTCCCAAAGTGATGGACATGTATATGTTAGCTTCAACTTGAGTCATGTTCACCCATCTTTATTTTTTGTCAACAGATTTCTGTCACTGGTGTTCAAGGACACTTCAGCACATGCATTTGCTTCCTTTATTTGTGAATCTCGTTGCAGTATACAGTTTTGTAAGTCTCTACTTTTCCACTGTGTTGAAGGGTCTCAGCAAGTGGGTTCCTAATACGGTTCCTCATGGTCGTGCATTGCTGTTTGCCCAGATTCATCTGTGGTTCCATTAAGGATTCCTAAGTCTCTTATCTATGATACTTTTTTTTTTTTCAATTAAAAGCATCTCCTAGGGACCAGTGGATAACATAATGATTATGTCTCTGGATTTCCATGTAGTCTACCGTGGTTTTAGTTCCAGACCCAGAGGCTTAAAACTCATGCCAGCTGCATGTATATATGTGCCCAAAATCCTGAGAGGAGAATGGAGGAAAAGGAATCTCAGTGTGACCATACCCCCGGGGGTGATTTCTTGATTTCTGTCACTCTGTCTCTCTCTATCTCTCCAGTGAGCACATATGCTCTATAGAAAAATCTCTCTAAAAAAAGGATCACCTCAGTATAAAATGATGGTCACATTAAGGATAGGTAGTCAACTTTTTATTTTTATTAAAGGGGATTTAAATCACTTTAATATTAGGTTGCCTACTAATCTCAAATATTCTTCTTAAATACTTGAATGAATTGAAATCATGGGCTTTTATATAATTTTGCATTACAGTGCCAGCTCTATAACTAATTAATTTTGTTTCTTAATCTCTCAGCACCTTAGTATTTCAGCTATAGAATATGGGTGGCAGGTGGTTTTAGAGTATCTTGATCTAGAAACTCTTTAATATCAGTTTAATGTTACATTCTAATGAGTATACCACTCTGATTATACCCCCTCACATTTATAGAACATTTACGAGTCTGAAAATATTCTTTATCTTTCAAATTATCTCATAAAACAAATTATCTATTATTATATTCAGTTTTCTGATAAGAAAAAACAAAGATTTCAGTTCACATAAGTCATAGTTGAGAACAAACCCACTCTTTCAAGTGAGAAAAAAGTTCTGCTTGGTTCAAAGTGTGAAGAATCTGAGACTAATTATTCCCTCAAATATCTCTCCCCTATTTCTTCTTTATAAAAGTAATATAGTATTTTCTGATTTTGATATACTCATTTGTACATCTTCTTGGGGTACAGTATGGCTTTTTAAAGCATATATATAGTGTGTAATACTTAAGTCAAGACAAACATATTCACTGTCTCCAACATTTATCATTAATTATGTTGTGCACATGCAAAATTTGCTTTATTGATTTTTTGGGGGGACATAAAATTGTCACTGTTCTGTAAGCTATTCCACTTGTTTAAATGTACTCTTCTGTCTTTTAGCCAATTTCTCCCCATTGCCTCCTCTATCCAGCTACTAGTATCTACCATTACACTCTCAACTTCTGTTTCATTAAGTCATTTAGTTTCTGCTAATGCATGAGGGTACTTGATATTTGTTAAGCAAGGTCTTAGAGTATTTTTCTTCTGTAGCCTGACTTATTTCATTTGGCTTTGTATCCCCTGGGTTCATCCATTAAAAACAAAACAAAACAAAAACATAGTTTTACCCTTGACCAAAACCAGCGGCCCTTATTTCCATGGCTTCTAAATAAAGAAGAAAATCTAATTAGAATCAGCTCAGCTCTCTAGGACAATTCGACCCTTGTGTGGTTAAGTTATTTGCCTTTGCTGTTCACTGCAGGAAGCAGAGCTGGGGTTGTGGCAGTATCAAGGACTTTCTCTGGAGAAAGTCTAGTTTCTTACCTCCAGATGCAGTAACTCTGTCCTGGATTTTCTGCCACCCACATGCTTTCTTGTAATGTGTCTCTATAAATACACTTTTGTGTATTATCTTTGGAAACAATTGCCATGATAGACACTGTGGTTTGCTTTATGGAGGTAGTTTGCCCAGCCTGAAGTTGAAATAACGTAAGTTGTTAGAAAAGATAAATTGGGGTTTTCACAAGGGTCATAGTTGTGTACTGGGTGTTTAGAAATAAAGAGAACAAGTTAAATATTTATTTATATCTTGAAGTGAAAAGAGAATAGACTTTGGTGTCAGAGTGATGGGCTTCACACTCCACCTGCTACCTACCATCTGGGTAACCTTGAGGACCTATGAATCTCTGTGCATTCCTGTTTTGTCATCAGTGAAATGAGAGCAAAGTTACCAACCTCAGGAAATTTCTGTGAAGATTGAGTTAATACTTATGTTTAAACTGTTTACATCTTTGTCTGATACCCATAATGTGCTAAATAAACATCTGCTATTCTTGTAATAGTAACCTAATATTTGTTGACTGTTTCCTATCAATCATTGAGTTCAATCATTTAAATAAATTATCTCATTTAATTTCCATAACAGTCCCTTGAGATAGGGACTATTTGTATCCCAATTTTATAGAGGACAGAAGTCTCAGGAAATTAAATAGCTATCTCCAGAGTCACACAGTCAACAAGTGGCAGCTCCTCTCTCAGAATCTTGTCCTCAACCTCTAAGGTCAGATTCTAGTAGGTATAAAATCCTAGTAGGCATAAAAGTATGGAGAGCAATGATGATACTGGAGACAGTGAGGGAGGAAGGTGGGAAAAGAGGGAGCGTGAGAGAGACAATGAAGGGGAAGAAAAAAGAAGCAAAACATTTAAGGAACCCAAAGTGGAAAGAAATCTGTTGATTATTATGTTTATGATAAAGTCTTTGACTGGACTGATATGCAGTGTATTCATGAAGGGAAAATTCATTTGGTATGCTGGAATGATAAACAGTGATTAAATGTATAAAATAAAATTTAAAAAAAAGAAAAAAGAGAGAAAGGGTAAAAGTAGAAAGCCCTATTCCAGAGTAGTACTATTGGCATTTAAGTTGACAAACATAACCTACACATTGTAAGCTTTTTCTTGAAAATAAATATTGATAATATTCATAATTAGTATTTTAGTCTGCAGGATGTCAATAATTTCAAAATATTAACTTCTAGGTGACAGTTTGAAACTTGTGAATCTAATTTAATTACAATTGCACAGAATCAAAAAGAATGTTTGCATTTCTGTTCTATGATTTTAAGTCTAAAACTTATAATCAAAATAAAACATGTTGTCTTAGTACAGTACAGATGCCTGGAATAAATTTGGATTGCAATGAGATGGAATGATTCCGCTTTTCATATTGATTCTGTCCATATTGTACTGCATGTTAAAATGGTTTATAATCACCAATTATTTTCTCTTGATCACATCCGTATAAGCTTCATATTTCTATTGCCTTTTAGCTAGAAAGTTGGTTCCTTGAGAATATAGCTGTTTTGGTTTAAGGAAGGTGTAATATTTTAAGGAACACAAGATTTAGAAAACCTAGATTCGGGTTCTAAATTGAGTATCTTTGAGAAAATTACTTAGATTCTCTGAATCTCATTTCTTATTTATAAAAGCAAGGACTATTTTAATTTCAGTGGGAAAAGAAAAACCTTTGTCAAATACAAATACTAATTCATGTACTTTATAATTCTTATAAAAAAGTCATTCTTATTATGACAGGTCTATGTAACAAAGCAGGATTGCTATAATTGTGTTTATATTATGTAGGTTCTCTAAGTAGAACCAATGGGATATCTGTCCAAATATCTAGCTAACTAGCTATCAATCATAGATATTTTAAGGAATTGGCTGACATGATTGTGGGAGCTAGAAAGTGTGAAATTTGTAGGGCTTCACTAAGAGTTAATATTTAAGTTGTGAATCCGAAACCTGCAGGTGGATCAGCAGGCTAAGCACTCAGGCAGGGTTTTTTATTCTATACTTCAGGTAGAATTGTTGCTTTGGGAAACCTCAGCATTTGCTTTTAAGGCTTTCAACTGATTAAAAGAGGCCCACCAACATTGTGAAGGAGGGTGTTTATTTTACTTAAAGTTAACTCATTATAAATGTTAATCATATCCACAACTACCTTCACAGCAACAGCTAAATAGCAAGTGACTGAACAGGTGGGTGCCGTAGATTGAGGTGATACATAAAATTAGCCATGACATCAAAGAACGCATTGATATTTATTTATTGGTGTTAGGGCCACCACTACGCTAAGTGTTCTAGTTGTCTGTGTTATTAAGGATGCCTTGAACCTAACTCAACTGAGATGAGAGGATTGTTAATGGAAGGTGACTCACAGGTAAAAGTGCAATACTTGGTCTTGGGACTCCTTCCTTGTGAGGATGAAGAGTCAATATTCTGTAAGTGGGCAAGGGTGGCAGGTGGGATGACACAGACAGGTTAGAAAAGTGTACCTTAATTCCTGAGGTGCTCCTGAGTCTTCTTCACTTTACCTTAAGCTCAAACCAGATCTCCTTTGGGGATCAGAACACTCTTCCCATGAAAATGTCCTTATTTTACCAGGTGAAAGCATGGCTCTCAAATTAGCATCCTGGTTTCCCCCATAACGTCAGCATGATGGAGTTACTGCCCCCTTCCCGACAGCTGACTGCCTCATTTCCCAGGAAATGCTGTTGCTGTGTAGGTGACAGACCATCGGTTGCTTATTTCTGCCACATTTGAGATCTAGCTGTTGCTCTGGAGGGAAATGTGGGAGCTAGCCACTCTCCATTTCTTATGCAGCAACTTAAGATATCCCTGCTAAGAAGATAATTCTAATTTTGCCTTTTTAAAATGAGAGCCTAATGGAGTGCCATATGTTCACTCTTCTGAGTATTCAGCCCACATGCTCAGTGGGCTCAATGCCATCCTGTTGGGAATATGTATTTTGAAATAAAATATATACTGGCTACCCAAGTCCTATAGAGAAATGTTCTCAGACATTTAAGAATATGTATAGCTGGCTGGTAGCATCTCAGTTTCTCCATTCAGAAGAGAGGTATTCTGAAGTTTTCTGGTCAAATTGAAACCAACATATAATATCATTATTTTCTTACACTGAGTTTTCCACAGTCAAGTTACTCTAGGAAACCAGGGGTCTGCATGTGCTTTATATACATTTTTTAAGAGATATTTTTGCTATAGGATATGTACGCTCACCAGAAAGACAGAAAACAAGAAATCATTGCAGTCCCTTCTCCTCTGTTTCCTCTAGGGATCTTGGGCACACACGCACATGTGCCTGGCATGAGTTTCAAGGCGCCAGGTCCAGGACTTGAACTACAGTCAACCACGTGGGAGTCCAGTGAAGTAACCATTAACCATCTGCTGGTCCCTGCACATGCTTTTTAAAAACCTTTCCAAAATAAAAACTTGTATCTGCAGGTTAAGAAACACAGTTTAGACACTGGTACGTGGACATCGCCCATGTGGACTCTCTCTCAGTCAAGGCCTTTAAGGAAATGATGCCATTGGTAATTGAGGAAGAAATCCCACCGAAGCACTTCATCTTCAAATTCATCCCTCCTGTTCTATTGAGGACTGGCAAATGGCTGCACTAAAGAGTTGTGTAGACTGGCAGTTGAATATGACACTTGCATAGTGGGCCCATAGTGAGAGAGACTCTCTCTATGAGGTGCAGCCTGGGTCTTGTTAGCAATGACAGGCTGTTGAAGGAATGCCAAGGTTTTGTGCCAGGTGAGTTAATCCGCTGTGGCTTGAGACCAGAAAGATCCACTCTGTCCCCACTTGCTCTGCAAAGGTGTCACAATGGCAAAGACTTTGGAGGCTTCTTGAAAAACTGACTGCTTTTCATGAACATTTTCTGCGACTATTTGTAATAATTTGTTTTATATTGAAAAGGAATAATAAAGCCCTGAGAAGATGGGCTGGAGTGTAGGGATACTGAGTGGAAAATAAGGGCTTTGTTCCAAGCTATATTATGTGCACAGGTGTACCTTTCCTTACAGTTTTAGCCATGATTTTAATTTGACTGAATTTCAACTTCTTTGTTTGATTTTTTTTTCCTGCTGATTTGAACTTGGAGAGAAGAGAGCTGCATCAGCTGGCTTGGGCACAAAAGTTGTCTGACTGTGTAGACAGATAGAGCTAGATAGACAGATAGAACCTACCATAGTAGGCAGATAGAGCTCTGTATACTTATTTCTGCCCCTAGTTTTTCTCTTTGGAAATCTGGCCTTCAGATAAATAGAAGATGCATGTACTACAATGCCCTTTTTTTTTTTTTTTTTTTTTTTTTTTTTTTTTAATTAATGACTGCTGACATCTTGACTTTGTTTAAAATTTGTAGGGCAAAAAGGATAAAAACAAAATAATATTTTCTTATTTCCATATCTGCTGTCTTTCAAACACTGGAAATCATGCTTTCCTTTAACTAACACATCTTTTTAGTACAATGATTTATTCTGATGTTGCCAGACCAATCAAAGCATCTGATCTTTGTCACAGAGAAAACAAATGTTATTAAAGTCTATCCTCTAGAGAGAGACAGTTTTATACAATAATGTCAGGGCTTTGTCTCACAGGTCAATATTTTTTTATCATTTTGTTTAATCCTTTTATAATACACACACCTGCACACTGACAGATGAATCTGAAGTTTAACAAGGAATACTTTGGTTCATGGGAGAACAATTTCCACCTGGTAACCTGGAACCTCAGTTAATTTATCTTTTTTTTTTTTTTTTTTTCAGAGAGAGATTTTTGCTATAGGATTCATGTGCTCGCCAGAGAGACAGAAAGCAAGGGTTCACCCCTGGAGAGGGGACGGGATGGCCACACTGCCATCCCTTCTCCTCTATTCTCCTCTTGGGATCTTGGGCACGTATACACTAGTGCCCAGCATGAGTTTTAAGCTGCCAGGTCCAGGACTTGAACCACGGTCGATTGTATGGGAGTCCAGCAATGTAACCATTATGCCATCTGCTGATCCCCAAACCTGATTAATTTAAAAAATGGTTTCAGGGCGAACAGGTGCCATAAGGCACTGGACACTCCACATGGCCAACCATGGTTTGAGTCCTGGATCTGGAGGCTTGCTTTCTCACTGCCCCCTCAAGCCTGTGTGTGTGAGTGTGTGTGTGTGTGTGTGTGTGTGTGTGTGTGTGTATGTCTGTGTCTCTGGTCAAATTAAATGAATGAGTAAACAAAATAAATCTTAAAAAATAATGGTTTCCTAGCAATGCAGCTATGTGAGGTTGGTAAGGCTCTAACATTATGAGACTGATAAATATCCCAAATTTCTACTAGTACTCCTATAGCATATTATCCTTTCTCAGCATTCAGACAGTTGTCTATGAGGTTGATAATTTTGTATTTAGTGTCTTGATTATTTCTTAAAGCTCCTCAAGATATTTCTGTGGTTATCATCTGAATTTACATTGTAGTAAGTATCTATCAGTATTCTCTTTGCATTTTTGCTAGTCCCCCCCACCACCACTTTGAGAAAGATCTTCAATCTTTTTAAGATAGTTAACAATGTAATTAAGATGCTTTCTCTAACAGTTGCTCAAAATAACAAATGGCAGTTGGGATACTTGTGGAGTGAGTGGTAGACTTGGGAAGGTCATATATACGTTTTGTGATTAGAACATTATATCCTTTTGTATAAGCTCACGATTTAAAATTCACAGAAAAATCTAAATAATTGCACTCAGAGTGCCAGGGGCAATAAGATCATCACCATGTTGTAAAGGTCAATGATGTATAATAAATCCCATGATTGCATGTGTTGCTTTTTCCCTGGTCTTTATTTAATAATTTCAATTAATCTATTACATAGTTCTCAATTTCTGAAATTTAAAAAAATTGCATTACTTTCTGGTATACAAGAAAGTTTAATGTGTATCAGCTACATTTTTATTCCCTTAAATCTAAATGTTGGTACAACAAGTGGTACACTAACTCCCCACTGTTAACTACAGGAAGTTAAGTTTTAGTTAAAAAGCTTCCCGTATTTTATTTCCAGACAAAGGTGCTGAAGTACTTTCAACTAACCTCCTGCCTTTCATCCAAGTGTCTTACAGGGTCCTAGCTATCTTTTCTCATTTAGACATATGATTGCCTTAGGAGACAGAAGAAGTAGAGTGGCAGCATTTCTTTGTAGATAAAAACTTGGAATTTGGAACCACATCAAATAGGCTGGGAAAGATGATAATAGAACCTAGGATTCCTACCCAATGCTGAGTAACGGACTGGAATGTTTTCTATGTGTACCAAGCTCAGAGGCTTCCCTTGGCTCCCTTGGTTCTGACAAGCATAGGTGTTCTCTTCAGCTATCCCACTCCCTGTCAATGTAGAAGTTGTTTCAGTCATTGATCAGTATTCAGTTTGGAAATTCTGAGCACAGGTTGTCTGTGCTCAGACATGGACTCAATACCCTAGGAATATCACCGTCTTCTGACACCAAAATGTCCTTCCAGAATTGCCTTTGGAAGGTCAGAAATTGTCAAAGCTGTTTTTACCTCCCAATTCAGTGATCATAATCCACCTCCTGAAATCAAAGTTCTGTTTTGTTTTTTGGATTTTTTTTTTGACCATATGTACTCTGTATTTTTATCTCCATATTGTTCAATAATTCTTATCAAGCTTCTTTGTATGGATACCCTTCAACAGCAATAAAATCATGGCACCCTCTAGGAACCCTATTCAGTTATAGATTAACTTCCAGCATCTTTAATATCTTCATATTACATAGTGATGTGCAAGTAAATATTTGACAACACACATACATACATTTTAACATACTACTGATATAAATAATGTATAGTACACAGTTTATACTCTTTATTGTAAATTCTGTCAAGGAAATTAATTTACATAGAATACTTTTACTGATTTTTGCTGAACTCTTGTATCCATAACCAACCAATGATTGCAAATTAATGTAGCTCCAGTATAAATACTGGTTAGTGTTTTTATTAGAATAGGTAAGTGAAACAATGAAGGCAAATATTAGATCATACTCATTCAATGACATGGGAGACTTTATTGAACCAGATAATTGTTTCAAACACTGGAGTATTTCTCAATTTTCAATTTGTGCTATTCACAATGAAATGCCTACAGACACACACCTCTAAGCTTAATCTGCATGATTAACATTTTCTGCATCTTTTCCAAGGTCTAGACTAGAAGTTAGCAAACTATTTTCTTATAGGTTCATTTCTTGGTTGCATTTACTCAACTTCGCCATTGATGAAGCAATACGACTGAGTACTGGATGTATTTCAATAAAACTTTATTTACAAAAACAGGTATCAAGTAGGCAATAGTTTATCTAGACAATTAACAAAATAACAAATCAAGCCCTGAACTGCAATATTTACCAGTTTTTAGGATGTGAATGTTACTGAATGTGGAGTTGGAAGTTGGGAGTTGGTATTTTCACCATCCAGAAATCACAGATGCAAATAACTTCAAGAGCACAGATAATATTAGGTTGTCAGGAAAGCCATGCCATATTTTTCTGTTTTTCTATGCAAAAATGTGTCATGACTTTACTGACAACCCAATAGAAAAATACAGTGCAATCATTATGAAATGATGAGTTTTGAGTATTTGTTCTCTTTGATTTTAATATGACTGCCTTAATTTTAAGTTCTTTCTAATCATGACATCTAATTTCTACCCACATTGAAATGTGAAGTACTGGACAACACCTTTCTCCCAGTCAGCCTGTTCTGATTTAACTCTCCTACCTATCATGATCCACTGGGGATATTTTGAGTAGTTCTACCAGCATTTTTAATATGCTACTTTTTGGGTCTTCCATCATACTTCAAAAAAATCAGCAACTGTCTTTTTTCCTTTTTTCTATACCTCTGGATTCATTAATGATGAATGTAATAAAAATGTATACCTTTCCTTTTAATCTACCTTGTTTTTTAAGTTAATTATTTATTTACTGTAATCCTGTTTTTGATCTTGTATAGCTAATATCCCAAGCTTAAATCTCTAGTTTCAAGGAAAAGATTAATTCCTTCCTCTCTCATTTTCAGCTAGCATACTTGAATGGCAGCTCAAGGCCTGATGTGTTGGGCTGGGAGTGCCAGAAGTGAAGTTGTTTCCCTGGAACGACTGTCTTAATCTAACCAATCTGCTCCTGAATGCTGACTCTCAGGCTAAGTAGACCTAAGAGAATATGAAGAGTAATGAAGTCATAAATAAATAGGCTAAGATCTACTTTTTCCTTGGGGTTTTTTTCTTGGCCTGCTTCTCTATCACTTTACAAATTCTGAGAATTACATTCATTATTTTAGCTACAACCTTAGGGCTACAATCTTCACTTCACTTTACATTTCTCTTTTGGGCTTGTAACTACCTATCTTTATTTGACATATTCCAGGAACAAACTAACTGAATATGTCCATGTCCAAATACTAGTACAAATCTATGTACTCCTCAGTCAATCTGTCATGAGGCTGCATTTTCCTATGAATGTCTTCTCTTGGTGATTGACAAGACAGACATCAGAGAGTTCCTTTAACTCCACCTCCTTATCCATTTGCCCATGTTCACAGGTTTTCAGAAGACTGTACCATCTGAAATAGTCAAGCTTTCAACATGTATGGCTTGTCTTTTAGTTCAGTAGTTCATTCTCCTTCACATCCCCAAATAAACAACTCTAGTACTACTTTCTATATGAGAATAATATCCCAAAATACAAATTATAAATTTCCCTTTAATAACCTCTGCAGTAGAGGTCCGTCTGCCTCCCCCCGGTCAATCCTTTCTATTCCAAATTCTTTTCATCCTTAATCTCTGAATAGCCCTAGGTCCAATTCTTTTATGGTTTTGAACATTTTCACATGTGCCATATCTTTCAGTGGAAAACAAAACAAAAACCTAAAGCATTTGATACGAGTGACAAATAGATCTAGACTTCTAAGACAATGTACTAGGAGGGTAAGTTAGGATGACTTCTTTATAACTTCTGAGTTCTGCTCTGTGAAGTAGACTGAATACTGATTTCTATTTCTTTACCTTATTGCCAAATGTATACCAAGACTTTAATCCCCAAAATACAAGTCAGATGGTAGAAAGAGACTAGTAATGATGAAGTACATTTTACAACAGCTCCAATTATAATTGATATGTATGAATATAAGTGGAACTCTGAAAACGGAACATTATGGAAATTATCACATTAGAAAACAAACTGGTAGGGTAGGAGGGAGAGGCTGCTCACATATAACAGAGGATAGTCTTCCAGAAATAGGAAATTGTACCAGGATTTGAACATGTTAATCTTTCAAAATATCAGAAAAGGGGATTACGTAAGTGTAGGCTGATACCAGGACTAAAGATAATTTAAATACACTCTTGAGAACATCAAAGATTAAAAGGGGGATTATTTTAACTTACTTCAATTAAGAGAAAGAAAGCAGTATGTAAAGGCCCAGAGAAAAAGCATTCTTCTGAAAATCATCAGTTACAGGGACCAGCAACTGGCATAATGGCTGTGTTGCTGGACTCCCACATAGTCGACTGCGGTTTCAGTCCTGGACCTGGTGGCTTAAACTCATGCCGGGTGCGTGTGCATGCATGCCCAAGATCCTGAGAGGAAAATGGAGGAGAAGGGATTGCGGTGTGGTCATTCCCCCCGGGGATTGATTTCTTGCTTTCTGTCTCTCTGTCTCTCTCTGTCTTTCTGGAGAGCACACGCACCTTATAGCAAAAAACTCTCAAAAAAAAAATTCATCAGTTACAGTGATGTCAATCATCACTTCATACAAGAAGACATAACATAAAAAAATAAATAAATAAATAAATAAATAAATAAATAAATAAATAAATAAAAAACAGTATTAGAGTGTTGCCTGAGGGAATAGACCTCATCAGGATAAAATTTAAAGTGAGATGGCTGATACATGTCAAACTTGTTACAAGTTACTGTAATTCTGAGGAAAAAGCTACTTAGATTAAAACAATGAGAGAGATCACAGATATGGAAGAAGAAAACAAAGACTAAGTATTTTACAATGTATTTCCCTAAAGGAGAGCCTAGAACAAAAGGAATAGAGATAATAATTATACAAAATAGATGTGATTTTTCTAAATGGAATAAAGCAAAACAATTTACCACACTGTATATTGCATTCTGGTGAGTTTTAACTTCAAGTTTCTTTTTTGTTGTTGTTGTTTGCTTTTAATCTTACAAGTAATTTAGTCAGGAGGAAATTTTTTTTTGTCCTTTTTGCCTATAAGGCAACTGGTCACATTAAGGGAAGGCAAATTTTACCTTGCCCACTCCAATAATCTGCAATCAGTTGCCCAAACCACCCCAAATGAAAATAAAACATAAGGAAAGCTATTCTTGCTGTGCAACTATGATTTTAAGTCTAAAAACATCCTTTCCAGTACCTACTTTTACCCTTACTAAATTGCTATGCCTAATTCTTCCTGCATAAACAGTCTGATGCTATCTCTTTTGAAAACACATTTAACCACAGGAAAAAGGAAATAAAAATCAATGAAAAGATGGAACTACACCATGAAAAATTACTGGTGATGAAGGCTGATAAGTATGTGTTAAATTGTTTTTTCAAAAATTTATTCATTATTAAGACTCACTGAGTGTGTTTCACAAGAAAGCCACTGTTTGAGGCACTAAAGATATAAGAAAGAAAACAAAGTCTCTGTTGGAAAAAGCCTAAATCAAATAAAGAAAGACTATATTTCAATGTTTTTGACTGTGAGACACTTGTATGCTTCCAAAAAGAATTTAAGAAGTCTTTAAATGGACGTCATAAAGTATGTAAGGATGATATTTACACTTTGAATTTCTACTGCTTTTACTTTTTTAATTTTTTTAAGAGAGATTTTTACTATAGGGTAATTACACTCATTGAAGAGACAGAGACAAAAAGTGAGAAATCACCCTGTCAGGGGGTATGGCCATGCCCAAATCCCTTCTGTTCTCCTCTTGAGATTTTGGTCACACACGCACACATGCCTGGCATGAGTTTTAAGCCGCTGGGTCTAGAACTTGAACAGCAATTGACTATGTGGGAGTCCAGCGATGTAACCATTACACTATCTGCTGAATTCCCATTGTTTTTGAGCTTCCCTTTTAAGACTTAAAGAGTCATCTCATTCTAGACCAAGTTTACACGTCAGGAGACAGGATGATATACAGTTGTCAGTGGTTTTACAGCTCTGAATCTGAACAGGGTGGAGGGAATGACTGGGTCAGAGAATTAGCTCATTAGTCAGGATGGAATGTTCTCTTGACTTTCTGGGAAGTTAAAAGCTCAAAAGATTGAACTTTTTAAGCTAATCTTGACTTTTCCTCTTTCTGGCTACTTGATCCTGGGTGTGAATTGTTTAACCTCTCTCATTTCTCCAGAAGAAGAAGATTGCATGAGATAATATATGTAAAAATCGTTAGAATATCTGCCTTGGCACACCTGTCCAGTGGTTTTTGTTTTGTTTTTAACAACCTAATTTATAACCAACGGTAATTCTAGGTCTGATATAAACAAAATTTGCTTTTCTAAATTATTTTGTATCATCTATGGCTACTTTTTGAAGCAGAAAAAATTTGTGGAGGGAACTATATAAGGAAAACTATCTTTTCAAAATCAATTAAGGAAGAAGAAATAAATAAGCATAGAAAATACATGATCAGGGACCAGCAGTTAGCGCAATGGCTATATCGCTGGACTCCCACGTAGTCGACTGCGGTTCGCGTGCCGGACCCAGTGGCTTAAACTCACGCCGGGCGCGTGTGCGTGCGTGCCCAAGATCCTGAGAGGAGAATGGAGGAAAAGGGATTGTGGCGTGGCCATCCCCCCTGGGGGGTGATTTCTCGCTTTCTGTCTCTCTGTCCCTGTCTGTCTGGTGAGCGAACGCACCCTATAGCAAAAACCTCTCCAAAAAAAAAAAAAAAAATACATGATCAAATATGGTGTTTATTATGTGGAGAATATTCACCCTTGCTTTGATTTATACTGGGTAATGAGCACTTAGCATTAACAAGAAAATTCATGTTAAATTTTTTTTTGAGTTTTGTACTTAGGACATTAAAACTATACTGTGACAAGATGTGCTCTTGGTAGTCATCTTTGTAATATATATTTTGTTTTTCAAACTACTGTAGGCAGGAGTGCGATTTTCCTCCACCTCTCAAGTAATCAAGTTTTAGGCAGCATGCCGTGTCCTTTAGAAGTTTCTGTATTTCTGATGTTAAACCTTAACTTCTAAGGATAAATGTATTTTTCTCTTTAAAAAGCACCTAGTTTCTAGAAAGAAAAAAACCTAATGTCTAAAAAGAAAAAAATAGCATAATTGAAGTTTAATCTTATTTCACAAAATAAGTAAAATAATTAAATTGACCTTATTTGGGGCTCAGAAATACAATCACTTTAATACTATTTTAAGAAAATATTTTAGTTTAGAATAGAAAAGAAGTCAGATTGGGATGATTTGTGTTTGTTTTTTTTTTTTTTTCCAAAATATTCTCATTTCTTACATGAATAGTGAAGAAGACTTTTTAGTTATTCCCTCTGTTTCAAAGTGGACCCCGGAACTATTTTTTCCGTATTTATTGTGGCATGGATACATTTTAAAAGCATAGATTCTCCATTTTTTTCAGCTTTCACTGGACTATGGCCATGCAACAATCGTTTTTTTTCATTTTTCTCTAAGGATTTTAGTCACACACAAGTCACTGGATCCTGGACTTGACCCACTGTAGTATCCAGCTGCCTTCACCAGCATGCTACTGGCTAGTCCCGAAACCATAAATTTTTATACATGAATAAATTCATAAATATGTATGAGAAGGTATGTAGTAGAAATCACGTCTAGAATTTGCCAATCTACAATGCAATATATTTTCTAAAAGTCATATGGCAAGTCAAAATAACCTAAAGCAGCCACAGATGGTCAACAGTGAATCATTTCTTCAGAGTCATGAGTTGACAGTTTGTAACTCATAGGTCAGATCCAGCTAGCCACCTCTCCTATTTACATATTGTCTCTGGCTGCCGTGGCACTAAAAGGCAGAATTGGATAATTGTGACAGCCATTACATGGCCTTTAAAGCCCAAGACATTTACCTCCTTAACTATACCCTCCTGGTCCCCAACCTACCTCATGCCTATTTTACATCCACAATGGCTGTCCACCAAGCTTCTGGTTGAGGGAGGGGAAGCATATAAAGGGATAGTTTTAAGTTAGAAATTGAACAAATATCTAGGAAATGAAGACTATTAGCATGAGTGATGACCAAGGTAAAGCTCTCTGTATTCTGCAGTAGGTGAATGGAGACTAACATATTAGCATCTATTGGTTGATCTTAAAATTACGGTTACTAGAACCAGCAGGTGGCATGGTGGTTAAAGGCACTGGATTCCCACATGGCCAACAATGGTTTGAGTCCCAGACCTGACAGCTTGCTCTCTCACTTTCCCTCTCTCTCTCTCTCTGTCTCTGTTTGGTCAAATTAGAAAATAATAATAAAAACAAGTGGAATTAAATATTTCTTTTTTAAAAAAATTAGAGTTACCAATTGCTAATATACAATGCTATTAGCTATTTTTCAATGTAGAGTAAGAAAAACAGACAAAGGACTACCAGATATTTCATGAAATCTTAAATATAAAGAGAAAGCCAACAATAAGAGTAAAAACGAATGGAAAGGAAACTAAAATCATTTAGAGAACTGAAAGATTTTTTTCATCTAAGTAGGGTAGATTAGCATGTGGCAGGTTATTCACCCTATTAAGACAACTTGGAGAGCCTGATAAAATTTTTAAAAATATTTAAAGATATTAGAGAATTAATAATACTAGAGGGGTTAAAATTCCAGAGAAAGAAGAATACTGAGATGTAACTGTTATTCTACAGTTCACTTTTCTCTGGGGGCATTTGCTGATTCTGGGCAAGCGACTACAAATTCAGATTTATGAGTCAGAGGCTTCAAGGGTCTCAAACCTAGGGCTGATTTTCTACCAAGATATCTGGCAAATCTCAAGCTGCATAGAAAGAGAATGGTGGAGAGCTGTGAGGGTGACTGATGTAAGTTGTCTGTCACATCAAAAGATTATTAAATAATGCCAAAATGTATAAATTTTTAAAATGCTACAAATATATGTCTTGAAAATAAGAAAGTAGCACTCACAAGCATTCAAATAAAAAAAAAAAAAAGAAAACGATTATTGTGCCAGCCCCATAGCCTAGTCTGTGATTAAGAGAGCTGAATTTCACATGGCCAGCTGCAGTTCAAAACCCAGTCCTGAAGGCTTTGAAAACACACTAACACATGTGCATTCATACCAAAATCCTGACAGGATGGAGGAATAGAGAAAGGATGGCAACATATCCATCTTTCCTCGGGTATGTTTTCTCTCTCTCTCTCTCTAATGAGCACATATAGCCTCTGGTAAAATTAAAAAATAAAAGGAATAAAAATTAATGTAGAAAATGAAGAAACAACATGTACATCTAAATATCTTCTTTGGAAACAGAAAAATTTCTACTAATATTGAATAAACAAAAGGAAAGGCAAAATACTGAATTTTAAGAGTTGCAAGTAGATTAAAGTCTAAACAAATGCATAATAAAGAGAACATAATGAACAGAGTTATGCTGTAAAATTGAAACAGTAACCGGATAATTTTCTACAGAAAAATAACAAAGTCCAATAAATGGAAAATGTTAATAGACAAAGTCACAAAAATTAAAGCAGAAGTTAAAATTTAACAATCATGCAAAATATCACAAGCCCTTTTGTTTCATTAGCAGTTTGTTCTAAATGTTAAAGAAGCGAATCATTCATATAGTACGTTCTAGAGACAGAAATATAAAGAAACATTCCCAACTCAGTTTATATGGCTCCTGCCCCCTGAGGCCAAAGCTGCCTTAAAGGAAAAAAAAATTAGTGATCATTTTTTACTTATAAACTTAAAAGTAAAAATCCTAGTAAGCCATGTATGTGTTCATTTTGACTTTTTATTTCTGGGACATCTGTTGTAATTTCTTCATTTTCACTTTTAGTTTTATTTATTTGAGTCTTCTTTTGCTTAGCCTAGCAAGGGTTCGTCAATTTTCTTTACTTTTTCAAAAAACCAACTCTTGGTTTTACTGATTCTTTCTGTGATTTGTCTGTGCCCCATATGATTTATTTCTGTTTCAATTTTTATTTCCTTTCTTTGGATAATTTTGGGTTTAATTTATTCTTTTTCTATTTCTTTGAGGGTATAATTTTAGTTATTGATAATATTTGGTTAATTTTTTTTGAGAGGTTTTTGCTATAGGGCAAGTGCACTTGCCAGACAGACAGAGACAGAGAGACAGAAAGCGAGAAATCACCCCCCGGGGGGATGGTCTTGCTGCAATCCCTTCTCCTCTGTTCTCCTCTTGGGATCTTGGGCACGCACGCACACGTGCCCGGCATGCGTTTTAAGCCACTGGGTCCGGGACGCGAATTGCGGTCGACTACATGGGAGTCCAGCGGCATAGCCATTACGCTAACTGCTAGTCCCAATATTTGGTTAATTTTTATGGTAGGTATTTATTGCTATAAACTTTCTTCTTAGAATTAATTTTACTGCATCCCATGGATATAGGAGAAGTAGTAAATATTATACAAAGTAGGTTCAGTTTAATTTTGTACAGTTATTTAGGGGAGATGATTTACACTTGTAAAGTGAAAGCTGCATATACCCCAAGCCACAGCAATTTCATGTGTATTCATTCTCCTTAGGTGCCCAAGAAAACTAATAATCTTTATTCTAGTTTTTGAAATACAGCAAAATGCTAATATCTGGTAAAACCTAAGGTATGAGTGGTGTATGCTTGTCTATTCTGTTGTTTTCTATTTAAAGTATTCATAATTTTTAACCAATAGTAGCCTCTTGGAAGTAGATCTGGATTTGGGGGCAGGAAAGAGGTCATTTGTAATAGTGCCTACTCTTCTGCTAAAAATGTTAAAATAAATCTTTGTAATTTGTATTATTTATTTTCTTAATATTTTTTCATGGTGAGTTGAAAGCTGGACTGAGTGGGATTTAGACAGGGAACTATAGGGCCTAAGAAACCCTCTAGTTCTGAGAATTTAGGCAGGTGTGGTGCTTACATATGATAGTTGTTTTTATTTAAAAGTATGAATTTAGTCATAAGATTAAATTTGATAGTGGCAGAATTCCTAAGGAATATTCATGAAAGATACCATTTAGACTATCGTTAATTTTAAGTGAAGCAGAGCCAACTAGGTCCAGAAACTAGCATGACCAATTGAATGACCAATATCTCTAGAATTTATCTTCTTTCTTAAGTTGGAAAGTATTGTTTATGTTAAAAGAAAAAGAAAACTATTCCATGGTCAAAGTTTTTGACATATAATTTTTAGCTCTAGGTGGAGGTATGAATATAGCAATTATGAAAATTCAGTAAATTCTTTAGATTGAGAGATTGAACAAGTAGTTAGGACTCACACAGGTAAACAAGCTAATGGAAACCAAATCATCTTCATATTTGGGTGAGCATGTTTCTTCCGGAACAATCAAACAAAAATTCAATTAAGTAAATATAGTCTGATTCTTTTTTTTTTTTTTTTTTTTTTTAAATGTAGAGTTGTTTGCCTAGGGCATGTGTGCTTGCCAGACAGAGAAAGAGAGACCAAGACAGTGAGAAGGAAAGTGAGAAATAAATATCACCCTAGGGGTCCATGCCGCAATCCCTTTCTCTCTATTCCCTTCCCCTCTCAAGATCTTGGGCTGAATGCACATGCACAGGATGTGAGTTTCAAGCCACCAGCTCTGGAACTCGAACCACATTGGTCTGTGGGAGTCCAGTGACATAAACACTACATCAGCTGCTAGCCCCTAATTCATGTTCTTAAGAGAGGCATGCAGTTCATGAAGTCACAGCTAGAATCTGTCATCACGGTTAAGAACATAGATTTTTTTGAATAAGAGCAGCAGGGTTAAATTCTGGCATTTTCACTTACTGGCCACTTTAAGTGATTATAGGGTCTGATTTGTAGCGTCATTGTCAGGATTAAACTAGATAAAAGACATAAAGTGCTATGCAGAGTGCCTGGTAGATTGTTTCTTTGTAGATATAAACTATCTTAAAAGACAAACATATTTGACTTAAACTGGTTCATATTGCCTAACATTCTGTCCTTTTTACTTCTTTGTGTAAACATAAATGGATAAAGAACTCTGGCACCAGACTCTGCCCTTACCTCAGCACTCTCTTTTGAATTCAGGAACTTGTAAGCAAGAAATGTGTATATAGGTGGTCTCCTGACAGTTCTCAGAATGGGACTTTTTACAGTGTTTTGCTTTCAGGTTAATAATCTTTGCTTCTCTCTTTATCAAGCTGAGAGCAAATAGAATGTAAGGAAAGCAAATTTTTTTCTCTCTCTTTCTTAATGAGGCAATCTGGTATAGAATCTTGAAATTCAAGATTAATTGCATGAGTGTTAGGCTTTCATTTTGATACTGGGATATTTTTCTACCTTGAGAGTTTGTGAAAATCATCCAAATATTTTGAGGCCATTACCCAGGACCTGCCATTGAGCTGGCCATGTTCCCAAAGCCAATCAGACAAAAGAGCAAGTGTCATTTTATAATTAGTTCTCTGTTTTAAACCAACAACTTGAATGTTGCATCAGGATAGCAAAGGACACTTGTTTAGGTCGAGCAGGGTCTGGGATTCATATTGCCTGAGTTTCAGTCCCTGTGCTGCCAATCACTAGCCCTGGGACCTAGGGCAATTTATGTCTGCCTCACTTTCCTCATGTACCATGGGCATTCTGGGATCCTACCTCACTATTTTGTTGTGAAGTCTGAATAAGTTAATATATGGAGACTTAACATGCCATAGGGATTTAGATCCGTGCTTCCTAAACTTTAGAGTGTATATAGATTTCCTGAGAATTTTGTCCACAAGAAGTTCTTGGTCTAGTAATCCTAAAGTGGGGCCTGTGGTTCACCGTGATGTGATGTCTCTCCTCTCCCTCCCCTCCCTCCTCTCCCTCCCCTCCCCTCCCCTCTCCTCTCCGTGCCCTCCCCTCCCTCCTCTTCCCCTTCCTTTCCCCTCCCCCCTCCCTTTCCATCTTCCCTTCCCTGTTCTCCACTGTCCTCCCCTCCCCTGTCCTCCCCTTCCTTCTCCCCTCCCCTGTCCTCCCTCCTTTCTTTTCCTTCCTTCCCCTGTATGTATTAATCAGTTTTATTGCTTTTTAGTAGGCACCAAATTATTAACCCATTTTGTTGTTAATGGGCATTTCCAGGTTTTTGTTATTACAAACAATGCTAATAACATTTTCATACTTCTTTTTCTGTTTTTTGGGTTTTTTTTTTGGTATTTGTGTGCAAGAGCTTTTGAAGGTCTGTTCTGAAGAGGAGAATTGGCAGAATATTAGGTCAATGCATGTTTCACTTTATTAAGTTACAGTAAATTCTTTTCCTGATCTTTAGCTTCTGGGGGTGTGGAAGTTTCTGCTTCACAGACCACACTTCAGAAAGTAGGACTCAGCTGCTTGCTAGGTGTGGGATTTGTGCAAATTATTTAACCTCTTTTTGTCTCAGTCACTTCATCTTAAAATGGAGATAACCTGCCTTAAAAGGTTGTCTGAGGATTAAATTATATAGTATTTGTAAAGAATTTAGAATGGTGCCAAGCCCTGTGGTGAGTATCCAATGCACATTAGCTAATGTCATTACTTTTTCTTTGTAATTGGATGATGTGAGATTTCCCCTCCAACGGTATTATCACATTTAAACAAGGATTATGTGTATCAGTCTCAACAGAAGAATGTTAATAACGCCAATTAAAATATTGCCCATGAAGAGTATAATCTTTTAGTAATATTTATGTAGGACTTACTGTGTAACAGACATAGTGAAAGTGCTTTAAGTATATTAATATATGAGGCAGAAAAAAATGTTAGCTAATGTATTGTCCCTCTAACAATGAAAGTATCTGTCTCCCATTTTACATGAAGAAATGCAATCATATAGCTTAAGTAATATATTTAATGTCATACAGCTAATTAGTGGAAGAACCAGAATTTGAAATGCATTGGTCTAGTTCTATAGGTAGATCTTAAGCGTTGCACCAATGTTGGTTCAATGCTATTTAACATCCTCTTAAACTTAACTCTTTTGGTTCTGAATCCATGTTTATAAAGACATTTTATGATTAACATTAACTTTACATTTAGGCATGCCCATAGAGAGAAAATGCACTCATCAAGTCAAACTGAATTGTTTTGATCGTATGATGGCCATACTTCTGCTTTTAAAGATACTCCTTTGTTTCATTAGGCGTATTTAATGTGAATTTGTTCTTGAATAATGGCTTAACTTCCAGAGTACCCTAACATTGGCTTCTTAAACCTGGAAGGCATAGGGTCAAATCCTGAATGTGCTGTTATTCAGTAATGAGATCTCCTGAGGAACAGCCGGACAGCTGCTCCTGATGGCTTGACCATGACACACGCCGTTCTATCCAGTCTTCACAAACATTGTCAATGATGGGCCTTCAGGGTACCTAGCCCACCAGCCATCTTGGCATGTTGCCTGTAATTCACCTTTCCCAGGCTAGATGCAAACAGAACTGCTGTACAGCAGGGTCACCTGAGGCAAGGCTTTTGAAATCTAAGTGAGCTGAAAAAGTAGAGATTTTCTGAAGACCAAAAGTAGTTATAGTCACAAAATTATCTTAAAATGGATCACAGACCTGGATGTAAAATGCAAACCCATAAGTCTCCTAAAAGATAAAGAAAACCTAGGTGACTTGAGTATGGTAATGAATTTTTAGATACCACACCAAAGGCATAATCTATGAAAGAAATAACTGAAAAGCTAGACATCATTAATATTAAAAACTTTTTCTTTGCCATAGATTCTGTCAAGAAACGAATAAACTATAGACTAGGGGAAAAAATGCAAAAGACCCATCTAATAAAGGACTATTATCTAAAATATACAAAGACATTTTAAAACTCAAATCATAAGAAAAAATGAGCCATGGTCTTTGTTTATTTTTAAGAGATTTTTGCTATAGGATACATGCACTCTCTGGAGAGACAGAGAGACAGACAGAGAGTGAGAAATCACCCCCCAGGGGAGATGGCCATCTGCCACTCTCTTCTCCTCCATTCTCCTCTAGGTCTCTTAGGCACACCTGCACATGTGCTACAGGTGTGAGTTTAAGTCACTGGGTCAGGGACTAAATCGCTGTTGACTGTGCAGGAGTTCAGCAACATCACCATTATGCCATCTGCTGGTCCAAAGCCATGATTTTTAACAGATACCTCACCAAAAATAAAACAAACAAACATTGGCAAGTAGGCATATGAAAGATATATCTCATCATATATCATCAGGGAAATGCAAATTTTAAAAAATTATAAGAATCTACTACACATTGATTAGAATAACCGAAGTACAGAATATTGACAATAGATGATAAATAAGGATGTGGCACAACAAACAGGAATTCTCACTTATTGATGGTATAAATGCAATACCTCCACTTTGGAAGACAGTTTGGTGGTTTCTTTCAAAACCAAACATATGATCTAAAAAAACCTGAGTATTTATGTTCACACCAAAACCCATCCGAGGATGTTTTTAATAGTTTTATTCATAATTGTCAAAACTTGGGAATAACCAAAATGCTCTTCAGTAGGCAAACAAATGAGTTAATTGTGGTACATCCAGACAATGGAATATTATTCAGTGCTAAAATGAAATGAGCTATTGAATCAGGAAGGACATAAATGGACCTTAAATAAATGCATATTACTAAAAAAAGTTAACCTGAAAGGCTATGTTCTGAGTAACTTCAACTATGTAACATTCTGGGAGAGTCCAAACAAAGGAGATGTTATAAAATCATTGGTTTCTAGAGGTTAGGGAATGAATAGGCAAAACACAGGATTTTTAGAGGAGTGAAAATACTCTGTATGATGCTGTAATTATGAATACATTTGTCCATATAACACTGAGACTGAACTCTAATGTAAGTTATGGACTTCAGGTAATTATGATTTATGAATGAAGGTTCATTGATTTTAACAAATGTACAGTCAGGTGGAGAAGGTTGATAATAGGAGATGATAGTCGTGTGGAGGCAGGGGGTGTATAGGAAATCTCTATACCTACTCCTCAATTTTACTAATACTATGAACTTAGGGACCAGCAGTTGGTGTAATGGCTATGTCGCTGGACTCCCATGTAGTCGACCCCAGTTCGAGTCCCGGACCCAGTGGCTTAAATTTATGCTGGGCGTGTGTGTGTGCATGCCCAAGATCCCAAGAGGAAAATGGAGAAGGGATTGCGGCATGGCCTTCCTCGTTTTCTGTCTCTCTGTCTCTCTCTGTCTTTCTGGCGAGCACACACGCCCTATAGCAAAAAAAAAAAAAAAAAAAAAAAAAAACTCTCAAAAAAAACAAAAAACAAAAACTGTGAACTTAGAATTGCTCTGAAATAGTAAAGTGTAAAAGAAAAACAATGTTTTTTTGTTTTTACTGAAATTTGTTGCTGATAAATCATTTTTTGTCACTCAAGATAATTGAAAAATAATTCTACAAAAAGCCTTAGAGAATTTATAATGATTTTCTCAGTGGATATTAAAAAAATGATCAGGCTCAGCCATGCACTGAATTCTATTGCTTGGCAATCTGGGACCATATGGGAGGCCAAGGTTCGATTTTCAGATCATCCCAGAAAGCTGGGGGCAGTTGTATGAATCTGTGGCCCCAGCTAATTGGGAGGCTGGTTGAGGCAGGTGGATTCTGACACAGCCAGACCCTCTCTAAGATACCATACATACACACACACACACACACACACACACACACACACACATCACAGAAAGATCAACCTCTAAAATACTTGAGATACATTATATATTTAATATGAGGAACCCAGAACTGATCCATCAGGTACTTTTTGTTCTGAATCCTGATGTACGGGAATTGACTGAGAGCAGGGGTCACTATGGTAAAGTGGATATTCTGTTCTATCACATTCAACTTTCACCCCAAGTGCCTGGTTTCCTACCCTTTGCTACAGGATGGACCACATAAAAGCTTCAAGGGACATCTTTTATCTCAGCTAAAGACTTGTAGCTCACAGCAATATAAAGAATACACACCCTGTCCTTTCTCCCTCCTACTTGTGGTCTTCTAAACTTAGCATTTTAACTTTAAGGAGAAAATGAAGGTATTAAAAAAAAAAAGAAAAAAAAATACTATGAACTTAGAATTGTTCTAAAATAGTAAAGTGTAAGAGAAAAACAATGGATTTTTTTTTAAACTGAAATTTGTTGCTGATAAATCGTTTGTCAACTCAAGATAATTGATAAATAATTCTACAAAAAGCCTTAGAGAATTTATAATGATTTTTTCAGTGGGTATTAAAAAATGGTCATTGGGACCAGCAGTTGGCGTAATGGCTATGTCGCTGGACTCCCACGTAGTCGAACGCAGTTCAAGTCCTGGACCCGGTGGCTTAAACTCACGCCGGGCGTGTGTGCATGTGTGCCCAAGATCCTGAGAGGAGAATGGAGGAGAAGGGATTGCGGCGTGGCCATCCCCCCTGGGGGGTGGTTTCTCGCTTTCTGTCTCTATGTCTCTGTCTGTCTGGCGAGCGCACGTGCCTTATAGCGAAAACCTCTCAAAAAAAAAAAAAAATTTTTTTCTTCTGAAATCAAGAAAGAGAAAAAAGATACCTGCCATCACCATTTCTAGTTATAAGTGAAAATCCTAACCAAAGCAATAAAGGGAGGGCGAAACACGCCCAATATAGAGCGAACACGCCCTATAGCAAAAACCTCT
This sequence comes from Tupaia tana, assembly GCA_026018925.1. Classification (NCBI taxonomy): domain Eukaryota; kingdom Metazoa; phylum Chordata; class Mammalia; order Scandentia; family Tupaiidae; genus Tupaia; species Tupaia tana. Next base: position 52,356,978 of record JAKSZU010000006.1, on the reverse strand, counting down.
CAAAAAAAAAAAAAAATAAATAAATAAATAAATAAATAAAAAATTGTCATAAGCCTTTCAGATTAACTTTCTTTAGTAATATGCATTTATTTAAGGTCCATTGAAGTCTTTCCTGATTCAATAGCTCATTTCTTATTTTATACTGCTTATAACCTCTAATTTTCCTTTCAAGGGATACCATGGATATAACAGGCCTTCTTGGGAATCGTATCAATTTCTATTTTTATATAGTACATTTATTGAATAAATTTAAATAATTATAATAATTTTACATAATACATTTTATTATATTAAAATTTTAATATAACAAATTGTATTAACTTACTTTATATAACAAATAATAAATATATAATTTTATATAATAAATTACCACAAGCTTAGTGAATTAAAATAATATTCACTTATCTTCTCAAAGTTCTGTAGGTTTAAAGACCAAGCACTGTATAAGTAGGTTCTCTACTCAGAGACTCAAAAGCTATAATTGATGTGATCATTTAATAGAGTTCTCATTTAAAGGCTCTGGAATGAAACAAGATAAAAAAAAAAAAAAACAAAAACAGTCATGACATGGTGATTAAGGTAGCTGGATCCCACATAGCCAACTGCATAATTTGAATCCCAGAACAACAACTTGAGAAACACATCAGGCACATGTGCATGCATGCCCCAAATCCCAGTTAGAGAGAGAAATGGAGGAGAAAGGATTATGATATCATTTCTCATGGGAGGTGATTTTGCTTGCACACTTGCTCGATCTTGTTCTCTCTCTCTCTCACATGCACATGCCCTATAGCAGATTAAAAAAAAAAAAAAAGAAAGAAAAAGAAAAAGGGAAGAATAAAGGAAAATTTCACTCCCTAGTTCATTCTTGTGGGCAGAATTGAGTTTCTTATAGTTGTAGGGCTAAGGTTTTCATTTCCTTTTAAATTGTCAGCCATGGGTGGATATTAATGGCTGGAGGTTGCTCATATTACTTGCCATTGGTTCCCTGAATCTTCAAACTATTAATAATAACCTTGTGCCAAATCTTTCTCAAGCTTCTCTACCTTCCTCTTCTACCACCAGCCAGAGAAAGCGCTCTGCTTTCAAGAGATTAGATTATTACATCTAGATAATATCCCTTTTCAAATTCAGCTTCTTCATGTTATATGATCTAATCCCAAGAGTAAAATCTATTCAAACCACAGTTCAAGAGATTGTATAGGAGATATTCACCAGCAATGAAAAACCTCAACAGCTATTTTAGAATTCTCCCTAACACAGAATTAAATGAAATACTGTCTAGAATCGCTTCTTTGACCAACATGCCTTGGAACAAATCATTAATAAAAGGACACAAGGACAAAGCAATGTTTATCATAATGTTACCTAAACTGTTCAGTGTGGTTTTTTTTTTCCAAATTGGCCTATTTTGTGTTTAAAAAAAATCTTTCTTTATGAGATAATTATGAAATGTCTTAGTAAATTTCAACATTGTGGACGGATGACTTTAATAGAGTGTAACCTATTGGAGCAGCTATTTCTATTACAAGTTTAACATCCTAGGCCTCATTTAATTTGCTGTGAGTCTGCATTTCTGAAAAATGGTAGCTCTGTCCTTATCTACTCTGCATGTGCTGTCCCTTTAGGCTGTGTTATGGTTCTAATTATTCTGAATTGCTGTGTTATTGTTTGCATCTATCAGGCAATATTAATTGAGTGCAGTTCATCATTCTTCATGTTTGTTTCTTTGTGGCAGTGTCTTACACATACTACTGAATGTTCATCTTAGAAAACATAATAATAGATTTTGCCTAGATTTTGATATGACCTCAAATGGTAAAACTGTCAATCATATATGCTTTAGTTTTTACTATTTATTTTTCTTTGAAATGAGCAAATGTAGAAGACAACGTAGATTGGGTTATTGCATGAGTGTCAGTCACTTGGTGGGAGTGCCAAATACTGTCATCCCCTTTCTGCAACTCAGCTGCTAATGATTCTTGTTACAAATCCCTAGCCTTCTTCAATGGGATAGTAAAATCCTACATACAGAATATCAGGATGATTGCCAATATCATCATAAGTAATTCAGAAGGCCATATTTGTGGCATAGCGGGAATGGCAGGAGTCAGTGGAATGGAGTAGAGACAGTATGATACTTTTCAATTTTCTGCATTACTAATGAAATCCTATCAGAAAGGGCAGAGTACTTGGAGTAGTTCAATAATTTTCAGTATCAGTTTTACATTTTGGTTTTCTCTCTGGACTTCTATTTCATTTTTCCCATAAAAAATGGATAATTGCATAGAAGTCAAACAGAATATTAAGTAATGATCAATGATATAAACAATATGTGATTTTTTAAAAAAGAAATGAACACTCTTACAGAAGTGTTACAGAAATATTGGCAGAAGACATGGATAGGTAATTTCAAAATATTTTTTTCAGCCTTCCCTTTCACAAAGTTTTATAGAATTTTGTGTTACAATTGTAAGATTCTAAAGAAAGAGGAGCAACTTAAACTAAATCGAATTAAGTTAGATTAAAAACAAAGGAAAAGAATACATTAACATAAGCACAGGCATCATTCAAATAAAAAATAAAAACAAAAATCAGTGGAGGAATTAAACAAAATTAAAATTTAATTTATTAAAACATCTATAAAGTTGATAATTTGTAGCAAAAAAGATAAAAAAGAAAGAAAACAGATTATTAATAAAAGAAGGCTCTATCTTGTATGTAATGAAATAATAATAAAGGAATATTTTGAACAGTTTTATACCAATAGGTGTTTTTTTAAGCTTTTTGCTACAGGGTGTATGTGCTTTCGTGAGGGAGAGAGAGAAAGCAAGAAATCACCCCCCCAGGGAGGATGGCCATGCCACATCCCTTTTCTTCCATTCTCCTCTTGGGATTCTGGGCATGCATGCACACACACCTGGTGTGATTCTCAAGCTGTCAGGTCCAGGACTTGAACTGTGCTTGGTCATGTGGGAGCCCAGCACCTTAGCCAACATGCCATCTGCTGTTTCCTATGCCAATACATTGTAAAGTTTAGATCTAATAATCAAATTTCATAACACAACTTCTATAAAACAATATGAGAATAAACAAGCCAGAAAAAACCTTACATTTCTTAAAGAAATTAAATTTGTAATTAAAAATCCTTCCAAGGGACTAGCTTTGCAGTGCAGTGTTTAAGCACTGAATAGAAAGCAAGATCCCTCATCACTGAACACAGTTCATATTCCAGCCCTGACAGCTTGGAAAACATGTTGGGCGCATGTGCGTGTGGGCCTGAAATCTGGATGGGATGGAGATATGGAGGAAAAAGAACTATAGTGTTACCAGACCCTGTAGGTGAATCTTTTCCCTTTCCCTCCCTCCCTCCCTCTCTCTCTCTCCGTAAGTGCATGCACTTTCTGAGAATAATTTAAAAATGATTCTTCCACAAAGAAGACCACATGTCTTCACTAGTGAAATCTACCAAATATATAAAGACATAATACATATATTATTTTGGAAAGTAAAGAAAAGAATATTTCTTAACTGTTTTTATAAATTCAGGATAATCCTGATACTGAAACTCGATAAGGACATTATGGAAAATAAAATTGTAGATGAATATCTTTCATGAATATAAGTACAACAATCCATCGCAATGTATCTGTGAATGGAACCCAGGAATATGGAAAAAGATTAATGCACCAGGACTCACTGACATTGATCCAAAGAATGCAATATTGGTTTAAGAGTTGGTTATCAATCAATGGAAAAACTTATAGTTAACATTAAAAGTAATAGTAATATTAATGCCTTCCCTTTAAGATCAGAAGCAGGTAAGACGACCCATCTAATAAAATGACTTCTAGAGCAGTTCCGGGCACCAGGCGGACTGAGGCTGCAGGCCCGACCTTTCCGAATCTCCACGCATCCCCACCGTTTCTCCTCCTTGGACCCCAGGTTGGTTGTCTGGGACTTTAAGGCGAACTCCCACCCCACCCCACCCGCAATCCGGATCGAGCCGGCCAGCAGTTCCGGGCACCAGGCGGACTCAGGCTGCAGACCTGACCAACCTGGTCCTGTCACTCATCTTCTGACACTTTCCCACTAGCCTTTGGACTCTGAATTCTGGTGATTTGAATAGCGCGCGGCGCGATTTCCTTTTTTCAGTTTGTTTTTCTTTGCTCTTGGGGTGTTGCTTATTCAGTCAATTGTAGGCTCACCTGTCCTTAGAGACAGTGAGGACTTTGGGCCATCCAGGGTAGTGGCAACAGTTAATGGTAATTGTGAGCAACAGGTAGGCCAACCATAAGGGAAATCATCAATTTTCTAAGCCTGTACAACTATTAACAATCAGTTAGGAAGAAACATATAGAATACCTAATGACTAAGAACAATCGCAGAGGCTCCAGAAATATGAGCAACCAACAAAAGGCCTCTCCCTCAAGGGAAATCAACAAGCCTACATCACCCACAGTCAATACAATGGACGTCGTGGACATGTCTGATAAGGAATTCAGATTATTTGTAGTGACCAAACTAACTGAGATGGAAGAGAAAAGAGACAAGGAGCTCCAGGAGATGAGGAAGTCCTTCAATGACTTGAAAGAAGAAATGGATACCTTAAACAAGAACCAGATGGAACTTCTAGGAATGAAGAATGTGATACAGGAAATCAAAACCTCCCTTGAAAGTATTAAAAGTAGGTTAGACCAGTCAGAAGATCGAATATCTAACGTAGAAGACAAAACATCTGACCTAGAAAAAAGCATCAAGAAGATTGAGAAAACAACCATGAAAAATGAGGATAATATACGAGGAATACTGGATACTATCAAGCGCCCCAACATCCGGATAATAGGTATTCCAGAAGAGGAAGAAAATAATAAGGGCCTAGATAATTTATTCCATGAGATCCTGGAAGAAAACTTTCCAAATCTAGAAAGGCACTCAAATATCCAGACCCAGGAAATACATAGGACCCCGGGTAGAATCAACCCAAGAAGATCCTCTCCAAGGCACATTATAGCCAGACTGGCAAAAACAACAGACAAAGACAAGATACTAAAGTTGGCAAGAGGGAAACGCCAGGTTACTTACAAAGGTCACCCCATCAGGCTAACATCGGATCTTTCGGCGGAAACAATGCAAGAAAGGAAAGAATGGGGAAGCATAGTAAAAGTGTTGAGTGAAAAACAATTTCAACCAAGAATATTATACCCGGCAAAATTATCTTTCATATGGGAAAAAAAGATAAAAACATTCTCGAATAAACAAAATTTGAAGGAATTTACCAACTCCAGACCAGCTCTTCAAGAGGTTCTGAAGGGAGTATTATACCAGGAAAACTAAAAAATCAGAGACAGTTATACGAGAACAAAGAGCAACCAAGAAAATGGCTCACTTAATGATAGGATCAGGTACGGAAATATCGATAATTACATTGAATGTCAATGGATTAAATTCTCCAGTAAAGAGACATAGACTGGCTGACTGGATAAGAAAACAGAAACCCTCTATCTGTTGCCTACAAGAAACTCACCTTATGGATAAAGACATACATAGACTAAAAGTCAAGGGCTGGAAAAAGATACTCCATGCAAATGGAAATCGAAAAAAGGCTGGAGTAGCGATATTGATCTCAGACAAAATAGATTTCAAGACAAAGACTGTAAGAAGAGACAAAGAAGGGCAATTATATAATAGTAAATGGGGTAATCCAGCAAGAAGACATAACCCTTATAAATATCTATGCACCCAACTCAGGTGCGCCTAAATATGTGAAGGAAAGACTGTTGGAGCTAAAAGGAGAGATAGGGAGAAATACTATAATTGTTGGAGATCTCAACACCCCATTATCTCCTATAGACAGGTCTTCTAGACAGAAAATAAATAGAGAGATACAGGACTTAAATGATACTATAAATGGAATGGGCTTGACAGATATCTATAGAACTTTCCACCCTACATCCACAACATATACATTTTTCTCACCCCGACATGGAACCTTTTCAAAGATAGATCATATATTAGGACACAAATCAAGCCTTTATAGATTCAAAGGCATAGAAACTGTACCCAGCATCTTCTCTGACCATGATGGAATTAAACTCAAGATTAATTTCAAGACACAACCCCGAAAATACACGAACACATGGAAACTGAACAACCTACTTCTGAATGACTTCTTCACTACTGAAGAAATTAAGGCTGAAATAAAAAAATTTATGGAAACTAATGATAATGAGTACACAAGTGTCCAGAATCTATGGGACACAGCAAAAGCAGTCATAAGAGGAAAATTCATAGCAATTAGTGCACATAAGAAAAGGACAGAAAGATGGCAACTAGATAACTTATCATCATGCCTCAGAGAATTGGAAAAACAACAACAAACAAATCCCCAAAATGCCAGGCGAAAAGAAATAATAAAGGTTCGAGCAGAAATAAATTAAATAGAAAATAAACGAACCATACAGAAAATAAATGAAAGCAAAAGCTGGTTCTTTGAAAAGATTAACAAGATCGACACACCATTGGCTAGACTGATTAAGAAGAAGAAAGAAAGAAACCAGATTAATCAAATATGTGATGAAACAGGCAATATTACCACAGACATAGCAGAAATACAAAATATCATTAGAGGATACTATGAGCAACTTTACGCCAACAAACAAGATAACCTGGAGGAGATGGACAAATTCCTGGATGCATATAATCTACCAAGATTGGATCAGGAAGACATAGAGAACCTGAATAGACCTATAACAAGCCAGGAGATTGAATCAGTAATAAATAACCTCCCAACAAAGAAAAGCCCAGGCCCAGATGGCTTCACTTGTGAATTCTACAAAACTTTTAAGGAAGAGTTAACCCCTATCCTACTAAAATTATTTCTAAAGATTCAAAAGGAAGGAAACCTTCCAAATTCATTTTATGAAGCCTCCATCATCCTCATCCCCAAAACAGATAAGGATATGACAAAAAAGGAAAACTACAGACCAATATCATTGATGAATATAGATGCGAAAATTCTCAAGAAAATACTCGCAAATCGTATCCAACAACATATAACAAAGATCATTCACCACGATCAGGTAGGCTTTATACCAGGGATGCAAGGATGGTTCAATATACGCAAGACCATAAATGTAATACACCACATTAACAGAAAGAAAGATAAAAACCATATGATCATCTCAATTGATGCGGAGAAAGCATTTGATAAAATACAGCATCCTTTTATGATTAAGACTCTCAGTAAGATTGGTATAGAAGGGTCATTTCTCAACACAATAAAAGCCATCTATGAAAAACCTACAGCTAACATTATACTGAATGGGGAAAAGCTGAAAGCTTTTCCTCTGAAAACAGGTACTAGGCAGGGCTGCCCACTTTCTCCACTGCTCTTTAATATAGTACTGGAAGTCTTAGCTATTGCAATCAGAGAAGAGAACAATATTAAAGGCATTCGAATAGGCAAAGAAGAATTGAAAATATCTTTATTTGCAGATGACATGATGGTATACTTAGAAGACCCAAAGGTATCCATGAAAAAACTGCTTGAAGTAATAAGTGAATACAGTAAAGTGGCAGGATACAAAATCAATATCCAAAAATCTATAGCATTTCTATTTATGAACAACAAGTTGAACGAAGCAGAGCTGAAGAAAGGAATCCCTTTCACTGTAGCCACAAGGTGTATAAGATACCTAGGGATAAACGTAACTAAGAAAGTCAAAGATCTTTATAAAGAAAACTATGAAAATCTTAAAAGAGACATTGAAAGTGACATAAAAAAGTGGAAGGATATCCCATGCTCCTGGATTGGAAGAATTAACATAATCAAAATGGCAATTCTACCCAAATTAATCTACATGTTTAATGCAATTCCAATCGAAATACCAGAGATATTCTTCAGAGATCTAGAAAGGGCAATCATAGAATTTGTCTGGAACCATAAAAGACCTCGTATTGCAAAAGCAATCCTGCGCAAGAAGAGTGGAGTAGGAGGCATATCACTCCCTGATCCCAAGATATACTATAAAGCTGTGGTCATCAAAACAGCATGGTATTGGCATAAAAACAGACATGTGGACCAATGGAAGAGAATAGAGACCCCAGAAATAACCCCCAAAGCTTACAGCCAACTGATCTTTGACAAAGGATATCAGTCAATCCATTGGGAAAAGGAAAACATCTTTAGTAAATGGTGCTGGAAAAACTGGGTATCCACCTGCAGAAAGATGAAACTGAACCCCCATCTTTCACCACTAACAACAGTCAACTCAAAATGGATCAAAGATCTTAACCTAAAACCTCAAACAATAAAACTACTGGTGGAAAATGCTGGGGAAACTCTGGGGGACATTGGAGTAGGCAAAGACTTCTTAAATAAGACTCCCAAGGCACAGGCAATAATCCCTAAAATAGACAAGTGGGACTATATTAGACTAAGAAGTTTCTGCACAGCAAAGGACACAGTAACAAGTGTGAACCGACAACCCTCAGAATGGGAAAATATTTTTGTTAAATATGCCTCAGACAAGGGACTGATAACCAGAATACATAGGGAACTCAAGTGCCTTATGCGAAAAAAAATGATTAACCCAATTAAAAGGTGGGAAAATGAGCTGAACAAAAGTCTCTCTAAGGAAGACATACGAATAGCCAAAAAGCATATGAGGAAATGCTCAACATCCCTCATCATAAGGGAGATGCAGATAAAAACCACAATGAGATACCACCTAACCCCTGTCAGAATGGCAAAGATTAAGAATATAAAAAGTGATAAGTGTTGGCGGGGATGTGGTGAAAAGGGAACCCTCCTACACTGTTGGTGGGAATGTAAACTAGTTCAACCACTGTGGAGAACAATATGGAGGTTCCTCAAAGATCTACAAATAGAACTACCATTCGATCCAGTAATCCCACTTCTGGGTATTTACCCAAAAGACAGGAGAACGCTCAGTCAGAAAAGTGCTTGCACATCAATGTTTATTGCAGCATTATTCACAATTGCCAAGACATGGAACCAACCTAAATGTCCACAAATTGATGAATGGATTGGAAAAGTGTGGTATATATACTCTATGGAATACTACTCAGCCATAAAAAATAACAAGGCCCTGGAATTTGATAGAAAGTGGTCAGATACGGAGGATATATTGCTGAGTGAAGTAAGCCAGGATATGAAAGAAAGATATTGTATGTATCCACTCAATATATACCGACTATCAGCATTCTATGATAGTGAAAAAAAATTGGAGGACATAAAAGCAGTGAAGGTACTTAATGAGAATAGGACAGTGTGGAATGGGGGAAGTGAAGAGAAGAGGATAGAGAAAGATAACAAATGAACAATAGAGAGGCAGGACATTAGTGAGAAACAGATATGGCTTATTAACTGTTGATGTTGACATGTATAGTATTCTCAACTGGATTTGTCTGAGAAGTATTTCATGATGGGCAAAGTATTTGTACAAGCAACATGAGAAATAGCGATGGACTGTCTTAAAAAATAATTAGAATAATAATAATGATTGGGGAAAACATAGAAAAGATATTGAATGTTGAAGCGGGGAGATTAATGTCTCTGTACTGACTGACATGCACGGCATTCCCTTTTGAAAAAGTAATGTAATACAATGTAAAGTTATATGTAATTCAATGTAATATAAAGAAGAATATGATGATAATAAGAAAAAAAATAAAATAAAAAAATAAAAAAAAATGACTTCTATTCAACATTTTACTATAAAGCAATAGACTGTGTGTGTGTGAATAGTCAAATGAGAAGAATATTTAATATTTTAAAATAAGAAGAATGGGTATATTTTATGGATGACTCAGTTTGGACTTGGCCCATTTTTAGATATAGTCTCTATAAGATCCTTTCATATTTGTACTTCAGACTTTACAAACTTAGCTCTCAGCTCATGAAACCTAAATGGAAACTCACCATCCTTGAGAAAAGGTTGAAAAGATTTCCTTTTATTTAAGAACCGTTTTTGCAGTAGTCTCTGTGTAGTTTTTTACATCTATTGGTAAACAAACGTACATCTTCTTTACAGATCAATCACTCTAAAAACTTTTTTTTTTCATTCTCTTGGTCTCCTACTGAAGGGTATCCAGTTCCTACCATTCTTACAAATGTACTTCAAAAATTTTGCAGAGCAATGAAATTAAAGTACAAGTTTATTTTGGTGTCAAAGAAAATGGAAATCCATGCATAGTTTTTTTCATAATATGCATTTTCCATTAACTTTAATGGCCTCTTGTATATATAGCTTCTCATGATGTTGTTAAAGAAATACCCCGAGTCCTTGCTTTTTCTGATAATACCTAAGTGGTGAGTCTACAATGCCTGTCATTAACTTCGTCACAGAAAAAGAAAACCCTGTATAAAGTTCTACAGTATTGCAGGTAGGTAAAGGATGGAGATATGTATGGTCTGCTGCAAGTTCCAAAGTGGTTTGGTCATGGATATGGAACACAACAGAAGCAAAGTAGCGACACCAGAAAAGAGCCAGTGGAACATACCCAAAGGCTTTTCCTTCCCTTTGACTTCTTTGTGGGGACACATAGCTGCTGGTTCAGGAGGATCCTTCTGAACATAGACAGATACAGAATTACATTGCCATTCAGGAAAAACTTACATTGAGAGAAAGCTACATCTCCAGTTAAGGAAATATCTTGTCTTTCTTAGTTCCTTAAATCACTACAGAATCAAGTCATAGTCTTGTTCAAGGGCAGGGAGCAACATTGATGCCCAGGATTCTCTTTCCTTTTTTTCTTAAGCTTGTTTCTTAGAGAAAGGGTGGCAGGGGGACATTAACCACAAAAGGTTCTTCACACCATGATTCACTCCTAGCCAGGGACCGCTGGTACTTATGCATTCAGAGAACTTCGGGACATGAACTCCTCAGGATCTTCCTATACGGCCTCAGCATTGCTTGGGATTGTGTTACCACTGTACTACCCTGGCTGATCACAGCCTAGAGATATCTGAACAATTTCTCTGCTTTCAGCTTTCTGGTGTCAGGGAAAGCTTACTTTTTGCAAGTTTAAACCAAGGGTAAATTCAGCCGTATTTATGAACTCAGTAGCATTTCGAAAACATATAAGAATTTTAAAAAAATAAATGCTTTATGTGTTAAAGATCAATTAACTGTAAAACCCTAGATAAACCAACTCCAGTTTTATGATTACCCTTACAATTTTGAGCCCTTATTTTATGTTATACCATGAAATATAATTAGCTTGTTTCCTTATGTCTCTCTTTAAGTTTTCAAGAAAAACATAACCTCTGTGCTAGTCACTTTGAACTCATGCTTATTTAGAATTTTTTGTGTTGCATTTAGTTTTTATTAATTTTGTAATCTTGTGACAAACCTTAGCCTGCCAATAAAATAAAGGTCTAGGATAGTACGCTGTGTGAACTGTGGTCTCATTGTAATTTCCTTAGTTGAGATTCAACAATGAGCCCTCAGGTCATTTTCAACTGTGTTCTTAAAATTTAATTTCCTTTACTTTTGATAGTAGCATAAAACTAAGATGCCCCAGTTAAATAAGATCATTTTATTAGTCTACTTTTGATATCTTTCAGCTGTATGGAGGTACTTTACATGGTTCGAAATGTGCTTGGCTTGAGTGCATGCAGTCTTAGGGCTAGAGATGAAAAGCAATAGTTTTTCAAGTGTTGCAGAGTGATGGAATCCTAGATTGAACTGATTTTTGTGATTATTTCAATATTTTTGTTTCTGAACAACAAAAATTCCATGCAACCATGGTAGATATGGTAATGCTATTACTATGATCCTTATGCAGTAAGTGAATTTTTTGTGTTTATGTTGTACTAAGGATCAAGAGTGCATTATTCTGTGTGTAAATATGTCATTGTTACTTTTTGAAATTCCAACTTAAAAATGAAGAAAATGTATTTCTTGGAAAAAGATTGTAATCTATACTAGTAATCTGTAAATCACTAATCATATCTTCATATATTCAATAGATTCCAATTCTGTCGCCTGGTAGATAAGGCAGCCAGACCCCCCTTGGCTGACCATGTTGCTTGAGTCCCAAACCCAAGAGTAGAGAAACATAATGGGCACATGTGATTGCATGTTCAGAATCTTGAAAGGAGGGCGATATGGTGGAGAAGGGATTGTGGAGTGACCATTCCCCATTGTGGGTGCTTTTTCCTCTCCATCTCTGTCTCTCTTTCTTTATCTGGTAACTACATGTGCCCTTTCAGAAAAAAAAAAATTAAAATTTTTTCTCCCCTTTCTGGTAAAAACAAAAACTTTTTCAGAGTTTGGCCAAAGTAAAGTTGATAAGCATTTGCTCTTGCAATCCAAAAGACTCTTATTTCTTTTGATATATTTTGTTGTTGTTGAGACAGAGAGAGTCATGTCTTCAACATGTGTGTACAAGACTTACAGGCTCTTGAGCTGCCTGTCCTTCATTTTCTTGAATCGAAAGCTATTTAGCAACACACTTAAATCCTTGCCTCTTTGTCTAGTGACTAAATATATTTGTCTGCCTTGATTTTTAAATTGTCTGGTGCTTCATATTACTGTAGTTTCCCCAGCCAAGTCAACATTGAGCAATCTTTATAAGTCAGAAAAGTTTCTGTGTTTGAACTGTAGGCAAACTACTCCCCAGTATCATAGATAGTATGTTATCTACTCTGCAAGTAACCAGGCAAAATCCTAGTTGCCCACTGAATGACCCAATAGACTGTCTTTAAAATTCAGATTTGATATGAATTCCCCAGAATATATTCACAGTCTTTTTTGACTCAAATCTAGTGAGGAAATCCTAACATATAAAATTGTTATCTATTTCTGAAGACAAATTTACACTTCATCAGATTATAGAGTGTAGAATAAGAAAGATTAATGCCTTTACAATACTATATTCATCCTCAATATAAAATTTTTATTTTATTTATATATATATAAATATATATATATATAATATATATTTATTTATTTATAACTACACTCATCCTCAACATGAACGCTTTAAGTGAGATACTTGTGAGTGATAATATATCTACTGGATAAAACTCAGACTGCAAATTATCCAAGTTTAGTCTTATGTGGACGCTGTGCAAACTGGATGCATTAAATCTAAAGAAACAAAGACTTGAGAGCCATAAGAGTTTTTTTTGTTGTTGTTGTTGTTGTTTTTTTGTTTTTTTTTTTTTTTTTTCAAATGAACTCAAGTTGCTAACTGAAAGGATTAGACTTGTTTTGTTTCAGATTGTGCAATCATACTCAATGATGGCAGGTTACTGGATACTGAGTTCAGTTTAATATAAAAAAAAATTCTGAAAAAGTAGAGGTAGCCTGCTGTGAGGACAAGCAGTGAATTTAGTGAATTTCCATCGTGGAAAATATTTTTGAGGTTGCATGACCATCTGCCAGGGATGTTGGAGAGGACTCTTTTGCTCTGGTAGGGAATTTGGATTTATTATTTTAAGTTTTACTCCAACACTGTGTTTGTTACATTCATTCAGGAATAATTAACAGCACTGCCCCCTCCTTTTCTGACCTCTCATGCTCCTTTTGTTCACTAGAGGACCATACACAGAGGAGGGGAAAAGAACTCGAAGTTCATTTGTTAGTTACTAGTGAATGAATTTACTAATGTAACTCCCATTAATATTTTTCCATACTACTCCTTTTCTGCTTCTAGGACCATCTTTTCATGATTATAATTCCCCGCTTCTCTCTTCCAGTTTTCATATGGCTATTTTTTCTCTTCTCTATCCTTCTGCTATTCTCAATATAACCATTGGTAGTTTGAGTCTGTGAAAAATATTTAAGAGGCTCCAGACAAATTTTTTTTTCCACTGATGTGAAAAATAAAAAAAAGTTTTTAAATGAAGCAAATTATGTTTGACTTTTCAGAAATCTGATCAATGCCCTCAGAAGCAGAACAAGAATTGAATGGCATATTTAAGGCCTAGCATCAATGGGCCAAATAATAGTTATCACACAATTGCTTCCCATTAAATATATCTCTAGCCCAACACTTTAAAAAGTAAGTTTTTATTTGAAAATGACCTCCAAAATTATCTGAGTCTAGTGAAAGAGGTCCTATAAGAGATGACTCTATAGTGAGAACTATCTCTATAGTGAGAACTATCTCTGTAATTTCTGGGTTGCTTATACTATAGAAGATTGATCCTGCTCATTTTTACTTAGCTCTAACCTTGGGGCTCTAGAAATGGATGAGTTTGGAGGCACCTAGAAACTGTCATTATATTGACAAATGTAAGTTAGATTATAAGGATTGCAGCATTATGCCCCATGCTGTAGTATCCTTGGAGATGTAGCTGAATCACACCTGAGATCAAAAGTGCACTTGCGAGATGCTTGGGATATAGTACACCTGTAGATAATCAGCTTAATAAGAGTTGGCAACCAATGGAAAGGTGAAAATAACCTCACCATCATGCATGTTTGATGCTCATGTGAGGAAACAGTAATCGCAACTAGAAGAAAGGACAGGCACATTAACAGAGATTCTGTCTCCCTCTGTAACACAACACTGTGAAAGCAATCCCACTGCAGTCTCCTGCTGTTAGAAAGGACTTCCTGAGGATAAAAAAAGAAAAAAAAACAAAACAAAACAAAAAAAAGACTAGCAGTTGGCATAATGGCTATGTCGCTGGACTCCCATGTGGTTAACTGTGGTTTGAGTCCTGGGCCCAATGGCTTAAACACACGCTGGGCACATGTGCGTGCATGCCCAGGATCCAGAGAGGAGAATGGAGGAGAAGAAGAAGGGATTGCAGCGTGGCCATCCCCCCTGGGGTGGGTGATTTCTTGCTTTCTGTCCCTCTTTCTGGTGAGTGCATGTACCCTATAGCAAAACCCTCTCCAAAAAAAAAAAAAAAAAAAAAAAAAAAAAAAGGGACTTCCTGAGGATGAAGTAGACACATAACAGAAGTCAAGCTCAAAACTAGAACTGATGGTCCAATTGAAGTTCTGTCTGAAACACTGGAGCTTTTCCTTTGTTTTCATAGCCATGAGTACTTCCATGTTGGCAAATACCCTAATATATTTTATTAAATTTTGGTATTTATTTATCCATAAGTTTACATTGGTTATTTCCTGTATGCTAGTATTGGTAAGATTCTTTGGCTTCAGTTGTTTCTTCTGTAAAATAAAATTCTTCACATATGGAAGAATACTAAGAAAAATCCTACAATATTTGTCTCCACCTCAGCCCAAGTTTTGTGAGCAAGAAGGTATGGAAGAAGAACAAAGAATGATTTTCATCCCATCTGAATTAAAATATTACCTGTACTAAACTGCTTTAATACATGCAGTTACCCCAGCAGTGATTAAAGGGTGTATAATTATTATTGATGAAGCTCACTACTCAATGATAAAAGAAAGTTCTGAAAACACCATTGGTAGCAGTTAATAGAAAAGTTAAAATGCATTTTGTTTTATATTTCAATAAATTGATATTCCTCAGTCAAAAATATATTAATGAATTTCAATGAAATCTTTTTAGTTATCCTAAACAGATCTATATTTGAAGCTGTTTGGCAACTTTTGACAAAATAACCTGATTTATTTATTTAAAAGAGAAAATCAGTTTGGAAAAAGCTGAGTCATGTTTAATCAGTCACCCAAAGAGACACTGAGTAACCTAATTAGAAACAGCTGGGGCACATAGGGTTCTTCTTTGTTATGGAAGGAAAAGCTGCTTAGTTGTAACCAACAGTCAAATGAAGATGACAAGTTATGTTTCAGAGGATCTGTTAGCTCCTAGAACAATATATTGGGTTGTAGGAAAAGTCATGTCTTGTTTTTGCATTGAAAAATATGCCATGACTTTCCCAGTGACCTAATAAAAACTAAATTTCCTGGGAGAAATATAAGTCTGTCTATATGAAAAGAATAGAGTTAATTAATGCTCTTAGAAGTCCAAAATAGAACCGGTAAGTATTGAACAATTGATCTATTTAACAATGAAGAGTACAATGCAATTACATGGGTCAAACATAGATGAAGCCCTAGGGCAAATTAGGAACACGAATCTTACAACCAATTGAAACTGAAGCTTTGGTCTATTTGGAATTATTGTGAAACTCAGGCTATGTCTAAGGCACAACATCTATTTTTGTTTAAAATATATATAATTTGGGACCAGCAGATGACATAATGGTTACATCGCTGGATTCCCGCATAGTATACCACAGTTCAAGTCCTGGATCCAGCAACTTAAGATACGCTGGGTGCATGTGCAGGCATGCTCAAAATCCCGAGAGGAGAATGGAGGAGAAGGGACTGTATGTGGTTATCCCCTCTGACAGGTGATTTCTTGCTTTCTGTCTCTATATCTATTTCTGTCTTTTTGGTGAGCATGCATGCCGTTTAGCAAAAATCTCTCTCACAAAAAATAAAATTATTTTCTTCCTTGGGAATTATTTTTTTCTGAATAATAGTCTTTGAATATTTTCCAGCAAAGGCTCATTTGTAGGTAGAGGATCTGCGAAATGAGAACTATGTGATGCCCCAAAGTTTCCCTTTATCCTAGCCCTGATATTCAGGAAATATTAAGAATTGCGTAGCCCACATTACCAAAATTAGGCTGACAACTCTCTGCTTATAGTATGCTAAGATGATTGGTTTAAACACAGTTATAAAATATGACCACAGTTAAGGCTAGGATTGGTGTTTATAATTCCATATCATAAACAGCATTTTGGTTTTTGTTCTCTTACTTTTTTCCCCACAAATGAAAATGCTCTTTCAGCTGAAAACCCAGCGCATATGTTCCACTATAATGTAGTTAGAAAGGCTTTTTAGCTGTGTTAATCAAAGCCATTCTACTATGTGATATCTCTATAGAATATTCTTAGTTAAGAGTAAGGTTTTCTTGAACCTTGGAAAATCATAGTTACAAAGATATTTATAGGTATCTCAGTGAAATGATGAAACATCTCTAGCAAGTCAGGAAAAATAAATGAACTAAAGAATAAGTTTGCTTTTGTTTAAGGAAATCACCCTTTTAAATCCTCTTATACTAAGGTTTTTAGAATGCTAATAATTAAATATATAAACTCATTGTTAGTCGATCATATGAAGTCAATTTGATCTTGAAGAAAGAACAAAGACATGATAGATGCATATTTTCTATTTGTCTTACAAACATTTTAAAAAGATGGTATGGTTTATGGAATGCCAGTGTACCATAGTTTAAAAAACATAAAATCAAAAAGAAAGAAAGAAAGAAAGAAAGAAAGAAAGAAAGAAAGAAAGAAAGAAAGAAAGAAAGAAAGAAAATCACCAGTGGTGGGGCCAGCAGGTTGAGCAGAGGTTAAGGAGCTGGATCCCACGTGGCTAAATATGTGGTAAGAGTCTTGAACTCTTTAGCTTCAGAAACATACAGAGTGCATGTGTCCATGTGCCCAAAATCCTGAGACGAGATGGAGGAGAAGAGATTGTGACATGGACATTCCCCCTGGGGGATGATTTCTCACTTTTCCTCTCTCTCTCTCTGATGTGTTTACCATGTGCTGGTTGCAAAACTAAAAAAGAAGGAAAAAAAATACCAATGGTGATTGTATTGGTGATAATTCTACAAGCTACATGCTAATGCTTTATATATTATACTTCAATTTTAAAAATTTAAGATATCCTTTCACAGCCTTTTCTCTATAATCTTTTTGCCTTGTGGGTGGCTGTGATAAAGTGGGTATTCAGGGCCACCTTGGATAATACTTTTGGAGGATGGTGGATGACAGAACCTTCAGCAGCCTGAATCTGTGAGAACTATCTTTCCTGCCTGTTCACCTATATGCTATAGGTGTTCATGAGTCATATTGCACTTCTATGTTTCTTTGTTATAGCCATCAGCATTACCCTAATCCTTTTTTTTTTTTTTTTTGAGAGGTTTTTGCTATAGAGTGCGTGCACTTGCCAGAGAAACAGAAAGCGAGAAATCACCCCTTGGGGGCATGGCCACATGCCACAATCCCTTCTCCTCTCGGGATCTTGGGAATGCATGCACAGGCGCCCAGTGTGAGTTTAAGCCACCAAGTCTGGGACTAGAACTGTGGTCGACTACATGGGAGTCCAGAGACATAGCCATTACACCATCTGCTGGTCCCCGCCCTAATACATTTTTCTATCATCCATTTCAACCTCTTCTGTTATCAATAATATTCTAATCCTCCCACATAAATTTACCTGTTTCTCATTTTTGGTCATAAGATTTTCTAGAATTGACTCTACCTTCATCTCCTCTCATGGATCATTACTAGTTTAAGCTGATCAACATACCCATCTATGAAGGGCTGGCCATAAAACCCAGATGCAGTGAGTTACAGTGAAATGTATGGAAATCTGCTGAGTTTCCCATTAACACAATTCTTCGTATCTCAGAGGAGTGCTAAGAAGAGACTTTCTTTCTCTTATCTCTGATGATGTAGGATTTGGGGCTACTGCAACCTCCAGCCTTCAGAAGTGGGCGCTGCTGGAGGATGAAGTTTTTACAAAATAGAAGTCAAGCTCAAATAGATCTGATGGTCTAATTTGAGCTCTGTATGAAACAAAAGAGAGATCATGTGTATTCATAGTAAAGAACTCTACCATCTTGACAAATACCTTGATGGACTTAAGTTTTGTTATTTATTCATTCGTAAGTATATTTTATCTTTTTTACAGTGGTAGTTCTAATATTCTTTGACTGAAGTTGCTTTTTCTATAAAATAGGGTTGTGCAAAGGTTAAAGGCTGAGTTTAGATGGTTTCTTTTGGTCCTTCTAAGTCAGAGATCATTGTTCTGATATTAGATTGACTGTCTTTGGTCTAATTACTGTAAAGCATTTTTTGCAACAAGACTATGCTCTATGTTTCTGTTTTAATATTTTATATTTTGTTTTATCCCCCATCATCTCTTTTTTGTAGAAAGTACATAAATAATGTCATATCATTAATATTTTGTCATCTCAATGTCTTTCAAGTGAGGTTTTATTATCTCATTTATGCTTTTGGAAAACATTTTGTGAAAGTGGGATTTAGAATGTATAGTCTTAATTTTCAGATGTTTCATTCTTTTCTGTATCAGCTCAAAATAGCTGTTTAATTATTGTTGAGGGATTGGTGAAAAGTTAATTGTTTGAGGATAATTGTCCATCTTATATAACTCCAGAGTCATAAAGCTTCAAGGTTTGTCCCCTTTGAGTGAACCACAGAATTTGAAACACATTTTCCTGATGGCTTTTCATTCACCCAGATTAAAAATGTCAAAAAGTTTGCCTTCTCCACTTACAAGAGCAATTTTCTGAAATGAAATTTTAATTTTACTGTCTAGACTGAAGTTCTGTGAATGAAGGAAAGCCAGTAGTGTCGTGCAATGCAGATAAATCGGGCTGAGTAGACTATGGTACAGGCTTTGCCACTGATCTGCAATTCGAAATAATTAATTTTACCTGAATCTACTTTTTTGTTGTTGTTGCAGAAAACCAGATAACCTATAGAAATGGTGAAAGGCCTAACCATTTCTAGATAAAGACTAATATGATTTGGATTAGACTTCATTCTACTTATCAAAATAAATATATTCTATGCATGGAAGGTCACAGAACATACCCAATCTAGACTCAGTGACTAAACACAGAGGCTTCCCTGGTTTTATTGTATTACTTGTGACATTTAACAAGAAGATGTGCACTAAGAAAGCTGAAATTAATCAGAAGATCTGGATTTATGTCTACTTTTGCTTCTTATAAGTTTTTTGACTTTTGGTGGAATATGCTACCTGGGTCTAACTCACTCTGTTTCCTAATTGGGGGAATAAGAACAAAATGGAAATCTCAACCAGGACTCTATTTTCCTTCAGAATCTGTTAGTCAATGATAGCATGTAAATGTGATAGTACTTTGCTTACTGTATAACTGTGGAGTATTGGGCTTAAACAACCTTGCCAGAACCTTTGGTGTAGTTACTGTCATGTAGAAGCACATGCATCATGTGGTGTTTTCCGCCCTGACTGCAGATCCTCTGTTTGTGACCCTTTTCTCTTGTCTCTTCTTCAAGTCTCACTAAAGCCATCAAACAGTCAGTTCTTCTCTTTCTTAAAAGCCAAGCTAGCTTCTTATCTCAGAGCTTCTTAAATTCATTTTCAGTATTTCTATGTGTTTAGCAATTTTCTAAATTAAAAAGAAAACTAATCTTAATGCCCCTGTTCATCATCAACATTGTTCAAAATTCCTTTAAAGTCTGTTTAGCTTATGAGTCTAATTTCCTCTCTTAAAGGATTTTTAATTTCTTTTGGCAGCCTGAATATTTTTGGATGTTAAGGAGAAACTAAAAGCTATTATTTTTAAATGATATTTTTGAACTACACAAATAAGTAAGTACCCCCTATAGCTTCTGAGCACAAAAGAAAGCCTTCTGCTGAATGATTGGAATTGCTCTTTTTATGCAAATTTGAGCACAGACTTATTGGAATAAATTTATCAGCATCTGAAAACCCACTGGGAGTTACCACAGGCTACTCATGTAAAAGAGATATCCCATCCCAATGAGTAAATAAACTTTACATTGAAAAGGAAATCTAGGGACCAGCAGTTAGCATAATGGCTATGTCGCTGGACTCCCACGTAGTCGACTGTGGTTCACGTCCCGGACCTGGTGGCTTAAACTCATGTCAGGCGCGTGTGCGTGCGTACCCAAGATCCCGAGAGGAGAATGGAGGAGAAGGGATTGCAGCGTGGCCATCCCCTCTGAGGGCTGATTTCTCGCTTTCTATCTCTCTGTCTGGTGAGTGCACGCACCCTATAGCGAAAACCTCTCAAAAAAAAAAAAAAAGGAAATCTATGTCTGAGGTTTTTCTTAACTTTACTCAAGTGTTCTGTAGCTGGTAACTAAATTCGCTAATGTCTTAATGTGAAAAGTACCTTCTAAAATTATATTAAAAAAACCCCTCACTTGTTTATTACAGAAATAGGCTGAACAAAGCAAACATTAAAAAGGTAATTGGTGTAATTTAACTTGAATTTGAAGAGGAAGGTCCTGGGTATTAACACAAAGTTTAAGCTAATAGGTGTACATAGTTAAAAAAAAAAAAAAAAAAAAAAAAAAAAAAAAACCTGTTTAAAGTTTAATTGATGCATAAAATTGTTATAAAAAGTTGGTAGATGTCTAAAAGATTTGGGCCATTTTAAAAAGCAAGATGTTTATGCATTTACCCAGCAACAGCCTGGGAAACATAATTGAAAGCAGCTGATGCAGTGGTAAAGTCAGGCCTCAGTATAAATGTCAACAGATAAAAGAGAGTTGTTTGTTGGTATGCATGTTTGTTTTATTCAAAGAGAAATTTGACTTCAAAAAAAGGAAATTACCCCAACAAAAGCATGGGAATATTATTAGGAGGCTAGATAGGCAACTCTGATATGCAAACAAATAAGAAACCAGGTTAATATTAAATATTATAGCTCCGAATATAATAAATAGAAAATTTAGTTTTCATTATTACTGAGATACCAGAACACTATTTTGTTTTGTTTTGTTTTAGGTTTTTGCCAATAGGGTACATGCTTTCACCCAAAAGAGAGACAAAGAGACAGAGGGAAAGTGAGAAATCATCCCCCGGGGGGTATGGCCACACTGCAATCTCTTCTCCTCCATTCTTCCCTTGGGATTTTGGGCACACACACTGGGCATGAGTTTTCAAGCTGCTGGGTCTGGTTTTTGAACCACAGTTGACCATGTGGGAGTCCAGCCCCCTAACCACCATGCTACCTGTTGGCCTCCAGAGCACTAATTTTTAAAGTGCCAGGCTAAAACAAAGAGGACTAAAAGGAGATTTATTTTGCAATGAAGGTCAAATATGCACCAAATAGCCAAGTAAGTACCTTTGACATGCAAGTGTGCACATGACTGTTAAAAAAATTTAGACCAAGAATCTTTTATGAAGAAACAAGAAATCAAACTAATAGCATACATCTTTCTCACTGGCAAATTACTGAGTATTAAAAAAAAAATCGTAGATCCATCCTAAGTACTGAGAAAAAATGATGTTTTAACCATCTAAAGATGACCTCCAAGGCTTATGTCTACTAGTCTTTGAATCTGAGCTGGCTCTGTGTTGTCAATAGAATGGAACAGAGCTGATATTACATGATGTCTAAAGTCCTGCTGCTTGTGTTTTGTTTTCTTAAAACACTCATTTAAGGTGAAGCCAATGGCCACATTACAAGTATGACTACTCCAAATGTCAATATGTAAGGAACCTCAGGATAACCATGTGGAGAGAACAGACAAGCGAGCCATCATGGGTATCTCCAATCTGTTATAGCTATCCTAGCCCACTCATCAGACATGGGTATAAAAGAGCCACCTTGGACATTCCAACCTGAGTCAAGTGTTAATTTGATGAACCATTGAGATAGTATTAAGAGGAAACTTAGGACCAACAGATGGCGTAGCTGTTATATCGCAGACTCCCATATGACCGACCGTGGTTTAAGTCCTGGACCCAGTGGCTTGAAACTCACACTGAGGGTGTGTGTGAACGTTAGAATGGAGGACAGTGGAAGAATAAGGATTGCTGTGTGGCCATGACCCCTGGGGGGTGATTTCTCACTTTTCTTCTCAGTATCTCTTCTTTCTCTCTCTTCCCTCAGTGAATGCACATGCCGTAATACAAAAACCTTAGAGGGAGAGCTTTGAGAAGTGACTAGGATTGGATTATGAACGTGATGAACACATACGTACATACCAAGCAACTTTAATAATCATATTTTATTACACTTGCTTTAGATATTTAAAGAATGAAGAATTAAAAATACATTTTGATCCATTTGATACACTTCCCAATCCTGTTTCTTCATGTTTCTCTTACTCTCCAAAAGTAAGCACTACTTGGATTTTTTTCCATGTATTACATAATCATTAAATATACAAGTATCAATAAGCTATATATTATATGTTCGTGTGTATATTTAACCTTATACATACAAAATATAAAATATACATATGTTCATTTTATTCTTTTGTACTAAATATACTTGTGAAATGTATCCATGGTAACACAAGGTTTTAGATCCTTTCGTTGCATTTTGTCTATTGAATTAATATACCATAATATCTGTTCTCCTGTTGGTGAATGACATTTTTATTTTTTCTATACCTGGAATATTTCAATTACGATTATCATGAATGTGTTCCTACACAAATGAGTGCATTTCCTCAGGGAGGGAAAATTCCAGACTGTAGGATATGGACTGTGTTTTCTATTTTAACAAATATTATTATCTAAACTCTTTTCACTGATGAAAATTAGTTTGAAATGATTTGTTAAAATGATTAATTTTACTAATCTATGTTTTATTACTTTCAGGAAGTCAATTATGTATTCTAAATAATAAAGTTTATAGGTCATATATATTCAAATAGCTTCTAGTTTGACTGCTTATTACTTTCCCTTGTGTATTTAGACACACAGAATTTATGTTTTTAATTTATGAGCTCAACTACAATCGTGTGATGTATGTTTTAAGAAATCCTTTCATACTCTGAGGTCATAAATATATTTTCCTATATATTCTTATATGACTTTCCATATTTAGACTTTAATTTTATATATTAATTTTATTTTTATATATCACTCTAATGAAGGTCCTATAATATTTTCTCCAAGGGGGAACATTTGTATCCTCAAGGATTTTAATGTGAAGTGAGCTATATTTCTTGGCCTCATGTGTGCGTTTATCTATTTTTTTGTGTGTGTCTAGACTGTTTCATTGTTCTTTTTGTTCATCCCTATACCAATAACATGGCATCTTTATTACTATAATCTTATAATAAAATCTGATATCTGATAGGGCTTATATTGGTTTTCATTTATAAATGTCTGGCCATTCTTGGCCTTATATTTTTCTGTATATAAAAATCAGCTAGTGATGTGTGTTAAATATCTGTTGGGTTTTGGGTTAAATTACACTGAATTTATATATTCAATTGAAGAAAACTAATACCCTGATATATTAATTTTCCTGTTCATGGTCACAAATTATCTCTCAATTACTTTAAATATTCTTGATGTCAGTTAATGAACTTTAAAAATATTTTCTATACATTCATATGCATTTTATTTTCTTTATTAGTACATTGTAGTAATTGATGCTATTTTAAATGGTTTCCTTTATAAAATTTAATTTTCTGTTATATTGGAAATAATTTTTTAGGGCCAGCAGCATGGCATAGCAGTTAAGGGAGCCAAATCTCACATGGCCTGCTGCAGTGCAATTCCTGGTCCTGGTGGCTTGACAAACATATTGGGTGCATGTGTGTGCATACTCAAAATCCTTATAAGATGGGGAAATGTAGGAAAAAGAACCACACTCCATTGGAGAGATTCTTTCTCTCTCTTTCTCTGTGGCATATGCATGCGCCACCTAGAAATTTAAAAGAAATAAATAGATTTTCAGAATTATATTTAGAAAACATATTAAACTCTTTTATTTAAAAACTGTTTTCTATAAATTATCTGGGTTTTTTATGTAGAAAAATCATATGAATGGTAAATGATGACAGTTTTGTTTCTTGCATAGCTTTTATCAGTTTTAATATTTTTACATCTTAATGTTCTGGTCATACATAACTTCTGGAACTCCATTTGAAGTGCTACATGACAGAAAATGTAATACATACATTTTACTTTTTCCATTTCTCTATTAAGCGTATTTGATGCAGGTTATTCTTTTTTAGAGATACCTCTTATTAAATTTAAAAAAAAATGATCTCCATCCTAAGTATAGCTTGTTTATAATGAACATAAGTTTATTGGCTCATAGTTTTGGAAGCTGAGAAGTGTAATATCAAGATGCTGGCAACTAATAAGGGACTGCTTCATCATCTCATGGTGGAAGGAGAGGCTAAGAGAGGGTAAAAGAGAACAAGGGAGCTGAATTCATCCTTTTATAAGGAAACTACACCCCTGATAATTAATTCATTCCCACAATAACAATATTAATCTATTCATGAGAGTGAAGCCCTCTTAGCCTAATCACTTACTAAAGATCCCATTTCATTTATCCTTTCTTTTTTCTTTTTCTCTTCTTGTCTCTCTTTCCTTCCTTCTTTCATTCTTTCCTCCCTCCCTCCCTCCCTTACTTTCTTCCTTCCTTTCTCTCTTTCAATAATAGAAAGGCTCTATGCATGCATAAGAGAGAAAGCAAATCCTTGTTAAGGTCTTATCCCCTCACAATTCCTTTTTCCCAGTCCTCTAGTTCCTTACGCCTGGTGTACCTACATGCACTGGGTATGTTTTTAGGCAACCCAGGAGTCTGAACCCATGGTCACCATATGGCTTCTAGCACTGAAGGACATTAGCATTACCACTGCACCTCAGTGCCTAGGTCAGATTACATTTTTTAATCCTATTGTATGGAGGATCAAATTTCTAACACATGACCATTGGAGAACACAGTTAAACCATAGCAAAGTTATACAAACAAAATAGCACATATAACATATATAAGTCTGTATTAAGGAGTAATAACAGAAGTATCAAGGTAAGTTTCCCCAAATTAAGAAACAATATTTACCGGTAATTTTCAGAAATACTTTTATCCCTGTTCTTCTAAGAGATAGTGCTATCTTGAATGCGATGATTCCTTTATCTTTACAGTATATATATATATACATATATATATATATATATATACACACTACACACACACACACACACATACACATCATATATATGTATATACAGGACCCCGTTGCATTAAAAAATTTATATATAACATTTATTTATTTATTTTAGAGAGGTTTTTGCTATAGGGCGCGTGCACTTGCCAGAAAGAGACAAAGAGACAGAAATTGAGAAATCACCCCCCAGGGGGGATGGCCATGCTGCAATCCCTTCTCCTCCATTCTCCTCTTGGGATCTTGGGCACGCACACACACACACCCAGTGTGAGTTTAAGCCACTGGGTCTGGGACATGAACCACGGTCGACTACATGAAAGTCCAGCGACATAGCCATTACGCTAACTGCTGGTCCCAAAAATGTATATATAACTATTGACTCTCGGAAAACTACTAATAGTATTTTGTTGACTAGAAACCTTATAGATAGCATAATAACAGTCAATTAACACATATCTGATCTATGTATCATATACAGTGTTCTTACAATAAAGTTAATCTAGAGGAAAGAGAACATTATTAATAATAGCATAAGACAGGACCTGCAGATGTTGTAGGGACTTGGTGGCCTAAAATTCATGCCAAGTGTGTGTGCATGCATTTTCAAAATCCTGAAAGGAAAGTGAAGGAGAAGGAATTGTGCTGTGGCTATCCCCCTGGGGGGTGATTTCTCGCTTTTTGTCTCTGTTTATTAAGCAAGTGCAGGTGCCCTATAGCAAAAATCTCTTAGAAAAACGAAAGAAAGGGACCAGCAGTTAGTGTAATGGCTATGTCGCTGAACTCCCATGTAGTTGATTGCGGTTCAAGTCCCGGACCCGGCGGCTTAAACTCACGCCGGGTGCGTGTGCATGTGTGCCCAAGATCCCAAGAGGAAAATGGAGGAGAAGGGACTGCTGTGTGTCCATCCCCCCGGGGGGTGATTTCTCACTTTCTATTTCTCTGTCTCTCTGTCTTTCTGGCGAACGCACGTGCCCTATAGCGAAAACCTCTCCAAAGGGAAAAAAAGATGAAAAAAGAAAGAAAAATCTAAGAGAAAAACTATTTTCAGTACTGAACTGCATTTTTTTCATTGAAAAAATTCGCATGTAAGTGGATCAGTACAGTTTAAAACTGTTTGTTCAAGGATCAACTGTATATGTCATGTTATATTTTTAATCCCTATTCAATTCATAGTTATAATGTGTATATTTGTGTGTATCAATCTATATACACACCATTTTGAGACTTTTTAAAATTTTTATATCTTATTTATGGTATGTTGATTTTATTATTTCAAAGTACAAAATTTTACCTTAGTTAGACCTCTATTCTTTAGATTTTCTGCTTAATTTATGTTTTATACCTTTATTATTCTCACTATGTTTTCTTTATTTTTTCTTTCTAATTTCCTAAGCTAGAAAATTATTAGCTTATTAATTTTTGATTACAAGAAATTCTGGAGATTTTCCCAGGTAAGAGGCCAGGCAGAATGCTATAGTAGGCCATGCTACATGTTTTGGAGTGATTTTTACTAGTAATGGGAATTCAGTCAAGGGTTATAAGCATAGGGATATATAGATTTAATTTTCAGTAAATTACTTTGGATAGAATAGAGAGAATAGTTTGGAGGAACCAGAAATGGATTTAAGAAAATTTGTTAGTAGACTATTTCAGAAGCCTAAGAAGGTCACAATGGGGACTTGACAAGGTGGTGCTGGTGAAGATGGGGAGAAATAGATAGATTTAATATTCAAGGTAAAATTATTGATGGCTTGGATTATTTATTGTCACTTCTCAGATGTGTCATCCACAGCGAGGTAAGGATAACATGTTTCCACCATTGTTAGATTCCTTAATACCTGTTGAATAAGTTAATATAAGTATAAAGATAGTAATGTACAATAAAGGAAATATTTCTCCTTACATGGTGTTCACCCTGTTTAATAAAGAAGAATGAAAAGTTACATAAAAACAATACTAACAGGGACTAGCAGCTGGAGCAATGCCTATGTCGCTGGACTCCCATATAGTCAACCACAGTTTCAGTCCCGGGCCCGGTGGCTTGAACTCACACTAGGCACATGTGCGTGTGTGCCCAAGATCCTGAGAGGAGAATGGAGGAGAAGGGATTGTGGCATGTGGCCACCTCCCCTGGGGGATGATTTCTCGCTTTCTGTCTCTCTATCTCTCTCTGTCTTTCTGGCAAGCCCACACGCCCTATAGCAAAAAACTCTCAAAAATAAAACAAAAACAAAAACAAAACAAACAAACAAAAAAACATACTAATGAATTCTCTCTTTTAGTAAGAGTCCAGATCAGTGTCCTCAATTTCCAGATATCTTGCTCAGTTTGCTCTCAGTGTCATGTTTTAGAACAGTTTTTGGGTTTGCTTTTTATTAGAAATGGGAATTTGTTAAGGTCTGTCTTACTAGCTTCTTTCCACTAAGCCCAACTTTTGTTCCACAAATATAGTAATGCAAGTCATTGTCTGATATCAAACCATTTTGATCTCTGGTGAAATTCTTTATAGCCTATTCCTAGTCAAAATATTTTTTTGCTGAGTTATTGGAGCCAGCTCCATGGTGCAGCAGTAATGCACTGCTCCAAAGAAGCCAAATCCCACATGGCAACCCACCATTGGAATATCTGGCTTTGTTTACCTGAAACCTACCATGCACGTGTGGGTGCCTGAGGGCTGATGGGCTGACAGACTAGAGAATGGGGGTTGTGGTGTGGCCAGACTCTGCAGAATGTACTCATATCTCTCATGCACAAGCACACTCCTTATTATAAATACAAAAGTTGTTTTTTTAATTTAGTTGTGTAATTATTCAAGGGAAGTAGGGGGTAGAAGAAAATATGAATTGTTGTTTTAGCTACGCTGAATTTATTTTCTTGAAATTCTAATTTAGTATTAGATATACAAAATAGACCACATGTCTTAAAAACAATATATGAGACAAGAGTTAGGTAAACAATAAAAAGGAAGTTGCTAGGACTGGAGAATGATTTTGGGGATATTTTGCATATAGAGAAGAATCATGGTTTTCATAAACTAACTTCATATTTTAAAAGTACATTTTAAGGACCAGCAGATGGCATAATGGTTATGTCATAGGACACATGGTCAACCACATAGTCAACCGCAGTTCGATTCCTGGAACTGCTGCTTTAAGACACACGGAGTATGTGTATGTACGTGCCCAAAATTCCAAAAGAAGAATGGAGGATAAAGAATTACAGCATGGCTTCCCCTAAAGAGGGTGGTGTCTCTCTTTTTGTCTCTTTGTCTCTCCACTGAGAGTATGTGCCCTATAGCAAAAATCTCTCTCAAAAAAAATTTTAAATGCATTCTCAGATATTCAAAGGCATAATATATTTATTGGAAAAACTTTCTTCAGAGAGTTTGAGGTTTTATTTTAGGGGCTGTTTATTTAGCACATCATGTGGTTATGTTAACAGGTAGGTTTTCTTTATCTTTGCTAGGTATTTGAAAGACTGTCATGTTGGAAGTCCATGAATTATTTTAGCCTATTTTGCATGTCATTGCTCTTCAGGATTGCTAGTATAAAATCTAAATGAGAAAGTAATTTGTCTTTGAGTTTGATTTCTCCTTATAAAAAGATCGTAGATAATACATGTATTTTAGGACCAGCAGTTAGCGTAATGGCTATGTCGCTGGACTCCCATGTAGTCGACCACGGTTCAAGTCCTGGACCCGGTGGCTTAAACTCACGCCGGGCGCGTGTGCGTGCGTGCCCAAGATCCCAAGAGGAGAATGGAGGAGAAGGGATTGCGGCGTGACCATCCCCACTGGGGGGTGATTTCTCATTTTCTGTCTCTCTGTCTCTCTCTGTCTGGCAAGCACACGTGCCCTATAGCAAAACCCTCTCCAAAAAAAAAAGAAAAAAAATACATGTATTTTATAAAGTATAAAATACAGAAAACTGAGGCCAGTCATAGTACCATTAAATTTCCATTCTTCTGTTAAACATTTTAGTTTTCTGCTTTTATAAATGCTCCTAAAACCAATCTTTCACAAGCCCTTTGTGTGCAAAGATGTTCTCATTTGTGTTAACTATGTAAGAAGTAGAATTGCTATGTCATAAAGCATTCATAGTTAATGGACAGTTTCCCAACATAGTTGTACCAATTTACTTTCCTGCTTTCAGTGGGTCAGTTCAGAGACTTTCGTTTTGCAACTGGAAGTATCTGTTGTAAAAGGAAGGAAGAAATGTTGCTAAAGAGCATTTGTGAGACTCTTGATTTGCAGACATCAGGTGTAAATAGTAAACTAGTGAAGTGGATCTTGAATTGTTCAATGCATCCAAAACATTCTGGCAGACCATTGACAAAATCTAAAAAGAAACTTCTAGCAAATGTGGTAGAAAGAAATGAATGGTTCTGGAGTGGCAAGGAAGGCTAAGTGAACCAAATGTCCTGAGTTTCTGTCAGATGAATCTAGTAGGGATAAAGACCAAAAGAAAAAACAAGGCAGAGCTCAGATGATGAAGATTAAGTAAAGAGAAAACACCAAAAAAGGCATCTAAAAGAAAAAAAACTAAACAGAAAGCTATTTCTAAAAATTAAAAAAAATCCATAAAAAGTGCTAATATTAATAAAGCTCATAGAAGTACCACCAAGAAGAATCAGAACTGTTCTGAAAAACAGTGAATATGAGGACAGATCAGATGATGAGCCTTTAATTATTAAAAAGTTGAAGAGGGGACCAGCAGTTAGCGTAATGGCTATGTTGCTGGACTCCCACGTAGTCTACCGCGGTTCACGTCTCGGACCCGGTGGCTTAAAACTCACACCGGGCGCGTGCGCGTGCGTGCCCAAGATCCCGAGAGGAGAACGGAGGAGAAGGGATTGCGGCACGGCCATCCCCCCTGGGGGGTGATTTCTCGCTTTCTGACTCTCTGTCTGTCTCTGTCTGTCTGGCGAGCACACGTGCCCTATAGCAAAAAAACCTCTCAAAAAAAAAAGAAAAAAGTTGAAGAAACCACCGACAGATGAAGAGTTAAAGAAAACAGTAAAGAAATTATTGGTCCAATGCTAACTTAGTGGAAGTCACAATGAAACAGATTTGCAAAAAGATATATGAAAATTGTCCTTATGATTTAACTGAAAGAAAAGAGTTCATAAAAACAACTGTTAAAGATCTAATTTTTTGAGATAGAGGACAGAGACTGATGGTTTATTCCCATAGATTTGAAGAACTGATTTATACCATTATACCAGAAGAGAGAATATATTTCCTTTATAAAATCCTTGTTAAGCATTGTATTAGTAGACCTTACTTTACTGCTGACCCTTTTATCTTGAGTGTTACATAAATTTGAGTTTGTGTTTCTATGCAGTTTTTAGTTTAAAGTCTTACATGGCAGTAATTGTCCCTTGCTTTTGTAGTTGTATTTTGTACATTTTGGCTTTCTTTATTAAGGTCATAGATTCTTGAATTGTTGTGGTTTTTAGTGTATTAATAGCTTTCTTAAGAAATACTATTTTGGGACCAGCAGTTGGCATGATGGCTGTGTTGCTGGACTCTCATGTGGTCAACCGCAGTTTGAGTCCCAGACCCAGTGGCTCAAACTCACGCCAGGTGCATGTGTGTACGTGACAAGATCCTGAGAGGAGAATGGAGGAGAAGGAATTGCAGATTGCAATTGGCCATCACCCCTGGGGGGTGATTTCTTCCTTTCTGTCTCTTTGTCTTTTTCTTTCTGGTGAGCGCATGCACCCTACAGCAAAAACCTCTCCAAAAAAAGAAAAAAGAAATACTTTTGACCTTTTCTTCCAGCCCAACATCCAGTGAAAAGCCAGAATCCATGTGCATCTAAGGTAGGCATGGCCCTGCCCCTTTAACCAGAAAGCCTCTGACCTAAATCTCTTCTTCCGGCCCATCACCCAGCAAAAAGCCAGGTAGGATGGTCTCTGTCTTTCTTCTGTCTCTGTCTCTCTTTCTCTCAAATTTTTTCTCATATATATATATGTGTGTGTGTGTGTGTGTGTGTGTGTGTGTGTGTTTTAAAAATCTGTAGGTACTGTCTCTTGACCTCTCCTTTCTCATGCTAATTTCAGAATCCCCCCCCCCCCCCCTGCATCTGAAGTGGGACTAATCCTGCCATTTTTGCTGCATGGTTGTCTTCTTTTGTCTTTTCCTTGAAAAAAGTAATTTTTTTTCCCTTTTCATTGTTTTGTTTTGTCTTTTTTTTTTTTTTTTTTTTTTTTTTTTTTTTTTTTTTTTTTTTTTGGTATTTTCCTCTTTGTTTCCTTTCTTTTACCTGACTTTTTCACCTTGCTTCTCACCTTCCACACTTTGAGTGTCTAGTCTAGGCAGGTCTAGGTGCACAGTAGCAAGATATCTGAATACTTTTAGGGTCATAGTAAACCTCAACGCCCACTGAACTGGTACATAAAGGGAGAAACTCATCTTCATAAACCTAAATTTAAATTCTTTTCTGTGAATACCATGTTCCAAAACATGCTAGTAGAGAAATAGTCATAGAAATACTCACAGTAAAGTGAAGCATCGGAGCTTACAGTAGCAGAAATTTCTAACAAATTTGTCAAAAGTGAATAGACCACCAAATGACTAAAATTCAGAGAGAATGTGCTAAGTTAGTTAGCTGGGAGAAATACTGAGCTGCAGGGAGCGCAGCTCATCTGCTCCAGCATACCTTTGAATTCTTAGTTGAAACCCCGCAGCTCAGCCCAGATGCACCTACTCCCCTCAAACTGGGAGGCCTTTGTAATATCCAGTTCCATTGACAAAAGTGCAGGTTACTTGGCGAGGATCAGGGGAACAGAACTGCAGGAATATTGTAGGTCATCTCTTTCTGCATGCCTCTAAAATTCAGAAATAACTTCAAGAAGGTGAGAAGTAACATATATTCTATCAGATGACCAGAAACCACCTCAAAGACACAAGAAATATGAGAAATCAAAATATCTCTCCCCCGGGGGAAAGAACAACCCTTCATCATCCACAGACAGTACAATAGAAGTCATTCAAATGTCAGATAAAGAATTTAGAATGTTCATAGTGATAAACCTAACAGAGATGCAAGAGAAGAGAGAAAACAAACTCCAGAAAGTGCAGGAAAAAAGAGACAACCAGTTCCAAGAGGTGAGGAAGTTCTTTCACAATATGAAAGAGGAAATACATATCATTAAGAAAGAATCAAATGGAACTTTTAGAGAGGAAGGCTGTAATATAGGAAATCAAAACCTCCCTTGAAAGTATCAAAAGCAGATTAGATCATGCAGAAAATCGACTCTCAAATGTAGAAGACAGAACCTCTGACCTAGAAAAATTCACCAAAAACTGAGAAAATAACGTAAAAAAAATGCGAATAACATACAAGTAATACTAGATGACTATATTGGAACTTTTCTCTTTCATGTATACATGTGTCAAATAGCATGACAAAAGTGACAGATAATATTTTTGTATTTTTAAAAACCAATTTGTTGTATATAAAGGTTTTTTTGGTTTGTTTCATGCAGATGACTTTTTAACTCACATAGAGTGGTGTGACCTGTCAAATGTCAGTGTTTGGGCAGGTGGGGTTGATGGGGCAGAGAAAGGCAAACTCTGGTGATGGGACACCGAAGGAGCCTTGAACACGTCATCAGTGTGTATGTAGTGCTAGTGTTAACTCTGCAAACATCTATGGTGAAACTTTGTATTAGGGACAGACCAGCACGTGATAAACTTCAAAATCTTTGGGAAAGGGTAGGATTGAGTACAAGCACATTTGGCTTATAGTAAATGAACTGACGTTTATTAAATGCCTTTGCCCATATGAAATGGGGATATTAACATGAAACCTGATCGCTTTCATGATTAGGATAAAAGCATCAGATATGATGCCAGAAGATTACATATAGGCAATAGTGGTTTCTCTCACAATGTGTTTCTCAAAAGCGTTAATATGAATTTTAACATTTAAGAAGCATAAGGTATTGTGGAATCAGGCTGTTTATTTTAAATTTTGGCCAGTCAGGATTCTAGGTGATGAAACTGTGGACCACTCCCAAATTAGATCAATTTTGTCTTTTAAATTGTCTACAATCAGTTCATTACGTAATCTGCCTTCAATTTTTTTCAGCTGTTCATTTCTCTTTATTTACAGTTTGTGTTCAATGCAAATCAATTTCTCAACAGAAGTTACTAAGAATCAAAGCATAAATACGCAGACACAATATACAATCCAAAATACATTTAAAGCATTCATGTATGAAGCAAAGGGGAGCGTTCATTCACCTACACAGTAGCTTCCGATTTGTTCAGGCTGGATGTTCTCATGTAGATTTCTCATGGGCGGAAACGACTTTGATTATCAAAGTCATTTATTTTTTAAATTTTTTTATTATTTTTTTTCAAGAGAATTAAATCATTTATTGATTACACATGATAATGGAAGATACACAAGCTTCATTCCCATCTATTTTATCTGGTACCATTATTCAATTTAGATATATTGCATAGGATGTGCCAACAATCATTTTATAATAACCAAATTGTGATTTTGCTTGGGTGAACCTCAGGCCACAATAACTGTCAGGTCAACTACACCAACATTTCTGAAGACAACTGTCTTCTCCACCCAAGCAGTTAATAATGATTATTTAATTTCAGAATGGAACGATACTGGAACAGAACCTAAGCCTAAGTGTGTGACCATGCAAACAAAATACTTCAGGGGAGTGTATTTTCAAACAGGTTTCTGTGGAGGCTGTTGTAAAAGATTTATTTTCCAGAATCGAGCCCAAAATTTGAGGTTCTAACTATGTAAAAATATTGACTGATAACAGAAAGTGTTCCAAATGTGGCTATTCTGATACATAGGTTTTAAAAAAAAGTATTTACAGAAAGGGTATGAAAGTTTCTGTGAATTTTATGCAAGTTAGCCTCCATTCTTCAATTCCCAAATACTTGATTTACAATTTTGCCTCCTTCATATATTTGCCCTTTTTGTTTCAAGATTTATAATTTTACCTTCAATACATCATTTTTTAATGTAAAAGGCATTCAACATATGTAGAAATAAAAAGCAGCATTTTAAATTAGTTGAGGTCAATGTTATTCTACTCTTAAAATAGTTTAACTAAAAAAAAATAGTT
This sequence comes from Tupaia tana, assembly GCA_026018925.1. Classification (NCBI taxonomy): domain Eukaryota; kingdom Metazoa; phylum Chordata; class Mammalia; order Scandentia; family Tupaiidae; genus Tupaia; species Tupaia tana. The sequence goes on along the minus strand of JAKSZU010000006.1, from coordinate 52,322,189 downwards.
TAAATGAATCTGGTGCTCTTGTCCAATAAAAACAGGTGATGGGAAATGCCTATCATTTGATTTTATAAGGATAAGCAACATTCACCTAACATGCTTGGATTTGGGAGCAGATTTCAATACATTGCTGCCCTGGCACATCTCAATTACTGCATAAAAAATCAAATCCAATGTCAAACCCAAAGCTTCAGAGGAAAAGAGTTTAGTTCCCCAGAAAATAGTGGTACCTTTACAGTGTGAAACTTTATCTAAAGTATATCGCCATTAAATCATGACTGCTGAAGCAATACTCTGAGGATTTACAGCAATACTTGGAAGTTCCTTCTAATGTACACATAAATAGAATCATGGAAACTTTTCATCTTACCTGTTTTATGGCCGTATAGATTTAATGAACCAAATGAAAACTGAACCTCCATTCTACATCCCATTCTTTATTTCTAGGTAAGATAAAATCTATTCTTATTTTCAAGATAGAGTTTTACATGTCATATTTCTTAAAAGCCACATGCAGGGAAATCATGTCTTAACTAGTTTTGTGCTCTCTTCATCTCGTACATGACTCCAGCAGGTTTAATATTGACATTCATCATCTGGTCAAGTCCTTCACATGTCCTTCAAACTAATCAAATTTGGGATTCACCATATTTTCTGCATGGCTAGGAGCAGTGCCAGCAGCAGCAGCCCCAGCCCAAGCCTGGTCACCATCACTCTGCCCATGTCATCTCTGTCGGTGGGCGATGCACCACGCTGGATATTGGGTGCTTCGAGAACCACTGTTTCAAGGCAGGCAAGGCCAAGGTCCTGCCTCTGATTTTAAAAGTAAAACATGCTGCTTATGACAGAATTAGACACTTGATACCAAATGAGTGCTTAAAAATATTTGCATCATAGAACAGAAACATTAAAATTACGTATGTTGAACAGCACAGGTTTGACTTGTTTCTTGATATAAGACATTTAGAAAAAAGTATACTTAATTTAAATGAAGGGAATAAGCAACTAAATAAATGAGACCTGACAATTGGCCTTTGATTTTTTTTTTTTAAAAGAGAGTTTTACTATAGGGTTCATATACTCACCAGAGATACAGAGGGAGACAGAGAGACAGAAAGCAAGAATTCCCACCCCCGTGCCCCCGCCCCTCCCAACCAGGGATGGCCACGCTGCAGTCCCTTTTCCTCCATTCTCCTCTTTGGATTTTGGGCATGTATGCACATGTACCCAGCATGAGTTTTAAGCTGGAAGCTCCAAGACCCTAACTGTGAGCAACTATGTGGGCATACAGCAACATAACCATTACACATCTGCTGGCTTGGAAAACATGCCAGGTTTGCTGGTATGCATGCCCAACCTCCCAAAAGGAGGAAGAAATGGAAGAGAAGGGATTACAATATAACAATTCCCCATGAATGATGTGTTCTCACCTTATTTTTTGTTTTTCTCTGGTGAGTGCACCACCCTCTAGCAAATTAAAAAAATACGTATTTTGAGTGTCTAATACCAATTATGTCATCTCCCTTTTTATTGGTAAACTGCTTTCTCCCTTCTTTTGTGTTTCCATTGCACTAATTTTTGCTCAAATAGATCCTGTCAATTGTATACTTGTTCTCAGAGTTGTTAGTGTCTTATTATTTCTTATTATCTCTTCTTGCCTAATTAATGGTTTTTTTTTGAGATGGATACTTAGATTATTTTCTTTCAGCCCTTTTTGATTTTTTTAGTGCAAAATGACCTTAAATTATTATTTATTCCTTTAATGGTTTAAATATCTCTCTAATTATGGCATTAACTGTACCTCAAAGGTTTTAATATTTTTTTGTTATTTAGTAAAAGTATATTTTAAGATTTCTTGTGATTTCTTCCTTGTCTATCAGTTATTTAAAAATGTTTTATTTGGAAATTTATAGCTTTTTTTTTTCAAACTTATTTCCATGGTTAGTTAACATGTTTTCTCCAATGTGAATGCTTTTAAATATCAGAAATTTAAGACTTCCTGTATGGTTTAGTATACAATTTATTTTGATATCTTTTTCATGTAGAATTGAAATTAATATATATTCTGTGACATTTGGATGCAGGAAATATATTTATGCTTTATAATTTACTTGTCCCAATTTTCTTTATTCTTACTTAGTTTTATTTGCTTGCCTTATCAGTTCCTGAGAAAATCATGTTAAATTATTTCACTATTGATTTATATGTCTCTATTTTTCCTCATAGGTGAGTATTAGCCCTTATAGGTGTTGAATTTGGAGTTTATATAACAATGTGCACAGAAATTTTAAGTTATTTACATTTCTAGCCCAAGAACAACTCTAATATTATTATATATCCTTTTTAAAGTCTCAATTAATTTATGCTTTAATGTTTCCATTGCCTGATAATATGTTGCTATATTGGTGTTTTAGTTAGTGTTTCATTGGTTTGTTTTTTTCCCCATCCTTTTACATTCTTTCTTTATCCCTATATTTAAGGTACTTAAGGTATATTTCTTTTTTAGAAAGAATTATTTAACTTTATTTACTTATTTAAATTTGGCAGAGTGAGAGACAGGGAGAGAGAGAGTGAAAGAGGGAAAGTTAGAAAGCAAGCTGCCAGGTCCAGGACTCAAATTGCAGTTAGTCATGTGGGAGTCCAGCATCTTAACTACCATGCCACCTGCCAACCCCCAGTACTTAAAGTATATTTCTAATAAGCCTATAATTTCCTCCAGACCAGTATGGCAGTATTTGCTTCTAGTTGCTATATTTACTTTGTTTATATTTAATATAATCACTACAGTTTTTGTGTCTAAATCTACCATTTTGCTCTTTGCTCTGTACCTTTGACTCCTTTTCTGACATATTTGAATTTGATTAATTTAATTTTCTATTACCTTATTTATTTTTAAGTTCTTTTATTGGTACAATAGAGATTACAACATGAATCTTTTTTTATTAAAAATATTTCTTGGGGACCAGCAGTTGGCATAATGGCTGTGTTGCTGGACTCCCATGTAGTTGATCGCGGTTCGAGTCCCGACCCGGTGGCTTAAAACTCATGCTAGGAGTGTGTGTGTGCGTGCCCAAGATCCTGAGAGGAGAATGGAGGAGAAGGGATTGTGGTATGGCCATCCCCCTTAGGGGGTGATTTCTCGCTTTCTGTCTCTCTGTCTCTTTCTCTGTGTCTGGCGAGCACATGCGCCCTATAGCAAACACCTCTCCAAAAAAAAAAAAAAAAAAAAAATATATATATATATATATGTATATATATGTGTGTGTGTGTGTGTATATATATATATAGATAGATAGATAGATAGATAGATAGATAGATAGATATACATTTTGGTTTGTTTGTTTGCTTACTATAAAGCGCATGCTTTCACTGAAAACACACACACAGAGAGAAACAACCCCCAAAGGAAATAGCCATGGCACAATCGCTTTTCCTCTATTTGCCTCCCAGGATTTTGAGTATGTTCTGATGCCCAGTGTTTTTTAAGCTGCTGGGTCCAGGACTTGAACTACTCATTCAACCATGTAGGATCCAACTGCCTTAACCTCTGTGCTAGCTGCTGACCTTCAACATGAAGGATAATTTATTAGTGTTTAATATGTCATTTCCATGCCTTACCATGCTCAATTTTATTTATTCCGCTTTAGCACATTTTGTCAAGGTAGTATTGGGTTTTGTCAGCAACATTTATTCAAATGTATCCCTTTTTAAAATTTTATTTATTATTATCATAATCTTGTTTATATTACATTGAATCACATATATCTTTACAGTGTATTACATTTCTTTTTCCAGAAGGAATATCCTGCATATCAGTCAAGACAAAGACATTACTATTCACATCATCATCATCAAATAGCTTTTCATCATTTTTTTACAGATTATTATTATTCTCATTATTTTTTTAAACATTTGACCACTATATATCATTTTGCTTGTGAAAAGAATCTATCCAACATGAAATACTCCTCAGACCAGTCCAGTTGAGAATACTATACATGTTGTCATCAACAGGAAATAATCCATTTCTGTGACCCACTAACGTCATGCCTCTCTATTTGTTATCTTGCTATCCGTCTCTATACTCTTCCCTTCTTCCCCTTCCCATTCCACACTGTGTTCAGCATCCCTAACTATTTTCATTGCTTTTATGCCCTCCAATATGGTAGAGATCCAAATGTATCTTTTTTTAAATTTCTTTAGTATTTCCTTCATCTTTTTACCTACCTGTTTTATATGGGTGTGTACGTGTGTGTGTTTGTGTGTTTTCTCTCTTTCCCCCTTTCATTTCATTCCTCCTTTCTTGCTAGCCTGCTTTTCTTCCCTCACCCTCCTTCTTCCTTCCTTCTGTCATTCTTAGAACTCCCTTTGGTGTTTTCTTTTGTATTCTTCTGTCAAATTTTCTTTGTTTTTCTGAAAATATTTGTATATTCTACTCCATATGAATATCATTTGTTTGTTTTCTAATGGTTATTTTGGTTGTTTTTATCATTTAGCTTTTACACACAATGCTAAAATATATTTCTTTGTGTATATATCACTTGTCAGATACTTCTTAGTGTGTCTGTAGAATAAATTTCCAGAATAATTGTTGCATCAAAGGATATATACATCTTTTATTTTAGTTTATGTTCACAAATACCCCAAGAGATTGGTCCGTGTTAACTCTCACAAGCCCATTTATGCCAAAACATGTTTCTCCACACCTTTCAAAGATGGTGTTACCTACTTGTTTGATATCTGTTAATCTGATATGTGAAAAGAAAAAATACATAGTAATTTATATTCATAATTTTCTTGTAATGCCAAAGGTCAAGGATCTTCTCTTACAGATGCCTGCTAGCTCCACCCACAGTACTCAATTGCAATCTTATTTTTTCAATGTTTACATACTATTTTTTATTTTTATAAAGTAAAAATTACAGTACTTTCTTTTTCAACAGAGACCTTTTACATTATTTTGTTTGTTAAATATTTCTTTCCTTTACCCCTCACACCCACCCTCTACCCCCTACACCCTTCCCTTACAGTCTCAACCATCAGACTATGACACCGGTTCCTGCCATTATATTTTAAAATATTATTTCTTATCTTTTTTTTTGTCTCCTTTGGGGTGTGAAAGTTTCAAAATAAAAATGGAGTCACTTAAGTCATCCTTGACTAGTGTGAGTCAGGAAGTCAGGAAGACTGTGGAGATGTTTTCTCATGCCAGCCTATCTGATAACAAGAACAGTTGGAGAACTCTGCCAGAATCTAGAATCACAATCTTGTACAAAGACCATTGCAACATGATATAAGGACTAATTCTGTAAAAACATTTTCCAGGGGCCAACAAGTGGTGTAGTAGTAAAGATGCTGCACTCCCACATGGACAATCATGGTTCAAGTCCTGGACCTGGCAGCTTGAAAATCATGACAGGCATGTATGCATGCATGCCCAGAATCCTGGGAGAAGAGTGGAGGAGAAGGGATTGCAGTGTGATTATCCCCCCAAAGGGTGATTTCTCACTTTTCCTTTCACTGTCTCTCTCTGCCAAGTGCACTTGCCTTATGGCACAAACCTTAATTTATTTTTTGTTCAACCATGGACAAATGCCACCCTTGTTATTATCCTGATAGGCAAGGTTAATTATTCCAAAACAATTAGTACAGTCTCTCCCCTCGGCCCTCCTGCTTGTGTTTTTGCCTTTACAAAACCTGTCTAAGGGAGTTCAACCACCAAAGACCCTCTGCCCAGACTTCACCCTCCTGCTCTCCAGATCTAGCCAGGAGCCAGGTTAGACACCCTACTTATCCTGTCTCTTTCTATCTCTCTCTATATATTTTTAATTTTTTTTAATTTTTAAATTAAAATTTTAGCTCTCTGCTGCTCTGCTGCTCTTTTGTCATTCTACTTTATTTTTTTTTTTTGAGAGGTGTTTTTTATTTGTTTTGTTGTTGTTGTTTTTGTTTGTTTGTTTGTTTGTTTTTTTTTTTTTTGCTATAGGGCATGTGCGCTCACCGGACAGAGAGTGACAGAAAGACAGAAAGTGAGAAATCACCCCCCAGGGAGGATGGCCACGCCGTAATCCTTTCTCCTCCATTCTCCTCTCAGGATCTTGGGCGTGGGCATGAGTTTTAAGCCACTGGTTCTGGGACACGAACCACGGTCGACTACATGGGAGTCCAGCGACATAGCCAGTACGTGCTAACTGCTGGCCCCTTGTCATTCTACTTCTTAACTTTCCCCCATAGGATAAGTCAATCAGCAGCCATCTATATTTGAGTTCTGAGTGGCCCCATTCGTGTGGCATGCTAGTGCACCACGCAGTTTTCAGTTTTTGACAATTTTTTTTTTGTTTTCTTATTGTTTTTGTCTTGTTTTGCTTTTCGTTGGTTTTATCTATTCCTTTTCCTTTTCTTTTTAACCTTTCTCACTTTTCTGCTCAGCCTCCACACACTGATTTTTCTAGACAGTTCTAGGTGCTCAGTAGCCAAATATCTGAATACTTTTAGGGTCAGATTAATCCTAAAATTTCATTGAATCAGCTGTGCAAAGGGAGAAAAACGGTACCGTTTACAGACTGCAGGTCACCTACTTCTACATTCTTCTTCTTCTTTTTTTTTTTTTTTTTTTTTTGAGAGGTTTTTGCTATAGGGCGCGTGCGCTCGCCAGACAGAGAGAGACAGAGAGACAGAAAGTGAGAAATCACCCCCCAGGGGGGATGGCCACGCCTCAATCCCTTCTCTTCCATTTTCCTCTCAGGATCCTGGGCACGCACGCACACGCACCTGGCCTGAGCTTAAGCTGCCGGGTCCAGGACTTGAACCATGGTTGACTATGTGGGAGTCCAGCAACATAGCCATTATGCTAACTGCTGGTCCCTCTACAGTCTTCTGAATGCTCAGATTTAACTCAAAAAAAGGGAAAAAACATATAATCCATAAGATGACCAGAAAATACCTCAGAAGCACAAGAAATATGAGAAACCAAGAAAATATCTCTCCACTAATGAAAAAGAATTACTCCTCCTCTTCCACAAAGAATACAAGGGGACACATGGAAATTTCTGATAAGGAATTTAAAATATTCATAGTGACAAAGCTAACAGAGATGCAAGAGAATAGAGACAATGAACTCCAGAAGATGCAGGAGTATAGAGACCCTGAGTTCCAGGAAGTGAGGAAGTTCTTGCCTGCTCTGAAAGAAGAGATAAACATCATAAAAAAGAATCATATGGAACTGTAAGAGATGAGGGCTATAATACAGGAAATCAAAACTTCTGTTGATACTATCAAAAGCAGATTAGATCATGAAGAAGATCAAATCTCAGATGTAGAAGATAAAACCTCTGACCTAGAAAAGTTCACCAAAAAGACTGAGAAAATAACCCCCCAAAATGAGAATAGCATACAAGTAATACTAGATACCATTAAACACCCAAACATCCAAATCACTGGTATCCCAGAAAGTGAAGAAACTAATAAGGGCATTGATAATCTATTCCATGAAATCCTGGAAGAAAACTTTCCAAACCTGGAGAGGTACTCAAATATCCAGATCCAAGAAAGGCAAAGGACCCCACAAAGGAACAACCTAAGAAGATTTTCCCCAAGGCACATCATAGCCAGGTTGACCAAAACCACATAGTTATGATACTAAAACTGACAAGAGAGAATGTCAAGTTACTTTCAAAGGATATCCCATAAGGTCATTGTCAGACTTCTCATTGGAAACAATGCAAGTGAGTAAAGAATGGGAAAATATATTAAAGTGTTAAGTGGAAAACAATTTCAACCAAAAATACTATAGCAAGCAAGATTATCTTTCATATGGGAAAAAAAGACAAAAGATTCTCAAATAAACAAAACCTGAAAGAATTTACCAACACCAAACCAGCTCTCCAAGAAGTGCTGAAGGGAGTCTATACCAGGAAAACTAAAGTTGGACACACAGAAATAAGTGTACAAGAAACAACCAAGAAAATGGTCATCCTAATGGTAGGGACAAGTCCGGAGTTGAATATTAACTTCCAGAACTTAAATGGAAAGATCAGACCATAGTAACACCACAAATTCAATAGAAGAGAGATTAACTACGTGATTCTGAACTATTAAAATAGAATTCTTTTACTTTAGACTGAAACATTACTAATTTTCTTTGATGCTTTGATTTCCATATTTTTTCTTCTCTTGAACTGTCAATAGGTTCATCTACCTACTATTTGAACTGAATCCTAACCTTTTTTCCTGGCTTTAAGTTTTAAGCAATTTTCTCTTAACATTTTTTGATTTTGATATAGCCCCAGTGAGGTGCTACTTTGTAGTATGTTCATTTTATTCACTGAGGTTTATGCCTAAAGTCAGACATGCATTCATAAATATGTATATATCAGCTGTGCTTGCTATTGAAAGTCTTTAAATTAATTAAGATCTTTAGTGAATCAATAATACGTAGAAAAAAAAGACATGGAAAACAACTGTTCAGAGACAGTGTGGGAGAAGGGGGAGAGTTGGCAGAAGGTAAGAGGTAGGGAATCAAGGGGGGAGGAAAATAAAAACAAAAATGTATAAGAAACAAGAAATAGAAAATTTTTTGTTGATGATAACATGTACAGTAATATCCTTGAATGAGCCAATATACAATGTATACTGGATGGAAAATCTCATTTTGTGTACTGTATTAATGTACAGTGAATGACAATCAATCAATCAATAAATTAGCTCTTGTCTAAGGGAGCCGGCAGGTGGCATGGTAGATAAAGGTACTGGATTCCCATGAGGCTGACTGCGGTTCAGGTCCTGGACCTGGGGGTTGCTTTCTCACTTTCCCTTTCTCTCTTTGTCTTTGTCTGGTCAAATTAAAAAATAACAATAAATGAAATTAAATAAATAATTATTAAAAAAAAAACTGTCTAAGGATTAAGAGACCTCAGAGAACATGTTTGAAAATTATGCTCCTCAGGGCTGCCTTGCCAGTTGTAGTCATTCATATTTGGCTTAAAGTAAACTTCCTCCAATATCTTAGCTCATTTTGCTTATTTTAGTTTTACAAGGGATTCTGAGTAAACCTCATGTGTATTCTTTCACTGTGTCCCTTCTGTCCGTTATGTTTCTTATGAATAGCCTATCTTTTTATTTATTCGTGATTCTGTCTAGTTTATGTTGACCTTTTACTTCACTAGCCTTCTCTCTGCTGCTAATGAACATATATTTTGACTACTTTATTTTAACTAAATAATGATTTTAATCAAATTTCTATTTGATTCTTTTTGTAGGTTGAGATTTTCTACTAATTCTCTGTCAGTTCATCTAATTTCTAATATTTATTCATAACATCTATCATTTAAAATGAGTCTGACACCTCTAATATCTAAATATCCTACTAAGTCTTCCTTTAGCTTTTTTTCTCTTGATGTTTAGTCTCTTCTCATCATTTTACATCTCTCTTTTCTTAATGAGAGCCTGTTTATATAAGAAATACTTAGAGATAATTTGAGTCTCTGGTTATTGTTATGTTTCTCCCAAGAGAATCTGCATTTTTAAAATGAGAGTAGATATAGAAGGAGAAATCTTTTATCCAGTCCAAGTAATTAAAATCCAAATTTAAGAGCTCATATATATCAATATGTTTGTTTTTACCTTCCTGTTCTTTAAGAACCCCTACTGAAAGATTGCTTCTTACTAAAGCCTTTCCTTCTTGGCATAGTTAGATCTCCTGCTTTTGTTTCCTAGGTCCCGATTCTTCTAAACTTCTCAAGAGTTAAAGTTGCATCTAATGTTAGTTTCTGCATTTTCCTTCTCTCTTGCTTTCCTCTTCTTTCAAATGGATCTTTTATAAATCTTTTCTATTGTAGTAGTTTTTTTGCAGAAACTTTGGTCTGATATAAGTTAATATATTACAGCAAGAAATCGGCATTTCATGCTCAGCTTTTAATCATGAGAATCCAAATTATAATATATCCTACTATTTTTATTAGCATAGTACTACATTACACTTTTGTTATCCTAGCACAAATTCTAGTAAACTGTCTTTCCTCAAAAATAACAATTTGCATTGACATATCTTTTTGATAAACTATAGTTTTAAAAAAAATTTGCAGGGTCCCAACATCTTTCAGATTTTATCCCTGTTACAAGTACACTTCATGTATCCTAAGAGGAAGGGTTACTTACTGAATCATTAGAAAAGCCATGATGTATTTTTTTCTGTTTTTCTGTGCAAAATGTGTCATGAGTTTCCAACAGCTCACTGTATTTCCTCAGGTAGACTGAAATTCATTTAATGGATTTTTTTTTCTTTTTTTTTTTTTGCACACCATGGCAAGGACAGGAGAGGACCACACTCCACTCAACCCGGTGGCTCCCACAGGAAAAGCAACAGAATATTTTTATACACAAGTAGAATGTGGTTTCTTTTGGATCTTACCAACCTTTTTTGTTTCTCAAAGAATTTTATATTTGCTTTTGAAAAGACATAATTTTTTTTTTAATATTGGAAACATCAATCACATACCAGAATCTTCCAATAGACCTAATTCATCTTTCTTTCTTGGTGCTTTGCTGCATAAACGATTCATTTCCAACAAACCATTAATAAATGGGATCACCACTTTTGAAATGTACTTAAATTCCCTCTTTCTTTGCATTGATCTATACATTACTTCTTGCTGGAATCTATTACATTCTTAGTATCACTCACTAAATCATATATATTGGAAAATAATCCATTTAAATGATACAACCTTTATAACTCTTGTTAGAACCACTTAAGACTACTTTGAAAGAAAAATGGAAAAAAATAAAAAAATGGCGGGGAAAAAAAGAAAAATGGTCCATAATTCTGTGCAATGCATGTAAACTCCGGAAGCATAATGTTTTACCTCACGGTTACTAAATTAATTCACACATTATTGTAATCACTTTGAAAACAGGAGCCTGATCCTAAATAGTTTGCATTTCCTACTACTTGAGTGTTTTACATGTTGTAGCTATTCACTTTTAATCAAATCAAATTATGATACTGATAGATATTCAAAATTTACATGCTATAAATAATATAATTATATTGATTACTTTTTAAATGTTTACAGTATCTCCAGCAGAATTCTACAGGGGTTTTGGAATTCTTTGTAAAAATTAAGTAATTCTGTACCATAATACTAAAACTGCTTCAAGTAAAGAAATACAAAGAACATGAATATTGTACGTATTATAAACTCTTAGGTTCCCAGCATTTGAATGAAAATACTGTGAGTCAAGCTCTTACTATAATTTTGTTCATAATCAATTGGAAAAGCTATTTTCCTTTCCCTGGCTTTTTGTTTTTATTATTATTTCATAATTCTCCCTACTCACATCAATCAACTGGAAAGATAACTAAAAACTTCATTGGAAATGGCTAAGTCTTAACAATATTGTACTAGAGGAATTTATCTGAAGCTGTAAAATCTGTGTGGCATTTTAAAAGAATAATAATTTTGAACTTTAAACTATAATTTTTGAAAATTTAGAGCATGCATCAGTGGATAGAAATAAGCAAATATATCTACAACATTTTGGCTTGACAATAATTTTTTTTTTCTTTTTTTGGAGAAGTTTTTGCTACAGGGCATGTGCGTTCACCAGAAAGACAGAGAGAGACAAAAAGTGAGAAATCACCCCCCCAGGGCAGATGGCCACGCCACAATCCCTTCTCCTCCAATTCTCCTCTCAGGATCTTGGGCACACATGCACATGCACCCTGCATGAGTTTAAGCCACCAGGTCCAGAACTCGAACCACTGTCGACTACATGGGAGTCCAGTGACAGCAATTATGCTAACTTCTCGTCCCAACAATCATTTGTTTTTCAATGACAACTTTCTATTTTTAATGGTTCTTAATTTTGTAAACAGAATCATCAGTCCTTATCAAGGACTTAAACCAAGTATAGAACTGTTCTCACAAAGCTAACAAACAGCATCCATGTCATGCAAGTTACTATCTATTGACAATAATAGGTGATAGAGTCTTGCTAAATATCACAGATCCCATTTGATGATATACAAGCTTTCCCACCTATCAATACTCAGTCAGCATGGTATTTGTCTCAACCTTCTGTGTTCTTTTGGTAACTTATGGTAGAACAAGTTATAAAAATTCAGCAGTCAAAATTTTGCTGACAATTTTCCCACTGAAATATGATACAAAAGAAAGCCCAGCTTGCTTTTCTCCAGGTGCACTTGCTCTGACATGCCAAAAGAGCATAAAATAATATATGATTGTCAGTTAAGGAAGCAAGTAAAATTCAGAGATATCCAGGGGAAGAATATGTTGACCAGGTCAGATTATTTTTATAGTACCATTTTTAGCTGCAAATATTCTTCACTGAAGAGAAAGAGAATAGCTTGGGGAGTCATTGAAATACCAAAATGTGGATTTAACCATTTTTTAAATAATTCAGTGGTTTATCAAAAACTGAGACTATATGATACAAATAGCTTTAGGTGGACTTAAGAGATTTGCTACCCAAGATAACATGAAAATCCTTAAAAAATTTCTTTATAAGGTCATCAATCTCATTTATGTTTATTATTATGGTCAATATATTTTATCTCAACTGACATACAGATACACACTTTTTCATTAAGTCATCTTTTATGTATCATTTAATGTACAATATAATACCCATAGTATCCTTTTAAAAAAATCTATGTATTTCATAAAAAATAATAGTGAAATAAGCTATAATCTCTTTCCTAGAGTTACATTTACAGAAATTTTGTTTAAATTTAATTAGCATCTTTAAGTCATTGATTTTAATTGTAGAGTTTAATGAGTTCTGAGTGTATACATACCAATCACAGGACACACATTTCAGACAGGCCACAGAGCCCTCCTGCTCTTTTGACACCTTTGTTCTTTTTTTCCACGGGCACCTACTGATATGCTTTATGTCACTGTAAATTAGTTGTATGTTCTAACATTGTATGTAAAACAGATAGGATAGTGTTTACTCTTTTTTTCTGACTTTTTACCTAGTGTAGTAAAACATTTGAGACTCATCCATATGCTTATATTTATTAGCCATTCATTGGTTTTTATTGTTAAGTATTATCCCATTGTATTTTGTTTTTTATTTATCGAATCACCTGCTAATGAATGTTTTAATTGTTTCTAATTTTTGGTTATTATGAATCAAATGTCTATGAATATTCATGTATGAGTCCCTATGTTGATACATAGTTTTATTTCTCCTCGAGTAACATATAGACATAGAAGGGCTGGGCTTTATGCTAAATATATGTTCAATTTTTTTTCTTTTTTTTTTTTGAAGAGGTTTTTTATGCTGTAGGGCGCATGCACTCGCCAGAAAGATAGAGACAGAGAGACAGAAAGTGAGAAATCATCCTCCAGGGGGGGATGGCCACGCCACAATCCCTTCTCCATTCTCCTCTCGGGATCTTGGGCACACACGCACATGTGCCCGGCGTGAGTTTAAGCCACCGGGTCTGGGATGTGAACCGCGGTCGACTACATGGGAGTCCAGCGACATAGCCATTACGCTAACTGCTGGCCCCAATATATGTTCAATTTTTACAAAAATGTCAAATAATTTTTCAAAAGGTTTGTACCATTTTACGTTTTCTCAAGTGTATGAATGTTCCATTCTCTCCACATCTTGACCAGAATTTTATAGTGTTTATGTTTTAGTTTTAGCTATTCTATTGAGAGTATAGATAACTACTTTATCTCATTGAAATTTTAACGTGCATTTTCCTAATGACTAATGATATTGTGCATTTTTTTCATGTGCTCATTTGCCATCTGTAAATTTCCTTTTGTGAAAATGTATTCAAATCTTTTACCCATTTTTATTGTTTTGTCATTGTTATCTTCTTAATAAGAGGTAGTAAGAGTTCTTTATGCATTCCAAATGCAAGCCCATTATCAGACATATGCATTGAATATTTCTTTTCTGTCTGGCATACATTCTTATTTCTTTTAATCAAGTCTCTCAAAGACTAAATGTTTTCAAATTTGATTTAAAAATTATATTTTTGTCATAACTTATGTGTTTACTGTCCTAGGAAGTCTTTATTAAGCCAAGGTCCCCAGTCAGCCTGCTTTTGTTTACTTTCCAGAGTCCTCTGGTGGTTGCTTTTTGAATTTTGTCTGGAATTTATCTTATTTGTTTATTTATTTTTTTTTACTTTTAATCACAGTACACCTTTAAAATGTACAAAATGGTTTTCCCCAGCATGAATGTAGTCCATATCAGTCAGGTGAAAGATACTTTCTGTTTTGTGTCTATAAATTTTTTCCCCTGATCCCCTTTCCCACCTCCATATTAGCTACCCCCTCCTATACTGTCTATAGTATCTACAGTTTCTATATCTTACAAACCCTCAGTTTGTGCCATGACGTGCAGACATTTTGTATATATTGAGCAGGAACATAAAATGCTTGTCTTTCATAGTCTGGCTTGCTTCACTCAGCATTTAAATCTTGTGTATTTTTCTGCTTTGTGTCAAAAGTCAAGATCTCACTGTTTTATATGTCTAAGTAGTATTACATAGACTATATGTGCCATATTTTTAATCCATTCATCTGTTCTTGGACATTTGGGTTGATTTCACGTCTTAGCGATTGTGAATAATGCTGCAATAAACATGGATATGCAATTGTTTTCCAATTGAGTGCTGAGTGTTTTCCTATCTTTTGGGTAGATACTCAGGAATGGAATTGCTAGGCTGTAGAGTAGTTCTATTTATAGGTTTTTGAGAAACCTCTATATTCTCCACAGTGGCAGTACTAATTTACATTCCCACCAACAGTGTTGAAAAGGTCCCTTTTCATCATAGTCTTGCCAGCACTTATTGTTATTTTTTTAATCTTAGCCATTCTGACTGGTGTTAAGTGATATCTCGTTATCATTTGATTTGCATTTTCATTATGATAAGAGATGAGTATTTTTCTTAGTTACCTTTTGGCCATTCATTTGCTATCCTTGGAGAGTTGTCATTCGTGTGTAAGATAAGGGACTGATAACCAGAAGCTACAGGGACCACAAGAAGCTTACCCACAAAAAAACAATCTAATTAAAACATGGGCAAGTTTTTCTTTTTATTATTATTATTATTTATACATTCAATCACTATACATCCTTTACATTGCAAAGAAAATTTATCCACTATGAAATAAACCTCAGACCAGTCCAGTTGACAATACTATACATGTCATCAATAAGTAATAAATAATTTCTGTGTCCCACAATGTCTTCTCTCTCTAATTTTCCCCTAAATTTCCTTCCCTACACTCTTCCCCTCTCCCGCTCTCCTTCCACTTTGACCCCAGTGTCCATTGCTATTTTCTATGCTTTTATGTCCTCCCATCTTTCAGTCTCTATCATAGAGTACAGTCGGTATATGTTAAGTGGAGACATGCAGTGTCTCACTTTCATAGCCTTTCTTGCTTCACTCAGCAATTAATCTTCCATATTTGTCCACTTCCAACAAATGGAAGGGTCTTGGGAACCAGCAGTTGGCGTAATGGCTATGTCGCCGGACTCCCACGTAGTCAACCGCGGTTCGTGTCCTGGACCTGGTGGCTTAAAACTCACGCCGGGCGCGTGTGCGTGCGTGCCCAAGATCCCGAGAGGAGAATGGAGGAGAAGGGATTGCGGCGTGACCATCCCCTCTGGGGGGTGATTTCTTGCTTTCTGTCTCTATGTTTCTCTCTGTCTGTCTGGCAAGCGCATGCGCCCTATAGCAAAAAACCTCTCAAAAAAAAAAAAAAGGAAGGGTCTTGTTTTTTACTGAATAGTATTCCATGGAGTATATGTGCCACACTTTTTCAATCCATTCATCCGTTCATGGACTTTTGGGTTGGTTTCATGTCTTAGTAATCATGAATATGCAATATACATAAATGTGCAAGCACTTTTCCTACTGAGCATTCTCCTGTCCTTTGGGTAGATATCCGGGAGTGTAATTGCTGGATCATGTAGCAGTTCTATTTGAAGGTCTTTGAGGAACCACCACCATATTGTTTTACACAGTGGCTGGACCAATTTACATTCCCACCAGTAGTGTAGGACAGTTCCCTTTTCACCACATCCTCACCAGCACTTATCATTTTTTGTTTTTTTCATCTTTGACATTCTGACTGGGTTAGGTGTTAACTCATTGAGGTTTTGATCTACATCTCCCTTATGATGAGAGATATTAAGCATTAAAAAAAAGTACATTATAACATGATTTAAATTATTAAATTATTGTTTTTCTGCAAAAAAGCGGGGGGGAATGAGTTGTCTGGAATTTTTAATGTTAATAATTGGTAGAGCTAGGCTAAGTGACTTTTCCTCTTCTTCAGTACTTATCTTCTAACAAGTATTTTTTTTTTTTTTTGAGAGGTTTTTGCTATAGGGCGCTGTGCTCGCCAGACGGACAGAGAGAGACAGAGAGACAGAAAGCGAGAAATCACCCCCCAGGGGGGATGGCCACGCCACAATCCCTTCTCCTCCATTCTCCTCTTGGGATCTTGGGTACGCACGCACATGCTCCCGGTGTGAGTTTTAAGCCACCGGGTCCGGGACGCGAACCACGGTCGACTACGTGGGAGTCCAGCGACATAGCCATTACGCTAACTGCTGGTCCCCCTAACAAGTATTTTTGAGACACTGGGAAAAGTTAAGATGAAGAAATGTTTGCCCTTACTTAATTGAGCTCTTATTTGAGAGAATGAAATTTAAATGAGATATTCTGAAAGTATCTAAAAATTGATATATGAGAAGCAACACGTAATAAAGGTACAGATCTGGACTTATTTTAATAGGGCCTCACTTTTCTTATTGCCTGGCAAAATATGACATTTAAAAGAACTATAATTCACTTCTGGTCACAATTGTATAAAATCCTATAGTCCAGTCCATTTTGCATGCTATATTTTTTAAGAATTATTTATTTTTGTTTATTATTTTTAATTTGCTATAGGACATGCGTGCTCACTAGAGAGACAGAGGGTTGGGGAGAGAAAGCATGCTTCCAGTCTGCCATGTGGGAGTCTAGAGCCTTAACTACCATGCCACCTGCTGGTCCCAACATGCTATATTAAAGTATTTTCTTTATGTGGGGGGTGGTGGTGTCTAGTCCTGAAACCACAATCTCTCACATCAAATACTCAAATAGAGCCTGGAGAAGATGGATCGTGCTTCTCTTCTTTAGCATTCAGCATCAGAGATTGCCACATTGTCTAAACCAGTCTGTTAGAGAAGGCAGGACCAGTGCTCATGTATTAAATGGTGATTTCTCTTTTTCTCTCTGTCTCTCCAGCAAGCACACACACCCTTAAGCAAAAATCTCTCTTAAAAAGGGAGGAGGGTGGAGGCATTGGTGCCATTTGTATGAAACTCAGGAATCTGTTCATTAATCTACCTCATTCTAGGGCACCACCGAGTTTCTCCCTTCTTCTAAGACAGACAATGTAGGTGGATACCAGTCCTGAGAAACTCTGACCCATGCTCCAAGAGCATTGATCTGTAAAAACTGGGTCCCACGATCGTCACCTTTGATATGAGAGGTGTAGATTTTATAAGAATGTTTTCTAAGAATGCAAATACTTTAAGTCTTGCTCAGTTTTTCTGATGGAGAGGGAGAGAGAGAGCAACTTTTGGTATTGTGGCACATGGTGAAAGGCCTGTAATGATAACAGTGTCAACTGGTTTCTAGTGCATCACTCTGCCAGCTATGCAAAATGCTAAAATGTTTCTGGAAAGCGAATTATTGATTTCATCCTGAAAGGGAGAAAGAACAGTATATTAAATCTTTCCAAATATTTTTCAAGCATTAAAAAATGAAAACTGAGCACTTTTGAATCTTTTTTATTGTGTGTAGCTTTAAAGAAATATACCACATACATTACTTTTGTTTTAAGTCATTTTTAAGCTAATGGGAATTCTGATACTTTAGCAAATTATTTTTAAATGATGACATTTGATTTCATTTGATGAAGCTATTGAAGGTTTTAAGTACTGAGAAAATAAATAAAAAAATACAAATCTTATAATATTCTTGATTATGGAAAATGATAAGCTCTCTCCCTAGGTCATACTTCTCATGAGTAAAAAAAATCTCTTTTCTTCTTTGATTAAGATCAGTGTAATAACCCAAACTGGCAGTTGTGAGTTTCACAATCTGTGTTTTTGATTTTTATCTTCGCAAGTGAAAAGAGACAGGTTGTTACCCAGATGGAGGAGCTCCACAAATGCCAGTGTAGTTGAGTTTTAAAAAATAAATATGCAATGGATTCTTTTTCAGCCATGGCCAATATTATTCTAAGTAAAAGAGGTATTTCATCTCCCATAATGGCAAGAATTTCAAAACCAGTGATATTGAAAAACATTCCAAGCCATACACACGTTTCTGCTAATTTTTTGTTTTAAAAGTAGCCACATTTCTCAATGCCCTGTATTATTTATTTTGCAGTACTATAGGAAAACACAAAAACACTCCATTTTTATGTTACATAATGGTCTGCCATACTTACTCCTTACTTAGCCCATGGGGTAAGAGAAAGTAAATTTCCTGGAATAATCCTGCAATGATCCGTTTCTTGGTCTTCCTCTCCTAAAGTCCCACAGAGCAGACAGACTCCAGACAGTTTCGCTGGTGAGTTATATATAAAATTAAGTGAAGAAATCATTCCAGTATGCACAAACTTGTCTAGAATATAAGAAACTAGTATTATAGCAAATGCTAAAAAAAAATTATGAGACAGATAAATTATCAGTCTCATGTGTGACTATAGAGGCAAAAAATCCTCAACAAAATAACCAACATAATCTAGCAATATATTAATTATAATGTAACCAATTTGGCTTTTTTATAGAAAAGCAAAGTTTGCACATTTGTTTCATATGAAATATTAATTGTGATTCTTCACAATAGAGAGCAAATGAAAAACATAGAATGATATAAAGTTTTATGTTTATTTCTTCCATGAAAGACACAGAGAGAGAAGCAAAGAGACGGGTACCCCTAAGAGGGTCTTCATGCCATGATCTCAGCTGGTCTCAGCCAGCCTGGACCCTGGGCATTCATGTGCACACTTGACGAGTACAGAAGAGGACCTTCCCATCGGGGGAGTCAGTTGTGTGACTGATGCATCACCAGCTGGCCCCAGATTGTTACTAATAGATGGGAAAAAAGCATTTGACTAAATTTAGCTTCATTCATAAAGAAAAGAAAAATTCTTAGAAACTAGTTTAAAAAGGCAAGCTTAATAATACAATATGTATGGTTTCTAAACAGTCACTTAAAGTGTTGCCTAACTAGTGTAATTTCTTAAAGAATTATTTTGTTTAACTTAATTTAGTAATTTTAATTTGGCCAGAGAGGGACAGAGAGAGAGAAAGCGAGAAAGCAAGCCGCCAGATCTGGGACTCAAACTGTGGCCCGCATGTGGGTCTAGTGCCCTTAACCACCACGTGACCTGCTGGCCTCTTGACTAGTGGTAACTGAATGAAGTAATTTGTCTAATGACCTCTTTTCTGTTAAAACAAGATGCCCTCACTTTTAATCAAAATGAAAAGGTACCTGGTGCATTTAAGAGGATGGCCAGGTATAATCTTTGAAAAGATTGAATACAGGTGATTTAGTGAAATAAGATGCAGCCTCTGCTGCTACAGCTAGCCCTGACTGCATAGAAATAGCCATAATTCATAGCCTGACTTGCTTCACTCAGCAACAAATCTTCCATACTTGTCCACCTTCTATCTTCTCCACAGGGTTGGACTGAGGTGTGTATCATGCTGGGTAAAGTCTCTTGACAATCTAAATGATGTATAGTAATTAAATGTATAAATAAAGAGAAGGGGGAGGGGGAGGAGGGGGAGGAGGGAGAAGAGGGGGAAGAGGAAAAAATATCCATCATTTTCTTTCCTAATTTCAGGTTTCCCTCGCTCAATCAGCATGTTCGCAGGTTTGGAGTAGGAAATTCACCTACCCCAGCAGGTTACAGTGAATCCCCTGAGTTACTACCACTATTGGATGATTCCAAACAAAGGATAATTATAATCAGTACCAACTTATCTGGAAATCAGTCATGGTGTTCTATCCGTTAGTCACAAGGACATACTCATTAGCCATAGCTATGCATTTAGAACAAGGCTTAGGTACAATGATAGTAGTGTGATATGGGATTTGGGGTAGGGTATTCAAGTAATTTACTTATATCTTCCTGACTTGCTTAAACATGTTCCTGAGTGGATGGAATAGATTGCTACCTGACCTTTTGATGTTGGGGATCTAGTAATACCAGGTCATGATGGGCTCCTCTGATAAGGTTGTCACTTTGTATCTGCAAAGTGCTCTGTCAGGTGCTCTATCTCTATGAAACGCAGTAACACACCTAAGAGTATCTTTTGAGAAGAGTAGTTTTCGGCTGTAGATGCCATGGATTTTCTCCATGATCTTATAGATCTGTACAGTGATTCTATTAATGGGACATATCATAAATTCCACATGGTATCCTAATCCTCCATGGCTCTAGTGAATCTTGAATCTTAAACCCTGAGAGTTTTGATCCATATTTTTTTCTTATTCTAAGCCCTGCTTACAATTGACTGCCCTCTGAGTCACCATAAAAGTTTTGTTTTGTTTTGTTTTGTTTTCCATAGCTCTATTAACCAATGAAAGTTTCCTATCAGCTACTAAAGATATCAACCCCAATTATATTTTGGGGAACATGGAAATAAATTCCTATGAATGCGTTGAATTTTCTTTAATATACATTTTGATTTATCACTTGGATTCAGTAAATCTCTTCTCTCATTGTAGGAATAAAATGGCATTTTAGATCTGCTAGTATCAATGCCAACTCAATCCCTCCATCAGTTCTATGACTCCACATACTACTATCTCCAGCACACAGTTATGTAGGTTTATTTTGTAAAGAATTGGGAATATTTACTATATGTAAAAGTGGTACATTGGCAGGGACCTTTCTCAAGTGACCCCCAGTCTCTCTTTCTTCCAGACAATGTGCTCTGGGTCTGTGGACTAACTTTGATATGAGACCTTGGTGGAGAAGTATGATACTATATTGGCTAATAGTAATCTTCTGCTTGACAGATTTTGAGATATCTGTCATCTGTCTAGTTATACTAGTCAAATAATACTCTAAGTAGCTGTTCATCAATCTTGCCTCAAGGAACATCATGATTTGTTATCCATTGCTTAATTCCAGCAAGACTAGGTAATCAGATGACATGCTCATCATGGATCATCATACTTTGTTCACTTAGCTAGTGACCATTAAATGTTCACCTAAATTTCACCATTCAAGGTTCCCTCATTTCCTTGATACTGGGGAGTTCAATTCCTCAGCAGCATCTTTATCCTCAGCCTTTACCTACAAGAACAATGACCTACAGTCTCATATTTGTGAGCATTCTCCTATTAGTACATATCTTCTTGGTTTAAAGTGTGAATTCAGAGACCTCCTGGAGATAAATCATTGTTAGATGTTGGGTTCTCAGGTCTTGTATAGCCTATCTATTCTAACATGGCCTTCTCCATGATCCTTATAACATTTCCTTAGTAGTATTCCATACAAATTATAGTACTTCAACTTTATTTACTGTAAATCATCATTATGTCTCAGCTTCAAGACATGATTTTAGAGAACTGTAAGAACTGGGTCCAGATGTTCTTGCCAGAACATTAGGTTATATACCATTGCTAAGCAACCCATGTTAATAAGATTTCCCCATCCTAAGTTAAAGTCTACTTCTCAGCTCAGAGTCGCACTATCAAGATTTATTCCTATATATGTTAATCCCTAGCTATAAATATTGGCAGCCCATTATTATTTTAAGGCTCAGCTAGGCCAGAAGCTGCTCAGGCTAACCTGGTCATGGAGAAATTGAAAAAGAACTGGTGGGAAGTAGAATTGCTGTAGACTTACCTATTCCCTACATCAATAAGGAATTCAGATACTATTAGTAGAGTCCTATATTCAAGTGCCTGTAGAAGGCAAGTCTTTGGTAGTCAAGTATTTGCTAACATAGAGTACTTCAGTGAAAATAAGGAATATAATAGAATTGATTTTTTTTTTTAAAGTGCACTGGAGAATTGGCAGAAAATTATGAGCTCAGGGCTTTAAATTTTCAGCTCATTTACCTTATAATTTATATATTTTAACTCTTCCCTCACCCCTGCCACTTTCCTACCACCTAAGGTAAGATAAGGGTAGGGTATTGTCCAGACATACACTGATTTTAACCCCCTCCCCATCCCCAATATCTGGCTTTTCTCTCCTCTCTCCCTCAAAAAGTGGCCTGTGACCAAAGCTGGTCTCTGAAGAATGTGTACCTCTCTAGTAATGAGTTACAGAATGTAGGCAGTTGAACTGAGAGAACATAATTAGCTGACTGTAAAACTCTGTAAGAGTTTGAGGAGACTACATGTCTACATGTGCCCAAGCTTGTTTGATCTGATTGTTTTAAAACTGCTTGCTGTTTGTCATTGAGGAGTGGACTCTTCACTGAGTGGACATCATTGGTGCCTTCTGTAAGTCAAATAAGTCTACCTGCTGGGCCTCTGAGTGGTTTCTTTGGAATAAACATAATGCACAAGTCCTCTCAGAGTGGGGTTATCGTATAGTAAGTATTTAACTCATATCTCAATATTTAAGTATCAGGAAATCAAAGTTATAGGTCATATGTGACTCAGATGAGAAATGAACATCACCCAATAATGAGTGAAAAGACTATTGGATCTCTTGGAGAGAAGGTTAACTTATTTGCAATTGTATGAGAATAGCGATATTAGTGAAAACAAGTTTTTGCTTTTTTCTTTATTTGGAAATTAAGTAATAAAAAAAGAGATATATTTCCCCTTCAAAACTATAAATGTTGAATAGAATATTTTTTTTAATTCTAAGAAGAATGGCTGTTTTGATGATTTTGTTAGTTTTATTGCCTTGTTCAGAGAATGCTGTTTTACTTCTATTTTTATGCAATTTGTTGTTTTACAACTTGCTTTATCACATGTCAACATCCTGTCCATCTAGCAATATATCTCATTTATTTGATGGAGTAAATATCATTCAGTTTTCTTTTTTTTTCTTCCTTCCTTCCTTGTTTCTCTTTATCCTTTTCTCTTCCCCCCTCCCATTTTTTATCTACTGAGCTGTGAGTTCTTTGAGGACAATGACTGTTTGTAATTTTTACTTATAGGTAGTCTTAGTATAAATTTATTGAAGTAGAATTCATCCAGAATGATGGATTTAGTATGCTTTTTCAAGAAATGTTATTAGTTCATTAAAGTAGATAATGTGATGTAGTAAAAAGCTTAGACTAGCATCAGAAAGGCATGATTTTAACCTAAGTGACTTTACCCAACATACTTGAATTCTCTATGCCTAGTTTTCTTATATTTACTACTGTGAAAAATAAGTCCTGGGCCAGCCCATGGCCTGGTGGTTAAGGTGGCTGGATCTCACCAAAGTTCAAGTTCTGAACCAAGTGTCTTGAGGAACATGCCAGGTGTGTGCCCAGAATTCCAATAGGAGAAGGGATTGTGGCCAATTTCCCATGAGGGGTGCTTTCTCTCTTTCTTTCTTTCCTTTTCTCTCTTGAGCACATGCACCTTCTAGGAGAGAGAAATTCCATTTGCAAATTTCTTAGCATGACTTCTTGTATATAGTAAATAGCCAATAAATGGCATCATCTGTTCATTTACTGATAGAACTTAATTTTAACTTTGAGGAATCAAAGAGGAGAAGATTTTCATACATCCTATTGAATAGAATATTATTGTCAGGCAACAGAAGTTGAAGTAAAAATTCTGATATAAGGAGTCTATATTTGTTAGTCAATTTTCTCTACATTTTCCTGTTTACCGCTTCTGCTTTTTTGTTTTATGTCTTTGATTATGCATGAGTCTGTATTGCATGGAAAGAGCTCTCATACCTCAGATACTTATGAACTCATTCATCAACCGGGTAATATGTGGACAATTAAAGTCAGTGTCTACTGGTTGCTAGATCTTTTCTAGGATCCTAAGGCAGTTACTTTTCTTTTACATATAATAGGTCTTGGACTGTATGCTTAGTTTGGTGGATTCTAGAATATGCCATTGGCTTATAAATTTCAAGTTATAAGATATGTGTAACTGAGTATTAGTAATATCACCCTCTCTCACACATTGAAATTTTACTTGGAAAGGAAAAGCAATGTATATAGAATGGTAGGAAGTTAGCATTCTGTATTGCTGGAACTTGGTGAGACAATACAAAACTGGTATAAAAAATTTAGAGGGAACAATGCAACAGATATACAATAACATTCAGGGTATGTGACTTAATTCTGAAGCTAATCTCTCTTTTGCTTAAATTAACTGGCCTATTAGATGAGAATTAGGGGGTCCATAACAATGCAATTTCCCAGTCAGGAGAGGAGCAACATTGAGACTGACAGCTCTCCAAAGGATCCTAAAACCAATGGACTGCCTCTCAACACCTAAATCTGTGCAATCTTTTCCCAGTGAGGATATTAAAGGTACATTGAGTAGATAAACTGAATGGGGAAATAAAGTAAGATAAATTGTTTAACATTGAATCAATGCACTGTTTTAGAGGGTATGAAACATTCTAAGTGCTATAGTCAATTTAGTTGGTAACAGAGCATTATGTGTGATAGTCCCATAATTCAGAAGAAAATAATCCTCAAGGGAAAGTTTGAAGGAGATTTGGTATAGGTTTATTTTTTATTCCTAGAAAGTTATAAAATACCTCTGATACTTTCAGAAAGTTCATTAAACCAAATTTTAAAATATGGTTTGAAGTCACTGTATATGGGGTGGTAAAGAGGCATCATAGCTGTTCTTCATCTGTGCTCCTAACAAATATGTTCTGTTGCTATTACAGCACTCACCATCTGTTCTCCTGAGTGATTTCCTTAAGTATATATTTTATTTCTCCTTGAGTTCCTGAGGTCAGATTTTCTTTCTGATTATTCTTTTAATCTCTACTTCTAACATTGAGCAACAGGTAATATTAAAAGAATACACAAATGAATGTGTGAATGAACAAATTAATAGAAAACTTTCATCCATATCCTTAGCTCTTTTCAGTTTGTCTCTACAATGATGCCAGGTCTAGCTCTTCCTGCTCTTCTCATCCCACATTTGCATTTAAAATAAACATAAATCTATTACCTGTGTCATTTCCCTTATTCTGTTTTTCTTTCTTTTATTGCCAGAGGTCATATACTCTCACCTGAGAAACAGAGATAGAGAAAGTGAGAGAGAGTAAGAAAGCACCCGCCCAGCCCACTGCATGAGGAATGGTCATGCCATAATCCCTTCTCTTTTCTCTCTCCCTCCTTTTGGAGTTTTGGGCATAAATGCACACACACCTGGTGTGTTTCTTAAGCTGTCGGGTCTAGGACTTGAACCACACAGTCAGCCATGTGAGATCCAGCCAACTTAACCACCATGCTGTGGGCTAGCGCTATTCTGTTTTTCTTAAAATGTTGCATAATTAGTTCCTGCTGGGTAATTATTTCTTTGATTAGTGAAAGAAAAACACAATTTACTTGTTTCTGCCCGTATTTTTCCATGTATCTGAAAAGAATCCCTCTCAATTTTACATGTTCTTTTACTTGAGCTATATATAATCCCAATACTTATACTACAAATGAAAGGGCAGGGGCAGGGAGGTGGCCTGGTGGTTAAGGGTCCTGGACTCCCACATGTCCGATTGTGGTTTGAGTCCTGGCCATGGTAGCCTGCTTTCTCACTCCCTCCCCCGCCCCCTTTCTCTCTCTCTCTCACACTCTGTCCCTCTCTGGTCAAATTAAAGTAAATAAATAAATAAAGTTAAATAAAATAATTCTTAAAAAAAATGAAAGGGCAAACATTCACTAATGAAAATATCTGCTTAAGTCATTTAGTATGGAAACCTAACATAGAAATAGAGCATAAATTACATCTTTTCAAAAGGAAAAGTGGATCTCTTCTGTCACTAGAGAAAATAAATTTTCTTAGAAGAAATTTCTAGGAAGCACATGAAATGGAGCTGTTTAACTGTATACATTAGTTTGTTTTGGCAATTGAACAAGAAAGGAATGGATGAGCACTCTTTCAATTCCTGCCAAATGCCATTGACCTGAATTCAGGATGTATTGGAAGATAGGGGCCAATGGGGCCAATTCAATCTGATCTTTTAATTCCTCTCTTAAATGAAGTTTCTCTGAGACAGATAGGATAAAACTCTGTTACTTGAGTTTCTGAGTACCATTCCAAGAATAGTTTTCTACTTAGCATAGAGCACAGGACTCTGATTCAGGTGTAATTGGGGAAGAAGATGTCTTTTCCTACAGCTCCCCAAGGGTGAGATGCTATTTCAGCTTCTTTAACCTTATATTTAGTAAAGTTCTCCCCTGGATGCTGGAAGCAGGATTTTTTTGACATTCTTAAATTTCAGCCCACTAGAGGCATTGTAACTTTTTTGCGTATGTGTTCTTTTGGTTGTGGGGTTTGGCAATCCCCAACATCACTGATGGCTAATTACTCATTATTTTTAATCCCAGATTTAACTTTCAGAAATACCTAAAAGAAGAACGGTGGAGATATGAAAATGAAATTATGGGGCTTTATACAGATGATACAGGAGATAGATGATGAAGGCCTGATCTAAAGTAATATTAGCAGAATAGAAAATATGGTATAAAACTGGTTAGATTGAACAGTCCTTTCAAACAATTAGAGGTAAAGATAAAGGATGAAGATTGTCTCTCTCTTTCTCTTTTTTTAGGGGGGGTGGTAAGTTTGTTTTTGTCTTGGAAAACTGTGAGGACAGCTGGTATAATTAATTGAAAAGAGATGATAAGTAAAAGAATTAGAACTGTAGACTGAGATAAAAAAGAAAACATGCTCTAAGCATTTTGCATGTGCCATGCCATTTTATCTTCACCGCTATTTTCTGGGGAAGACAGTAATGTTCATTTTAAAGTGAAAAATCTCCAGCACAGAGATGTTGAATCATGTTCCTAAGATTACCATTAATACATGATAGTTGTATTAGTCTGCTTGAAGTGCCAAAACAAAATACTATAGACAAGGCAGCTTAAACAGCCTAAATTTATGTTTCACTGTTCTGGAGGCTGGAAGATCCAGATGGGGGTGCCAGCATGGCTGAGTTCTAGTAAAGGCTCTTGTTCTGACTTGCCCTTGACTGCCTTCTCAGTGTGTACTCACATGGCATTTCTTCCATGTCTAGGCTTGAAAGAATACTTTTATTCCCGTTTTATAAGCTGCACATCCTACTGAATTGAGGCCCACCAGTATAACCTAATTTAACTTCACCTACCTCCTAAAAGCCCTATCTCTAAATACAGTCATATTGAGGGTTAGTGCTTTAACACATACATTTTGGGGGGGCACAATTCAGTACATAGCAGAGATTTGAACCCAAATAAACTGTCAAAGCCATTCCCTTTGTTTGCTCAACTTGTGATATGATGCAAGCCAAAGACTATCTGCCCCCCCCCCCCACCAGAGGCTTTTGCTATAGGGCGCATGAGCTCGCCAGAAAGACAGAGAGAGACAGAGAGATAGAAAGTGAGAAATCACCCCCCCAGGAGGGACTGGCCACGCTGCAATCCCTTCTTCTCCATTCTCCTCTCGGGATCTTGGACACACATGCACACGTGCCCGGCATGAGTTTAAGCCACTGGGTCAGGGACTCGAACCGCGGTCGACTACATGGGAGTTCAGCGACATAGCCATTATGCTAACTGCTGGTCCTGCCAAAGACTATCTTTGCTTACTGAGTGCCAGTAACCAAAATCCTATAACATTGGGAAAGTACCATAAATGAATGACATGGAGCAGCACAGGGGCAGGGTGATGGTATCCATAGAAGTAAATCTTACATTAGGTATATAAAAATTTGTTATGCTTAGTTTTGTCCTCAAGAATATTATAGCAATGTAATACACACAGACACACATTGAATATATTATAAAAATAAAGGTATATTTCTTTGCAATATGTCTGAAGTGCTCTGAAAGCTACAGATTACTTCCAGGTTAAAATCACCATGAATGAGGCCTAAATCCTTGTTTTGCTTTTGTAACCAAGTTTATATTCCTTGTAAGGAGTAAAACGTGTCACAGAGACAAATAAGTTATCACCTCTTATCCAAAATAAAAAGTGTCTGTTGAGAAACATATCCATGTACGTAGAGCAAAGAGATGAAGCACTCTTTAAAGCCATGTGATTCAAATACAGAGAGTTACAGATACAAATGCACAGTGAATGTTTACACTTTTACTGGTATCTTTTGAAGGTATCCTTAAGTGCTTCAAACTACTTCAACTACTTCATTGCTATCTACCATATAATTGCAGTGTAATAATGAAAAATGTACAGTCTCAAGATAAAATCCAAATTGATTTCACTACTGGAGGTCAAGAAAAAATTTTTCAGTGAAAATAATAAAAATGATTGCAGCCTAAAAGAATCATTTCACAATGTTTAACTTCCCATTCTTTTTGTTTTGTTTTGTTTTCCTTCTGATCAATCGTGTAATCCAAATGTCATATCTGTGGTTTAAATAATTCATTTGTATCTGCCCCTAAATCACTCTGTTATGTGACCTCATGTTTAGATTCTAGATAAACAATCATTAGACTATTCTAAGCTTCCGAATATGTTTCAACCTCATTAGTCTGTCAAGACTCTGATGGGTCTGTAAAATGTTTTGACCTGTTTACAGTTATCCATGTCACCCCCATCTACTGTTTCCTTAACCTCATGTTTTTCTGCTGACCCCTTTGTCATTAGGATAAGACAATGTATATAACCCTTCACCAAGTAATTGGGATGTAAAACAGATTACAAGAATACCAGAAATATGAAGGAGAATGAATAATAAGCAAATGGCTATTTATTGAGAGATTAATAATTTACAGTCATTCTCATGTGGCTTTCTATTTGTATCCCCTAATTCAGAGACTTTGGCTCCCACTTTTTTCTTCTTCTTTTTAAGTAGATTGATTTATTCCATGAGTGAAATTGTCAGAGACAAAGGGAGAGACAGTACCCCCAGCAGGATCTTGAAGCCACAGTCTCCCCCTAGACTTAGCTAGCTGGATCATGGGCATATGCATGGCTGGCAGAGGTCTGGGAACCTGCTTTGGAAATCTTGCCATGTGAACTTCCCTCCCTTACAGAGTTTTACTTCTGTGCCACCATCTAGCCCCAACTTTGCTACTCTTAACATCTCAGGATAGTGGTTGAGGGCACTGACTTCCCTATTAGGCATAAGCAGATTTGAATCCCAATTATGTTACATGATCTTGGGATGGTATTTTGGTGGTGGTGGTGTTTTTTGTTGCTGCTTTTGTTTTGTTTGGTTTTTAACATCTTATTTTCATTTCTGATATAATTGGAAGTGGAAATATTTCCTTAATAGAGTTGTGACTACAATAAGAATAGTATGTCAGTGGTTAGCATTTTTCCTAGTAAAAAATAATCAAAAATGATTGTGGTGATGTTTGTTAGACATACTGTGACTTGCCCAAGGCCACACAGCAGGTGAAAATTAAGAGTCTAGATCCAGAGTGAGGTTTGCTAAGAATTCAATACCTTTCCACATGAGCTACTTGTCACTGAATATAATAAATATTTCAAGTCTGTTCTGTTCTATTTATTAGGCCCAGGCTGATTTTGTTCAGGTGAACCTATAAGTCAGATTGAATTTTCATAAGTTTTGAAATTTACGTAAGTTAAATGCAGAGAGCAATATGAACTAGCATGGGAAGTGAAACAAAACAGTCATAGATTTGGCTTATAGAGACACTTGCTGTCCATGACAGGTGACAGGAAGCATAGATATGTCGCCCAGGGAATCACAGCCACCTAAACTCCACATTCACCTTGCCGCTTTGTCTCCACAGAGGAACTCTTCAAATCTGCAGACATTCTGTCTACCACTTTCTATCTGACTAGGTAAAGAATAGGTTTCAGTTTTTGTATTGTTCTTCTAGTTGTATAAATGTTAGTCTTATGGAAATGTGTCTAGAAAGAATATTAACAATAAAGATCAAAATTGAGAAATACATTTTTCAATATACGTATTTTGAAAAAATAAGACTTTTCCTGAATTAAAATACAGATATACACATGTGTATGCAGTTACGTATAACAAAGAAAGGAAACCATATGAGGCAATAGAAAATTTATATGATCTATGGCATGTTTACATTATGATTACTTTTCTGTGTGTAATTGTATAAATGTATTGCTTATGACATGGTTCCATGAATTTTAATTATTTTTTTAAATTATGTAATATAATACATGACTTCCTGGTAAGTCTAGAAAATGCATTAATTAAATTTTTTTTCTATGTCATTACTTTTATTTTTAGTGTTCAGAGTTTGTAAGACAAGGGCCAGACTTGAATTTTATCAATTGGCTTGTGAGGCCAATAGGAGTATTTCTTCTTGTCTAATGCAATTTCTGGGAAGACTTCATTTAAGTCCTCAATGGTCACCTGATCAAATGGAATTATGTTCTTCATCTTCTCCAGCTGTTTCTGATATTCTTCCATCCTAACCTTAGAGAATGACACAAACTCAGCACAACTTTTCACTCTTCCTTTTCTTCAGCGTCCACCTGGACAATGTATTTATCGTCCAACACGGGAACCTTCAGGGCATTAAGCTTCTTCTCAAAGTCATCTACCAAGCCTGCCTTGGCCACATTGCCTAGTAGTGAGCCCAGTCGATAGCTGGCGGGGTCTCAGGCAGCCAACCTGGAGGTCAGGATCTCGTTCCATGTTTTCAGGGAGTTAGCAATAACCTTTTGGTTTCAGGGTATTATTTCCCCAAAAGCCATCCAGTCAATAGGTTTTAGAAGCAAGTTTTCACTCAGCAGTGTACCTAGAAAATACATTTAAATTGCTCATTTTTATTTTTCTTAAAGATAAACATGCAAAATAAAAAATAGCTTTTGTTAAGCAACATAGAAAAAAAATCCTGCCACTTCATATTCTACTTTCTCATTCTATAGAATTTATTGACTATTTGCCTTTATGCTGTTATCAGTTATTAAGTTTGTCATTTCATGTATATTAGACATGAATTCAAACACTAAAATATTAATATTTAAAGATCTTGAATTCAACCAGCTAGAAAGAGAATTAAAGGGACACATACTTAGAATCAATAAGAGGTTCAGGTATAGTTGGAGAGGAAATCAAATCACCCGAGATCACAAGGCTGTGGTCCCAAACAGGATTTATTTAAAAACAGCCATTTATTCTTACAGAAGTGGTGTCCAGGAATTAGGAACTCCTTGAAGCCCACTACAAATCCCCACAATTTTTGCATCTTCACAATATTCCTCTTATCTTTTCAGAAAATCTGGGCCAGTCACATCAACATTTACTTGTTCTTTTTGTTAAGCATTCAACAGGAGTATATATACACTTCAAAGATGAAATGTTATATTCACCAGAAAAGCATTAAATATAGTTCACTTTCTAATTAGAACACTGAACCCATCCGTAGTGTCACAGAGTTACTCTATGCACTGGATCTGCTACCTAGGAGTATACATGTGTGAGAATGATACATTTACATTCTGTATAGAGTAGACAAGATCCCTAAGGAAAATCCAAATTGTACATACCGAGGTCATATTCATGTCTAAATATTGGAAGAATTTCCCAAAAGCAGTTCTATATTTATATGATATACATATGAAAAATCAGAAAAATGAGAGAAAAGGGAATTCCACATTCAATCAGAATGGGTTAAAAAGAAATGATTATTTCTCCCATTGTTTAGTGAAAGCTTCATCAAGAAAGAAGGATTATGGGAACATATTTTCTGTACTAAGTACATTTCAGGCTCTAAAGATTGAGTTTTTATGTGATTACATTTTCAAATCTTGTTGTTTGAACAATCTTTGTCTTCCTGTCCTCTCTCTCTATGCAGGTGCATGTTATCAGATATAGTTGAGACTGCCTATTGCACAGTACCTCATGATCCATGGGGTGATAAAATAGAAAAACTATAGTGGCATTCAATATAAGTTATCCCACTTATCTTCTTTGAAAATTACTTGAACAAATCTCTCTGTCAATATTCTTCTTGAAATTTCATATTTAAAAAAAATCATAGAGGGACCAGCAGTTGGCGTAATGGCTATGTCGCTGGACTCCCATGTAGTCAACCATGGTTTGAGTCCCGGACCCAGTGGCTTAAACTTCTACCGGGTGTGTGTGTGTGTGTGCATGCCCAAAGGAGAATGGAGGAGAACGGATTACAGCATGGCCATCTCCCCTGGGGGTGGGGGGGGTGTGATTTGTCGCTTTCTGTCTCTCTGCCTCTCTCTGTCTTTCTGGCAAGTGCATGTGCCCTATAGAAAAAACATCTCAAAAAAAAAAAAAATCATAGAAATACCATGAACTTTTACTTTAACTGACTAAAAAAGTTGAGTTGAATGAACCAAACAGACATTGGGATGAACTGCCCTGTCAGCATTTGCATTCACCTTTATTCCTAAATTATCTGTTGATCTTTTACCATGTTCAATATTGTGCTTGCCAGAGTTTTGTGAATTCTTAAAATAAGAAAAATAATAAATGGCTGCTAACATTTAGCAGACCGTCTAAGAGAGTCTACACATGAGACCATTAAGGATGAAGAGGTAAGAGTAAGGAGAGTTACTTTTCATTGGGGATACTCAGGGTAAGACTTTTGGGACTATGTAATAGTTAAGCCTTTGGTTAGCATTTGCTGTCAGAGTTAGACTTGGAGAACAGGTGAAGTGCCAACATTTCTGGAAGAAAGTTGAGTGATAGGCAGTTCATGGGCAGGAGCAATTGGACAAAATGAGGCCCTAACATTAGCAATCATCTTCTATTGGCTGATGACTTGCTACACTGTTGTAAAGCCCATAATGCTCAGAATTCACTCACTGAGATAGCTTAGATATTTTATTGACATAACTCTTGACATGTTTTTAGCTGCAAATGTAAATCAATGTTCCCCATCACCCTTGTGGATTATTATAAGCAGAATGTGGTTTAACATCTGTTCAACTCTACATTGATTTTTAGGAAGTCGAAATGTGCTATAAATGTTCTTTCTTCTCCCTAGAAGTTGATTTCTTTGGAGAGAGATTTTCTTAATATATGTCAGAGTCTTTTAGGGTTTATTTTTCTGATAAATAAGGAAAATTTAAAAATCCAATAAATTCTTTGTTGGATTCAACTCTAACTTTTCAGAGTTTGCTGCTGCTTTGTTATTTTTTTTTAAGAGTAACAACATTGAAAATAAATAATCTTGCTTATATTCATAGCCAAAAGTTCTTTCTTATATTCCCTGACAGGAAAAACATTAAAAAAATCACATCCCATTCAAAACATACACACACACGCAAAGAAAAAAGAAACGACATGCTTGTGAGCCATATTAGGAAAAGTAAGAAGTCCCTGATCTGCATTTAGGGGTTTGTGCTACTTCTAAGTACATGGGATAGGGCTCATTTGAGATGTAGTCATTTGCATATTGATTCGCCCACATATATAGAGAAGGTTTCCTTTGCCACTGTGGAGCACTGATCTGGTTATTTTTAGATGGGCATGCTTACTTGCAAAAAGAAACTTTTCTAACACTGACTCTTAAATTATATTGACATTGAAAACCATAATAAGTCACCAGAGGGTTATTAACAACAGATGAAAGTTGAAATCTGGTCTTTTCCTCCCACTTAGATCTGGAGGGTACTATTAGCCAAATGCAGGCAAAGTTGGTTGTGAAAAGAATAGTGTGAAAGATTTTTAAATAGCTATTTTTATTTGAGATACTCTCCCTCCTTCCTGCCCTCCATAATCTCTCCGTTTCTCTAGTCCCCAATCTCTTAGGAAGTCCTACATAAGAACAACAGCCTTACAGGATTTAGAGACAGTTGTAAAACTGAGCCAAAGAGTAAACATATTGAGGATACAAGAAACTAGGTTTCTCGCTACCAAAGAATGAAATGACAAGTATGACATGTAAGAAAGAGTTAACGTTCTGTTATTTATTTGGCTGGGATTGGTAATATGAGTGTGAACTCATGAATTTAGATATCTATATAAAAATATACATAGCAATGAAATAAAAAGTAGGATGAATGTAAGTGTTCCTGTGTATCTATATTTTCTACATCTGGCCACTTGGTACAATTACAGGAAGGACGTGTTCAAATAATGATGGAGCCATGTCAAAAAGACCCAGATGCCAGCTTGAAGAGGCTCTACTGTAATGCCTACAACATCCCATTTGGGTATCTAAATACTCCTAATGGCAATAGGTATTATTGGATTATAATCCATTGAATTAAAGAGAAATATACAATGAGAAATTGGTGAGTTCATGGATAATAAATGTGGAGAAGTGCAAGTTTTTATTATAGCAGAATATGCACAATAAATAGAGAAGGAAAGGTGAAGTTGAAAAATCACCAATTGCAACTGTCATAGTAATAATTCAGTCAACACAGAATATCAATGATTGTTAATGTAAAAGGATATTTATATAGTTTCAAATTATCTTCCTCAAAATGACTTATAAATGCAATGGAAATAGTTGAGAGTAAATTTTTAAAATACTTTATTTCTTCAGAGAGAGAGAGAGAGAGACAAGCACTCCCACAACAGGGTCTCATCTTGTGATCCATCCTCTGTCTCAGCTGCACTCAGGCATGTGCAGTCACACCCAGTGTGCTCAGGCAGGTCCCAGGATGTGAACCCGGGACTCTTCCTATGTGAATCTAGATGTATTACTGCTGCACCACTGCCTGGTCCAAGAGAAAAGTAACTTGAGCAGACCATGATCAAGAGTTCATTCAAGTGATCAAAGTTAATATCATTCAGAATGGGACAAACTGACATTGGATACCACTGATGAGATGCTCTGAGAAGAGATAGCCTCTTTCAGTGATATTTCTGCCAAAATACATAGCCCAAATCTAGTCATGAGAAACATCAGACAAATCCAGTTTCAATGACATTCTATGAAACAACTGATATATATTTAAAATATTAAAATCAGTAAGGTCAAGAAAGAACTCTTCCAGATTTAAGACATAAAGGAGATATAACAACCAAGAATAACACATTATCTCAGGTTGACTTATTTAGCCATAAATGGCATTTGGGACAGTTGGTATACTTGAATGGGATCTCTGGATGCAGGATATATGATAGTTCTTTGTACTATTGTTGCAATTTTATTTTGTAACTTTTAAATTATTTTGAAATAAAAAGTACAAAGGAAATCAATATCTGTGTCCTACTTACACAATATTGAGTGTTGATTGCTTTTAAAAAATATCCTTAAATGACTGTAACAGAGAGCCAGTGTTAAGAAGTGCTGGGTAAGGAGATATCTGAGCCACAGCGTTCGTTAAGATCATAGCTCTCAATAGGAAGAATTCTAATTATGGCTTCCTTATTTTGTTTAATATGAATTCAAGGATGGATTTGTGTCTAGCACTTGCTTTTATTAGTGGGTGCACAAAGGCTCTGCACTTTTAGAATTGCTGGTACAGAGCTATCACAACCAGTCTGATATTGGGTTGTTGGAAAAGTCATGACGTATTTTTTCTATGTTTATCTATGCAAAACTGTGTCGTGACTTTTCCAACAATCCAATATATACAAGCACTTACTTGTAATAGTCCACATGGTATATTTATTTTTTAAATGAAAATGAACAAAAATAAATGAAAATGAACAAAAATAAACTGTACTTTGGGATCTGGTCACCGTCAATGAACTAACTAGAGACATCTGGTTTTCTATGGATAAAGCTAGAGTTGCCATTAATTGATACTGATACTTAATGTTTTATATTTATATGATATGTTGCTTAAAATATATTTGAAAATAAGGAGTAATCCCCCTGGTTTTCCAGCCTATCAGCGCATCAGTTACTACAAATTAAAGTCTGTGCCTAATGAAGATTTGGACTCTCTCACAGTGAAGAGGAGTGTGTGCTTTCTCTCTTGATGTACCCCCTCCCTCCCTGCCTTGGCTTATAGCTTTGTAGATGGGGGGGGGGGGGGTATCTTCTTGTTTCTGGTTGGAGCTGTAGATGCAGCAGAGTTTGAATTCTTCAGCCCTCCCAAGACAAAAGGTCTTCAGATATGAATTTATTTATATTGGGCCAGAGATAACAAGTGAGGAAATTTTTAATGGTGTTGTCAAGGTTTGCCTCAAGTAAAATTGAGAAATATGCCAGGATTGTCAGTGGCGCCTATCATTCTTTGCAGTGCTCTGTCTATCTGCACTGCCTCTGTCTGCTCGGTGTCCCTTGGGTGCACAGGTCACACAAACTCAGCTGTCATATAACCTCTGCTAAGTTGTTGCCCGATGAAGTATTATATGGTAAAGGCTTTGATATTGACCCCTCCCGTCTCTGTTAATATCCTAAAAATTATATTTATAAAAATTGACTTATGGGAAGAGAAAATATTTTTAAAATAGTAGCTATTAGTTTGTATTGTTAGGGGGCACATGTGCTCACCAGACAGAGAAATAGAGCATCCCCAAAGGGGCATGGTCATGCTACAATTCCTTATCCTCCATTTCTCTATCCCATCAGGATTTGGGGCACACATGCACATGTACCCAGTGTGTTTTTCAAGCTGCCAGTGCTGGGAATCAAACTGCAGTCAGTCCTGTGGGATCTGTCACTCTGTGGGACCTGGCACTGTGCTTAATCCTCGCACTACAGGCTGGCTTATAGCTATTATTTAAATCCATTTATCTGCCAAGTATTTGTTATACATTATCTGCTACCTCATTTACTCCTTACAAATATTCTAGAGGTAGACTTATTTATACCCGTTTTATGGATGAGAACCTGGAGATTATAGCACTAAAACATTCAAAACTATTGACTGACACAGCTGGGATTTTAATCCAGACATATCTGAATACAAAAATCTATGCTCTTAACTAATAGGTTCTACTGCTTCTTGTGTTTTGGATCAGGGATCACCTAAACTAGCCACTCCTGATTTTAGGAAAAGTCATGAAGTATGAGCCCCCAAAATTACCTTATCACCTCTTTGCTCCAGCAGCCTAGTCAGTGCAACGGTTCACAAAAGTATTAATCAATTGTCCCTCTTTTCATACTTTTGCTCAGGCTGCAGCCTCACGCTGAAAGAGTTCTTAAGTTTGTTACCGAGTGCTTAAATAAAGCAATCTGGGTGATGGGTGCTACTCTGAAAATTTGCTACACCCTTCTCTTAGGTTCATGTAATTTGAAGAGAGGATTTAGAAGAACTCCTTTTAAGAAATCTCTGAATACCTTTGACAAGATGTTGAAGCCATTGAGTGGCAGGTCTCAAACTTAGAAAATACATCTTTCCAGCACTCTCCTTGAGATCATATTTACTTCTACATTTTCTATAGTTTAAATAAGGCTGTATGTTCCAAAGCAATTAAATTGTAATGAAGAGAAACAAGATAACCGAGAGCATCCGACATATGCTGTGTATTTTAAGATAATTGTAGTTAATCATTTTCTTGAAGTAAAGTTATTTCAGTTCAAGCCCATTTAACTGAAGCAATCAAGTAGTCTGAAGAGACTGCAAACATCCTTGTTTTTGAAGTATCATTTAAATATATTTATGACAAGCCAACAGTCATTTTTACATGTGTATACCAAAACATTGTTGCCCTCTTTAGGCTGATAAGTTCCAAATTATTTAAAAATTATATGTTGCTTTTTTCCATACTGTTACTGAAGAAATGTATGAAGTAGTTATACAATGATGCTAATTCATTAGAGATACACACAATTATCTTCTGTTATGCTGCTGAAAAAAGGTACATGCTTCCCTAAATCACCAAACTAATAAAAACAATAGTTACTTTTTTAATGCAGTTCACATTCTATGTTGGACACTTCATAGACATTAATACATTTAATCCTTACAGAAGTCTGAGGGTAGGATCAGAATAAGTGTTACAACTACCAAAATTTATTAAATGAAGTAACCGAAGATCATTGGGGTTAAGCAGCTTGCTCAATAACCACATGATGAGAAATGAGCATATGTAGATTTTAAATCCTCGGCTAACTTCCAAAGTTATTTTCATAATCAACAAATTATGTAATTAAAGTAAAATAAAAGCTTTAAATTTGATGTTTTAATTAACAGAATCTTTCTGGAATTGGCATTCTCATAATACCTCATGAAACTGTACTGCCTTGAAGATAAAAGTGCCATTTTACCCCAAATATTCATTCGATAGATGAGGAAATTGAGAACTGGAAAAATAAATATTTCTAATCTTAATCTAGAAGCACTTCAAAAAACAAATTAGTAAACATTAAATAAAAGAGTAAATAATATCCCCTATCACTTATAATTCAGCCTACTTATTTACTTATGTAATAGCAGAAAGGCAGAATTGTCAAAGATGAGGCAGACTGATGGCTCAAGTGGGACCTCTCACAGAGGCAACACATGAACTCTAGCACATTGCTTAAACTTCCTAAATCTCTGCTTTCTTATATGTAAAATGGAGGTAATATAATGTCTAATTGTTGGCTTGTTGTGACTAGTGAAAGAGAACATGCTGAGTGCCTGGTACACAGTGGTACTTCCTGGGTGATAGATGCTACCATTATACTAATTTACCAGGCTCTCCACATGTGAATGTGAGGGCCTTAGCTTTGCCTATTCCAGAAACTTAATTTTAGTGACCTTAGAAATAATCCAGTAGGAACCAGCATTTAGCGTGACTATGTTGCTGAACTCCCATGTAGTTGACCGCAGTTTGAGTCCCGGACCCGGTGGCTAAACTCACGCTGGGCGCGTGTGCATGTGTGCCCAAGATCCCGAGAGGAGAATGGAGGAGAAGGGATTGTGACGTGGCCATCCCCCCTGGGGGGGTGATTTCTCGCTTTCTGTCTCTCTGTCTCTCTCTGTCTGCCTGGCAAGTGCACGCGCCCTGGAGCAATAACCTCTCCAAAAAAAAAAAAAAAGAAGAAAAAAAAAAAAAAAAGAAAGAATCCAGTAGATAATGAAAAATAATTTAGAGGGACCAGCAGTTAGCGTAATGGCTATGTCGCTGGACTCCAATGTAGTCGACCGCAGTTCGAGTCCTGGACCTGGTGGCTTAAACTCATGCCAGGCACATGTGCGTGCCTGCCCAAGATCCCGAAAGGAGAATGAAGGAGAAGGGTTTGCAGCATGGCCATTCCCCCTGGGGGGTGATTTCTCACTTTCTGTCTCTCTGTCTCTCTCTGTCTTTCTGGTGAGCGCTCGCCCCCCTATAGCAAAAACCTCTTCAAAAAAAAAAAAAAAATTAGCATGTTTTATTTTAGCAATGGTATGCTGATAAATGTTTAACTACTTGCTTTTTGTTGAGGGTAAAGAGAGGCTTGATTTTTAATATTTGCTAGATTTTATGTGCAAATTTCTTCTACTGTGTCAAATATCAAGCTACTAACATGATATCAAATGTAAGCTTCTTGAAAATTTAACAGTAGTCTCTTTGGAGCAGGTATTAGTCAGCTTTAGCACCATTGATTGTATTACTTATTAATATGTATTTAATATACTAAAAATATACTAAAATACATATGTCTACATAAATGAGGACCAAATTATAATCATAAATATAAATTGCAAGCATGGAATCAGAAAAAGAGTAGAAAATTAGATATTTAATAGCACTGTCACTGAGCAATGATACTAAATCTTTGATGTAAACCATCTTCTTTCTTGTATGGCTCTAGAGACACAGAATTTCAGAAATATATTATTTTAGATTATATATGTATTGTTGGCCTCCCTGTCCCATGCACACTCTGACAATCCAGGTATCTTTTCTGGAGAATACCTCCCCTTACCTTGACTGTTTTTGACTACCACTCAGTTAGTTTGAGAAGCATAGGTGAAGACCATCTCTGCATAGTTCACTTCCACAGATGACTCAGTTTATCTTTTTGAATTGATCCTTTCTCTTTTCACTCATACACAATAATTTTCTCCTAAAGTCTTGGATACAACACTGTATTGTGTTGATCATACCAACAAAATCTTCAAAATAATTATAGTAAATCCATATATAGTCAAGCTGGGGAAATGTTCATGAATTGCTGATGTTTTCATTAACTGTTTTTTTCAACCATAGAGGAATAAAGTGCATTAAGCAAAGAGGGAAAAATAAAGATAGTCTCTAAGCATTTACTCTAAATGACCTTGTCCAAATCCTTCTGATAGCTATAGCAAAATCCTATTTCCTGCCTATTTCATTTTTATTTTATAAAATTAATTTATTAATTCATTTTTGTTCTTATTTAAAGGAATAATGTGATATTTATTTTGTTGTACTAAGAAATTCACAGTGGTTCCAGAATACAAGCATGATTCAACTTATAAATATCTATCAATAAGTATACCACATTACAGGCTGAAAGAAAAAAAGATAATGTCAATTGATATGATAGAAACATTGACAAAAAAGGTAGGGTAGGGCAGAGCTGGCACAGGAGAGGCATGGAAGGGTAGCCTTCTTGCCTTCTGGCTCTAAGACTATAGGAGATGGAGTGGTGGTCTTGAAGACTAAGCCAACCCCTTCCCTCACACCATACACTGGGCAGGGGACATTTAAAAAAGTAAAGAAAGAAAAAAGTATTTGACAAAATTCTTGATCTTCCTTATGCATCCAGCATCACTTGAGTACTATATTATTGCCATGTCATGGAGCTGACTCTATGTCCAAATGATTTTAATTTAGGGTACCAAGACTTCTCAATGGAGAAAAAAAATTGTTTTAACAAATGGTGCTGGGAAAAGTGGATAGACATATGCAAAAGAATGAAGTTGGAGTCTTATTTCATACCATATGAAAAATTAACTCAAAATGTATAAAAGGTCTAAATCTATTGCCAAACTATAAAATTGTAAGAGAAAAACATAAGAGCAAACCCTGACTTTAATTTGGCAATGATTTCTTAGATAAAACACCAAAACACAAAAGCTGCAAAAGAAAAAAATAGATGTACATCATTTTTAAAAAATAATTATCTTTTTAATTTTATTTATTGTTAATATTTTTTAAATTTGGCCAGAGTGGGACCAGCAGGTAGTATGGTGGTTAAGGTGCTGGACACTACCATACAGCCAACCATGGTTTGAGTCTTGGACCTGGTGGCTTGCTTTCTCACTTTCTCTCTCTCTCTCTGTCACTCTCTGGTCAAATTAAAATAAATGAATGAGTAAATAAAATTAAATAAATATTTTTAAGAAAATTGGCCAGAATAATAGAGAGAGAAAGGGAAAGTGAGAAAGCAAGCCACCAGGTCTGGGACTAGAACCACGGTTGGCCATGTGGGAGTCCAGTGCCTTAACCACCATGCAACCTGCCAGCCCATATACATCATTTTTTATTAGTTCAAAATAAAGCAAACCTTATTACAGTTAAAATCATTTGCAGCAAAGAGTACTATCAGAGAGTGAAATTATTTGTTTAATACATCATGTTTATGATAGGTGATAGTTTAGTATCCAGAGTATATAAAATACTTACACCTCCACAGCAAAAAGACAGAAAAAACTAATTTAAAAATGAGCAAAAGACTTGAATAGGCACTTCTGTAAATAAATTATGCAACCAATTAGTACATGAAAAGATGATCAACATTATTAGTCAAGGAAAATGTAAAAACTACTATGAGATACAAATTTATACCTACTATAATTGTAATAATTATAAAAAGCAGAAAATTACAAGTGTTTACAGGGAAGGAGAGAAATTGGAACTTCAGTACATTGCCAGTGGGAATGTAAAATGTTCCTGTGGGAAACATCTGGTGGGTCCTCAGAAGGTTAAACATAGAATACCACATGACTGAGCTATTTGTGAAGATAAGGCATGAGGATCACAACATAGTGAAACCCCGTTTTAAAAAAAAATGGAAAAAGTGAAAAAAAAAATTACTCAATAAACCCCCAAGGACAAATGAGAAAGAAGACAATACCAACAACATTTCAAATGCTGAGAAGCAGGTTGATGAGTGATAGCTGAAAAGAAGAGAATCACAGTGGGGTCTATTTTTTTTTTTTTTTTTTTTTTTTTTTTTTTTTTTTTTTTTTTTTTTTTTTGGGGGATAGAAGAAAAAAATCCTTTATTTGAGAATCAAATGAAAAAGTACTCTCTATAGATGGAACAGAGTGTTAGGGATTTGGGATTACTTTTCTTTTTTATTTTTTCTATTTTTTATTTATTAATTTATTTTTCTTTTTTAAACATTAATATGCTATACATCATTACAGTATACAAAATGAATTTTTCATCCAAAATACACTGTCTGTTGGCTCAATCAAGCACATCAACATACGTGTTATCAACAAACAATTTTCCATTTCTTATGTCTTGTATATTTTGCGTTTTTTTCTTTTTTCCTTTTTTTTTTTTTTTTTTTTTTGCCATCCTTGATTCCCTATCCCTAACCCTCTGCCCTGTCCAACCCTCCTCCCATTGTCTCTGGTATCCATGATTGCTTTCTATGCCTATCCCCCCCCATTTAATTGATTTGCTAATGAACATAATTTGTCTAAATATTTGCAATAGCAAGCACAGCTGATATATACATACACAAGAACCCATGTCTGACTTTAGGCATAAACCTCAGTGAGTAGAATGAACATATTATAAAATAGTACCTAGCTGGGGCTATATAGCTTACTGTGGTCATCAAATACAGTGTTTTCTTTAAATTTTGGTAACAGTTTTAGTATTTTTTTCTCTGATTTTTTTTTAAATGTACATTCATTCCCTGAGCATCATCACAACATACTAAATGTGGTTTCCCCTCTAGAGTAAACTGCATAGTGGCTTAATCATGCATGTTATCGTCCATAAAATTCCATTACTACTTTCATATATATATGTTTTTTACCCCATGTCTGACCCTCTGCCCTATTCCACTCTCTTGTTACACTAATTCTGCTGTCTACAGTTGTCTTCAATTCCTTTCCCCCCAACATTTCATTGACCACACCATATCATAAGTAATCTAACTACTTTCAATGGCAAGTTCAGCTGGTGGTTTCAAGAAAGGCAGTTTTGAAATGGTAAGGTTATTTCCTTGAAATTTGAAGCCTAGAAACAGGTTGGTATTTTGTTCAAATAGTAGGTACATGAATCTATTGAGAGCTCAAGACAGGATAAAAATCCTTAAAACCAGACAACAAAGCTTAGAAGAAAAGCAGCAATGTCTTAGTCAAGTCACAGAGTGCTGTTTCATCAGTTCAGACTCATGTACTTAAGCTTTCTTCTGTTTCTGTTGAGGCACGCTCTTCCAGATTGAATTCTGGGATATAATACTCAACTCCAGACTTTGTCCCTATAATTAAATTGCCCATTTTCTTAGTTTCTGAACTCTTATTTCTGTGTGTCTGCATTAAATTTTACTGACATAGCACTCCCTTAAGAACTTCTTGGAGATCTGGTCTGGTGCTGGTAAATTCTTTCAGGTTTTGTTTATCTGGGAAAGTTCGTGTCTTTTCTTCCCAAATGAACGATAACCTTGCTGGATACAGTATTCTTGGTTGAAATTGCTTTTCCCTTAATACTTTGAATATATTTTCCCATTCTCTCCTCGCTCGCATTGTTTCCGATGAGAGGTCTGCCGTTAGTCTGATGGGATACCCTTTTTTGTGTCAAAAAAGAAAAAAGTTATACAGAACTGTCTTAGTATAACTGTATAAGCTACAATTTCTTCAAACCACAGCATTTTGCAGAAGGAGATTGATGGAGATAAAGGGAGACAGTGAGAAGCAAATTTCTTTTTTTTTTTTTGGAGAGGGTTTGGCTATAAGGCATGTGCACTCACCAGAAAGACAGAGAGAGACAGACGGAAAGCAAGAAATCACCTCCGAGGGGGGATGGCCATGCCGCAATCCCTTTTCCTCCATTCTCTTCTTGGGATCTTGGGCACACACACACATGCGCCTGGCGTGAGTTTAAGCTACTGTGTCCGGGACTTGAACTGCAGTCGACTACATGGGAGTCCAGCGACATAGCCATTACACCAACTGCTGGTCCCAAGAACCAAATTTCAAAACATACAACTATACATGACTACTGGAGATGTTCAACTTACTATATTCAATTTCCCTCCTGACAGTTAGATGGGCAATTCACATTTATTCACCTTTCTCTGAAGTCTTAACAATGCCAATGCATCTTTCTGTTAGCTTTGATGCTGGGAATTGAGAAGTATAATCTATGAATTAGAACTTGCCTCTGAGACATCTTTGGCCCTCAACATTATTTAGAGTGGGATACCATAGGTAGGGTTAAAAAAAGTGATGAAGAATTCTAAGTAAATTATTAGTTTGGGATTGAACCAACGTGTTCTCTCTTATCTTTGATATTTAGTTATTTACAATATACCTGTCCACTACAGGATCATTCTTTGCTCTTTGAACATTCTCTCACTATATATGTTTGAGCTTCTACTGTCTGAACCCACATTAAGTGCTTAGATCCAATACTAATCAAAATATAAAACTTCTCAATAAGTTTACAGTTTATTTATGGATATTAATCTTGTTCACAAGTGAATAGAATGCTATATAAACTTGGATCGCAGGCTTTAAGATTTTTTTTTTTTAGAGGTTTTTGCTATAGGGCGCGTGCACTCGCCAGACAGAAAGAAAGAGACAGAGAGATA
Organism: Tupaia tana; assembly: GCA_026018925.1. Taxonomy (NCBI): domain Eukaryota; kingdom Metazoa; phylum Chordata; class Mammalia; order Scandentia; family Tupaiidae; genus Tupaia; species Tupaia tana. Next base: position 52,277,462 of record JAKSZU010000006.1, on the reverse strand, counting down.
GAAAGCGAGAAATCATCCCCCAGGGGTTGGGGGGATGGCCATGCCGCAATCCCTTCTCCTCCATTCTCCTCTCGGGATCTTGGGCATGCATGCACGCGCACCTGGCGTGAGTTTAAGCCACCAGATCCGGGACGCAAACCTCAGTCGACTATGTGGGAGTCCAGTGACATAGCCATTACGCTAGCTGCTGGTCCCCCAGGCTTTAAGTTTTAAGCAAATTTCCTTACGAATTCAAAACTGCTTTTCTTTTTTTTTTTTTTTTTTTGAGAGGTTTTTTCGCTATAGGACGCGTGCGCTCGCCAGACAGACAGAGAGAGACATAGAGACAGAAAGCGAGAAATCACCCCCCAGGGGGGATGGCCACGCCGCAATCCCTTCTCCTCCATTCTCCTCTCGGGATCTTGGGCACGCACGCACACGCGCCCGGCGTGAGTTGTAAGCCACCGGGTCCGAGACGCGAACCGCGGTCGACTACGTGGGAGTCCAGCGACATAGCCATTACGCTAACTGCTGGTTCCCTGCTTTTCTTGAAATTACCAGATGAACTTGCTATTGAAAGTAGTTATACTTTTTTTAAGAAATTGTGTGATCAATAAAATGTGGGGGAAAAGGATTGGAAGACAACTGTGGACACCAGAGATAGTGTGAGAAGAGGGTGGGAAAGGGCAGAGGGTCTGACATAGGGGTAAATATATCCATATATATATATATACATATACATACATATATACATATGCATATATATATATGAAACTAGAAATGGAAAATTATTGATAACATATATGATTAAGCCACTTTGCAGTATATTCTGGATGGGAAACCACTTTTTGTATGCTGTGACAATGATTAGGGGATGAATGTAAATTAATTTAAAAAAAGTTTCAGGAGAAAAAATAAACATGAAAACTATTTTTCTTTAAATTAAAAAAAATGCATATTTGATGACTGCAGTAAACTATATAGTCCCAGCTAGGTGCTACTTTATACTATGTTCATTCTCCTCACTGAGGTTTATGCCAAAATCAGACTTGTGTTCATGGATATGTATATATCAGCTGCACTTGCTATTGGAAGTATTTAGATTAAGTTCATTAGTGAATAAATAAAATGGGAAATGGCATAGAAATCAACCATGGATACTAGAGGCAGTGTGGGAGGAGGGTGAGACACGGCAGAGGGTGAGAGAAAGGGAATCAAGGATGGCAAAATAACAAAATAATTCAGGAAACAAGAAATGGAAAATTATTTGTTGATGATAACACGTATGTTGATGTGCTTGATTGAGCCAATATACACTGTATTCTGGGTGGGAAATCTCATTTTGTTTGCTGTAAAGATGTATAGTGAATGAATGTAAATAAATTTAAATAAAAAAAAATAAACTTGGATCTCTTTCGAGAAGTTTAAATAGTCCATAGAATTCCAGAAAAAGACGATTCAAATTTTGTTGGTATAATAGGGATAGGAGAGACTTTATTGGTTTAAGGTATATTTGAGAGGGGATTCAATAATAGAGAGAACCTGGATATACAGAAAAGGGATAATACAGACAGGAAGAACCATTTATGGGAGTTATATCCAACTTTTCATACTTATGATAGTTGCAAATATAGATGCTCCTCAACTTATGATGGGGTCATTTTCTAATAAATTCAACACAAGTTGAAAGTTACATTGTTGAAAATGCATTTAATACATGTAATCTAACCTACCAAGCACCATCACATAGCCTAGCCTACCTTAAACACGCTCAAAACACTTACATTAGCCTAAGTTCGGCAAAATCATTTAACACAAAAATGTTTATTATTATAATGTGTAGAATAACTCATGTAACTTACTGAATACTGTAGTGAAAGTGAAAAACAGAATGGTTATAAAAGTACTTGAAGATTTCTACTGACTACATATCACTTTCCCACCATTTTAAGCCAAAAATATTGTAAGTTGAACCACTGTATATAAGGGACCGTATGTACTCAAAAGTTGGCATCATAGTTGTGGGATTTACCAATCCACAGGCATTGTTTCCATGTATCACCCTGTGGCACTGTGGCACTGTTGAGCAAACTTTCTGTTAGTCTGAGTGTGCTTTCATGTGACAGTGCTTTAGCATTATCTGCTAAATATATCATCTTGCAGTAATGCCATTTCTTTACTTCTTATTCTTAGCTTTCTATACTGAGTAGAACCAGATGTTCTATCTAACAAACTTTTTAAAAAAGCACTTATCCTTATTTGGGACAAAAATAAATTTTGTGTATTAATCACATTTTATAGCACACATCTTGAGATCTTTGATTACCCTATACTCTAGGGCACAGCTATGGCAAAAGACCTGCATCAGGAGGGCAATGAGGAGATAGCTTACAGGGCAGGATTGGTAACAGTGTCTGTCTAGAACACAATGGAGGGCCTGTGAAATGAAACACTGAGAAATCACATTTGAAAGAAAAGCTGTAACCACATTGCCAGAGTAAATCTCTGTTATTCTAGATATCAAATTAAACCTTAGAGAGGCAAAGGATGCCACTACGATGCTTAAGATACTACCTTTTCTGAGGGAGAGAACTTAGACAGAGTTATGGGTTCAATGACTTGAAAAAAGAGTATCTCTGGCTTTTTATTTGATAGGTTTTTGTTTTGTTTCTATTTGTAGAAATGGTGCTTTTTATGATTTAAAAAAATAATTGGGCAAGTTATTAAGAACTTTTGAAGGTTCTCATAGAGGAAAATGACATAATCAGATGAGCTTTGAAAGATTCTTCTAATATTAGATGTGTTGGGAGTGGAATAGCTATTAAAAAGGAGACCTATTGGGAGATTATTACATTCAAGAAAGAAATAAAGCTTACAGAGCGTGATAATAGTGAGGATAGAAAAGAAGAGGACAAAGAACCCCTTCCAGACATTGAATGAACAGCCCTCACAATTATTTGGCTTAGGGGGCAAAAGAAAACAGATAATGGTTATTTTACAAATTTATAGACTTTGTGATACAGAAAGTGTTGTCATCAACAGAGATATTAGTAAATTAAAAAACATAAGAAGCAAATGAGTTTTGTTATGAAAATATACATTCAATGTAAATGCTAGATGTCTTAGCTATAACTATTAGGCCACTATAAGTACAGTTCTACAGATTTGTAGGCCTAATATGAATATAGCAACAGAATAATTTACATATATTTTTGAGAAAATTGAGCCTGGAGAGTAGCCAAAAATAATATAAGAGGAGAAAATAATTATAGAAAAAAATACAGTGAATCCGGTGTAGTCTATTATGGAGGGCTTTCTATGAGTAAAGATGAACAAAAGTTTTATAAGGTTTATTTGAAACCTTATTTGAAATTAGATCGCAAGAATTTGTAAACGAATCAATTTACATGATTCTATGTCTCTCTTCAGTTGTCCTCAGTGGCAAGAGAAGAACAGAACAGAAAAGGAAAAGGGATCAGAAGTCGTTCCATTTGGGATTCAGATTAGGAAGGCCAAACCATGGCCAAGGCATAGAGGACTACAAAATAGGAAGAAGTCAAGAGACTAAATCAAGACAATATTTAAAGACATGGAAAAAAATAAGAGAATTGATAAGCTTAGAGGTTGTGGCCAGAAAGATGAATTTTAAAATGTTAGGTTTGGGTTGAGCTGTTCTGAGTGATGAAAAGCTGTGAGTGTGACCACCCCTCTTAGGATCTGAAGACATTTTTGATGAAAAGGCTGTGGAGATACCAGGGAAGACTCCTTAGCCTACTGTTAGTAGCCAACAGAGAACATAGCAGGTAACTCTAGGTTGATTGGAGAAAGGGGGAGGTGATATCACAGTGATGGGCAGTCAGATGAGAGACAGGTGAAGTTAAATATTTGGTTGTGAGAGAAAACACAAGAGGACATCAACAAGTTCATGGAAAATAGAATTTTTTTTTTTTTTTGGAGAGGTTTTCACTATAGGGCACGTGCACTCGCCAGACACAGAGAGACATAGAGACAGAAAGCGAGAAATCACCCCCCAGGGGGTCTGGTCACACCGCAATTCCTTCTCCTCCATTTTCCTCTCGGGATCTTGGGCACACACGCACACGCGCCCGGCGTGAGTTTTAAGCCACCAGGTCCGGGACGCGAACCGCGGTCGACTACGTGGGAGTCCAGCAACATAGCCATTATGCTAACTGCTGGTTCCCGAATTTAAGAATAAGTTTATTTTGCTACAAGAGAAAACCAAAATCAGCGCACAGTTCTTTATAATATACATTACCATGAACTTTCGGAAGACAGTGGTAGAACTGAGACAGGTGAAGGATAATGAACAGGTTTGTTGCAGAGAGTATACATGAGGCTAGAAGAGGACAAAGAACCCCTTCCAGATATTGAATCAACAGCCCTCACAATTATTTGGCTTAGGGGGCAAAAGAAAACAGATAATGGCTATTTTACAAATTTATAGACTTTGTGTTACAGAAAGTGTTGTCATCAACAGAGATATTAGTAAATTAAAAAGCATAAGAAGCAAATGAGTTTTGTTGTGAAAAGCTAAACTCTCTAGAGGTTTCGCACTCCCTCTACAAAATCTCATTCTGCCTTTATTTGTATTTTTATTGCCAGAGGACACATGGGCTCACCAGGGAGAGAGAGAGAGAGAGAGAGAGAGAGAGAGAGAGAGAGAGAGAGAGAGAGAGAGAACGAACACACCCTCCAATGGAGCATGGTCACACTGCAATCCTTTTTCCTTCATTTGTCTGTCCAAGGAGGATTTGGGGGATGCACACACACACATACCTGATGTGTTCTTCAAGCTGCTAGAGGCAGGATTTGGATTGCAGTTGACCATTTGAGATACAGCTCTCATTGCACTGCACTTAACCACTGCACAACAGGGCTAGCATGATTGCCTTTATTCTTGATGCCTGATCAGTTCTTCATTGCAGATAAGATTCATGTCCCATCCCTGATCTCCCTTGGACAAAAAATATCTTCATATGAAGGCAGGAAAGAAAACCAATAATGATGTTTGTTCGAGCAGGTTACCTAATACTGTTATATGGATATTATTGGTATATGAACAATGTGGTGAATTGTGTTAAAGTCCTAGAGTTTTAAAGGTCTTAGTGTTTGCTGGTCATGTTGGCTTGCTGATATATGGAAAAAGGGCATGCCCAGAATATCCCACTGACAACTAGAAAAAAGATGAAAAACATGAAAATCTAAAATTCACCAGTCATCCAGCCTAATTCAGTCTTGCATCTGCAGCTCATTAAGATCGTCTGAGTCCAGACAAGACTGGCTGATCCCTGGTCACTACATAGCTTAGTGACCTATATATTATCATAGCAGAGTTCTGGATTGGTCTGTTATTCAGCAAAAACTGATAAAAATAGCATGGGAATACCTCAAGGCATGTTGGCACACATGTTCTTATAAAGAAAGTTTTCTTTAACTCACCTTTTATACTAGAGACTGTGGTGGTGGGAGTGGAGGCTGTGGAAATATAATATTGTTGGTTCATTAAAGACCTTAATATGTGTTATGGACATTATCACCTAATCAATTTTATATCTGGTTGTTATAGTAGAGCAGGCAAAAGAAAAACCAGAGATGGGATTTAGTACTCAGTTCATTTTTCTCTCCAGTAAACTCTCCTTAATCTAGTTTCTGTAAGAGTTTATTTTTCTCCCAGGCTTACCAAATAATCTGTGCTAACACTCCTCTTCCATCCCATGGCAGATATAATTAATCACTGAAGTGTTCTTTACTCAGTCAAGAGATCTTTACAACAGGGAATTCCTAATTCTCTCTCCTAGAAATCATCTTTCCTTCCATCTCAGAGTTCCAAATGGTACCATCAATTATCAGTTCAGATGTTACCTTCTGCATGGAGTTTTCTATGGTTTCTTCTTCCAGACATACTATCTCCTTTGTTTAACCAGCTGTAATGTTTTATTTATCATTTTTTGAAATATCATGTAACATTTGTTTATGTTTCTCTTTTCTTATATTAACTTTAAACTTTTAGAAGTTAGAGAGCCCATCTGATGCTTTCTTTGAAACCTTTGCATCATGTAGATTAGGACTTCGACTATATTAGAAAATCCACACATGTGGTTGGATGTATGAACTACAGACTTGAAAATGTCATAACAGTTTTTGAACTTTTGCTTTTGGCAAGACAAGCTTGAGATACTTTCTGATTGGTATGCAAATGTACAATTCTGTCTGTATTTAGATGCTTTCTAAATAGTAACTAATTAATTTCTCTTTTAAAAATATACCTGACAAGAATGTAACAAGAAAAATGCATGGGGAAATTCCTGAATTGCAGCAAGGGAAAGCACATGAGAAAAAATGCAGGTGGATCATTTTCTTCCATTTTGATAAAAGAAATTGAAGAGATAATTTCCCCTCCATATTTTGGGATCCATCCCCTATTTAACTAGGGCTCTAGAATCCTAAATGTGACTATTCTATGAATTTTATTATTTTTTTGCTCAGCTCAAAATGAAGAAACTAACCTTGTCTTTTTTACACTAACTCAGACAATTTTGGTGAGTCGTTAAAAATAAGAGAAAAATTAATACTCGTAATTCTAACACCCAGAACAGTTAGCTACAATGTATGAGATATGGATCTTGAATTTCCGAGTAATAACTCTATTATCAGAATACCTCATATATCCAAAAAATTAGAATTAAGTTTACACTTATATGAAAGGAAGGAAAGGAATAAGAAAGTAGTAAAGGAAGAGAGGGAGGGTGGGGAGAAGGAAGAGAGGGAAAAAAGAAGAGAGTGAGGAAGGCAGAGAGGGAAGGGAGAGAGGGAAAGATTTCTGCTGTTTTATGTATAAGTCCTGACTTGAGACCTTGAAAGAATTGTATTTGAGTTCGAGATTCCCTCAGACATTACCAACAATTCATCTGAGGTACAGTTATGCTTGGGATAATAATTTGTCCCCCAAGGTTTCACATCTTGGAATTTGGACATTCTTCCCAAATCCATGTGCTGAGACGCTGGGACTTAATTGTATTGTTAAGCAAAAAACATAATTCCTTTATGGTGTCCCAGGATGGGCCTCTGGGTGTGGTAATGTCATTAGGGTAGCACCTCCATGATTGAAATCCATTGTGTACATAAAGAGAGGAAATGAGAGAATGAACTTCATGGAAACAGATCACTTCCTACTCTACTTAAGATCCTGCCATCTGCCATGTGGTAGCTTCAACAGAAATTAGCCCTGAACCTCGACTTTTAAAATATGATCTGAGTAAATATATATTTCTTTATAAAATCACTCAATCTCGGCTATTTCTGTTAGCAGTGCAATAATGGACTAAGGTAGTTGCTTATAACCATTAACTTGAAGAATAAATATGTGGGGAACCAGCAGTTTGCGTAATGGCTATGTCGCTGGACTCCCACGTAGTCGACCGCGGTTCACGTCCTGGACCCGGTGGCTTAAAACTCACGCCAGGCACGTGTGCGTGCGTGCCCAAGATCCTGAGAGGAGAATGGAGGAGAAGGGATTGCAGCGTGACCATCCCCCCTGGGGGGGGTGATTTCTCACTTTCTGTCTCTCTGTCTCTCTCTGTCTGTCTGGCGAGCGCACGCTCCCTATAGCGAAAATCTCTCAAAAAAAAAAAAAAAAAAAAAAGAATAAATGTGTGTTTGAGTGAAAATGTTTATGATAAGTATAGTGTTCTACCTTCCAAGCACCATATGTCTTCACTGGCTATGTACACCCACTCGATACAGCTTGACTACAAATATACAATTTGAATAAGTTTATACTTTCTAATATACAATAAATTCATATAAATAAGGTATTTTATGAAATAAGTTAGGAATGTTAACTACCTATTAAAGTCACATTAACTGTTTCATTGGTGTTATTTTAACAAAAGATATTTAAGCATATTAAAAACAGTTAAGTTTCTCTTAGGGATAACTAATAACTCAAAATGTACTAAATTATATGCCTCATTAAATATTTAAGTTTCTCAAGAAGAAGACTGAGTCTTGCATGAGAGCTGGGATCTAGTGATTTCAGGGGTAAGCGCAATGAAGATGTTCCACTGAGAATTTACCCTAGGAGAGCCCCTGGAGAAATCACAATGCCAAAGAGTTTGCAGACCACATCCTCCTGTGTGCCTCTGATCACTCAGATTGCTCTTCTAGAAATTAGGAAGAAATGAATAACCTATCATATGACTAGAAGTTACCACAGGGGCACAAAAAATATGTGAAATTAAGAAAATACCTCTCCCCCAAGGGAAAAGAATAATTCCTCCTCAACCACGGACAGTACAATGGAACTCATGGAAATGTCGGATAAAGAATTTAGAATATTCATAGTGACAAAGCTAAGAGAAATGGAAGAGAAGAGAGACAATGGACATCAGAAGAAAAAAGCTGTTGAGTTTCAGGAGGTGAGGAAGTTCTTGCGAAAGCTGAAAGAGGAAATACACACCATAAAAAAGAAACAAACGGAACTGTTGGAAATGAAGTCTATAATACAGGAAGTCAAAACCTCTTTTGAAAGTATTAAAAGCAGAGTAGATCATACAGAAAATCAAATCTCAGATGTAGAAGACAGAATCGCTGGACTAGTAAAATCTACCAGAAAGACTGAGAAAATAGTCCCCCCAAAATGAGAATAATATACAATAAATACTAGATACCATTAAATGTCCAAACATCTGGATAATCAGTATCCCAGAAGGTAAAGAGACTAATAAAGGCATTGACAATCTATTCCATGAAATCCTGGAAGAAAATTTCCTAAACCTAGAGAAGCATTCAAAGATCCAGACCCAAGAAATACAAAGAACCCCAAATGGAATCAACCCAAGAAGATCTTCTCCAAGACACCTTATAGCCAGAATGACCAAAACCACACACAGACAAAGACAAGATACTAAGATTGGCAAGAGAGAAATGTAAGTTATCTCCAAGGGATATCCCATCAGGCTAAAAGCAGACCCCTCATCAGAAACAATGCGAGCAAAGAAAGAATGGGAAAATACATTCAAAATGTTGAGTGAAAAACAATTTCAACCAAGAATACTATATCCAGCAAAATTATCCTTCATATGGGAAGAGAAGACAAGAACATTCTCAGATAAACAAAACTGAAAGAACTTACCAACACCAGACCAACTCTCCAAGAAGTTCTGAAGGGACTATTATTTCAGAAAAACTAAAGTCAGACACACAGAAATAAGAACTCTAAAACAACAAAGAAAATGTCCACCTTAATAGTAGGGACAAGTCCAGAGTTGAACATTATCTTCCAGGATTTAAATGGAAAGATCAGACCACAACAGAAGATAAAGTATATGAGTTTGAACTGGTAAAATAGAATTTTATGACTTTTTCTTTTTTCTTTTTTTTGGAGAGGTTTTTCGCTATAGGGCGCATACGCTCGCCGGGCAGAGAGAGACAGAGAGACAGAAAGCGAGAAATCACCCCCCGGGGGGATTGTCACGCCGCAATCCCTTCTCCTCCATTCTCCTCTCGGGATCTTGGGCACGCACGCACACGCACCCGGTGTGAGTTGTAAGCCACCGGGTCCGAGACGCGAACCGCGGTCGACTACGTGGGAGTCCAGCGACATAGCCATTACGCTAACTGCTGGTTCCCAGAATTTTATGACTTTTGACTAAAACGTTATTGATCTTTTATGCATTGTTTTCCAGTGTTAAGGAGTCTTGTCTTCTCTTGAGTTGTGGACAGGTCCGTGTACCTACTATTCAAATCAAATCCTAACCTGTTTCCTGGCTTTTAGTATTAAGCAAAGTTCTCTTAACATTTTTAATTTTTATTTATTAAAGCTAAAAATTCTTTGAAATTAAAAAATGTATTAAAAAAAGAAAAAGAAAAAAGGAAGTACTTTACCTGGTCATGAAATGAAGTAGTGGTAAGTGTTCAAGATAATGGATATGTTCATTGTACAGGTTTGATCATTACACCATGCATACATGTACTTAAAAATCATGCTTTATCCCAAATATATAACTATTATATAGCAACTAAAAATTATTTTAAAGAGAGAAATAAAGAACAAATGAACTTGGAAAAAAATTAAGTTTCTCTGGGTTTCCGTATTGTCTATCCTTTCTTTTACCTTCCTTTTTTTTTTCCCACATGGTTTCTTTCTAACCTGAATCTCCTGCATCAGCCTCTCAGGGGACTACAGCCCCACACATAGCTCCTTATGACAGGGTCTTGCTGTGTTGCCCAGGCTACCTTGAGCTTGAGATCCTCCTACCTTGGTCTCCAGAGTTAATGGATTTACAGGCATGCACTATGAAGACTGGCCTTTAGGTCAGCAAAGGAAAAAAATCCAAGCCTCCCATTGGTTCAGCCTATTGTCAACATAAGAAGGTACATTAAGATAAAGCATGTAAAGCAAAAGGAGTTTACTTTGGCATTAGTATGAGGACCGCACTGAAATGTGGATCAAATGAACATATTCAAGTTGCCCTGAACATACACACTTAGGTCCTACAATCTTTAAGCAGGTTTAAAGGCAAAAATTACAAGAACGAAGGAGATTAAATCACTGTTTTTGGATAAGTGACAATGGTGAACTTAAGACAGTCTTTATTATTGGTGTAAGCATTGACATCAGTTGCTATCCGTTGGACAGGCGTTTTCTAAGCAGATGTTTTCCCATAAATAGTCCTTGTGTCAGGATATAGTGATCTTTGTGTAAAGTTGTGGTTCTGGTAGAGTCCTTGTGACAATTACCATTACCTGTATGAGAAAAATGTCCCTCCAGGGTCAGCCAGGTGCCATGGTGATTAAGGCACTGGATCACACATGACCAAGTGTACAGTTTGAGTCCTGAATATGGTAGCTCAAAAAACACATCATTTGTATGTGCATGTATATCCAAGATTCCAAGGAGAAGACAGAGAAGGGTTTGCTGTATGACCTTCCCACCAGGAATTGATTTCTCACTCTCTCTCTTTCTCTTTCTGTCTCCCTATCTCTCTCCAGCAAGCACATATGCCCTATAGCAAATTTAAAATTAAACAGGGATCTGCAGATGGTGTAATAGTTATGTTGCTGGACTCTCATGTAGTTGACCATGGTTTGGTTCCCAGACCCAGCGACTTAAAGCTCATATGGGGTGCATGTGAATGCATGCCCAGACTCCTGAGAGGAGAATGGAGGAGAAGGTACTGTAGCATTGTGTCTCTCTGTCTCTCCAGCAAGCCCACGTGCCCTGTAGAAAAAAAAAAAAAATCTCTAAAAATAAATAAATAAATAAATAACACAAGCAAAAACCCAGCAAATCAAAAAAAAGCCCCCTCCATAGCCTTCCATAGCTCAGTTTAGTCAGGACTGGCACAAATGACTCTAGTTTTATTTTAAGAAACATTCACATTGTGAAACACAGCAACTTTGCTGTATACAGCACTGTAGCTGGGCCTTTACTTGTTTATTAATTTTTATCATATCATTCTCATAGATGTACCACAGAAATGATAGATTTTTTGAGCTTGGCTTTGGTTGAAATATTTGGTTTGAACCTTTCTCCCTATCTAAATGTTAACATAACATCTTTATTTTAACTTTACAACTGGAAACTACGTAAAGACTGATGTAATTTTTACATATACAGAAGACTCTAATACTCTCTTTCCATGTGTAGGGAAACAGCTGGTAGGTTATACAAGGCAGAAGAAATATTTAAAGAAGTACTAAAATAATTGGAGAGTGCACATGAGAAAGTGAAAACAAACTGTAGATTTTAAAATGTGACAGTTGCTGAAAGAGTTGTATATAGAAAAAGTTACATATTTGTTGAGACTATGTAGTATTTAACTTAGAATTAAGACTGTGGTTCACAGTGTTCTTGTTCTGGAAGCACCACCAGAGATCCTACCTTCTAACCTTTCATCTACAAGTAAGAAAACATACACTTCAGAGGTAGGGTGGTAGGGTGAATTTTGAAGTTATTTAGATGATAGCTAAGGTGAGTAAACTCCAGAATATGGTAGCTCAGAAAACACACCATTTGTATGTATGTGTATCCAAGATCCCAAGAGGAGAATAGAGAAGAGATTGCTGTGTGGCCTTCCCCCCAGGGGTTGATTTCTTTCTCTCTCTCTCTCTCTTTCTCTCTCTCACTCTGTATCCCAATATAGGATCTAGTGCAATTTTTTCTTCTAAAATGACAGCTTAAAGGTAAAAACTATTTAGATACCCTTTTAGAGAATGGTAATAGTCATCATTTCACTTTGACCTTTCACCTGTGGCATGACTGTGGCATGATCATGCCTCCTAGGGGTACGTTCTCACTTTCTCTCTCTCTCTCTCTCTCTCTCTCTCTCTCCCTCCCTCCCTCCCTCCCTCCCTCCCTCCCTCTCCCTCTCTCTCTCTCTCTCTCTCTCTCTCTCTCTCTCTCTCCCTCTCCCCCCCCTGCAAACGCACATGCCCTAAACAAACAAACAAACAAACAAAAAATCAGGATTTCATTGACTTCTAGAACTCCATAATTTAATGCATGGGTTAAAAACATTAAGAAATAGACTAATAATTGGATTTGGGGATCAAAGATGGAGAGAATGAAACTTCTGCAAGTCACGATGGGTGGCAACATTCTTAGGCTTTCATGAGCAAGACAGTTTTGACTGCAGCAGGTCATAGCAGGTTTAACTGTGGCTGCTGTTGACAGATGAAAGCTGTTCTAAATAGCCTTATGCCTAATCATTTCTGGCTATAGAGACAATAATGTCCACACTGATGCAGCTCAGTATTAAAATTAGTTGGTCAATTTGACCTGCAATGGCAGCAGGACTGAGTCAGGGAATCCATCTTTTTTAACATGGCTGAAAGAACATTTTCTTCCCTCACTGTTTTTTTTTTTTTTTTTTTTTTTTCCAAACAGGTCCACATGCCAGGACTTCATTGCTGTCTATGTTCTGCCTTCTTTACAGAACATTAGGAAGGACTTTGCTTTAAATTGTGTCCTGTCTAGAAAGTCTGTATTAGATCAATTGCTCTAAGTGGTTTATTTTTCTTTTTTCTTTTAATAAAAAAGCCAAGAGAAGGAACCTCCTAATTTTATGTGACTCATTCTCACATTCTCAGGCTCTTAAGAGCTGATTCTTCTTCTTCCTGTTACCATAAGGCTTTATTCAAGCCAGACCTTCATTTAATTACACAAGTGCAGGCTAGACCTTCACTGAATTACTTAAATATTGATTATTACACACCCTGAGTTGGTCAGTAAAATTTATTGACCACTTAAGAGAGTTAAAGGACTAAATAAAATGATAGAATATAAAGTGTAGTTATTCCCTGCTTTATCCTTGAGGGAAAAGGAATCACTGTAAGAGAGTGACAAGAATATAAAAGTAGTAGAATTTGGCATCTAGAAGTAATTCCTGAAACAGAACAATAAGAGAAAAGGGCAAGAACAAATCAATCAGAGAGAGCAAAGCTAAAATAAACACATGGTTAGAATCACGCTGGATTATAAAGTTTATTTTAAAGAACACTCCTGGTGAATAATATTCTCTTAGAGAATATCAAGCAGTCAAATTGTGATTCTCCAATGCACTGATCTCCCAAGTAACAGGGTTATACCACGTTGCTGATAGGTTCATTATAAAGAAGCAATTTTTTTTTACTTTCTGAGTACTTCGTTTCTGCATTCTTTCAACATCAACTCACCAACTGATGGAGCAGTGTACACGCAAAGGCACCTAGGAAAAGGTACAAAGATATCCTTGCTCCTTGCCTGTCCCCACCATGGAGAACCATGGGCTTTCCTTTTTTTATATTTCTATTTGAATACAGGTATTAAAATACATTTGTAACCTCTTTTAATTTGCTATGAACCTTAATCAATAAAACATTCACATAGATTATGAATATTGGCTTCCTAATAGAGAGGTGTACAAATCACTTGTTTCAAGACTCTGCATTTTTAGGCTTGTGGTGGTACCTAAGATCAGCAAATGTGAGTATTCACAGTGTCTTTCAAATTGACCCCGAAGTTTCAGCATGTGATTGCATCCCTCCTGGACTATGACTTTTAATGGGAGATGGAAGTTTTTCAGAGAACTGAGCTGTGGAAAAATTACTTTCCTTAACTTAAAACTATTTTTAAAATCTGAGGGTCTGGACCAAAAGAAGAGGAATATTAGATTGAAGTCATGATGACAGATATGGTGAGGGTTTACAACTCCAAAGATGGCTTCACTGAAGAGAACAAATTTTAAGATTAAAAAAATCTTGTCAGAAGATCCCAGAAAATTTCTAATTTCCATTAGTAGGTGATAATATTACTCGTGCAGAAGTGTTTTGATTTTATTTTTTACTTTTTAGCCTGGGGTATGAGTTTTAAATGGACATTGTATTAGCTTCTTTAAAATAAATAATATTTGTAAAAAATCATTTTAAAAAGTACATTGGCTATCAGGACTATAGTAGTGACACTAAAATAACATAAAGTAAAAATTCATTTTTCACATTCCACATTTTATCTAAGTTACATGATTTTTATATTCCTGAAGTCTGTGTGAATCTTACCATTGTGGAAATCTTAGATACGGTAAAACATGGTACTTAGAGTCTAGCTCATGTTGCAATATTTAAATAGAATTAGTCAATAACTTTGTGAGACTGGTTATTGTCACTATTAAAGACACAATATTCTTTGTTTTTGTCATGAATCTATCAAGATAGACTAATTGTGGCGCAGTAAAAAGCGACCTCAAAATCTCAATGGTTTAAAACAGAAGGCTTATTTCTTACCTTCCTATATGTCCACTGTGGGTAAGCAGCAGTCTCTTTCTTAGGAGTTATTGAAAGACTCAAGTTAATGCATTCCCAGCTTGATAGAAATTTTCATGATTACCTCACCAAAAGGAAAAAACACCCTTTGCAATTAAATATGTCACTTTGGTTTGCAGTCATGGGCCAAAGGAAAACCACATGGTAATATGGCACTCAAAAGGCAATCTTACCATGTGACCCAAACAGTGGTGTGTTCGAATAGGAGCAAGCAGCTCCAGCACACTTGCCAACCTTCTCTATTCAGCTGCTCTTCTTCTCGACCTGGCTTCTTAGTTAAGTCTTACAAGAGTCTGTGGGAACCAGCAGTTGGTGTAATGGCTATGTCGCTGGACTCCCACGTAGTCGACCGCGGTTTGCGTCCTGGACCCGGTGGCTTAAAACTCACGCCGGGCGCATGTGTGTGCATGCCCAAGATCCCGAGAGGAGATGGAGGAGAAGGGATTGTGGCGTGACCATCCCTCCTCGGGGGTGATTTCTCGCTTTCTGTCTCTATGTCTCTCTCTCTGTCTGGCGAGCACACGCGCCCTATAGTGGTAAAACCTCTCAAAAAAAAAAAGTGTCTTCTGATTCAAATTCACATTCATGAAAATAACAATTGACTGTGTCCCTTTCTAGATAATTTTTTTTTTCTTTATTTTTAGAATCTTTTACCATAGGGCATGTGCACTCGCTAGAGACAGAGAGAGAGAGAGACAGTGAGAAGGAAAGTGAAAAATCATCCCCTGGTGAGGCATAGGGGGGTGGCCACACCACAATCACTTCTTGTCCATTCTCCTCCTGGGATCTTGGGCACACACACCCACCCACCCAGCGTGAGTTTCAAGCCACCAGGTATGGGACTCCAACCGTGGTTGAACATGTGGGAGTCCAGTGACATAACCACTATGCCATCTCCTGGCCCCAACATTTATAACTCTTGTTATGGAATGAATTGTGTACCCTACCCTTTCTCATCCCAATTTATGTGTTGAACTCCTAACTCACAGTATATCAGAAGAAGCCAACCCCGAGACACCTTGATTTGTCCTGGTTACCTATAGAATTATTAGTAAATGAAGTTCAGTTGTTGAGTCACCTGGTCTGTGGTACTTCGTAATGATAACCTTGCAGGACTAACATATCCCCTCCTGCTTTCTCAGTCTTTGTGAAAGTGCAAATGATGAATGTCAGAAACATAGTTCACACATCTGCTTTTCTCAGATGTTTCTGGTTTTTCTTCCAAACTGAGGAGTTGGGGAAAAGAGCTATCATTTTTAGTCTCACGCTCTAGGTTGGCTGACTCAAAGCATGGTCATGTTCCATAAACCTTACTTCTGGAATTTAGAATCCACTCACCAAATTTGAAAGTTAATGTTCTTTCATATCTTCTTAACCTTTACCATTGAAGAGACCTGGTACTATTTTGTATATAAACTTATGGAAATCGATTATCGCTACACAAAAAATCACCAGTTGGAAACTAGCACTTGCACTTTTAGAGAAATAAAAAAAAAAAAGGTTATCTTTACATCAATTGAACAACAGCTCCCCATATATTCCTTAATTGGTATAAAGAGAACACCACAATCAAAGTAAAAGATATGTCCATCACTTACAAAAGTGTCCTGTGTGTGTGTGTGTGTGTGTGTGTGTGTGTGTATGATAAGCACACCTAATACCTACCCTCTTCAATTTTTAGGTCCATAATACCATTTTGTTACCTAGAGGTATTATGTTGTAGAGCAGTTCTTTAGAACTTATTCATGTTAAATTTTCAGAGATTCGCAGAAAAAGAGATGACACCAAACATTTTACAGAGTGTGTAGTGGGGTTAGATTAGAAGCTAATCTTATCTTGATCATAGATGGAAAAAAAGACTCCCAAGAGAAATCTGGATTTAACCTTAACAGTGTCTACCACATTTTTGTCTACTAAAAGATTCTTATTGAGGGTCAGCTGTAGTGGCTCCGTGGTAACACAGCACTCCCACGATGACCCTCCCATGAAGGCCCCAGGTTTGTGTCCTAAGGTCTCCTTACACATAGCCTGTGATCATGCAGGCTGGGTGGGGGTGGGCTGATCACAAAGATCCTGTCAGGGGTGCCTATCTCTCTTCCTCTCCATCTCTCTCTCCCCCTTTTTCTCTCCCTCCTCCTCATCTCTTTCTTTCTCATGAAAGAAATAAATGAATAAACTGAAAAAAAGATTAATTCTTACTGAGCAATTTTGTATGAGGCATTAAGGGCTGATCAGGGTCTGAAAAGACAGTATCCGAACTTTTGATCAAATGCTAGAATAATGAAAGCATCATAAAAATGCACACTTTTTAGCAAACAGCGTTATAAAAATCTGAAAAAATTCATATCTCAACTGGTTCATAGGGGTGGTTCGAGCATAGTTTTTGACATCTAATATTTTCTATTGGTGATAATATATAAGTAAGGAACCATTTTGAACAATCTTTGACCGAAATGAGAGGTTTTGATTTTCCCCTTCAGTAAGATGAGACCTGAGTGCATTAGATGAGTGACTCCAGCTTCTCAAAGACCAAGATGCCTTTCAGGTCATCGCTTTTGAGAACCTGCCAACCACAGAGGAGGAGGCAGGAGTCCGTATAAATTCAGCATTCAGTGGAAACACTTTAGGAGATGACAATTATCTTCACAGTATGGAATGATTTCTAAGACTTTCAGATAATATCCTTAAATATGTTTAAAGTTTTTTTACCTGGCAAGAGGATTTTAACTGAGCAGGGCCTCACTTCAACATCATCATTTATTAGCCTATTTATTTATTTATTTATTAGTGGTATTTTGTTTTCTGAGAATCCTACCTTACCTATCTCTAGAGTGGTCTGGGAAGAATTAAAATTTGCTTTAAAATATTCAGCTTCCTTGAGAAGTATGGGGTTCAAATGTGACTAACAAGCTCCACATTATCATCATTATAAATATTGCTGACCACAAACTTGTTTTAACGGAACTTTTGGCTCTTCAAGATCCATTCATTCAGTCTGCAGATTATCCACTTCATTTGTTATTTTTTTTAATTCTCCCCCAGTTCCACTTTGAAGATTTTTTTTGTATTCCTTTTACTTTAAGATTAAGGAAAGGACATTTACATGATAAATGCCCTTATTAAACTGTGGTATAGAATTGCCACCAACAATAAAAACAACGACAACCATTTTGTATAATCATGCAGCAAAACAGAATTCTAAGCCCTGAGGAAAATACAGTATGTCAGCCCAGCTGCATGACAAGTACTCTGTGTTCCACAGGCTGTGACTACACTAGAAATCCGGGTTGGATTCCTGGTCCAATCTAAATCCCATCCAGTGGCATGTGCCTGTGATCCCAGCGACTGGGGAGGCTGAGGCAGGAGGACACCGTGCTCAAGGGTTGCCTGAGCTACAGAGCAAGACTCTGTCTGAGGGGGAAAAAAGCCTGTAGTCCCAGTAGTCCCAGCTGGTAGGCTGAGGCAGGAGGATCAACAGCGAGGTCCTGGCTAAAAAAGAAAAAAAAAAAAAATACAGTATACTATACATTGTATATGCATGTATATCTACTTTACTTGCCAATTAAAAATGCAACACCATTGCCAAAGCCTTTCATCAGTGTAATTGTAATAATGTTTGACTTCTTCTGGCTAGGTAGCTGAAATTTATCAATATTCATGCTTTATTTTCTGGTAGTGTAATTAGTTAAGGTATATGAGTATAGGGCCAGCCAGTGATATGGTACTTAAGGTGACTGGATCTCTTGGGGCCAATTGTGTGGTTTGAGTCGCAGACCCAGTGGTTTGAGAAATGCTCAGGGCACATGTGCTGGCATGCCTGAAATCCTGAGAGTAGCCTGGAGGAGAAGTGACTGTGGTGTGGCCATCCTCCTTGGGGGGGGGGGATTTCTCATTTTCTCTCTCTCTCTCTCTCTTTCTCTCTCTCTCTCTCTCTCTCTCTCTCTGTGTGTGTGTCTCTTTCTGGGGAGTGCACAAGCCCCATGACAAAAATATAAAAGTTATTTGAGTTCACTTATTATAGCTAAACATGTGTAGAGAACTGTACAAGTTCTGTTCAGTACTGTACAAGGGATAATTTTTGTTTAATTTCTAATATCCTGTATAGAGTTTGCTCAAGTGATATCTTTTTTTTTTTTTTTGGAGAAGTTTTTCACTATAGGGCACGTGCGCTCGCCAGACAGACAGAGAGAGACATAGAGACAGAAAGCGAGAAATCACCCCCCAGGAGGGATGGCCACGCCGCAATCCCTTCTCCTCCATTCTCCTCTCGGGATCTTGGGCACGCACGCACACGCACCCGGCGTGAGTTTCAAGCCACCAGGTCCGGGACACGAACCACGGTCGACTACGTGGGAGTCCAGCGACATAGCCATTACGCTAACTGCTGGTTCCCAAGTGATATCTTTTGATACGAAGAACAACTTTTTGGGTGATAGGAATTCTTCTAAATTGTTAAGCTATTTGATGTTTTAAGCAAAATTCTGTTAAAGCACACAATCCAAAATAACATACAAACACACTCAAGATTAGATCTTATGAAAGTGCCAATATTCAGCTGTTTTGAAGCCACTTTTATACAATTCAGCTTGCTATGAAACTGTTTAACTGTTTTGACATAGTTACCATATCTGTTTCTAAGAAAGCTAACCATTTATCAAACAAGGAATGAGATCAGTAAAAGCTTCAAAACCCAAAGTTTTAGAAAAAAAATTACAATAATTTATTTGAAATACTACAATTATACCACATACTTTAGAAAAAAAATGGAAGTCATCATGAGGAAAACATTTTTTAATTGATATAGAAAAAATGTGCCATCAACTTTAAGCTTCTTGTGAGCATTCTTTGGGGACTGCTTTTAAAACCCTGCTCCTTGGAAATGCCTGCTTATTAGTTCTTTCAGTCCCAGTTCAATGCTGAACCGATGCAACATCTCATTACTGTGCCCACTGGTAACTTTTCAAAACTTCTTTCTGAAGCCTTTTCCAAGAAGCATCATTAAAAATTTAGTACACAAATAAGTCATCTCATTTGCCCCCAAGTGTAGCATGTGTATCCGCAATTCTGAATACACTGTAGTATGATAGCATTTCAAAATGCAAATGTGATAGACACAGGACCAATTGGCCAATCTAAAAAAAAATTCAGCTTTGGTTTAAAGAGGTAAGAAAAAGCAAATACTTTTCTTTCCTTCAAGTAATTCCTCTTCAGATGGTGGTAAGACGTATTTGCAAATAGAATGACCATGAAAGCATTCATTAATAAATCCTCTTCTGTTTCCTTTGTTTGTTTGTTTTTTCCTAAAGGCAGTTTATCATCCTTTTTCTGGCTTTTTAAGTAGGTTTATTGTGATAATGCCTATGTAGCCTTCACAATTGTAGTGATGAGCCTATGATTGCCTTCTCATAAAATTAAAATTAAAAAAAAAAAAGTCCAGGAAAACTGCTCTATGCAAATTGTGTTAAAATCTGCTCAATTAAACTCTGTTAAATGAATAAAAAATAGGCAGTTGGGAAATAAATATCAATGAAGAGAAAAACCCACAGAAAAATGAGGATAAGGAAGAATTTTACATGCGTTTACACAATATAAAAGATTCAAATCACTTTTCACCTAGTGGTGTTCAAATACCATTCTTATCCTTTGAAAATCAGTATAATGTATGCTGGTGAAAGATCTTTGGTCTATACAAAATAATACCGTGCATGTCACAGAGAATATTGCTTCCTACATCAAATGGAACACTTTGGAGCTCTTGTGTGAATAATATAGCCTAGTATGTCAGAGTCAATTCTACTAAGATAGTCCTTTTCAGGCTAAACACTACAGCAGGAGTGTTGAGCTAGTAGGGGAAAGGCAGTGAGATATTAAAAATAAAAACTGATTTCAGAAAGTAAGCGCTTGATGATAAGTATCATAATAAAAAATAAAGAAATCCTTTAATGGAACTTTCTTTGACTTTTCCCAGATTTGAGAATCTACCCTGTAAACTTCACCAGGAGGTAAAATTCAGTAAACATTTATATGTGGTCATATTATATATTAGGCAGAGCTTTAGTTGAATCTCTCTTTAAGGTCTTCACCATCTAATGAAGAGACAGAGAAGCAAACCAATCTTACAATATACTAGGGGGTGTCAAAAAGTTTACTGAAAAATGGAATGAAAATACGAGTTTATTTTGGTGCAAAATTTTTAAAAATCTATTCATAGATTTTTATAAAATGCATTTTCATGTACTTTTTGAAGACCCTTGTGTTGTAATAAACATAATGATAGAAATATAAAGTACTGGAGAATATTAAATGGGGGGAAAATGAAACTGTTGAAAAAATGAGTTGGGACAGGCTTTTGGAGGTAGTGACACCAGCACTGAATCTTGAAATGCACACTGGGATTAGCCAAGTGGAAAAGAGGATGGGAAAAGGCAAAAGAAAGCTTATGTTCAAAGTCATGAAGTGGGAAAGCATAGGATGTTTGATACACTACAGGTAGTGTCTATAGCTGGGCTGTAGAGTATGGATGGAGTAGAATTTAACCTCTTCTAGCTACTAATAGCCATGTAAACATTCCATGTAGGCATCCACCTAGAATATCAGTCCAGAATACTGTTTTCCTCCTTCTGGAGGCCGGAATGGCCTTATTTCCTTTCAAATCTGCTACATTAAATGTTGGAAACGTTTAAAAAATTTGAAAGGAAACGGTTGTTTCTGTAGTCTGCAAAATTAATTATTCAATAACATTTTTCCTTGGGTTTTAAAATTTAATTTGTTGGGGCCAGCAGGGGGCGTAGTGGCTAAAGCATTGGACTCCTGCATGGCCCTTGCAGTTTGAATTCTAGTGTGTGTGAAAGAGTAGGGTCTGAGGAAGGACATTTAGAAGAAAAATAGAGGGAACCAGCAGTTAGCGTAATGGCTATGTCGCTGGACTCCCACGTAGTCGACCGCGGTTCGCGTCCCGGACCCGGTGGCTTAAATCTCACGCCGGGCGCGTGTGCGTGCGTGCCCAAGATCCCGGGAGGAGAATGGAGGAGAAGGGATTGCGGCGTGACCATCCCCCCTGGGGGGTGATTTCTCGCTTTCTGTCTCTCTGTCCCTCTCTGTCTGTCTGGCGAGCGCACGTGCCCTATAGCGAAAAACCTCTCAAAAAAAGAAAAAAAAAGAAAAAAGAAAAATAGAGAGGCAAAGCATTAATAGGACAAAGAAATGTGGTATTATCTGTTGAAGATACTTTAAAGTTTTGTCAACAGGACTGGGGAGAAATGTTCACCTGTTGAAATATTTACTTTGGGGACCAGTGGTTAGCATAATGGCTATGTTGCTGGACTCCCACGTAGTCAACCGCGGTTCGAGTCCCAGACCCAGTGCCGTAAAACTCACGCCAGCCACGCGCACGTGCGTGCCTAGGATCCTGAGAGGAGAATGGAGGAGAAGAGATTGCAGCGTGGCCATCCCCCCTGGGGGGTGATTTCTCGCTTTCTGTCACTCTCTCTCTGTCTTTCTGGCGAGTGCACGCGCCCTATAGCAAAAACCTCTCCAAAAAGAAATATTTACTTTGTAAGTGAAATAATGTGATTGAATGTATAAAAGAAAATGAAATTAAAAAACTGTAAAAAAAATGCTATGGTTAGATAAACTGGTGACCTAGAAACTTTCGAAAACCACAGCTGTGGGAAACTCCCTATTCACTGCAGGAAAGGAGAGTGGTCTGAAAGAAATCATTTCCTGCCCTACCTCACCACCTAGTTTTTCACTAGAGGAACTAGAAAAAAAGAAGAGGAATAAAGAAAGGATTAGGAAAAAAGAAGGAAAAAAAAAAAAGAAAAAAAATATATTCATGCAAACCAAAAAAAAAAAGAAAAAAAAGATATTTAGGTATGAAATTCAGCTCCATGAGTGGAGTCTTTCTGCCAAAGAACTTTCTGATATTCCATACACAAGTTCAGATTTACAGTGAAAAACTACACGTTTATCTCTGAAAAAGAGCTTCATTTTACCACGTCCATACACTAACAGTGTAAAACTGTTTACAAAAATAAACACTGATGTAGAGCAAAAAAATAAATAAATAAATAAAACATACAACTTTCTTAAATGTTCATGGAACATTTATAAAGATAGATCATATTTAATGGCATTACAATATATTTTCTTAGAGATATTTTTGCTATAAGGCACGTGTGCTTGCCAGCAAGACAAAGAGAGTCAAAGAGACAGAGAGAAATCACCCCTCAGGGGGATGGCAAAGCCACAATCCCTTCTTCTCCATTCTCCTTTTGGATTTTGGGCATGATGACACATGCCTCACAGGAGTTTCAAGTCACTGGGTCTGGGACTTACACCACAACTGGCCATGTGGGAGTCCAGCGAACATAACCATTATGCCATCTGCTGGCCCCAGCATTACAATGTTTTACATAAAAGAATTGAATTCATAAAGTGCACCCTCTCAGCACAATGGAATTAAACTAGGAATTAATAACAACAAGACAAGAGTAAGATCCTCAAAGCCTTGGAAAGTAAAGAACATACTTTAAAATAATTATGAGTTGAAAAAAGAATGTTTCAAAGGAAATAAAAATTATGTGTAATATTAAAAATGAAAATGCAAACTGTCAAAATTTGTGAAACATAAATAGAGCAATCATTTGGTGAAAAATGATTGTACTTAATCTTTATATTGGAAAAAAAAATCTCAAATCTATAAATTAAGTTCCCAATTCAAGAAATTGGAAAAAGAAAATAAACTGGAAGTAATATAGCTAATGATTATGAGAGTAGAAATCAATTAAATTCAAACAGAAAAAATATATAGAAAATTTAATCAAACCAGAAGCTGTCTTTTTAAAAGATCTATAAAATTTAAAATAACCTTTGGCAACTTGACAAATTCAGAGAGAGAGAGAGAGAGAGAGAGAGAGAGAGAGAGAGAGAAAGAAACCAAAATTATGCAACATCAAGAATGAAAACTCAATGGGACCAGAAAATAGTGTACTGGCTACGTTGCTGGACTCCCATGTAGTTGCTCACGGTGCGATCCCAGACCTGGTGGCTTAAACTCACCCCAGGCATGTGTGTGTTGCGTGCCCAAGATCCCAAAAGGAGAATGAAAGAGGAGGGATTGTCATGTAGCCAGCCCTTCTGGGGGGTGATTTCTCGCTTTCTGTCTCTCTGTTTCTCTTTCTGGTGAGAGCATGCATCCTATAGCAAAAAACTCTCAAAAAAAAAAAAAAAAAAAGAATGAAAACTCACTTGGTCTGCAGATCCTGTAGCTCCATGTAGATCCACTTAGCCAGTCTACAAATCTGGCATAGCTTTTACCACCTCCTTCTGCTAAGCCTAAAGATCAGTCAGGGGTGAAAGCTTAGAATCTTAGCATTTTTCGAGACTGGATCCAGATCTGGGAAATCACATGGCTTTCTAAATTCCCCCATATTTAGTGAAGAAAATCTCCACCCTGATTTCATGAAGAAATTCTCCATATGTTCCTTTCCACAGCTTTCTAGTCTCTTCCTGTATTCTAATTCTCTTGCCTCCAATAACTATTGTCTCAACTAATGGGTTGATCAGTTGCCTAATAATGTTTTAACAGCATACTCCTTGCCTAGCCACTTTTCAGCCCAAGAGAATTCTTATTTATTTATTTATTTATTTAATTTTTTTTTAGATAAAAGAGAGTGAGAGTGATAGAAAGTGAGAAATCACCCCCCGGGGGGATGGCCACGCCACAATCCTTTCTCTTCCATTCTCTTCTTGGGTTCTTGGGCACGCACGCATATGCGCCCGGTGTGAGTTCAAGTCACTGAGTCCGGGACTCGAACCATGGTCAACTACATGGGAGTCCAGCAACATAGCCATTATGCCATCTGCTGGTCCCTGCCTGAGAGAATTCTGACTTAAGCAAAATAAAGGCGAGTGCCCTGCATTAGTCCCTTCACATAGGCCCCCCAAATGTCAAAAACAGACAGATTATTTGAGAATAAAATCTGCTTGACTCTCTCTGGAAGAAGGGACCAGAGGGTGTCACGCTGGAAATGGAGTTGCCATTTTTCAAACCATTGCCTTTTAGGGGGAGTGAGTAGAACAAGAGAAAGTAGAAGTACTGCAAAGCTTTTCTATCATTTTCAGGGTGGCCTTTTTCTTGACTATAACATTTGCTCATTACTGAAAATCTTTGACTATTTTTCAGAATTTTGAAAAGTTGATTCTGATAGATTTTGTCCCTTTTTTTTTTTTTTGATAAGTTTTTGCTATAGGGTGCGTGTGCTCGCCAGACAGAGAGAGAGAGAGAGAGACAGAGAGACAGAAAGTGAGAAATCACCCCCCCAGGGGGAATGGCCACGCGGCAATCCCTTCTCCTCTGTTCTCCTCTCGGGATCTTGGGCACACACGCACACGCGCCTGGCGTGAGTTTTAAGCCACCGGCTCCGGGACGTGAACCGTGGTCAACTACGTGGGAGTCCAGCGACATAGCCATTACGCTAACTACTGGTCCCTTCGGTCCCATTTTTAATGTTTCTGCAGTGATAGGCCATTGAACTTACTAATCTACCATTTTCCACTGGTATCATCCATCTTTCCCTCTTCTTAATCCTGCATCCACATTATTTTTTCTTATTATTTATTTGTTTATTTGTAATTTGATTTTTTTTCTTTAGATTTTTTTTTTTTTTTTTTTGCTATAAGACATATGTGCTCACCAGAGAAACAGAGAGAGTGAGAGT
The DNA here is from genome assembly GCA_026018925.1 of Tupaia tana. Lineage (NCBI taxonomy): Eukaryota > Metazoa > Chordata > Mammalia > Scandentia > Tupaiidae > Tupaia > Tupaia tana. The sequence continues at coordinate 52,251,939 of JAKSZU010000006.1, read as the reverse complement.
TAGAAAGCGAGAAATCACCCCCCCGGGGGGGATGGCCACACCACAATACATTCTCCTTCATGATCCTCTCAGGATTTTGGGCACGCATGCACACACCCTTGGTGTGAGTTTAAGCCACCAGGTCCAGGACTCAAATTGTGGTCAACTACATGGAAGTCCAACAATGTAACCCTTACACCATTTGCTGGTCCCTGTTATGTGATTTTTAAGTTGGAGCTATTTTCTGTTATCAAATAATTTTTCATTGTCTGTTCATACTCAAAAGTGGAAACATACCAAGCTATTGAGAATGCTGTGCACCTGAGTAGGCCTTGCCATCTGCAGGCTTCAGTGTTACTGTGTTTTTTGTTTGGACCATTACATTAGAGGTCTTTTGATTGATTGATTGATTATCTTCGGCTAATCATTTCACAAGAGGAAAATATTACAGTCATTTCATAGGCTGGGTGTAGCTAGTACCATTTTGGGGAACATATACAAAGGGGTTGGACATTTTCAATACTCAGTAAATAAATATTTACTCAATCTTCTCACACCTAAAGTGTATGTGGGGCTTTCAGTTATGGAGTCTCTGTTTTCTTGGTCATAGTGGTGGTGCAAAGTGTGCTGCAGTTACCTAGCTTCTAGGAGTCACTAGTTGATCTTCCAGATGTTAGCCCAATCTTTATTCAGTTTCAGAGGTCTATCATTCTTTTGGAAATTCTTCACTATTAACTCGCGATTCAGATTTCTTGTCTGCTGGCAGTTACCACCATCCATCTTCTTTCTTCCCAAAAGTTGTGTTGTGGTTTCTTTCTCTTTCTCTCTTCATGTGGACTTATTCTTTAATTATTGTTACTGTTATTTTAAAGAAATTTGATTAGTACTGTGAACTACTAGTTGAGAAGGGCTAGTTGTATTTTCAAACCACCATCTTTACTCTGAAGTCTGCTTATTGGAATTCTCATTCACCTATTTTCTTCATTTCTTAAATAAGATTTTAATAACTATTAGGTTATTGGTTCCCGATGACCCAAAAGCTTCTAAGGATTTAAGCTCTAGATATTTTTTAAAAATTCCTCAAATAAGAAGTAAAAATAAAAGTACCCAGAGGAATTTTCCTATTTTATAATAGATAGCCTTACTAAAAATCTTGAATATTACCATGAAATTTCACTTTAAAATAGTATTTTATTTAATTAATACTTTAACTGTTTTATTGACTATAACTTATTACAAAGGTCAAAGATTAGGCTAGACCTTAAGTTTAGAAAGAATTTGACTCAGCATTTAAAAACTTCCAAAAGGAAAGCCTAATTCTGGACAGCTTATCCAAAGAAAGTCCAGTTGATTCTCACTCAAAAAAATTTTGCCAATTCTTTCTTTTATTTTTATACTCACACTTTATTGATTATAGGCTACATATTTATTTTTCTTTTATACATTAATCAATTGCTTTATATAGCAATCAATGTTAACTCGTACTAGAAACACATTTAAAGGTAATAGACTATTTAATTATTGAGTTACACTTCAACAGTGTCATCATTACAATCTTTTTTTAAGAATTATTTTATTTAACTTTATTTATTGATTTGTTATTTTTAATTTGACCAGAGAGGGACAGGGAACAGAGTGAGAGAGAAAGAGAGAGAGAGAAAGTGAGAAAGCAAGCCGTCAGGTTCAGGACTCAAACCATGGTTGACCATAGGGGAGTTCAGCACCCTTAACCAACACACCACTTGTTAGCCCCATTATAAACTTTAATGTATAAAACTATATAAAGTTGTATTCAACTCCATATTTGAAATTACAAATTTGTTTCATTTTACTATTATTCCAAGACTATTTTATTTATTTATTTATTTATTTATTTTATTACATTGAATTACATATAACTTTGCAGTGTATTACATTGCTTTTTCAAAAGGGAATGCCATGCATGTCAGTCAGTACAGAGACATTAATCTCCCCGCTTCAACATTCAATATCTTTCCTATGTTTCCCCCAATCATTATTATTATTATTCTAATTATTTTTTATGATAAACATGACTTTTTTTTCCAATTATCAGATCATAAAGTTCCAAACAATAGGGAACGTAGACTCCACTCAGGGCTGGACCAAGGGTGGGTCTCGTGCAGCCCCACAAATGTAGGTGAATCTCCATAGAACACAATTTCAGGAAAGCGACTCAGGAAAGCAGAGACGGCCATCAGCTGGTGCGGCACGCGGGGCAGACCCCAGCCACGGCCCGCGGGGCAGAGCCCCGGCCACGGCACGCGGGGCAGACCCCGGCCATGGCACGCGGGGCAGAGACCCGGTCGGGCCGGACCTCCGGATAGGGCACACAGAGCAGAACCCCGGCCATGGCACGCGGGGCAGACCCCTGGTTGGGCCGGACCTCCGGATAGGACACGCAGAGCAGAGCCCCGGCCACGGCATGCGGGGCAGACCCCAGCCAAGGCACGTGGGGCAGACCCCGGCCACGGCACGTGGGACAGAGCCCCGGCCACGACACGCGGGGCAGACCCCGGCCACGGCACGCGGGGCAGACCCCGGCCACGGCACGCAGGGTCAGAGCCCCGGCCACAGCACGCAGGGCAGAGCCCCGGTCGGGCCGGACCTCCGGATAGGGCATGTGGAGCAGAGCCCCGGCCACGGCACGCAGGGCAGACCCCGGCCACGGCACGCAGGGCAGACCCCGGCCACGGCACGCGGGGCAGACCCCGGCCACGGCACGCAGGGTCAGAGCCCCGGCCACAGCACGCAGGGCAGAGCCCCGGTCGGGCCGGACCTCCGGATAGGGCATGTGGAGCAGAGCCCCGGCCACGGCACGCAGGGCAGACCCCGGCCACGGCACGCAGGGCAGACCCCGGCCACGGCACGCGGGGCAGACCCCGGCCACGGCACACGAGACAGAGCCCCGGCTACGGCACGCGGGGCAGACCCCGGCCACGGCACGCAGGGCAGACTCCGGCCACGGCACGCGGGGCAGGCCCCGGCCACGGCACGCGGTGCAGAGCCCCGGTCGGTCCAGACCTCCGGAGAGGTCATGCGGAGCAGAGCCCCGGCCACGGCACGCGGGGCAGACCCCGGCCACGGCACGCGGGGCAGACCCCGGCCAAGGCACGCGGGGCAGACCCCGGCCACGGCACACGGGACAGAGCCCCGGCCACGGCACGCAGGGCAGAGCCCCAGTCGGGCCGGACCTCCAGACAGGGCACGTGGAGCGGAGCCCAAGCGCCCTGACCCCGTGCCCCAGCACGTGGAGTGGAGCCCCCGCGCCCGCCTCCCCACCCCCACACGCCGGCACGCGGAGCGGAGCCCCCGCCTGCCGTCCCTGGATGTTTAATTGTATCTAGTACTTCTTGCATATTGTTCTCAAAGTTTTGGGCCATTTTCTCAGTCTTTATGGTGGACCTTTCTAGGCCAGCCATTTTCTCTTCTGCATTAGAGATTCCATTTTCTGAATGATCTAGTCTGCTTTTAATACTTTCAAGGGAGATTGTGACTTCTTGTATTATAGCCTTCATCTCTAATAGCTCCATCTGATTCTTTTGTAAAGTGTGAAACTCCTCTTTTAGATCTTGCATGTATTTCCTCACCTCCTAGAACTCTTCAACTCCTTTCTCCTTCCCCTTCAGCAGTTCCTTGTCTCTCTTCTCTTCGATCTCTGTTAGCTTTGCCATTATGAATGTTCTGAATTGTTTATCAGACATTTCCATGAATTCCCTTGAACTGTGTGTGGATGAAGAGGAGCTATCCGTTTCAATTGGAGGAGAGGCATTTTCCTGCTTCTCCATATTTCTTGTGGTCCTGCAGCGATTTCTAGTCATCTGGTGGATGGTCGGTTTCTTCCCAAACTTTTGAAGTTTAATATGAGGGTTGAGAAGTGTGCAGAAAAGGAAGCAGAGAAAGGGAAACAATACCAACAACAACAAAAAAAACAGACAAGAAACAGAGAAAAAGAAGAGAAAAGCTTTGGAATAAATCTAAAAAAGAAAAATTAATATTAAAAAAATTTCAATAAAAATCAAAAATTAGAAAACTGCGTGGCGCGCTAGCGAGCCACGCAAAATGTCTAGATCTCAGGAGCCATGGAGCAGACTGTCTCTTGAAGAAGGGCTGTTCTGGGAGGAGCAGAGGGGATTATTAACAAAACAAAGGCCTAGGAGGGAGGGGCCAAAGGGCCCTGTAAGACGCCTCACCTTAAAAAATTCTAAAAAGCAAAAATTAAAAAAAAGACAGACAGACAGACAGACAGACAGAGAGAGAGAGAGAGTGAGAGGTAGAGAGAGACAAAGATTGATTCAGAGACAGGAGATATGAAAGGGGTTTTCCTACCACGTGGGTTTTGTATGCTGGAGGCCCAGTTAGGAGTGGGACATCTTCCTTTCTCCCAGCATGTCTAGATCTCAGGAGCCATGGAGCAGACTGTCTCTTGAAGAAGGGCTGTTCACGTGGGTTTTGTATGCTGGAGGCCCAGTTAGGAGTGGGACATCTTCCTTTCTCCCAGCATGTCTAGATCTCAGGAGCCATGGAGCAGACTGTCTCTTGAAGAAGGGCTGTTCACGTGGATTTTGTATGCTGGAGGCCCAGTTAGGAGTGGGACATCTTCCTTTCTCCCAACATGTCTAGATCTCAGGAGCCATGGAGCAGACTCCCAAGACTATTTTTTAATCCTTTTAAAGATAGGCATTCTTTTCATGTCCCCCCCCCCGCCCCCAGGAAATGTTTTGTTCTTTTAAAGGTTATGTGTTTAAAATAAATGTATTTAAAAGATCAATGAAATGGAAAATTTGAGTGACTCAAGCAAGAGTAATTGAATGAGTTTGTTATTGCTGGCAAAAAAAAAAAGGAAACTAATAAAATTAAACGTGTAGTGTCAAAATAAGTAAAACTTCAAATGCAAAAAGGAAAACCAAGATCAAAGGAATAAATGGGCTTTGCAAATAGAGTAAAGCAACAAATACCACAATGTCAGGTAGCAATGATGCTTATGTTAAAACTGCAGAGCTATACTGTAAGGAGACATGGGAGGAAAGTTTTTTAAGAATTCATTTTTGTCTTGTAGTAAGCCAAAGTCGCATTAGGGAATTAGGTAAGATTTCTCCATGTCAACTTTCCAGGTTGCTGAGAATTACTCCCAATGATGCCTTCCCTGTGCTTAATTCAGGGCTTTCCTTTTTTGTCTTCTGTTTGTTCAAGATCTTCTTCAGTCTTGGTACTATGGTTTGCTTTCATTCCCCACTTAATTCCTTGTCTTCAGCTTTTGTCGTGTCAGTAATTGTGTAGCTACAGAAGTATCTGAACCTGGGTGATTTTACAACAGAATGAAGGTTTATTCAGCTCACAGTTTGGAGGTCCAGAGTCCAGGGTCCAACTACTGGTGAGGCTACAAGACAGCAGGGCAGCATTTTGAGTAGAGGAATTGTCTCAGTTTTTCTTTGTTCTGGTTGGTATCATGAGGCATCTGAGTGCCTTATTTTCTCTCCTCACACATACCAGAACTCAATGACTTGTCACACCCAACGAAAGGCCTGCCTTAGAGCACCATGAAAGGATTTTCACTTAATACTTTGATAACATGACCAAATCCCAATACATGAACTTTTGGGAGACTTCTAATCACTGCCCACTAAGGCCAAATTCCAAAACGTTAATCTTTGGGGACAAACCATTATCCATACCATAACAATTTTTGTTTTAATTTTTAGACTTTTCACTTTGACATGGTGCCTAGACAGAACCTACTTCTCAACCTTGTTGCTGTCAGGACTATAATTGACTCCTCAACAGTCTTGACAGGCAAATCTTAGTATACTGAGCTTTTCTTTTTTTTTTAGAGATTTTTGCTATAGGGCACATGCGCTCGCCAGACAGAGAGAGAGAGAGAGACAAAGAGATAGAAAGTGAGAAATCACCCCCCAGGGGGGATGGCCATGCCGCAATCCCTTCTCCTCCATTCTCCTCTTGGGATCTTGGGCACGCATGCACATGTGCCTGGCGTGAGTTTAAGCCACCGGGTCCAGGATGCAAACCGCAGTCAACCACGTGGGAGTGCAGCGACATAGCCATTACGCTAACTGCTGGTCCCAGTATACTGAGCTTTGATCCTAAAACATTATAACAGAGAATTTAAGAATAGTATGTATGTGAGAGTCTGGTAGTAGAAGCCAGGTAAAGGAAAATGATAAGTTTCTTCTTGCATCCCAATTCCAAGTCTGAATTGTATATCTTAGGTGATGAGTTTTGGGAACCATACAGGTTAGTATCAATCTCAAAGTGATCCAATATTGGTAGTGGATAAGGAGAGGTTTAGGTAGAAGGATATTCTTAGTGGTGAATGATGGTTAGCAGCCATTTTAAAGAGATGTCAGAATAAGGGTTTTTGGAGGCCCTATCCATCTGGAGGTAAGGATCAGCTGGCAGCCAGAGAGAGATCATTAAAATGATCCAGGTGGGACCAGCAGTTAGCACAATGACTATGTCACTGAGCTCCCATGTAGTTGACCGTGGTTCGAGTCCCAGACCTGGTGGCTTTAAAACTCACGACAGGTGCATGTGCGTGCATGCCCAAGGTTCTAAGAGGAGAATGGAGGAGAAGCGATTACAGTGTGGCCATCCCACCTGGGGGGTAATTTCTCGCTTTCTGTCTGTCTCTCTCTCTGTCTTTCTGGTGAGCACACGCACCTTATAACAAAACAAACAAACAAACAAACAAACAAAAAAACACACACACAAACTCTCCAAAAATAAATAAATAAATAAAAATAAATAAAATGATCCAGGTTCTGGGCACTGTGCTGTCCTTCTTTGCTTTTCTTTTTCTTCTTCTTTGTTTTGTTTTGTTTTGTTTTGTTTGTTGTGTTTTGTTTTGTTTTACCATGGGAGTCTGGTGTCTGGGACACCTTGAGTGAATGAGAGACCTGGACCCTGAAGTCATCTCTATAAACATCAAATTGCATCTGCCTTCCCATCTCTCTGTATATGTGGCAAGCTGGTAATCTCATATGAAAAGTAAATTCATACATAAAAAGGAGATGGGCAATTTGTTGTGTTATGGAGAGCGCAGCACACCAGGAGTGCTATTCCAGACAAACCCACTAGCCAATTGTACAGCTTCAGACAAATTTGTGCCAATTTATGAGTTTTGGTATCTTAATCTAGAAGAGAGAAGAAGCTGGACTAGATCCCCTCTGAAATTCCTTCCAGTTCCAGATGTAACCTGATTCTAAACATTAGTAAAATCAAAGCCCTTTTTTCCTCTCTTTTTTCATTTAGTGAGCCCCATCTCGCTGGGATTCCAGTGTGCGATTCCTGGCCTTCATGACCTGATTTCATAGAGAAAATTTCAGAAACCTTAAGCTCCCGCCTAGCCAGCGCCCTAATGAATAAGCATGAACACTTCCTTCTAACTATGACCCAAAGACCTAGAGCTTACTGATCTGTGGTGACTTTATTTACCTAAGTCATATTTGGCATGATGCCAGAAACAGCCCCCATTAACTTGTTTCCAGTTATTTCTGGTAGTCCTAAAGGAAAGAAGCAAATTACCTATGCCACCAAACCAGCTGTAAATGGTCTACGATGTAATTTTGTTTCAGAAAGTGATATCTCATAGCCCACAGTGGCAAAATGGAAGGAGAATGCTAATAGAGGAGTTAGCCCTTTTCTCCAAAACATTCTTTAATCAATAAATACATAGGCCCAGCCCGTGGCATGGTGGGTAAGGTGGCTGCATCCCATGTAGCCAACTCTGCAGTTCAAGTTCTGGGTCTGGTAGCTTAAAAGCACACCATGTACATGCTTTCTCATTCTCTCTCTGTCTGTCTGTCTCTGGTGAGTGCACAAACCCCATGGCAAAGTGAAAGAGAAATGAAAAATAATGAACACATGAGCATGTTCGTGTTACTTCAGATGTAGTTTTCTTCTTTCATCAGTGTAAAGGAACAGCCTATATGTTTTAAGGAATTTTTTTAAAGCTTAAGTCTCCCAAAAGTTCATGTGTTGGGATTTGGTTGTGTTGTAAAATTATTAAATGAAAATCCTTTCATGGTGATCTAAGGCAGGGCCTTTGGGTGTGACAAAGTCATTGAGTTCTGGTGTGTGTATAGGGAGAGGAAATAAGGCACTCAGATGCCACATGATACCTACCAGAACAAAGAGAAACTGAGACAATTCCTCTACTCAAAATGCTGCCTTCTGCTGTCTTGTAACCTCGTCAGTAGTTGGATCCTGAACTCTGGACCTCCAAACCATGAGCTGAATAAACCTCTATTTTGCTATAAAATCACTCAGGCTCACTTTTGATATGATTTACTTCAGTAATTTTTTTTCTTTTCTGAGCAACTGGCAGAAGTACTATAAACTTATTTTAAGAGTAGAACTAGTACAGATTTAATATTATAAATTTAGTCTAAAGCACATATAAATTGGGCCATTATTTAGTAAATATAATGACACCAGAGATTCTCAAAATTTAGGCTAGATATGGTAGCTGAGTATTGACACAGATTTATTGCTACTGACCCTCCTTAATGTCTACATAATATTAATCCTTCCTACTTTTAAAAATTGTATCCAATCCAGATATAAATTAGATAATTAAAGTTGATGTTTCATATTATTATAATAGACCAGGTGTCAGGAATGGTTGCATCTCTGTGTGTGACGTTGAGCAGAGCTCTAAATGCGCATGCCTGCACATGGGCTACAGCTAAGGAGACTGGGAGCGTAGGCTCTGCAGCTGGACATGGAGGTTTTATCCACACTTCCTAATATTTATTAGATGTATGGCCTTACCCAGGTTATTCACCTCTATTTCAAATTCCTAATTTATTAAATGAGTTTAAAAATATTACCTATTTTAAAAGTTATAATGAGGTGATAAGGCATAAAATGACATCTTTTTAGTCACTATGCATAGACATATTTTTTTCAATGTGACAAAGTCTTAGACATCGCTGAGCTTGCTTTGCATTAATAAAATAGGACAATTAATAATAGGACATACATATTATATTAATAATTTTATTGTGATTACTATTTGACTACAGAATGAATAAAACAGGAACATCCCTTTAAGAATGCACATTTAGGGAACCAGCAGTTAGCGTAATGGCTATGTCGCTGGACTCCCATGTAGTTGACCGCAGTTCGCGTCCTGGACCCCGTGGCTTAAAACTCACGCCGGGCGCGTGTGCGTGCGTGCCCAAGATCCCAAGAGGAGAATGGAGGAGAAGGGATTGCGGCGTGACCATCCCCCCTGGGGGGTGATTTCTCGCTTTCTGTCTCTATGTCTCTCTCTGTCTGTCTGGCGAGCGCACACACCCTATAGCGAAAAACCTCTCCAAAAAAGAATGCACATTTAAAAGGTTCCACTCTGAACTTGACTTTTCAACATAAATCTAAAGAAATCCTAAGGGGAAAAATTGGCCAGCCCAAAAAATTGACCAACTGCAATACACCAAAATGCTTACTAAAGTCTCCAAAGTCCTTAAGGCTTTCCAAAAGTCTCTTCTCCCACACTTTACCCCGGATCATTCTACAAAATTCTCAATTATTTCTTCCTCCTGCTTTCCTGTCACATTTGTCCCTTGTAAGAACTCTTTTAATAACACTTTGTTGAGGATTTTTTTGTCTATGTTTATGAAAGCAATTATCTGTGGCTTTTGTTTCTTTAATGTTCTTGTCAGTTTTTCATGAAGCTTATTCTGTCTCCATAAAATGAGTTGTTCCCACTTTATTCTCTGTGTTAGTTTGAAACTGATTTCTTGCTTCATTATTTAAAAGTTCTTCTTAGAAGCTTTCTGGGCCAGTCATTCATTATAGGCATGATCTTTGTTCGCACTTTTAATATTTTAATTTAGAATAATAATTTTACTACCATTCAGCTTTTTAAAATGTATTCTTGGGCCACCTCCATAGAGCAGCAGTCGCTTAACTGTGTGCATAGGGAGCCAGATCTCACATGGGCAACAATGGTGCAAATCCTAGTCCTGGCAGCTTGAAAAAACAGGTGTGTGTGTGTGTGCATGCGCACGTGTGTGTGTGTATGTTCCTATGCCCCAAATCCTGATGGGAATGGATAAATGAGGGAAAAAGCACTGAGGAGTGCTTTCTTTCTCTCCTCTCTCTCTCTTTCTCTCACTCTGGAGAGCACACATACTATCTGGCAATTAAAAAAAAAAAAGTATCCCTTAAGGTCAGTCACAGTGGTGCAGTTGTAACAAAATGCTCTGCGAAGCCAAAGCCACACAAGACGCTCCCAGTCTGCATCCTGAGGTCTCCCTATACAAGCTAGACATGTACACGCTCTTGACCTTGACTAGCTGAGACTGGACATAGACGGCAATGTGAAGACTCTGTTGGGGTCTCTCTCTCTCTCTCTCTTTCTTCTCTCAAAGAAATAATTAAATAAACCTTTTAAAAAGCAATCCATTAATCTGTTTTAGTAAATTGTGTGTGGATTTGCAGGAATTTGTTCATCAAATTTGTCAAATGTTCTCATAAAATTGTTCATTATCTTTAATCTTTTAGTACTACCTCTTTCATTTCATATCTGGGTTATTAGCCAGCCTTGTTTGTGTACTATACACTTGAGCTTTATTTTGCTTTGCATTACCACGATCTTGGTTTATTATAATTTTAGTTTATTTACAATTAACTACATAGAATATATTTTATATTTTTTAAATAATTATTTTATTTAACTTTTTATTTTATTTACTTATTTTTATTTTACAGAAAGGGACACCGTGAGAGAGAAAGAAAGAGAAAGTGAGAAAGTGAGCCACCAGGTACAGGACTCAAACCGTGATCAGCCATGTGGGAGTCCAGTGCCCTTAACCACCAAGCCACCCTCTGGCCTCCATAGAATGTATTTTAGAGGGACTGAAATGGCAGCAGTTTGGACTCGAAAATATTTAAAAAGAAGAATGTATTTTAGGAAGAATGTAATTTCTTTTGGAGAAAGTAAAATACTCAAATTAAGATTGCATAAATTCAATTAGTGTAAAATAGAGCAATCTTTAAAGAAAAATATGAGAAAAAAAAAATACATCAATATTTTCTCCCTAATATTTCTCTCCAAAACCCTTGAGCAAAAAATATATATAAAATATTTAAGCTCCATGGCTACCAGGAATGTCATGCCTGCTCAAATTAAAATATTTTCTCTTTCTTTTTTTCAGCTATTCCTTATGGCCTGCAAAGTAACTTTTACTTTTAGAATGTTGCAAGCTTAACGATTTCAAACTGAAGTGTCTTCCGTAATATTAGAAATAGTAAATATCTGGTCTGTGTTAGGACTACAGAGCTTTAATGCATGATATTGTTAATTCATGAATCCCAGACCCCTTCCCTAGTCAAAAACTTGGCAATAAGTGTCAGAAATTACCTCACTGAGATCCTTGAATTATCCTTATTTTTTCACCTTTTCCCATCACTTTTCTTACTCCACAACACACATGTACACATGCTAGCTTTTTATTCCCATCTTTTAATGCAAACATTCTTTTAGATTCAGAGGTAAGATCTTTGAATCTATTTGATCATTTTCTGTTCTTTGCAACATTAAAATTTGGTTGAATCTCTTTTTGTTTTTCAGTGCTTTAGAGGCATTATGGTAATTAACAATCCCAAAATAGAAAACTCCTGTACTCTTTGCTTGATATTTTTTAAATCCTAAATTATTATTTTGTGATGTATTGTTCACATCTCTGAGGTATTTAAAGTCAAGCCCTGAGTAAATTTACTAGTGGTTCAAAGCAATCTTCTAGAATGCCTTGTAGTTATATTTTACATAATATGGTATTATTTATCCTATTTTTTCATCACATTGCATGTGGCTATTTTGGCTTTGATGTGTTCTTGTGAAAATGAGAAATATATATTGTAAAAGCATTTCTTTGTATGTGTAATCAAAATCTTGTTCTTGTTAGTGTTACTCATCTTCAAAGTACTATATCATTCTCAACAAGGAATATTTTTGTGCCTTAAAATATTATATAGTTTTATTGAACTGCATGACTGGAAATCATATCAGAAATAGCATAAGTTTCACTTCTTTTCCTTTATAACAGGCATTTTCTATTATCTGCCTAAGATACATCAGAAGGACTAATCATCTAATGTTTCCATGAATACTTTAATATCATATGTACTTTAATATATATCATATATTATTTTAGACTTTTACAAACTTAATTAAAAACATCTGTGGATTTTCATTCCAACATAAACTCAGTTACAATGTGACTGAGTTCTTTTGAATGAAAACAAGAATGCAAATAAGTGCTATGACCTATTTTATTTTTAAAAATTCCTTAATCTGAGGAAAGATGTAATTAACCTTATTTCAATAAAAACTTATATTTTATTGAGTTGCCTAAATTTCTTTATAACCCTCTGTTTTTGCTACACATGCCTATATTCATTGTTCAGGCTTAGTCAGAGTCCTATAATTGTTACCTTTGAACCTGAGGCAAAGGCGTGGAACTCTCACAGACAAGATTTTGATAAAGAGGAAATAAGAGACTTGGAGTATTACCTGAATTAAGAAATTTTGTTACTGGGGCCAGTGGTTGGTGTGGTGGTTCCAAGTGCTGGATTCCCACATGCCTGACAATGGTTCAAGTCCCAGACATGAAGGCTTGCTTTCTCCCTTTCCCTTTTTTTCTCTCTCTCTCGTCAAATTAAGATAATAATAATTATTATTATTATAACAGCAAATGGAATTAAATAAATAAATAATTCTTAAGGGGAAAAAAAGGAAATTTTTTTTACCAAGGAAGAACAAATCATGAGGTAGCTAATGCATCACGATATTTAAAAATCTGGAGATAGAGTGGCCAGCAAGTGGAGTAGTGGTTAAGGCACTGGACTTCCACATGGCTGACTATGGTTTGAGTCCTGGCCTTGGTGGCTTGAAACTCACACTGGGCATGTGTGCGTGTGCCCGAAATCCCAAGAGGAGAATGGAGGAAAAGGGATGGTAGCTGTCCATCCCCCTGGGGAGTGATTTCTCATTTTCTCTATCTTTCTCTGTGTCTCTGGTGTATGCACATGCCCTATAGCAAAAATCCCTCCAAAACAAAACAAAACAAATAAACAACAACAACAAAAAATCTGGAGATACAAAAAGTAGCTAGCAATTTTCAAGGGGATATAAGATATGATGATGTGTTATGGTGAGAACAGAATGATTCAGAAAGTTTGTCAGACCAAGTCAAGAATGCTGGGTTTTGATAACCTGGACCCATCAATCACTGGCTAATGAAAGGCCCTGGAAGAAGACAGATGCAGGGCATTGGAAATGAGAGCTCCCTGGAGATGAGGGAGGTATGCACAGAAGTAGCTAAAGAGAGCCAAAGAAATTTGGAGAAGTCCTGACTGCATCAAGTATTTTTTTGTGAAGTTAAATATTTTTGCTGTAGGGCATGTGTGCTCACTGAAAAGAAAGAGAGAGACAGAGAAACAGAAAGTGAGAAATCACCCCTGGAGGAGGAGGGATGGCCATGCCACAATCCCTTCTCCATTCTCTTCACAGGATCTTGGGCACACACACACAAGCCCAGTGTGAATTTACGCCGTTGGGTCTGGGACTCGAACTGCAGTCGACTATGTGGGAGTCCAGTGACAAAACTATTCCACCATCTGCTGATTCCTGTGTCAGTTATTTTAATAGACTTTCATGAATTTTATTTTTTTACAAAAAAAGATGAATAATTTTAGGTGTCCACAGATGTCAGTACATTTATGTAATAAGTGGGGGCCCGGTTTGGCATACAGGCAACTCTAGCAAGTGTTGGTACCAAATTATACCAAGCATTGCTAAATTATGCTTAGAATTTTTACTGGTTAGAAATTATTTACAATCTAGGTTCACAATAAAACTGACACATCTAAAATAAAATGAATGTGTTTTAAAATTGTATGTATGGAGAGCAAATAGAAATGTTTCCAGTGACTTCACTTAAGGCAAAAGTAGTACATACCAATATCTTCTCTTTGGAAAAAAGAAATGGAGAAATATGTTTTTAGAAACATAGTATAAAGTCTGATATAAAAACAAAGAGATATAAGTATACCTGGCTCTAGAACAAATAAAGCTTCAGGGCCAGCATATGGTGTGGTAGTTAAGAACACTGGACTCCCACATAGTGGATAATAGTTTGAGTCCCAGACCTGGCAGCTTGCTTTTTCACTGTCCCTCTCTTTCTGTCTTTCTCTCTCACTCTGTCCCTCTCTGGTCAAATTTAAATAAATAAATAAATAAATAAATAAATAAAGTTAATAAAAGTAAGTATTTAAATTAAAAAAAAATTAAAGTAAGATAATTCATGCCTTTTAAAAAAAGATGAATAAATAAAGCTTCTACTTTGCAAATTCTGATTTTATTATGTTTCTTTTAGAGATTCCATGAGGACGGTTGTTCATATACATTGCACCTAAACTAAATGTCTACTCTCCATGAAGTACAGCTTGCATGAAGCACAAATACTCACCTATAATACCTTATCATTCTCGTCCCCAATTTACAGACTTAAGAGCCCATAAGAGCCTCTAATTATGTTCAGTACAATGTGATGCAACTGTGCCATCTACATTAGCATTAAGGAGTACAGCACAAGTAACTCTTCACCTGGGGACTGACTTGTAGCTCTGTTTTGGGAAATGGTTCTATAACTAATTCATTAGGCTTACTACAACAGCTAACAGTAGGAGTCCGTCCAGAAATCCCCAGATCCAAATAGTTTCTCTAAAAAATCCTAAACATTTAAAAAAAAAAATGCTTTGGATACAGTTTTTCTATGTCTTTCAAATTCTTGGTAAAGGAGCAAAAAATAAAAAAGAAAAGAAAATAAACACTTTAGTCTAATTTAAGTCATGCCAAACAGATTGTTAAAAATAAATAAAATATTTTAAATTTTTAAAACGCATGTGATAAGATGAAGGGTGCTTTGGCTGCCTGGTAAGGTATAAGTGCGGCAGTGTCCAAGAGATGAAGTTCAAAGAATATCCATCTGCTATCAGATGAACACATGGAAATCTTGGTCTTATGGGATACATTTTCTAAAGAACTTGTGTCTATTTTCAGTGAAACAGAGTAAGTTCTCTTATAGGATGAATAAGTAGGAAACTTTTAAATGCTCTCTTCAGTCTGCAGGAATTAACTGTTTTCAGGCATCTGTTGAGGTGTGCATGTATGTTTCTTTTAATTTAATATCTAATATTTATGTTATTTAAAAAGATCACTACACTGGCCCAGTTATAGTGGCACAGAGGCAATGCAATATTCTGCAATGCTAGAAGATATATGGAAGATTGGGGTTTGCTCACAAGTTGACTGGTACATGCTGTGTGTGTGTGTGTGTGTGTGTGTGTGTGTGTGTGTGTGCCAATGATCCTGCCTGACTAGGAACGGGAGGAGGACTGTGGTGTGAGACCCTGTGATGGTGCTTGCCTCTCTCTTTCTCTTTCTCTCAACAAATAAATAAACTTAAAAAAAGAAAAAAAGGTAAAAAGGTTACTACACTAGACTCTCATTCTGAAAATAGAGTGGATTAAAATAAAATGGTCTGAATCCCTAAACTCTTCATCTGTAACATAACAAGAAAGCAAGCTTCCATTTATGCTGTGATCATAGACAGCTAATATAGAGATATGGTAAGAGGCGGAATTCCCCAGTGGAGACAGGTTTTCATGCTGATGGGCAGGAACATAAACCCTTTAGATGAGATGGTGCTCAGATTCATGATAAAAATTAACTATGTCCTTTGTATTATCTATTCAGAAAAGTGTAAATTTGGCTCCCCTTTCTGATTTGATAGTGATGGTGATTTTTATTTCCCAGTTTATTTCAAGTTTTCCTCAGAGCCAGAGTATGTTGAGGCTATCATCAAAAGAAATTTCCTTCATCAACAAAACACAGCACCTACCCCATCCCATGCCTTTTGTCTTCCTCATTTCGTTTGTTTCTTTTCAAGAAAATTCCTCATAAATGCTGACTGAGAAATAACTTTCTGAATTCCTTCATATCTAAAATATAGTTTGTTCTTTAATTTGAATAATAGTTCTGATTGGTATAAAATTCCAGATTGAAAATAATTTTCCATCAAAAATGTGAAGATCTTTTCCATTGTCCTGTAACATATAGTTTTGTTGGTGATAAATATGATGCCTGTCAGATTCTCATTATTTTTAGTTGTGCTTGTTTTTGTTTTCTGAAAGTTATTAATATCTTCTCTTAAGTTATCAAATATGATGAAAATGTGCTTAGGATGGATGTTTTTTCATGATCTCATTTTTAAACTAGGCCATGTCAGTCTGAAGATTCATGTTTTTATTAGCTACAGGAAATTACTAAACTAATTCTATGAAACTCTGGTCTCTTAAACTTACAGAAAAAATCAGTTCAAATTCAAATATATAGGTATGATGAAAATAAACTGAAAGGATTAAATAAACCTTGAAACTTTTCATTTAAAAAACAGGGTAACTCTATTGATGTCTAGTAAAAGAGACTTAAAAATAAATGAAATCATTATAGACAAAGTAGGATATTATATAGAGATCAATCCACCAATAAGACATAATATTTCTGAATATATTACACATCAAATAACAGTCATGAGGTCAGTAGTACTAATCCCATAACCAGAAAACAGAAGAAAGAAGAAAGAAGAAAGAAGAAAGAAGGAAGAAAGAAAAAAAAGAAAGAAGAATATAAGAAGGAACAAAGGAAGGGAAAGAAAGAAAAGAGGAAAAGGAAAGAAGGAGGAAGGAAGAGAAGAAAGGAAGTAGGAGGTTCATGACACGATGAGATCCTGTTAAAGATACCTATCTGGGGCCGGCAGATGGCATGGTGGTTAAGGGCGCTGGATTCCCACATGGTTGAATGTGGTTCAAGTCCCGGACCTGGCAGCTTGCTTTCTCTCTCTCTCTTTCTGTCCCTTTCTGGTCAAATTAAAATAAATAAGTAAATAAATAAATAAATAAATAAAGTTATTAATAAAATAATTCTTTTAAAAAAAGATACTTATCTGTCTCCTTTGTCTCTCAAAAAAGAAAAAAAAAGTTAATTATTACACCATTATCAAATGGAATTATGCCAGGTATGCAAAGTGGTACAACACCACATGATAACATTATTGAGGCAAAGAATTTGACAAAATCCATCATCTATTCATAGTCAAACTTTCAGCAAGTTAGCGCAAGAGGAAAATTACTTTAAATTGATAAACAACATCTTCCAAAAAACAAAAACAGAACTGCAGTTAACATCATATTTGATTCTGTTAAATGCAATTTATGAAGGTGAAAAAGAATAAACTGTGAAGGTTTCATGTCATTTGCTGCTTCAGAGGAGATGTGTAGAAAATATACAAATAAACCCGAGTTCTCAAAAATCCTGTTTTTGTGAAAATAATGATAGCAGAGACAACTGACACCCTTGAATTACTCGATGGTCAGAAAAGAATGAGTTGTGGTTATGGTAAGCTTCCTAGCAGGAGAGTGGTGTGGTTGGAAGTGACTGTAATTCTGATGTGACTACAGAACTAACAGAAATCGATAAAAGTTAGCATTATCTACAAACTGGCTGAATTAAGTAAGGCTCTTACAGTTTTCTGATATAAAGAAAAATTTAGTTTATATAATGACATAATATTCATCCTGTATCTTTCAAATCTTTGAAGCTGATATATATATTTTTTGCAAGTTTTTGTTTGTTTGTTTGTTTGTTAGCTCTAGGGTGTGTCTGCTCGCTAGAGAGAGACAGAGAGACAGAAAGCAAGAAATCACCCTCCGGAGGGGTGGGGATGTAGGGGCATGTTGTAATCCCTCCTTCTCCATTCTCCTCTCAGGATATTGGGCACTCATGTGTTCACACATGCCCAGCTTGAGGTTTAAGCCACTGGGTCTAGAATTTGAACTGTGGTTGACTACATGAGAGACCAGTGACGTAACCATTATGCCATCTTCTTGTCCTGATAACAGATATTTTCAAATGAGAGATATGAAAGACTTGGGCAATTTTAGTTAAAATTAACCCACTTGGCCTCTTATCACCATAGCTAAAGAAAATAACCCTTTTCACAAAAGAATTCACCCTTTTAAGTTCTAATTTGAAAGCTATATTACTTTTCATTATTTCTATTGAGTAAGTAATATTTGTTCACTTAAAGTTCAATTGTAAAAAAAAAAAAAAAAAGGGTCTGCCTCCATGAGAGCTGAGATCCAGTGATTTCAGAGATAAGAGCAATGAAGATATTCTGCTGAGAATTTGCCTTGGCAAACAGAAAGGGCAGGCAAGAAGAAAACTAAGTCTGCCATGAGAGCTGAGATCTAATGATTTCAGAGATAAGACCAATGAAGATGTTTTGATAAGAATTTACCCTGGTAGAGCCCCTGGAGAAAAACAAAACTCCAGGGAGTTTATAGACCACATCCTCCTGTGCACCTCTGATCACTCAGATTAATCTTGAAATTAGGAAGAAACTAATAACCCATCAGATGACTAGAAATCACCGCAGGGGCACAAGAAATAGCTGAAACCAAGAAAATACCTTATCTCCAAGGGAAAAGAATAACTCCTCTTCATCCACAGACAGTACCATGGAACTCATGGAAATGTCGGATAAAGAGTTTAGAATATTCATAGTGACAAAACTAACAGAGATAGAAGAGAAAAGAGACAACGAATACCAGAAAAAATTTGATGAGTTCACAGAGGTGAGGAAATTCTTGAGAAAGTGGAAATATGCACCATAAAAAAGAATCAAATGGAAATGTTGGAGATGAAGGCTATAATACAGGAGGTCAAAACCTCCTCTGAAAATATTAAAAAGGGATAGACCATACAGAAAATTGAATCTCAGATGTAAAAGACAGAATTGCTGGACTAGTAAAATCCACTATGAAGACTGAGAAAATAGCCTCCCAAAATGAGAATAATATATGAGAAATACTAGATACCATTAAATGTCTAAACACCCAGATAATCAGTAACCCAGAAGGTGAAGAGACTAATAAGAGCATTGACAATCTATTCCATAAAATCCTGAAGAAAATTTCCCAAACCTAGAGAGGAATTCAAAAATCCAGACCCAAGAAATACAAAGGACCCTGAATAGAATCAAGCCAAGATCTTCTCTAAGACACATTATAGCCAGAATGACTAAAACCATAGACAAAGACAAGATACTCAGACTGGCAAGAGAGAAACATCAAGTTACTTACAAAAGATATTCCATCAGGCTAAGAGCAGACCTCTTGTAGGAAACAATGTGAGCAAGGAAAGAATGGGAAAATATATTCAAAGTGTTGAGAGAAAAACAGTTTCAACCAAGAATACTGTATCCAGCAAGATTATCGTTCATATGGGAAGAGAAGACTAGAACATTCTCAGATAAATGAAACCTGAAAGAATTTACAAACACCAGACCATTTCTCCAAGAAGTTCTGAAGGGATGCTATTCCAGGAAAACTGAACTCAGACACACAGAAATAAGAGTTCTAAAACAGTTAAGAAAATGGTCAGCTTAATGGTAGGGACAAATCCAGAGTTGAACGTTAACTTCCAGAATTTAAATGGAAAAGATCAGACCACAACAGAAGATAAAGTACATGAGTTTGAACTGGTGAAATAGAATTTTATGACTTTTGACTAAGACGTTACTGACCTTCTATGCTTTGTTTTCCAGTGTTAAGGAGTCTTGTCTTCTCTTGAGTTGTGGACAGGTCCATGTACCTACTATTCTAACAGAATCCTAACCTGTTTCCTGGCTTTACATATTAAGCAAAGTTCTCTAACATTTTTTATTTTGATTTATTCAAGCTAAAACTTCCTTTCATGGAATTAAAAAACGTATTTAAAAAATAAAATAAAATAAAATAAAAACACTTTCCCCAACCACCGCCCCTTCCTCTGTCAAGACATAATCAGAGTTTGCTGTGATTTCTTTCCAGTATGGTCTAAATGTAAACAAAAGTGTACCTACACACAGAGATATACAATTGCTTACATAAAAGGATCAAACTATAATAAATAAGATGTTCTGCAACATGCTTATTGCCCTTAATATCATATATAACTTAATGCATATAGATGAACCTCATTTTCTGTTTAGCGGGTGCTAATTCTTTCACTCAATTTACTTAACTGACTGTCTATTGATGGCATTTATGTCTTTTTCCAGATTTTTGTAATTATGAGAAATGCTACAATAAACATGTGGATACATGTGTGTCTTTATTTGACCATGTTTTTGGAGGTGCAGTCCCTCCATCAAGTAGTAAACATCTTGATATTATCTTTCAAATGGGTTATACAAATGCTTGCCTCAAAAACAGTGTATGAGGTTTTGTTTTTGTTTTGTTTTGTTTTGTTTTGTTTTGTTTTGTTTTGTTTTGTTTTGATAGCTCTGTAGCCTAGTGGTTAAGAGACCCAGGTCCCACATAGTCAACCACAGTTTGAATCCTGGAGGCTTGAAAATTGTGTGTGTGTGTGTGTTTGCGTGTGTGTGCCCCAAATCCCAATAGGATGAAGAAACAGAGGGTGACTTGCAGAGTGACCATGGCCTAATGAAGGATGCTTTCTCTCTCTCTTTCTCTGTTTCTCTTTGGTGAGCTCATGTTCTCTCTGGCAATTAAAAATGAATTCCTGCTTCTCTTATCTTTACCAATATTAGTATGATCAAGATCTTTAACCTTTTCTATGTAGATTAATCTTTTCTATTTAAATTTTTCTGTATAGATTAGGTGAAAATAGCATAATGTTGCTTCTTTAATGTGCATTTATTAATTCTGAGTGACATTTGCCAACTTATAAAATATTAATTGGTCATTTGTGAAATTCTTCAATATACTATGTCTATTTTTCTATTAGATTGTTGAATTTTTTTAATTAATTTATAATATTTAATTAAATATTTAAGGAAATAGCCTTTGTTTGACACAGGCATTATACTTTTCTTCAGAGTATTTTGCTTTTAATTTGAAATTTTGATAGTTTTATTTGGGGAAACATTAAACTTCTAAAAAAATTTTAGTCTAATTTCTTATTCCTTACCCATAGAACATTATGGTTTCAAATCAAATTTAGAAAATTCTATTGTTACAATGTTATTTTAAATTTAATCTGGGAGTTAGCAGGTGATGTGGTGGTTGGGGCTCTAGACTCCCGCATGGGTGACCACTGTTTGAGTCCCAGACCTGGTGGCTTGAAAACACTGAGCATTGAGACCAGCAGTTAGTGTAATGGCTATGTTGCTGAACTCCCATGTAGCTGACTGCGGTTCGAGTCCCAGACCCGGTGGTTTAAACTCACGCCAGGCACATGTGCGCCCAAGATCCCGAGAGGAGAATGGAGGAGAAGGGATTGTGGCATGGCCATCCCCCCTTGGGGGTGATTTCTCGCTTTCTATCTCTCTGTCTTTCTGGTGAGCGCATGCGCCCTATAGCAAAAACCTCTTAAAAAAAAAAAAACACTGAGCACGTACGTGTGTCATGCCTAAAATTCGAAGAAGAGACTAGAGGAGAAGGTATTGCAGTGTGGCCAACCCCCTGTGGGGGTGGGAGGGTGATTTCTCACATTCCCTCTCTGACTCTCTCTGGAAAACCCACATACCCTATGCAAACATCTAATAATAAAATAATAATAATCTGAATATTCTTCTAGTACTTAAATTGTTTCTTTTATGCTTTTAATTTTCATAGATAAGAAATTTATTTGTATAAATAAGTAGGGATCTACCCTGATGCCTACCTCCAATATATTTTGCCAGTTGAATCAACAACAAATACTACTAGTCAAATTTTTTCTTCACTGATTTGAAATTGAAATTTTTTTAGAGTTTATTTATTTATTTATTTATTTATTTCATGAGAGAGATAGAGAGATAGAGAGAGAGAAGCACCTGCAACAGAAATCTCATGATGTCATTGCCATCCCCTTCCCCCAGTCTTTCATTACTTGGATAATCCTGAAATGGAACCTTTATTATACATATTTCACATGTATTCTGGACACCCTATTTCCTTCCAGTGATCTGGTATTTTTTTTTGGAGAGGTTTTTGCTATAGGGGCATGTGCTTGCCAGATAGACAGAGACAGAGAGACAGAAAGAGAGAAATCACCCCCCAGGGGGGATGGCCACGCCGCAATCCCTTCTCCTCCGTTCTCCTCTTGGGATCTTGGGCACGCAAGCACATGCGCCCGGCATGAGTTTTAAGCCACCGGGTCTGGGACACAAACCGCGGTTGACTACGTGGGAGTCCAGTGACATAGCCATTATGCTAACTGCTGGTCCCCCAGTGATCTGTTTTATCTATATCAATATCAGTCACACACATATACCATGGAAGTGTTATATAATACTACATTTAATATATCATGTTATAGGAATAGCTGCTATTCATTAATTTCCCTTTATGGGATATTTTTCTGGCCTATTTTCTCATCCAAATAAACTTTATTGATAGTTTGTCAAATAATAGAAAAATGGTCTATTTGTAGTTTGATTTAAAGTGCATCAACGTAAGATTGCTTTAGAAAAAGTTGCTATCCATTATTCAGTAAATTTATGCCTAAATTTTTTTAAAAAAGCTTTTATTGCTATTAAGAATGGAAAGTTTAAATAATATTTCCTAGAATTTTATTGTTTGTATTATAAAAGTTACTGGAATGTGCATATTACTATATTTAACAAAAAAAAAATTAAGAATGTTTGCAATAAAATTTAGTTACATTAAATTTCTGTATTACATCTGAATGTGTGTTAACTGAGCAAAAAACCTAAGATGTGAGTGGTTTTCAAAAAGTTCATGGAAAATACAGTGTAAGAATTTCAAAAATTTTTTGTGCTAACAAGTCTTGTACTTAAATTCAGTGTTTTTTTACTGACTCTTTTATGTCCCCTCATACACATAAAATGTCTTTTATTTTATTTATTTATTTTTATACATCCAACTTCTGTATAGCATTATAGCTTGTAAAATAAATTTTCCCAGCATAAATACACTATATATTAGTCCTGTTAAAAGTATTAGACTACATGTTATTGTTGACAGATAATTTTCCATTTTTGTGTCCCTTAAATGTTTTGCTTCTCAGACCAGCAGATAGCATAGCAGTTACATCGCTACACTCCATCATGGCTGACTACGGTTCAAGTCCTGGACCCTGTGACTTCAAAATCACATCAGGTGCATGTGTGTGCATGCCCAAGATACCAGGAGCAGAATGGAGGAGAAGAGATTATGGTGTGGCCATCCCCCTTTGGAGTGATTTCTCACTTTCCCTCTCACTGCATCTGTCTGTCTGTCTGTCTGTCTGTCTCTTTCTCTCTCTGTCCCTCCCTGATGAGCGTATGTACCCTAAGGAAAAACCTCTTTAAAAAAATAGCTTTGCTTCTTTATCTCCTTCATTCCCTTCTTCTCACCCTCCCTCATTTCCCAGCCTCCTCCCACACTGTCTTCTGCATCCGCAATTGTTCTCCATGTTGTTATATCTTCTAATCTTTCAGTTTCTGTGATAGAGTGTAGACATTTGGAATATATTAAGTGTAGACATACAATGTAAAATACCTAATAATTTATGCTTACAAATTAGTTTGGGGGGATTAAGCTAAAAATTATATGAAAGTCATTCTAAAATTCTGAGATTATGATTCATAGTCTTCAAGTAGAGTATGTAACTGTACTTTATTGTGTCTTCCAAAATTGTAATTCTTTGATAATATGCAGTTTATTTCTCTGGTATGCAAATGGCCTAAGAAACTTCTTTGTTGTTATAGCACTTTTCAAAATAATTGTTATAATAACTACCATAATTTACTAACTATGGGTCATACATTTTCTAAGTATTTTACAACTATCATCTTATTTATCATTTCAACAATTTTTTTAAAAAGTAACTATTATTTTCCCTTTTTTAAAAGGGGAAAATTTAATATAGATAAAAATAACTTACACAAATATATTACACTGGTAACTGGCAGAATTGGTGATAGAATCTAAAAATAATTGATTAATAATGCTTACAATTAGGACCAGCAGTTGGCATAATGGCTATGTCGCTGGACTCCCATGTAGTTGACCACAGTTGGAGTCCCAGACCTGGTGGCTTAAACTCATGCCAGGCATGTGTGCATGGGTGCCCAAGATCCCAAGAGGAGAATGGAAGAGAAGGGATTGCAGCATGGCCAGCACCCCTGGAGTGTGGGGCGATTTCTCACTTTCTGTCTCTCTGTCTTTCTGGCAAGTACACACGCTCTATAGCAAAAACCTCTCCAAAAAAAAAAAAAAAAAATAGGAAAAATAACAATAATAATGCTTGCAATAAAGTTTAGTTATTTTAAATTTCTATACTATATCTGAATGCATATTAATTGAAAAAAAAACCTAAGATCTGAATGGTCAAAAAGCTCATGGAAAATACTTATTATAAAGACTATACATGAATTTCAAAACTATCAAAACTTGCACTCTCAGTATTACAGACACCATCTTCCTCAGAAAATTTAATGAGAGTAAGCAACTTGAGGTGTAGAGGTAGAGGAATGAAATTGTCTCTAAATAGTAATCCCACGAAAACCAGAGAAATGCAAACTCTAGGGCAAGAAACAATCAAGGAAATGACCAACGCATAAATTGTTTTCTGCTTACATAGAACATATGTCCTGAGTTTCCTATCAAGTGACCAGGCGACCCACAATGAGAGACAGAACCCAGCATACTCTCTCAAAGGGCATTGTCCAATAGATGGAATTGGAAGTTGGTGTTTTGGGAGACACCAGATTTCCCCTTCCTGGCAAAGGTCAGATAGAAAGTCAATAGTTAGTATCCTAATTCCAATTTAGCCCCGAGTCACTTTTCTCTTTTACTTATTTGATAAACTTAATTTTTAAATTTAATGATTGCATTATTTTTCCTTTGAGCTATGAAGACACTATGCCTATGAAAGTCTTACTTAAAGGCGCTTATTCTTTTTAATAGAGAGACACATTCTGCAGCTTGGTTTCCGTGCTTTATTATGGAATGCTTCACTGTACCTTCTTTCAATTTTGATCATACCTGTAGCACTCTTTTTTATTTTCACTTAGAGAAATTTTAAAGGAGATATACTCTTTTATGAAGAGACTTTCTCCAAACAAATGTTATTTTGAGGATTTATTTGGGGTTCAGGAATACAAGCCTAGGAAATATGTCTTGCTCATTAATCACTCCCATAGTGATCTACTTCCTTTTCTTTGGATATAACAAAGGTGAATTTGGCATTTGAAATACAATTTGTACATCTCAATGTGAGGCATACCCCTCACTGGTGTATTTAGTATAATTTCTTATTAAAGTTTTGATAGCGTACTTTTTAAAATGTTCTGACTTTGAAGCCAGGGAAAACAACAAGAAAAAAACCCTTTCATTTCTTCAATTTCTGGCCACATTCTCATCAGAGGAAACGTATCATGTGAAATGAGAGGATTATCTGGGTAGAATTTATTAGTGTTGTCATTATCAGGTGTATTTCCCTACTTTATAGTACTGCATCTTTCATAGGTCGTCTGATTACAATCTGAGTAGTTTTAATGTGTGGATTCTATTTATTTTAGATAAGAGTTTTTAAAAGTCACTTCTTAACTGTGCTGTTTTTGGTCTTGTGTCTTTATTCAGAGAACAGTTCTCATGAGTTGACTGTATGCCATATTTTAGAGTCCCCACAGCTGTTCCAAAATCTGTTCTGAAGAGAAGATTCAAGTGCACTATCAAGAGGCCACACATACAGGATATAGGCTATCCATCTTCTAAACTACTCCCTGTTCATGTTTGAGTCATCTCAGGGCAGGAGCTAAGAATTTGTAGCAAGCATGAGAATGTGGTGTTGAGATGAGAACTTTACTATTGAGTCATCAGAAAAGTCATGCCTTTTTTTATGTTTTTATATGCAAAATGGGTCATGACTTTTCCAAAGACCCAATAATAAAGTTAATACTAGCTTTGGAGGACATGAGAGCAAGAGAGAGAGATTTTCAGTACTTCAGCTAGCAGTCAGAGCACTGCCGCAGAAATCAATGGCAAGAGAGAATAGAAAAATTTAGTGATCAACCTCTTCCCACCATCAGAAGCCTTCAATCACACATCCCCAAACATATTCAGACATCAACTTAGAGATGCTCTCGGGGAGGGTACGGGTAATTTTGGAAAATAAGTATTTTAAAGAACAGAAGAGTCACCTCATAGGACTGTTTCGTTTTTGTGTGTGTATGTGTGTGTTTTTTTTTTTTTTGGGGGGGGGAGGTTTTAGCTATAGGGTGTGTGTGCTCGCCAGAAGACAGAGAGAGACAGAGAGATAGAAAGCGAGAAATCACCCCCCAGGGGGGATGGCCATGCCGCAATCCCTTCTCCTCCATTCTCCTCTTGGGATCTTGGGCACGCACGCACACGTGCCCGGCGTGAGTTTAAGCCACCGGGTCGGGGACGCGAACCGTGGTCGACTACGTAGGAGTCCAGCGACATAGCCATTACGCTAACTGCTGGTCCCCATAGGACTGTTTTGATGAGTCTTGGACAGAGTTTACTGAATTATACTAAAGTTAGCTAATTTACTCCTTACATCCTTCCCACAAGCATATAGACGTTTATGAGTTCAGAACTAGATACAATTCTAAGGCTATATTTTCTCTTTACATTTCAATCCAGTAGAAGTCATTTTTCAACCCTATTTCCTCATGAACACTTAGTGTTTGTCCTGTTGTTGGTGTGTGACACTGTACAAGGCATAGTATCCTAGACTTTAAAAGTACTACAAGTAACATGATTTTCATCTTACAGATTCTGAATCATAAGTCAGCTAAATAAATCTCTCCTAAATCATTTAAATGTATTCTGATGTGAAATTGAAGTGAATCTATTCTGAACTTGCCATAAGGAATACTATCAGTTCATCTTCTAAGTTGGGCATCTCCAGTGAGTTAGCAAGAGATGGCGAAGTCATTCCTGACAGATCCTATAATTACCCACCCTATTTAAAAATTACATTGAGGCCTAGAAGATAGAGCAGTAGCAGTTATGTAAAATAGCTGCTATCATGGTTTCAATTTAAAAAAAAGACATAAGTTTTATGACAAACAGCTTGGATTTTTACTCTTTTTAACTTGGCCTAATTTAAAGCAGATTTATACAGCATGTGGTCAAAGTCATATTAAAAGTGATTAGAGCAAAGAAGTCAGCATGTAGTAGCTTTGAATTCATATTTATACGCGAGGAAATAGCCATTATATCTTAATTAATTGCAGGGGATGATTCAGGCTCAGAGAGTTGATAATACCTGGTGTCACATTGCCCCAAGTGTGTGGTATCAGCAGTCTAAGCTGGGAATCTGTGGCCCAGACTGTTTCTTGAACACAAAGATAGGAGATGTGATTACAAAGAAATTTTCACAGGTGTCAGGGCTTCAAGTTACTGACTGGGATTTAGGAGCATTAACCCAGAAGGAGAATAGGAGTTTATCATTTTAGAAAAGTTTAGAGGCAAGTTAACAAGGCACAGAAAAATCATGATGGTTCTTATGCTCTGACAAGCACATAAAGTGAAGCCTGGTAATTATAAATGGGGAGTAAAGTGCCTTGTAATTTTGGTGAAGCTACTGTACTTAAGTCTCCCCTGGAACCAGCAGAAGGCATAATGTTTACATTGCTGGACTCCCACATGGCTGACTGCGGTTTGAGTCCCAGACCTGGAGCGTTGAAACTCAAGCTGGGCACATGTGCATGCATGCCCAAAATCCCAAGAGAATGGAGGAGAAGGCATTGTGGTGTGGCCACCTCATCTCGGGGACTGATTTCTCACTGTCTGTCTGTCTCTGTCACTCCAGCAAGCACATGCACACTATAGCAAAATTCTCTCTAATAAAGAAAAAAAAAAGAAGTCTCTCCTGCCTAAAGTTAGGTTCAGTCCAAAAGATCAGTTTAAATTGTGCTTCCAGGTAAAAAGAGATACTTTGAGGAGTAATGTTTTCACATGTTTCAAAATCTAGTATCTGCCTAGTTGACTAAGTCTAAGTCTGTGCAGTTTTATTCATTTTTTTGTCATAATTTTCTTTTATGACTTTCTCCTGTTGATTATATATAGTGTCCTATTAACAGTTTTCATGAATTTTAAACATCATTTCATGACAAACTTTATTTATCCCTTTATATTTCCTATATGCCTTACATCTTCTAATATATATTCATATGTCTTCCTTTAATAAGTAGTATTTAAAACTTATCTTTGAAATCTGGTTACTATGGGGCCCTAGGAAAAAAGGTTCATATAAATTTATCATTTTTCCCAATATTGGGCATTGGTTACTTTTTTTTTTTTTTTCTAGTTTTTCTTTTTTTTTTTTTTTTTTTTTTTTTTTTTTTTTTTTGCCATAGGGCCTATGTGCTTACCAGAGAGACAGAGAGAGGGAAAGTGAGATTTTGAGCATGCTCTCACACAGCCCTGGTGTGATTTTCTAGCTGCTGGGTCTGGGACTGGAGCTGTGGTCAGCTATGTAAGAGTCTAGCACCCTAACCATCACGCCACCTATGGGCCCTATTTCAATACCTTTTTAAAATTTATAATAAGTGAAATTATATTTAGTTACTTTAATTCACATACTTTTGATAAATAAAATTAAATTGAACATTAATTGAATTTATGTATCAACTGGGTATACTTGTAAACTCTCTTCAAGTCATTAACCCATTCAACTCCTGAGTTATATTTGCCATATTAATATATTATTTTACTGAAGTAAAACTGATTTCTATTTATTTGTGCCTGTGACTAGCCTAAGACAGAGTAGGGGAAATAACTTTTAAAAAGATGATACAGCATATTCAAAGTTAATAAAAGCTATAATTTAGCTCAAATTCTGTTTATAGCATTCTGAGCTTAAAGAATATCTAAATATTTAGGCATTTCAGCAGCAGATGAGCCTAACTGATTGACTTAAACTTTTGTCTCATCCTAACTTTTATACTAAAGAATGCAAGTGTTTTATACTTTCAGAATAAAAAGTAATAAGGGTGGGCCAATAAGTGGTATGGTGGTTAAGTCTAGATCCCACAAGTCCAACTCTGCATTTTAAGTCTAGGAACTGGTGACTTGTAAAACACACTGGGCACTTATGCCTATTTATCCAAAATCCCAAAAGGAGAATAGAGGAGAAGAGCTTGTGGCATGGCCATTCCCCCGCCCCACCCTGGGGGAGTGATATTTCACTTTCCTTTTCTCTCTGTCTCTCTCTGTTGAGTTCGCATGGTGAGTTCACACGCCCTATAGCAAAAACCTTAAAAAAAAAAAAAAAAAAAAAAAAGAACATAATAAGGATCTGAAAATTGTGTGGAACTTCTTCTTTGATTTAAATGACCATTGTTATACAACATACAGGTAATTTGTATGATTGATTATTGTTGGATCAATGGGCTTATGCTAACAAGAAAATTATGAACACATATTCATGACATGTAATAAAATATATAATTTTATATGTAATGTGTTACAAACTATACCAGTTATCTGAAAGGAAATCTTCTAATGTTAACATAAATCTATATAACCTAAAAATCAAACACCCTAGAAATTACCAGGATAATAGATTTTCTCTACTCTCTTTAGAACTCAATGTTTTAAAAATACATACTCCAGCATTATACTTATTTTTCAGAATTTGCAGTGATTCTCCTAAGAGTCTAATAAAAATCCCACAAGGATTGAACCAGGAAAAAATAATAGAACATCTGAACAGAACAGTAAGAAGTAATGACATAAAATCAGTAATCAAAAGTTTACGAACAATAAAAGTAAAAGCCCACGGATGAATGAATGACTTCAATTCTACAAAACTTTCAAAGAAAATTTAATACTAATTCTTCTCAAATTGTTCCCAAAAAATGAAGTAGAGAACATTTTCCAAATTTGTCTTATGACGTCAGCATCACCTTTATACCAAAACCAAATAAAGACACAACAAAGTGCTAAAGACCAATAACCCTGAAGAACACAGGTGCAAAAATCCTCTTCCAAATACAGAAAACCAATATTGGATGGTGGCACACCAGCAAAACATACTCTGTCAAGTTGACTCACTTAAGACAGTTCTAAGACAGTTCTTTCTTCTAGTAAGTCTTCTCAGAGCAATTAGGCAAGAAAAAGAACTTGAGGACATCCAAATTGGAAAGGAAAAGCTCAACTTTTCCCTGTTCATAGATGACAGTCATACATAGAAAAATCAAAAGAGTCCACCAAAAAACTCTTAGTACAGGTAAACAAATTCTGTAAAGCTGCAGGATGCAACATCAACATGCAAAACCACTAGCATTTCTATACACTAATAACAAACTGGCTCAAAGAAATCAAGAAAAGCAATCTCACTTACAATAGCTATTTAAAAAAACCTATAGGAATAAATTTAATAAAATGTTTTATATTTCCCTCCTATAACCTGAATGAGTCCTGGCCCATGAAATTTATATTTCAACTAAATTGAATGTTTCAGACTCGAATCATTTTTTTTTTGTTTATGCTTTCTGGTTTTTGTTTGTTTATGTTTGTTTTAATTTCTTCCATGAGTGTGAGAGACAGAGAGAAAGCCAGACACTTCCAACTGGTTTCATGCTGTGGCCCTCCTCAAGCCTCAACCAGTCAGGATCACATTCATTATTCTAACTTTCTCAGCTCTAAGACTCCATAGTCTTGGAGTCATTAGGAAATGACTATATACGAATAAAAAAGCATAAGAAGTTCCTACTCTGTGACACTGGAGGGATTTTAGATGTTCAGATAACAAATAATTAAAAAATGTGATCATACTCATTCCAAAAGTTACATTCATTAGAAATTCACTCTAAGTCACTTTTATGTAAAGTTATTTGGGGCCAGCCACGATGGCACAGCAGTAATGCAATACTCTGCATTGCTGGGGCCACCATGGAAGGTCCCAGGTTTACATCCCAGGACTTCCCCATGCGTACCAGAGTCAGAATAATAAAATTACTTGCTAAATTTAATGCAGTATCTTCTTTTTTGGAATCCATTTTCAGTAACCATTTTATATCAGTTATTTACTGTCAAACAAATTAGACCTCAATATTAAACTACTGTCTAAAGGACTCTTTCTTGACCATGTTTTTCTTTTCCTATTTATTTACTTTAAACTTCTAAAAGGTACCATTTAGCCATAAGTGCTTTTTTTTTTGGAGAGGTTTTTGCTATAGGGCACATGTGCTCACCAGAAAGACAGAGAGAGACAGAGAGACAGAAAGCGAGAAATCCCACCCCCAGGGGGGATGGCCACGCTGCAATCCCTTCTCCTCCATTATTCTCTCAGAATCTTGGACACACACGCACACGTGCCCAGTGTGAGTTTAAGCCACCAGGTCCAGGACTCAAACTATGGTCGACTACAAGGGAGTCCACGACATAGCCATTATGCCAACTGCTGGTCCTGGCCATAAGTACTTAGTTAATTAAACATTTCTCTCACTTTTGAATTTCATCACACTTGTTTAAATAAGCATATAGGACCCTAGAAAGTGAAAATAATAAAGGAAGAAAAGTATAAGTTTAGGCACAGATACAATTAAATCACCAGTAAAAATTAATCATGTTTCTTTTGCAAAAATGTGAATTAGTTCATATAGAGTCCAATTTAAATGTTGCAAGGCTTTTACCTTTAGGATTTGAATCTTACCTTTTCTTCCAATGTGAATATATAAGCTAAACAAAGCCATTTATTTTGTATGTGACAACCTTTGTCTTTGAAAATTATAGATCAGCTCCTGACATCATTTCATTGTATTAAATGCTGGAGGATACTAAAAGTCCAATATGATTAAGAATAAATTATGGGGACCAGCAGATGGCACAATGGTTACATCACTGGACTCCCACATAGTTTACTGTGGTTCGAGTCCCAGACCCAGTGGCTTAAAGCTCGTGCTGGGCATGTGTACATGCATGCCCAAAATCTCTAGAGGAGAATGGAGAAGGTATTGCAGCATGGCCATCCCCCCTAGGGGGTGATTTTTCACTTTCTGTCTCGCTGTCTCTCTCTGGAAAGCACACATGCCCTATGGCAAACATCTCTCTTAAAAAATAAAAAGAATAAATTATGGCCTAGCATAGTAAATAAAACAAAATAATTATGAAATATGAGGAAAGGAAGAAGAAGCAGAAGCAGCAAGAGTTCTAGGTTTCTTGAAAGATTTTCTTTTAATATTCCTGCTATTGGAAAATCATATTATTTTATTGTATTTCCAGTTAGAATAGAAATTTCCTGGAACCACTGGTGGCATGAAGGTTAAAGCTGCTGGATCACACATGGGTGGGACTTGGAGGCTTGAGAGTGTGAGACTTGGAGGTTCAAATGTGGGACTTGGAGGCTTGAAAGACACACTGGGTGCATGGATATGTGCCTCCAAAATCCTGAGAGAAGAGTGAAGGAGAAGAGATTGTAGTATGGCCATCCTTCCTTCCAGGAGTTATTTCTCACTTTGTCTCTCTCTCTTTCTGTCTCTGTCTCCAGTGAGTACACACCCTATAGCATAACCAAAAATAAAAAGAAATTTCCAGAGATTATGAATTTAATCATTTATTTAAAACACTAATAAGGGGATCAGCAAATAGCATATAGCTTACATTGTTGGACTACCACATAGTCCACCGCAGTTCGAGTCCCAGAACCAGCAGCTTAAACTCATGCCAGACGTGTGTGAGTGTGTGTCCAAAAATTCTGAGAGGAGAATGGAGGAGAAAGATTTTCAGCATGACCACCCCTATGGGGGGTGATTTCTAACTCATCTCTCTATCTCTGTCTCTGTCTCTCTGGTGACCACACACACCCTATAGCCAAAATCTCTCCCTCAAAAAAAAAGAATCAAACAAACAAAAGAAAAAAAATTAACAAGGTCAAAGCAGCAAATGAGTTTTAAAAAAACAATAATTTGAGAGGTGAGCCTTCAGAAGAAGATTCCTCATGGCTCCTGTGAACTAGTTATTTCAGGGAACAAGAGAAATCAAAATTTTCTACTGATAATTCAGCCTCCAGCAAACAAGCTAGCATGGCAAGAGAGGTGAGCCTTCAGAAAGAGATTCCTCATGGCTCCTACAAACTAGTTATTTCAGGGAACAAGAGAAATGAAGATTTTCTACTGATAATTCAGCCTCCAGCAAACAAGCTAGTGTGATTGAACTTCAACAATTAGAGAAACACACCATCCATCAGATGACAAGAAATCACCGCAGGACCACAAGAAATATGGGAAAGCAAGAAAATACCTCTCCTCCAAGGGAAAAGAATAACTCCTCTTCATCCACAAGCAGTTCAATGGAAATCCTGGAAATGTCTGATAAAGAATTTAGAACATTCATAATGGCAAAGCTAACAGAGACGGAAGAGAAGAGAGACAATGAACTGCTAAAGAGAAAGGAGAAAGAAGTTGACGAATTCCAGGACGTGAGGAAATTCTTGCAAGATCTAAAAGAGGAATTACACACTTTACAAAAGACTCAAACGGAACTGTTAGAAATGAAGTCTATAATACAGGAAGTCAAAATCTCCCTTGAAAGTATTAAAAGCAGATTAGATCATACAGAAAATAGAATCTCAGACGTAGAAGAGAAAATGGCTGACTTAGGAAAATCCACCACGAAGACTGAAAAATGGCCCAAAAATTGGAGAATAATATACGAGAAGTACTGGATACCATCAAATGTCCAAACATCCGGATAATTGGCATTCCAGAAAGTGAAGAGACCCATAAGGGCATTGATAAACTATTCCATGAAATCCTGCAAGAAAACTTTCCAAACCTAGAGAGGCATTCAAAGATCCAGTCCCAAGAAATACAAAGGACCTCCAATAGAATCAACCCAAGAAGATCTTCTCCAAGACACATTATAGCCAGACTGACTGAAACCACAAAGACAAGATACTAAGACTGGCAAGAGAAAAACATCAAGTTACCTACCAAGGACATCCCATCAGGCTAACAGTGGACCTCTCATCGGAAACTACGCGAGCGAGGAAAGAATGGGAAAATATATTCAAAGTGTTAAGAGAAAAGAAATTTCAGCCAAGAGTACTGTACCCGGCAAGATTATCTTTCATGTGGGAAGAAAAGACAAGAACATTCTCAGGTAAACAAAACCTGAAAGAATCTACCAACACCAGACCAGATCTTCAAGAAGTTCTCAAGGGTGTGCTATATCAGGAAAATTAAATACAGACACACAGAAATAAGAGCTCAAAAACTAAGAAAGTGGCCTACTTATTCATAGGGACAAGTCTGGAGTTGAATATTATATCCTAGAATTTAATTGGGAAAATTGAACCAAAACAGAAGATAAAGTACATGAGACTGATAGGTTCATGCACCTACCATTTGAACAGCATCCTAACCTGTTTCTTGGCTTTAAGCAAAGTTCCTTAGCATTTTTTTGATTTAAGTTAAAACTGGTTTTCTTAATAATGCCAAGTGAACTTGCTATTGAAAGTAGTTAGATTATTTAAGAAATTGTCTGATCAGTACAATGTGTGGGGGGGGAAGGAATGGAAGACAATTGTAGACACCAGAGATAGTGCAAGAAGAGGGTGGGAAAGGACAGAGGGTCAGAACGAGGGGTAAAAAAAAATTCTAGAAATGGAAAATTTTTGAGAATAATATGCATGATTAAGTCACTATGCAGTACATATTCTGGATGGAAAATTACATTTTGTATGCTGTGATGATGCTTAGGGAAAGAATGTAAACTAAGTTAAAAAAAGTTTCAGAAAAAAAAATATCTATTTGATGACTACAGTAGGATATATAGCCCCAGCTAGGTGCTACTTTATAGGATGCCTAAAGTTAGACTTGTGTTCATGGAAATGTATATATCAGCTGTTTTTGCTATGAAAATATTTAGATTAATTAAGATCTTTAGTAATTCAATAAAATATGGGGGAAAAACAGTATAGAAAGCAAACATAGATACCAGAGACAGTGTGGGAGGAGAGTGGGAGATGGCAGAGGGTAAGAGATAGGGAATCAAGCATGGGGAAAAAAGGCAAAATATACAGGAAACAAGAAATGGAAAATTATTTGTTGACAATAACATGTATGTTGATGTGCTTGATTGAGACAATATACAGTGTACTCTGGATAGAAAATCTCTCTTTGTAAGCTGTAATAATGTACAGTGAATGAATGTAAATAAAAAAAATAAAAAGATAAAATATAAATAAAATAAAATAAATAAAAAACAATAATTCTTCCCTATAGAGTGAAAACACAGGCAGTTAATTTAATTTATAGGCTACTGCTACTTTGTCTTATTTGTCAAGTCTACCACTTAGTACTTTCAGCCCCAGATCTACATGTCTCTATGCTCTTATTCATAGTGCCAGTTCATTTGTTCACATTTGCCGTTATTCACTAAGTCCACAGTGACAGTCTCGATGTTATTCCCCATTCTACCTGCAACTCAAATCCCTCGACCTTGTTGGTGCTGCATTTACTCTTAGATCTCCAACTCAGGAAAATTAATATTTCAAAACTAAGCTCGTCAAATGTTCTTCCTGACAACTACCTCTCCTTGATTTCCTTAAGCCCTACAGTATATTAGTGACATCTTGCAATTTCTCTCTAATCACAAGTATTCTGTATGTGTTCTCCACTTTGGCCAAAACTATTCTTTTTAGATGGTAGCCCCTGGGCAATGTAGTCTGCCTTTCCAGAGAGTAAAAGGAATTCCTTCAGAAAAGTTATTCTACAATATAGCTAGCTGCCAGACAGATATTACTGATTTGCATTCCTTCAACAAGTATTTCAATGCCTTGTGTGTGCTGGGTACTTGGTTAGTTCTGGGTCATAGTAAAAGAAATATGATAAATCCAGGTGCTGTCTCTCAGACTGTACAGACGTAAGGATACATAAATTCATACATATGTAATTACAAACTTTGATAACACTGTGAATAAAATGTGTGGGGTGTTGGAAAGACATACCCATGGGAGTACAAATTAGTCTTGTAGGTTGGTAAATAATGCTGTCTCCAGTTTTTATGACTCTAGCTATTATATGTACACATATAGTATATATACACTATATCTGCACTTCCTGGGTTGCTTGTCAGTTTTCTAATATTACAAATTTTCTAGTAAGTAAAACATTTTGGCCTTTTGTAATTGCAAACAAATAAAGACCAGTTGAATGGTCCTTTAGTGTAAGCAAAAACAAAAACAGAAACAAAAACCTCACTTTTTCAAAAATCCGTCTGGCTAGAGGGCCTGGTCAGCATGACTCACATGATGAATTGAAAATCTATTGAGGGAAGGTCAGCACATATACAACTATTTGATTTATATCCATCCTAAAATTATTTCCACCTATTATATTGAAGAAACCTCTTGAGGCCTGTGAGTAATAACGTATAGCACTTTCTTTCCTTCCTAATAGTGGATTTCCTTCTGGCTGACTATGGCTGAGCTGAGAATAGCATCAGTAATTTCACGGAATGTATGGACTTTGGGAGAGTAATAAATACTCAAATAGGTATAATAAGGAGATTCTGGGAGTCAAGCAAACATGAATTTGGGTTTATGAAAAAAATTATATTGGTAAAGAAGAAGGATGGATTAACTTGCTAACTAAAAGGTTTTTTGCTGATTATTTTATGCTAATTAAGACATAAACTAAGTTGCAATAAGATATTTCAGAAATAGAACCTGTAGGAGGCAAAAGAAAATTTGGATAGAGTATCAATGGGACTACATTTGTGTCTAAGTTACCCCTGACTTCCTTGGTCACTTGTGTGTGTGTTTTTATTTTTATTTTCATAAAATAGAGAAAATATATTCTGTACCTATATACTGGGGGTAGTTGCAGACTAAAGAAAACTTGTGATATGAATTAACTTTAAAGTTCTAAATAACTAGGATCAGATGGTGGTGTAGAGGTGACACAACTGGACCCACACAGGAAAGGTCCTGAGGTCCCGTGTTCTGGGACCTCCCTGAGAATGCCAAGCACATGTACTTGTATGGGCCCTTCTTCCAGACTACTGAAACTAGGGGTGGATTATGGCAAGAAGACTCTTTTGTGAGTGCCTCTCTCTGTCCTTATCTGTCTTTCTCTTGGAAGACATAAATAAACTGTAAAGTTATAAATAATTATGTAAAGCAAAATTAAAACTGTGATGATAATTCTATGGTGGGCCATAAGACAAGTATCGGTATATCTAAATATATCAAAATCATGTACAATTGGCAACTCCTTGGCCTGGTGGTTAAGGCAGCTGGATCCTAGGACCAGCAATGGCATAATGGTTACATTGCTGGACTCCCACATAGCCTACTGTGATTCGAGTCCCAGACCTAGCAGCTTAAAACTCATGCCAGGGGTGTGTGCATGCGTGCCCAAAATCCCAAGAGGAGAATGAAGGAGAAGAGATTGTGGCATGGCCATCCCTCTGGAGGGTGATTTGCTTTCTGTCTTTTTGTCTCTGAAGTGAATACACATGCCCTATAGCAAAATATCTCTTAAAAAAAAAAAAATCAAAGAAAAGGCAGCTGGATACCACTTGGCTGAGAGTATGGCTTGAGTCCTGGAAGTGCCAGCTGAAGAAACATGCTAAGCAAGTGTGCATGGGTGCCAAAGAGGAGGGAGAAATGAAGGAAAAGAAATTGCTGCATGATCACCTCCCATAAGGGGTGTTTTCTCCTCTCTCTGTCTCTCTCTGTTGAGCACACACACACACACACACACACACACACACAATCATACAACTTATATCTGATATTAGTAGACTTAAATTAAAAAACACTAATGTAAATTATTAGTAATTGTTATAAAACTAGGGGTCAACAGGTGGAGTGGAGATTAAGGTGCTGGATCTCACATGGTCGACTGTGCCACTCAAGTCCTGGACCCAGAAACTGAAAATCCCACCAAGCGCATGTGTGTTCATGCCCCAAATCCTGAGAGGATAGTGGAGGAGAAGGAATTGTGGCATGGCCATTCCCACCTGGGGAGTAATTTATTACTTCTCTCTCTCTTTCCTTCTCTCTGTCTCTTTTTGGTGAGCAAATGTGTCCTATAGCAAAAACTTAAAAAAAAAATTGTAACAAAGCTAAACAATTCAGTTATAGAAAATCATGAACTATAAATGAAATAATAAGTATGGCTGAAGCAATGCTTAGGAGAAAAAATGTTTTATGTTAGAGGAGATGATCTAAAAATCAATGACCTAAAGTTTTAATCATTTAAAAATATGAAGGTGAAAGCAAAGTAATTCAAAGTAGAAATAGTAGGTAAGTGTAGAAATCAACAACAAAGAAAACAAACAGGTAAAAAAATGTATACTGTCAAAAGATGAATGAAATTGATAAATCTCTAGTTAGATTGGTCATGAAAATAATAAAGATAGAAATTACTTATATCATGTGTTGAAAAGGTTTATCACCATAGATACTTTAGATATTAAAGTAATAGATTATTATGAAAAGCTTTATAATAACAAATTTGAATACTTACATGAAGTAAACTAATTTATTGTAAAATACAACTTCTTAAAATAGACACAGAAAGAAAATGCAATACGGATATGTCTACTAAAGAAATTAAAATTTTAAAATAAATATTTCCCTCCCAAAGAAACAACTTTTAAGGAAAAAGATACCAATATCATAATATTGGTATTATAGTCACCTAAATAAATAAATAAATAAATAAATAAATAAAAAGAAGTATCACTGCCCAACTTGTTCATGAGTTTAACACAATCTAGTATCATAAACTTATATATTGCAAAAACATTAACAACAATATCCTTTATGAATATAAATGCAAACCATAAAATTCCTTAACAAATTATTGATATATTAAAACATTAAATCACCCCCCAGGGAGGATGGTCATGCCGCAATCTTTTCTCTTCCATTCTCCTCTTGGGATCTTGGGCATGCACACATACATACCCGGCATGAGTTTAAGCCACTGGGTCCAGGACTCAAACAGTGGTTGACTACATGGAAGTCCAGCAACATAGCCATTATACTAACTGCTTGTCCCACAAGTAGAGCTTATTCTAAGATTGCAAAGTTGGTTTAACTTTCAGAAATCAATAAAATTCACCATATTAACAGATTTTTTAAAACTACACAATCATTTCAGCAGAAAAATCATTTGAAAGCAATCAACACCCATTCATGATTAAAATGCTCAGAAAATTAAGAATAAAAGTTAGTTAAAACAAAAGTCAGACCAACTTCTGGTTTCTGGTCCAACTTGTCGGGAACTTGGAAGTCATCACTCCATCCTAATAAGTGAAAAGCTGAGCACTAAAAATCAATAGTTCCTCTTAGATCTGTCAGAGAAGTGAGATCCCAGGGCAAACTGCTGCCCCAGAATTGGAGAGATAGAAATGCAAATATGAGAATCCCAATTAACCAGAGCAGAAACCTCTGTGGAAACAGGGTAGGAAAAAGTCAATCGTAATTGATAAACTGTTCAAGATTCCATGTAGACAAGTCTGAGAGTTAAAAATTCTAGGAGTGAGGGACCAGTCATAGAGAACCCCACACATTTGTGAGTTTTACCTTCAGAGACCTACTAGATTTTCACAGAGAAAAACTTCTTTGTGCTTCTGACAGAAAATGATGAAAAATATAAATTTCGAAATATATCCAGAGCGTTTGTCTTTCTTAAGAAGGCTACTCTTAAGATAAATTATTTACCAGAGACTAACCTCCTAGTATTTTTATTAGGGCCTAAACATTCTAGGAGAAGGAAAACAACCCATCTCCAATCTCCTCTAGCTATTCCATCCCAGTTAAGAGAGTGAAAAAACCCTGAGAAGCACTTAAAAAGATCACAGACCAGAATCACAATACTACAGAATGCTTCCCAACCACACACAGACTATTACCACATTATTAAAGACCTGTTTATCTCAGTTCCTTTCACCCAGTATATCAGCTCAAAGTTTACAACAACAAAAAACATACAAGTCATACTAAAAGACAAAATACCACAGTTTAAAGGGTCAGAGCAAGCAACAGCAACAAACTCAGAGCAGAGATTATTAGACTGAGAATTTAGAGCAAAATAATTAATATACTAAGGGCTCCAATGAAAAAAATAGGCAACATACAAGAACTTGTGAAAATATAAGCAGAAAGGTGAACATTCTAAGAAAAAAAAAGAAATGCTAAGGAAAAAAAAAAAAAGACTATAATCAAAATGAAGAATGCTTTCAAAGGGTTCATTGGTAGATTTGACACCACGGAAAAAAATCAGTGAATAGGAAATGACCTTTCAAACCAACTATTAGTGTGGAGGCTAAGGCAGTTGGAGCCCTCATGGCCAACTACACAGTTCAACTCCTGGACCCAGTGGCTTGGGTCTCTAAAAAATCTAGTAAAATTTTTAAAAAACTAAAGCCGACTTGGCACACATGCTGGAGTACCCTGATCTGAAGAGGAGGATGGAGGAGAAGGAATTATAATGTGGCCTTCCCCCCTGGAAGGTGATTTCTCACTTTCCTTCTCCTTTTCCCCCTTAGTGAGTGCATGCACCCTCTAGCAAATTAAAACAAATGAATACAATTACAAATGCTAAATATTTTTTTTTAAAAAACGGAAATGACCTATCAAGCCATGAAGAAACAGGGAACCAGCAGTTAGCGTAATGTCTATGTCGCTGGACTCCCATGTAGTTGACTGCAGTTCGCATCCCGGACCCGGTGGCTTAAAACTCACGCCGGGCGCGTGTACGTGCATACCCAAGATCCCGAGAGGAGAATGGGGGAGAAGGGACTGTGGCGTGACCATCCCCCCTGGGGGGTGATTTCTCACTTTCTGTCTCTATTCTCTCTCTGTCTGTCTGGCGAGCGCACGCGCCCTATAGCAACAACCTCTCCCCCCAAAAATAAATAAATAAAACATGAAGAAACTGTAAATGTACATTACTGCGTGAAATAAGCAATCACAAAAGGCTCTTTGTTATTCTAGCTATATGGCATTCTGGAAGAGGCAAAGCAAAGCAAATAGTGAAAGATCTGTGGTTGCCAGGGGTTAGGGAGAAGGAAAGGTGGATAGCTGGAACACAGATGACTTTAAAGACAAGACCATTTTGAATGAAACTATCATGTTAAATGCATTTGTCAAAATCCATAAGGCCAAGAGAGAACCCCGATGTATGTATTATTATTGTAATACATTGAACCCTACGTATTCGGGGTGATAATGATGTGTTAAAGTAGGCTTCCCTATTCAAACCAATGTACTGCTCTGGTGGGAGTTGTTGGTAGTGGGGTGGGTCATGCATGTGTGGAAGCAGAAAGCATATGAGAACTCTACATTTTCTGTTCAATTTTGCTGTAAACCTAAACATCTCTAAAAAAATCTGGTAAAAATTTTTAAAAAACTAATGTCAATATTAAATATTTTCAAGATACTGAATTTTGTTTTTCTCTATAACAAGGAACAAAGCTAGAATGCCTGCTTTCACCACATTTATTCAATATTGTACTAGAGCTCCTTGAAGCTGCAAGAAGGCAAAAAATAAAAATGAATGAAGATCAGAATATAGAAGTCAAGCTGTCTCTGTTTGAAAGGGATATGACTATTTCTGTAGAAAAGCACAAGAATATAAAAATCTACTCCTACTGTAATTAGGACAAGATTTTAGAAAAGTTGTAAAATACATGATTTATATATGAATATTACTTGCAAACTTACACATTAAAGACAAATAAAAAAAGACAAATGAAACTTAATTTAATTTACAGTAGCACAAATATAAAATATTTTTAAACAAACCCAACAAATGCCATGTCAAACATCCATTTTAAAAACTGCAAAACATTGCTGAGAGAAATTGAAGCAATTTTAATTAAATATCGAGATGTACCATACATATTTATGAAATAGAAAACTCAATATTGTTAGAAGAATTTTTCCATGTTTTTCTTTAGATTTGACCCAATTCTAATACGTTTCCTGAAAGCTCTGTGTAGTAATTATCAAGCTAATTTAAAAAAAATTACATAGACATTTAAAAACTCTAAGATAACCAAAGCAATTTTAAAAATGAAGTTAAAGAAATAAAATTTAAAAACCTAATCTACCAGGTTTTGAAATCCACTATAAAGCTGTAGTCATGAATACTGTGAGGTATTGGAAAAATGCAGAAATATATTAACTAAAATGAATACAAGCTATGTAACACTAAACAGATGAAGGGAGATGACTTTCTGTTAGAAACTGTATTATTGTGAACTGAGTAAAATGATTTATTAGAGCATATTTTGGTGTTTTTTAGAGTTGTCATATATTAATAACATTTTTAATAATCAACTTATTTATATAATATCAGAAATATTTCTTGGTAAAGACTGGAACTGTCAACACTCAAACTTTAACGTTAGAAAGTAGCCCCTACTTAAATTCACTCAAGAGTAAACAAGTATGTAGAGGTGTGTTCTCATCAAAAAATAATATAGAGGAAGATTTTTAAATTTAAAACTTACAATACAAATGTGGCCTTGAATATTTTGTAGTATATGTGATAGCTGTGTTGCTACAGAGGATATTTTTTGTACAGTGAACACTTTCCTTTTGAGAATTTAAGATAATTGTCATTAAAAAGAATATGTAGTGTCTTACAATTTTATTATATACATGAAAAATAAGAAAATGTGTTTTATTATATTCTTATTGGATTTATAAAATTTCTGATATAAGGCAACCAATGATATATCAGTTAAAACTTTCAAGAACATTTAATATTAATTTAAAATTCATTACATATGTTTACCATAGATTGCTGAATTATATTTCTCTTAAGATCACAAGATTTTTAAATGTTTATATTTTAATTTTACACATTTTACTAAAAAACAAAAAGAGTGTAATTATTTCCCTCTCTTTATCCCTGTGTATGTGTATGTGTGAGTGTGTGTATGAGAAAGGATGAGAGAGAGAGAGAGAGAGAGAGAGAGAGAGAGAGACAAAAAGAAAGAAGGTTCAAGCTTCAAAGTTGCATGTATTTCTCTAGATCAGGAGAGTGCTGAAATATTTAGCCCATGACTCATTTCTCTGGTAAGTTAAATTGAAAACCTCAGACAGAGGTCTTATTTTCCCAATTAGAATCCAATGAAAACAAAAATACAGCAATGACCCTACCTATCGCTATGCAGCTATCTGTTGTCAGGTTGGAATTTGGAGTCACTAAAAACTCACCAAGCTTTAAGATATGTAAGGTTTTGTAGCATTTCACTAAACTTTTGAATAAGGTTTATCTGTCTGAAGGCTATTTTACATATTAAAAAAACTATACCGAATAACAAACATAAAATTAGATTCTGAAAATGGAAGTCAAGGATACAAGATTTTACACATAAGAGGAAGACTAAGGCACATCAACTCATCTTTTTCTACTCTCACTATTGTTCTTTCAGTACTTGTAACTCTTCTTACTGGGTTGATCTTTGGTTCTTCTTTTTATGACTCTCATATCTTATTCATCCTCTTCATGATCACTGAAATACACACAGGCACCCAAATACACACATGCACATAGCCAAACATTTTTTGGAAACCAGGAGAACTGCTATTTTGTTCCCTTTCTTTTTCCTTTGAGCATGACTTGAGAAACACTGATGGGTCTTTTGATCTGAGTTTCCCAGGTGACCCAATGGTCTTCCTCCCATAATTTTTTTTTGTCTCCCGTGGTCTCTGAAGCTAGATTTTACACAAGCCTTCTAGAACTGTTCACTACTACTGGCCTCTGCTCACAGTAACTACAAAGTGGTTCCTATTTTTATATAGTTTTTAGATTAACTAGCATTGTCAAGGAGATTTAGAAGCAGAACATATCACTTGTCTTATTAGCCAATTATTTTAATGCATTTGCCATAGCAGGTTGATAAGATTTTGAACCAGAAGGCATTTTTAGGTAGAATCTTTCCATTTCTGTCCTGAAGTATACTACAAATTGCCTGGAAATAGGTGAAATTAAAGGCCACTGGTAGATTTGTTGGGAAGCTTGCATCACATGCAGAAAATTTGTCCATCACATTAATTTACTTTTACAAATTTGTTAAAAGTTAATTTTGTTTTCAAATTCTATTAAAGGGAAAATGGGAATGAACTTGGTGAAGTCATTTACCTTTTCTCAAAATGA
The DNA here is from genome assembly GCA_026018925.1 of Tupaia tana. Lineage (NCBI taxonomy): Eukaryota > Metazoa > Chordata > Mammalia > Scandentia > Tupaiidae > Tupaia > Tupaia tana. The sequence continues at coordinate 52,207,756 of JAKSZU010000006.1, read as the reverse complement.
GAAATGATAACTTTTTGTGTGTCAACCTTCTTAAGGAAGTATCATCTATTAAGACTTCATAACCTTGACAGCAGGAAACAACCTATTTACCAACAATATAAACAGACAGACCTCCTTGGGCAATTGTATTTTCCCATTTTGCAACTCCAGTTTTGCTTCAGAATGAAGTGAAAATGTATTGCTTATATTTAAAGAGTCCATGAGGCAGTAATAATAATTAATGAAACAAGATTAGAGAGGCATAGAAAAAAGCAAAATGGACTTTGTATTTCAGTGCTACTGAATCATTCAGTAAAAGCATGTTTCTAATTGAATATGAGAAGACAATGAATATTTATGGCTTACTTCTCAAGCATGTTTTAAACAAAAAATTAAGTGTTAAATCCTACAGGAGGCAGAATAGTCTAGTGATGCTGCCTTGTAGGTCCAGTGTGAGTCCACCTGCCTACTCTCAAACTCCCCAAAGAATTAGTTTCATTGGCTTCTTTGAAAGACCTGATTGAGTATCTCACAGTCTTCCTAGGCATAGAGTTTTTCTTATATTACCAGTATTCATGAAAAAATTAATAAGTTGTATTTTCAGAGCAATTTGAAGTTTGCAAAAGTCCATTCACAAATATATAATTGAATCCATACAACAATTTTGTAAAATGCCCTATTTAGGTATTCTTATTCCTAACCAAAAGATCAAGAATTTAAAATTTTTGTCTTTTTTTTATAGGCTTATTCCTTAAACTACTCCCTATATATATGTTAAGATTCTAAATCTAGGGCTGGTCCTGTAGCTTGCAGTGATTAAAAAACTGAGTCCCGCAAGGTCAACAATGGTTTGAATCCCAACCCAGTGGCTTGAAAACACCAGGTGTATACACATTCATACTCTAAATCCTGATGAGGTGGAGAAATGCAGGAAAAGAGATTGTGATGTGACCATGCCACATCAGGAGGGGATTTCTCTCTCCCCAACACCCTCCCTTGTGTGTGCAGTTTCTCTCTCTCTTCCTCATGTACTCTCTGGCAATACAAAAAGATTCTAAATTTATAATCTTCATTCAATGATTACTAGGAAATGCCCAATATTGCAATAAAAGGAAGTTTTTATGGAAAGTTATCAAAGAAGCTGTAAATTCCTTGAAATGTACACTGAATGCTATCTGTGCATATGGGGAAAAATCATAATTTTCATAAGATTCTCAAGGAATATTCAGGATCTAAACATTTTCAAGAACCATGGAATTAGCTGATTTTATTTTTACTCATGATTTGTAGTCATCCTGATAATAGACTTCATTCATAATTAAGAAATTTCTATATTATATTCACTCATTTTTGGAATAGAAATATAAAATAGTTATATTTTGATCTATTATTCACTGTCTGGGCATGAGTGCCACAGGAATTTGATTAACTAACTATTTGAGGATGGCAACCTGGTCTATTATATATCTGAGCTTCTGGTCATGCTGGCAGTCTTAGTATATTTAAATTGCAAATAAAATCAGCCATCAAATCCTGCCAATTACCCTCTTACCTATTCTTAGCTGCCCGTTCTATCACTTCTTCCCATCACTGTTGTAGCTTAGATTCTGTCAGCTCTCACCTAGTTTACAATACTTTCCTAAGTAACATTTCCTCCCTTTCTTCATTTTTCACACTGCAGACAAAATGACCTTTTAAAATGTTTAATGTCAGATTACTGCTTTAAAGGTTTAATGCCTTCTCATTGATGGTAGTTTAAACTCTATTACAAAAGGTACCACTGATACTACCTGGCAACACTTGACCCCCTTTTTGATTCTGCAGCCTTAGAGCTTATTATGTCTTTATTCTTTTATGTCTTTATTCCAACAATACCAAGTCTCTTCCGATTCCTCAAAAAGCAGTAAGTCTTTACATCCTCTAGTCCTTATATCCTCATATGCTATTCTTATGCTTCACTATTCAGCACATGGTATTCGAAGTGCAGTCCCCAAACTAGCAACATCAGCATATTCTGAGAACTTGTTAGAAACCCAGAATCTATTAATAGTTTATACCAAGACTTATGAATCAGTAATGTAGTTTTTGTATTTGTAGTTGTTTTAGTTTGTTTCTTTTTTGTTTTTAACAAGCTCTTTTTGTGATTCCTTTGTACATTCAAGTTGGAGAACCACTGTTAATAGAACATTTCTATCTCCTGTTGTGCCCTGCTAAACCTTAGCTGGTCTGCTTTGATGTTATATCTTTGAGGAATTTCTATTACTTTCCAATAATCTTCTAATTTCTACAGAGATAATATCGTCCATATATCATATATGCCTGTAAATTTCTAGACCTACAGAAAATTCTGATTCAGTTATTTAAATAGACATGTGAATGTTAAAGAGCACATACCTACCATTACTGGATGATCCTGATAATTCAAATTCAAAAACACTGATGCAAATAAAAGGTTTTCACAGGAAGATTGGCTTTTAAAATATCAAAGAAAACCAGCCTCAATTGTAGGGGGAGGATGACTAGACTATGTGAGAAAAGAGATTTTTGTTTGTTTGTTTGTTTTACAATGAGAGAGACCTGAATATGTTTATATTCTCAGTTGTAAGAACTAGCAGAGAAGGAAAGGTTTAAGGTACAGAAGAAAGCTGGTTTGATAGATTCAGAAAAGTCTGTGAAGTATAAGAGTTATCAAACACTGGTGAAATACAAAGTGGAGCTATAGAATACTTTCCAGGGACTGTAGGGTAACAAGTAGCATGGGAGATGTAATGTTTGCTGCCAGAATTAAGTCTAAAGAGTCTTAGTCTTTTCTCCACTCACTGCCAGCCTTCCCAGCATTACTATATTAATAGCATACACATCATTATGAGAGTGGAAAAATGTCCATATTTAGAAATATTTTCTAAAACAGGTAGATTTACAGAAGAAAGGAAAAAAGAAAGAAAAAAGAAGGAAAAGTACAAAGTTGTAGAGTCAATTCAATCTTTCTGAACAAAATGACAAGTTCCTCTATGAGTTACACATGCAAGAACCAAGAGTGAAAATTGCATTCAGCTAGAGAAAAGATCACTAGATTAGACTAAAATACAATTTTCCAAAATTGTACATCAAATATGCTTCATTTAATTTATAATGCAAGGGATGAATTAAGGGAAGATAGTTTCTAAATAAGTGGCAGTTATTTTCCTTAATTACATTATGCTCTTATTACAGTTATCCTTAATACACAGTGTGCTTTAAAGAGATTTCAATATTAAGTAGAATCATCCCCATAGGTATCCTCCTAAAATAATTTAGAATACTGGGGACCAGCAGGTGGCATGGTGGTTAAGGTGCTGGACACTCCCACATAGCCAACCAGGGTTTGAGTCCTGAATCTGGTGGCTTGCTTTCTCACTTCCTCTCTTTCTCAATCTCACCCTCTGTTTCTCTCTGGTCAAACTAAAAAATAAATGAATGAATGAATAAATAAAATAAAATAAATAATTATTTAAAAAATTTAGAATACCATATTTAATATATATTAAATGATCCTAGTGTTTTGTGAGACTTTTTTTAACTACTTCAGTGCTTTTATTTATTTCCTTTGCTTTGCCTGTCTATTACTATATCAGAACCACACATTGTTACTTATAGTTACAATTTAATATTTGATAAAAAAATCTCATTCATTTCCTCTCTTGTCCAAATAAGATGATTTTCATATTTTTATATTAAAATTTCTATTGTTAATGAATACATCCAGGAGTAATGGCTATGTGGCTGGACTCCCATGTAGTTGACCGCGGTTCAATTCCCAGACTTGGTGGCTTAAACTCACACTGGGCGCATGTGTGTGCATGCCCAAGATCCCTAGAGAAGAATGGAGGAGAAGGGATTGGGGCATGACCATCCCCCCGGGGGGGATTTCTCACTTTCTGTCTCTCTGTCTCTCTCTGTCTTTCTGGTGAGCACATGCACCCTATAGCAAAAACCTTTCCCCCAAAAAATAAAAATAAAAATAAATTAAATTAAATTAATAAATCCATTGGAATTTTTAAACTTTTTAAAAAATTTTATTTCAAGAGTAAGAGAGAGATACTCCAACAGATCTTTCCAGGATCTATCTCCAGTGTTAGTCATCATAGTCTCATGTGTGGACCCAGTGTGTACACGGAAGCTTCAGGGTGAACCTGGGATTTTCCCATGTAGGTTCAGTTGTATTAGCACTGCACCACCACCTCATCCCCATTGGAATTGGAATTGGTAAAATTTATGAAGATGAATTTCAATTTGTAAATAGTCAACATATTAATACTTTTTAGCCTTCTTATTCAGAAGCATATTTTATTCAATTTGGTTATTTATAAATAAAGCCTTAGTTCTTTATTTTAGTTCTTTATACAATTTGGTTATTGTATAAGGTTTGCTAGGTATTTAATATATGTTCCTATTATTATTATTTTTAATTACAGTGATTGATTTATAAGAAATCTATAGAATTCTAATAGAAGGTCTTATTAGTAATAAGATATATCATTAATGGCTTTAATAGTTCTCATGGTAATAGTTCTCATAGTAATTTAATAGTTTTCAGAGTTTTTTTTATCAAGGTGTATAAACACACTATATATAATACTAATTTAAATCATTTTATTTTTCTGTTTTTATGTAACTAACTAAGCTTTGTAGGTCCTATCACTAAGAGAAAAGGGGCAGAAGTGATGAGACAATTAGCAGTTTCTAGCATACATCTCTAGTATTTCATCATTAAATATAATTTTGCTCTTGGTTTCATATAGGCATGATTTTCTGAGACTGTTAAGGGAATATACTTCCATTTCTAGATTTTCTTAATAACCTGAAATATTCAATTTTATGCAATAGTTTTCTGAGAATATACTAAGATGATAAAAACAATCCTCTTGACACTGTAGTTCTGGATAAATTTTATAGATCTTCTAAACTTGTCAAAACACTGAATACATCAATATTTTCTGGCCATAATGCATTAATTTTAATATGCCACTGTCAAGATTTTCTGTTTTTTTGTTTGTTTGTTTGTTTTGTTTTGTTTTTTTTATTTGGGATTGGTATAGGGTGTGGAGTTTTTTAAGGAACCTAATACATAGTGTCACTATTTTGTTTTCGGTTTACAAAAAGTAAAAATTGTGCCAGTTTAAATTCTCGTCTGTAGTATATAAGAAATATCTGGTTCAATGCACTCTATCATCACTTAATAGTTTACTAATTATCTTGAAAGGCTTTATTAATTTGATAAGGAGACTTATTGCTTTTTGAAAATGAAACCTTATCTCTTCCATCGATATGTAAGATAAGCACTCTGGATAGGCACCCCCATATCCCAGTCTTCCAACGAACAAGGAAAATGGGTGTGCACAGGGCACATAAGGTGTCTTTTCAGGTCAGCATAGAACCTGAATCCCAGGTCTTCCACGTGGCTCTGGTATACAGAATGGCACTCCACTATCTGCACCACCCTGACTGGCCTCTCTGGTTTATCTCTTTCAATTTGCATTTTTAAATTTCTGGGGAGGCGAAATTTTTTCCCTATGTTCCTTAACAATTTACATTTCCATTTAAATTCATTTTATTTAAACAATCCTTTTGTTTGAGTATTAAACATTCCATTTAACTTGTCTATGGTTCAAGGGAAAAGCTGCTTGTTCAATTTAAAGGGTAGCAGTGGTTACCTTTGTCATCGACAAAAATTTACTGAGCAAATAATTTCATTATGAGCAAGGCATTAGCTTGTGCAAACCTGAATTGACTCATTCACCCTTTTACAGTGAGCAATGCAATTTTAGTTTCTTCCTAAAAATGTATTTGAAGGACATTATCCATAGAGATAAGCACATATTTCATCAATGTATGTTTGATACCTTTTAACAAACTGAACATGGGTAAGGCACCTGCTTGCTACCAGATTGGGACCCTGAACACAGTCAGCACCTCAGAAGTACCTTGTGCGCTAGTGAAAATCATCACGCTGCCTTCTAGCTGCTTGGATTAGTTTTGCCCATTTTGTACTTTAATTTAAAAAAAAAAAAAAGAATAACTACTGTCTCACTTTGTTGACATAAAAAGCAAAACCAAAATAAAGCAATAAACTCTTTGAAGGGAACCAGCAGTTAGCGTAATGGCTATGTCGCTGGACTCCCACGTAGTTGACCGCGGTTCGCGTCCCGGACCCAGTGGCTTAAAACTCACGCCGGGCGCGTGTGTGTGCGTGCCCAAGATCCCGAGAGGAGAATGGAGGAGAAGGGATTGTGGCGTGGCCATCCCCTCTGGGGGGTGATTTCTCGCTTTCTGTCTCTATGTCTCTCTCTGTCTGTCTGGCAAGCGCACGTGCCCTATAGCAAAAACTCTCCAAAAATAAAAAAATTAATTAATTAATTAACTCTTTGAAGACCCGGAGAAGACATTTTATTATATTATAATTAGGCAATATTGTCTTCTGCCAGACTGGTTAACTAAATATTTAGAAGCTCATAACTTTGAGACTATGCCAGGTGAAGTCACGCTTGAGCAAATGCTTGGTGTTAAGACAGGACTCCATTCTGCACTTGCGCTCCTGAGCTCAGAGATCTCAAGGAGCTTCCACGTGTAGTTAGCTGCCTACCTGCTCCTATGCTGAGTGGTCTCCTTGAGCATGCTGTGAGACTCACTGGCAAACGGAGCCGATCAAGGTTTATGAGGCTTGAACATATGTCCCAACCAAATTAAAACTGGGGAGGATTATTAAATGTGTGGAATCACCAGGTTTGGACCAAATACAAGATATGTAGGAATCCAATATCGTGTTGGTGTTTATGGCTTCATTGTTATACCCTGACATGTAACATTTCAATATGTAATAAAAATTGTTTCCTTCTAGTTTCCTGCGATTCTCCCTGGTGGAAGGGACAGCCTTCAGGGATAATTCAGGATACGGTCTCTTAAGTCGACACCCTTCACGAAGCAGCACTTTTTCCTCTGCTTCTGTATGCGGAAAACAGGCCCAGTTTCTTGCCTTCGGGGCCAAGCTTCCTGAGGGTTAAAATGGCAGGCTGGCTGTGCTCCAGAAGGCAGGATTATGGAGTGGGTTCAGAAGAACCGAGAGTAGTTGGACAAGTTCTGGTCCCAGCAGAATGAGTAAAGCCCCCACAGTGGTCACCTTGCAGTCTGCCAACGTCCGAGCGGCAGAAATGACACTCACAGAACTGAGACACACCGTCCAGCCCTTGGAGGTTGACCTGGACTCTATGAGAAATCTGAAGGCCAGCTTGAAGAACAGTCTGAGGGAAGTGGGGGCCCACTACACCAAGCAGCTCAACCGGGTCCTGCTGCACCTGGAATCAGACCCCAGCAGATCGGCAGCGCCAGGCCATGAGTAAGGGCCTGTGCAACATCAAGGTCATCAGACTGGACGCTGAGACGGCATCTACTGCCGCCTGCTGGAAGGGAGCGCGACTTCAGTCTCGGTGCGTCCCTGGACAGCAGCAACTCCACGCAAATCATCCAGACCACCATTACCAAGACACCAAAGTTCTGAGACACTGAGACAGCAGAAACAGGGTACTTTCGGGAGCAGGAGGCCAATAAAAAACACAAAAGTTGTTACATGTCCAGAAAAGAAGACAAAAAAAAAAAAAAAAAAAGAAGGCAGGAATTCTGGAGCTGTTGACCCTGGATCCAAATCCCACATCTGTGTGACTTTCAACAAATTGCTTTAACTTCTTTATTTTTTAATTGTCCCATCTTTAACATGGTAGTAGAGTGATCCAGTGGGCTTTAAAATGCGTGTGGATAAAGGTAAAGTAAGCTACAAGTTTATTTTTGTGCAAAAAAATATATATATTCAAAATTCAGCCACAGTTTTTTGGTAATGCATTTTCCACCAACCTTTTGAAGACCCCCTTGTATTTTGCTCTCAAGGCTTTAGTTAAGTTTGAAAGTTTAAGTTTTAGACAACAATGATCTCCAAGTCATAAACATAAGCTTAATTTGAAAATAAGAAAGGTCTCTAACGAGAACAATCCCACCAATGCTGAGCCATTCAGAGAACTTTTTGAGGAATGAGTAGATGAGATACCAGGAATCAGTATGTAAAGTAAAACAGAAATCAGGATAATTACTCAGGGGAAACCAATTGACTTTGATTAGTCGTGGTGAGGAATGATTTGCACGTGCTTGTACCTATAAATATGGAGAACACGCTAAACTGTTCAAGACAGTTTGATGGTGCTTGCTGACTACCACCCTAACTGGCTGCAGAAATGAACTGTCTGCCTTTCCAGTCTCTGCCTCTGGTTTCCTTGACCACAAGAGGTAGCAGTCCGACTCAGTTGGTAAGAAACAGTTGAAACTTCCTGCGGCTGCCGGAACCAGTTTAATTCCAGGACTTCCTAAGTACTTGCCACCGTTGGCTTTAGCTGGAGTGAAAAGGAAAGTTGAGAGCCAACGCACACTTGTTTTGGGGTAAGTGAACCCGGATTGTAAGCCGTGAACTGCTGAGTCGCTTTTCGTATTTGGGTTCTGTTCCAGAGAAGGAACCATTTGGTCGCTGCGGTTAGGGAAACGAGGCTCGCTTGAATTTGAGGTGCACTTTTGTAGGCTCTGGGTCTTTTGTAGATGATAACGTGGACGTTGTAATTTGTGTCTTGTGTGAGTGTTTGTGTGGGTTATATAAATTCTAAAGTTTGCCTTTAGGGAAACCAGGCTCGTTCGAATTTGAAGTGTACGTTTGTCATCTGTGGTTTTCTAAGGTTTGCCCCGAGAGTTAAATGAGGACAGACTGGAATGCAAAGGCGAATGGACTCATTGAATCCCTTAGCGCCAGTGTTGTTGGAAGCCCAAAGAGGGGCTGAACTCCGGTGGGCCATACTCAGAGCAGGGCAATACTCCTTCCTCAGTACGGGGGATGAATCACCAGGGAGCCAGGCTAAACACTAAGGGGCCTATAGCTCCTCTCTACTTCATATTTACTGGATTGGAAGAATTTTTTTTAGTAGTATTTATTTATTTTGCATTCATTCACTGAACATCATCACAGCAAACAAGATGCAGTTTCCCATCCAGAATACACTGTATGGTGGCTTAGTCATACATGTTATTAACTTTCCCTATTGAGTGGACCCTCAGGGATGGTAGAGCTATTTACTGGCATTTTTGCCACTCGCCACCTTACTTGGGCAGATAGTCAGATGCTGATACAAGCTTACTGTCACTTATGAATGGCAGCTAATGTTGACAAAGCAAAAGAGGAAACAAAGCAGTTTCATACCATCACCCAGATGATAGGCTAGTCCCAGAAGGCACCTTTCCTCTCTCTGGACCCTCACTGAATGGGACCCTTATGGTGCCAATGAAAAGGAATGGCTAGACTAGAATGTTACAGGAGGTGCATCTTAGCAGGAATAAAACCAGAAATTAAATAAGAGCCTCAATAAAATAAAATAATTATAGCAGAAGCCTTCACAGGTCCCATCTGAATTTATGGAAAGAATTTACCAAATTTATAGGAAGTTTACAGACATTGATCCTACCCCCCCACCAAGATGCAGAAAATATGAGAATTGTCAATATGACTTCTACTCAGTGATTCAGACATCAGAAAGAAATTGCAGAAAGTGAACAGAGCAATAGGAAAAAGAGGTGAAAGGAATGAAACACAACTGTTTTGTTTGCCACTGCAATAGGACTTAAAAAGGGAAAAGATATGCAAGGAAAGAAAGTTGTCAGAAAAACATAAACAAAAAAATAGTTGTGCTTATTATAAGACAATAGGGCACTGAAAGAAGGAATGTCTTAAAGGGCAAGCACCTTAACAATTTTTCAGGTAACTTAAGGTCTAAGAAATATGCTATCTCAAATTAATAAATATTTATAAAATGTCTGAGTTTTTAAGCAAATTAAAGTACTTTGATTAACATGAAGTGCAAAGTTTTCCACTTAAAAAAAAACCTTTTAGAGATGAAAGATAGTCAGTTAATAAGATAGTTTTATTCTACACTGAAAAATATGCCAAGAAAGAAAATTGTATTAAAATTATAAGATGTATATTCATAAGTTATTAATGTAAGAATTCAGTTGAATCTTGCATGCCTCCTGGGAATTAAGGTTATTAAGAGTTATAGTATAATATTTTCATTATCACTTTGGTTAAATTGATGACTTGTGACCCTGTGATCCTCACTGACCTATGATCCTGTTTTGGTCAAATGTAAGTTTTCTGACATTTGACAGGAAGCTTGTTAAAATTAAATTATTTTTGACCTAGGCTTAACTAAAATATGTCGGTGCAGTATTATCAGTTGATAAAGCAATGTTAAATCTCCTTCAAGGTTATATTTACATAAATATTGTTGCTATATGTGTTTCTAAGATCATGTAAAATTTTTAAAGTTTTGACAACACTGATGTAATGCCATTAGTGAAATTCTGGTTGTTGGTTGTTGTTTTGGTTGTGTGCAATAGAAATAGCTGGATTTTTGCCAGTTGCATCACTCTTGTAATGAGCTGCCTTCAACTTGGCTATATTAATTATGGCTATTTTAAGTTTTTGTTATCCCTAGTTTCAAAATTGAGTCCCATGGAGGGAACCAGCAGTTAGCGTAATGGCTATGTCGCTGGACTCCCACGTAGTTGACCGTGGTTCGTGTCCTGGACCCGGTGGCTTAAAACTCACGCCAGGCGCGTGTGCGTGCGTGCCTGAGATCCTGAGAGGAGAATGGAGGAGAAGGGATTGAGGCATGACCATCCCCCCTGGGGGCTGATTTCTCGCTTTCTGTCTCTATGTGTCTCTCTGTCTGTCTGGCAAGCGCATGTGCCCTATAGCGAAAACCTCTCCAAAAAAAAAAAAAGCAAAAATTGAGTCCCATGGAAAAGGCTCTAACAAGTACTCTCAAAGGTAGGTTCCTGACAAGTTTAAGATCAACGGACTTTGTGTAGACTTAGCCTGAGGGTCACTCCCTCCAAGCCTCCTTTGTTGCTCAGATGTGTCGGGGCAAAAAAAAAATTTGACATTGATTCTTGACCTCCTGTCACTCCCCTCCTGAGTGGGACAAACTAGGTGAATGACCAGGACAGGTTCACCCCAGAGCTGAGGAACAGTTAGGATAACTGTTATGAACATAAGATGAATGATCAATGATGTTTATAGAGAGATCTTGATCAAAAGAGGAGAAATGTGAAAATTTTCAGAATCAAAGTAATCATTTGTGTCAACCCTGACTAAGCCATTCCAGGAAGCTGTGAAGGAGGTGTTTTGTCATGATAGCATGCCTGATAATAAGAACGGTCATTTAGAGAAGTTTGCCGGTGAAAAAGCTCGGTAAGCCTGTTTGGAAATAATGTTCCTCCAAGTTATACCCTGGCACCGTCTTTTCCTTAGTTTCCTGAGAATTGCTAAATGTAAAGAAGCCCCAGGTACAATCGGTAGTGGGCAATCAAGCCCAATAGATTCATCAACCGGGGTGAAATCGTGTCTGCCTGAGATGGAGGCCAGTAAACCGTCAGACACCTGGGAAGCCGAGCCTCTTGACAGTTACTGTTTTGTAACCGTGCGCTGGCTTGGGAAAACAGTGCCTTATTAAGATTTCTCAGTCTGTAGCCCTACTGAGACAGCACTGAACCAGGACCATGAAACATTTCATTAGAATTTGGACTTACCAGGATTACACCTAATGGGGATGAATATTTCTTTGGCTCTGCTCTGTTGATCTTGGTGGGGGGACTTGTAGCCCAGTGACATGTGTTAAGAAACTTATCTACGAGTCTGTTAGTCATAGATGATGAAGCTGCCAAATCTTTAATTTTCAATTGTCTTTAGATTCTTTAGCAAAAGTAGTACTAGGCAATAGATTGTATTTTAGCTAAACAGCTTCCTGTTCTTATATAAATACATCCTCTCAATTAGAGACAAGAGTTGAAAAAAAAAAAAATTGGTAACAGGCAACTTGGCTTCAAACCACTCTAGATCAATATACCCCATTGCTGAGAAAAGCTGCTGATTGCTTTTCTAACATATTTTTCTGGCTTTTAAATGGACTAATAGATACAGAAAAAAGAAAATAGTTAATGACTGGTTTATTGATGTTACTGTTTGGGTACCTGATAATCAAAAGGATGTTTATACTAGGTTCTGACATACCAAGTTCATGATCTGATCATTCTCATAAGACCAAAAGTGATTAGAAAAGGCCTTTAAGCTTTTTCATAATGAAATACTACTTGAATATTGTAGAAATCCTGGGTATATTTGACAACGAGGACTGAAGCAGTTGGGTTTAAAGTTTAGCAGGACAGCAGCCATTTTGAAATTAAGAAAGGCTTCTACCAAGAACGGTCTGACCAAATGCTGAGTCGTAGGGAGATCTGTTTGAGAAATCAAAGGAGAAACTATTAGGAGTGGGTATACAAAGTAATATAAGAATCAAGATACTGACTCAGCAAAGTGATTGACTCTGTGGTGAGCAGTGATTTGCACGTGCTTGTGTATTGTATCTATAATTACTGAACTTTTCAAGACAGTTTGATGGTGCTTGCTGACTGGCTCCCGGAAACTGGTTATAGAAATAAACTCTTTTCTTCACCAGCCTCTCCCATTTCATAGACTGTGAGAAGCAGCAGCCAGACTTAGTTGGCCAGTAACAGTCCTAGTATGCTGAGATTGTTTTCTGCTGGGGATCAGCCTTGGCGGGAGTGGGTTGACTCGTTGGAGGCGGCGAAGGAAAGGAAGACTGAGGTCTCGGTGCCTTTTCATGCACGTCCTCAGCCGGACACTCCTCTGGGATATCTCTCTGAGTAGTGACAACTGTTAGGAATCATCGTGCCTTTTTATTGAAAATGTGATACATGCAAGTAAACAGGAGAGGGGCTACGTGCTCTAATTATCAATTCATAAAGTTTTAACAATAGAGACCATTCAGGGTTTGATTAAGGGCAGGTCTATTAATCATTGATACAGTTCAAAAATTGTTTGATTGATGAAAGCAGGTTTCTGGTAACTTCAAGCAGTGCAGTTTCAGGAAACAATTCCAGCAGGTAGAGTTAATTATCAGCCGATGTTCAGCAGCAGCCGTCTTATGATTACTAAAAGAAAATCTCAAGCATAGATATTAGTTCTTACGGATTTTCATAAAGAATGATACTTATATAATTCTATAGGGATCTAAAACTGAAGGAATCCTAATATATTTGCCTATCCTGAAGGGGTGACGTTACTGTTCACTTGGTGAGGGCAGGAACAGCCTTTTCAACTGGCGGTAAAGTGACTAATAAGTTAATGAAAAACTTTAGAATGGGTTTATGGTGTTATGGATTCACTTGTGTAGCCCATGGCATCACTGTTGTGTATTTTGTTAGAACTTTAGTTACCATGGGATGAGAGTGTCCTGGGCCAGTTTTGGCCTAGTCCTATTGTATGTAAAAAGATTATTTATATTAAATGTGTCTTGAAGGGCCTTCCAAACGTCAAGATGATTTCTGCCTAGATAGAACTTCAGCACACCCTCTATTGTGCCCACTAGATGAAGCACTGTAATTAACAGTAGGTGGTCAGGGTAAAGGGGAGTGGTCGGGGGACTTTTGGGAAATCTTACCACACACTCAAGATGTATGAGGGAGCTATGTAATTCTTTTATAGTAGTATATCGGGAAGTCAGAGGGGGGTCACTTCCCAGCAAGGCTACTACATTTCCCGGAGCGGATAGCAAACGGCCTTGCCGACATGCTAATTGACCCAAGCATTGTTCCAAGGTTGGCGGGCGCACAGTAGCGGCCTTGCCAACGTACTGAACCAACTGGAAGCGGAGCTCAAAGGTCAAAGGGCTCAGACGGGTCCTGGAGCCCTGCCGGGTCGGACTCCTCCAGTTTTCAACAATAATATTGAATTTGACAAATGAGTTTTCTTTTTTTCTTGAGAGGTTTTTGCTATAGGGCGTGTGCGCTTGCTGGAAAGACAGAGAGAGACAGAGAGATAGAAAGAGAGAAATCACCCCCCAGGGGGAATGGCCACGCCACAATCCCATCTCCTCCATTCTCCTCTCAGGATCTTGGGCACACACACACACACGCGCCTGGTGTGAATTTAAGCCACTGGGTCCAAGACTCGAACTGTGGCTGACTACATGGGAGTCCAGTGACATAGCCATTACGCCAACTGCTGATCCCAAGTTTTCTGGTTCTATTGTGATCATATATTATTATGACATATATTATTATGTCCTAACTGTAAGTAAATTACGTTGACATTTTTAATAAATGAACTTTTATTCCTGAGACAAACTCAGCCTGATGACAACGTATTATCCTTTCTGTATATTTCTTGGTTGCTAATATGCTTGATGATTTTGCTGTCTGTGTTCAGGAAGCCTATTGATCTAAGTTTTTTTAAAAAACTGTCTATGTATTTGGGACCAGCAGATGGTGTAATAGTTACTTTGCTGGACTCCCATGTAGTTGACCGTAGTTCGAGTCCCAGACCTGGTGGCTTAAAACTCACACCGTGTGTGTGTGCATGCGCGCACGTGCGTGTGTGTGCATGCATGCATGCCCTGTATCCCAAGAGGAGAGTGGAGGAGAGGAGATTGCAGCATGGCCATCCCCCCTGGGGGGTGATATTTTGCTTTGTGTGTCTCTCTCTCTCTGGTGAGCACATGTGCCCTATAGCAAAAATCTCTCTTAAAAAAAAAAAAAAGTCTATATTTTTGGTATTAAGCTAATTCTGATCTAATAAAATGGCACAATGAAAATCCAAAAATAAACCCATACAAAAAAGGTCAACTATTTTCAACAAGGGTGAAGACACAATTAAATGGAGAGAAAAGAATTATTTTCAACAAATGATGCTGGAAATTTGGAACACACAGAAATGAACCACATCACTTGTCTTGCATGCTAAAAGAACTGCAAGATAGATCAAAGACTATAAAATGGAAAGTTATAAAATTCATAGAAGAAAAAATTTTTTTTAAAATCTGATGATTGCTTTGGCAAATTTTAAATAAGACCCAAAAAAAGCTTCAATTACAATTTTTAGAAATCAAACCAAATTTCCACAATATTCATTATGAGGAGGTCCTTATTCTGTCTTTTGATGGATCATTTACATTGCTACAGAATTTCTGGTTGCCCTTTATTCTCCCCCATATCATAAATATTTTTTCCATTCTTCTTGCTTGTACAGTTTCTAATGAGGTCTGATATAACTCTTATTTTTACCTCTCTATAGGTACGGTGGCCTCCCTAGCCTGTAGTTTTGTTTTGTTTTGTTTTTGAGAGGTTTTTGCTATAGGGCGCGTGCACTCGCCAGACAGAGACAGACAGAGAAACAGAAAGCGAGAAATCACCTCCTGGGGGGATGGCCACGCCACAATCCCTTCTCCTCCATTCTCCTCTCAGGATCTTGGGCATGCATGCACATGCGCCCGGCGTGAGTTTTAAGCCACTGGGTCCGGGATGCGAACGCGGTCGACTACATGGGAGTCTAGCGACATAGCCATTACGTTAACTGCTGGTACCAGTTTTCTCTTTATCTTTGATTTTTTGGTGGTTTGAAGACAGTATGCCTAAGTGAAATTTTTTTTTGGTATTTATCCTGCTTGATATACTCTGGGATTACTGCATCTGTGGTTTGGTTTCTGAGATTAATTTGGGAAAACTGTCAGTTATAATTGCTTCAAAAATTTATCTTATTCCTTTTTTTCTTTTAGCATTTCCTTTTGATTCTTTCTTGGGTTTTCCATCTGTCAATTTATATTACTTATTGCATGTTGCCCACAGTTTCTATTAGATTCCACATTAATGATAACTATTTTAAATGGCAGGTATTAACATTGTTGACATATCTGAATCTGATTTTGATACTCTTTTCAAAGTTTTTTTTTATCTTTTAGTATGTCTTGCCATTTTTGTTGAAAGCTATACAGACATATTGTACAGCATAAAAGAAGCTAAGTTACATAGGTCCTTAGTGTGATATTGATGTTATCTGGTTAAGAATTAAATGTTTACTGTTTGTTGTAGCTATTGGCGTCATTGACTAAAATTTCTTCCAGTGTCCTTATTTTTGTCTTCCTATTGTTTTCAAGTATTACCTCGAAACTAATGTTCAAATAAAATATCTGATCAGTTCTTTCGGTTGCATTTTTCTGTAATTATACAAGAAATTTATTGAAGTAGTGGTAATGTGAGGGGATGGATAGAGGTGAACATTCTATAGTCTTAGAATTAGATATTAGATATGACTCTGGGCTATGACTTTCACAAGTCTTCTCAATCATTCCTCCTCCATAGGCAAGACAGGAAGGTTAGATGTGCTGAAGTTAAACATTTCACACATGAAACCTTGCCACATGTGAAACCTAGAGAGATTTAGGGTTGAGAATTGTTCTTCCTTCAAATGTGTTTAGATATGGTAAAATCTTAATCAATTAGGCTGGTAAAATAGTTTTTCTTGATGGCAGCTCTTATTAAGAATGTACTGCTTTGAGTATACTTTCAAATGGCTACATTTCTCCTGCCCCTGCCAAAATCATGAGGAGGTTTTTATTCTGATCCTCACTGTGAGAATCTGGAAGAAACCCTAAAGGTAAAATCCACAGAAGTGTGAGGACTCCTCCTTCAATAATGGGCCCCTTTGGAACTTTAATTCTCAAGTTTGTCCACACTGGGCCTCCAGCACTTCTTCAATTATAGTTTAAGTTTTCTTACTTTGGTGCTGATTCCTTCAGTGGTTTCTGCTCTTGGCCTTATTATTTGGTAACCTGTTATTCTCTGTATTTGCCTGCCTTGCTATTCAATTTTGGGAGTAGTGGTTTGCTCTGTCTACTTTCTCTGATGTATCTAAGAAGAGCTGTTGCTTTTTAGTTTAGCTTTGTTTCAGAGGTTTTTGCTTTAGGGTATGTGCAGTAGTCAGTGAGACAGAGACAGAGGCAGTGATGGGGAAAGTGAAAAGTCAACCCCTCAGGGGGCATGCCAAGCCACAACTCCTTCTCTTCCTGTCTCCTCCTGGGATATTGGGCACACATGTACAAGTGCCTGGCATGATTTTCAAGCCACTGGGTTCAGTACTCAAACTTGGTCAGCCATGTGGGAGTCCAGCAACTTAACTACCGTGACATCTGCTGGCCCCAGTTTAGCTTTTTTTCTTGTTGTGAAGACTGGAATAACCACTTCTAAATCTTTACATACTGGATAGAAAATAAAATTATACTTACTGCATTTTTTTATCTTTCACTACTTTCCCAATTATTAAGCATTTTAATTCAGGCTTAAATAGTAGGTGATAGGTTTTATAAATTTTACTCAATGCTTTGATATTACTACCTCCCTTTTATGTATGTACCATAGAAACATTTTTATTCAGAATATATGGTAATATCTGTATTTATTTCCTTATCTTTTTGTCTTCTACAAAAGGAAATATTCAATCTCACACAAAAGAGTTTTAATTTTTGAATCCAGTGGTTTGAGTCTTTGATATTTATCTTATTAGAATCAAAGAGTTTTCCCCTGCTATTTGCTTGGAATAACTGATGATTGCTGACATTCCATTTCACTAATTTTAAGAAGCAAAGGGGAATAATTCTCTCAAGTCACTGGTGAATTATCCAAGCCCTATACTATACTGTTAAAAGGATTTTAAAGAGCCAATTTCATTCAACACCACTTTGGAGAATGCTCCAGGGGCTTGAAAAGAATATCAGGTTAGAGGAACTATAATTTAATGAGAATATTATGGATATGTATTGCATTACATAAGAAAGCTATGAATATAGTCTTGGGGGGGGCAAAAAAAGATAAGAAAAAAAGTGCAAGAACAAAAGAAAGAAATGATAGAATATGCTTCATGTTCTCTAGATATTCACAATACTAAGCTGTCAGTTTACCAGCCTATTTCCAAAAAGAGGCTATGTTTATGTCAAACAAAAAAATCAATCTAACTGGGACCAGCAGTTAGCGCAATGGCTATGTTGCTGGACTCCCACGTGGTCGACCGCGGTTCGAGTCCCAGACCCAGTGGCTTAAACTCACGCCAGGCACGTGTGTGTGCGTGCCCAAGATCCCGAGAGGAGAATGGAAGAGAAGGGATTGCGGTGTGGCCATCCCCCCTGGGGGGTGATTTCTCACTTTCTATCTCTCTGTCTCTGTCTGGCGAGCGCACGCGACTTATAGCAAAAACCTCTCAAAAAAAAAAAAAAAAAAAACAAACTCAATCTAACCATGAATAGCAGAGCAAAGAAAGAAAATACTAACACTTTCAATATCTATCAACTGTATCACTATACTGTTTAACTCCCTTGCTGATTTACATGTCTACCCCATCGTCAATAGTTTTCAGCACTCATTTCAGCATTACTATGGATAGCATTGTTTGCAATGATGGTGGCTTTGCAATAAAAATTGAGTCTCAGTATATACCTGCTAATATCAAGATAGAAGCTTATAAATTCCTCAGATATCTTATATAGCATTAAAAACATTTAGAATTGTAAAAGAGATTTAGATCTAGTTTTATTTAAAAAAAAAACAAAAACAAAAACAAAACAAAACAAAAAAAAAACCAAAAACAAGTGATAGAAGCAATGCTATGTGGGTAGGAAGCGTTTTAATTTTTCTTCTGGAAACGCTGGTAAGTTATATTAACCAGCTTCCCTGTCAGTTAGATTGATGTCATATAATTGTGCTTTGGCCAGTAGAGGTAATACAGAACAACGTATATACCACTTTCAGACGTAAGTTCCCATGTGCTGTTCTCTTCCATTCTTGCTCTGGAAACAAGGTCTCCCACGTGGTAGAGTAATACATGTTGAAGTACCACTGACACTGGACTGTGAATGAAGAAAACTTACTTGTCTAAGCCACTTAGACTTTAGGATTATTTTTGGAGTAGCTAGTGAGTGTTACTCGAACTGAAACACAACTCTCAACTCTTTAAGTTTCAGATGCTAGAAATTTACATTGTGTGTTATCCCTAAAGCAGTATTTCTCCAGTTTTAAGAGGTTTCCCCTGGTATGCAAATCGGAGGTGGCTGTATCCTTTACTAGGACGCTGCCCCCACCATGGTGAAATGAGCATTTGTGGTACCATTCTAATGCCAGAGAAAGCTGAGAAGACAGCAGTTCTCAGTTACTTAGCAAGTCAGAGAGTGGGTTCCCTGTGACAAGGGGTAATTTTGAATTTTTTCTCTGTCTTGTCTTTTGTTTCTGCTGAATATTTCTTCACTTTGTGTGTTTAGAATTCATCTTCTGCTTTGGAAAAGGCATAATTAGTAGGCCCAACTGCCATTGTTTAATAAATAGGCAGGACTGGTTCCTCAATCAAACATCTAAAAATCACTCAAGTAGTGTGGTTCTTAAATGCACCTGCATGTCAGAGGATGACATTGAGGCTTTTGAATGTTTCTAGTCTTTTGTTTGTTTGTTTTAGAATAGAACACTAATTTGAATACTTTGCATAAAACACTTTGCTTTTTAAAATCTCCTTTTGTCTGTTTTTAAATTCTTAAGTTTAGATTCAGATGTTATTCTGATGTAGCTACAAACTTTTAGAATGCCATTATCCACTATTATTTAGTGAGCTATGTAGCTATGCAATTATAATAGTTGTGATAATGATGTATTTTATTAGCATTATTTGAACCACTGCAGTTAAACATAAGTCAGCAATTTTGGGGGGTAAACTGCTAACTTCAATGTTTATAATCCATCTGTTCATCTCCCTTAATTGACTTACGAAGAGCACAAAATAATCTCTGTAGGAAATTATTTTCCTCTGTCATTATAAATAAAAACTTTTTATTCAAGGTGTTCTTAATCTGAAGACACACACAAGTCAATACTGACTGCCATAGTTTAAATGTTATCAAACTTTCCATGGAAAAAACAAAAAGTGATGTATATTTCATTGCTTTAAAAAATTTTAATTGAGACTGGAGGATTACAGCTAAATTATAGTGATGGTAGTTCTGAACATGAAATCACAAAGTCAAGGTTCTGTATCTTTTCAAGAACTTTTGCCTATTCCTCGTTCTCATGATTTAATAATGAAATGAGAGGTTAGACTCACTATTTTGAAGAATGAGAAGAACGTTGGTTCAAATATGATTTTTACATGACTCAAACAATAAAGCATTTTATTTTGCCTCTCTCCCTTAGGGCTAGAAAAGAATATGTGGAATAAAAGGAAAAATCAATGGGATTTCTTTTTCTTTAATGTTGAAGAACAAGGAGGTAGATATAGGAATCATTTTTAAGCCTAGGAGTCATAAATGCCACATAACTAACGATCAATCACAGCCCATTCTTATTTCAGTGCCTTTGATATATATTATGGCTGTAGAATATATTATTTAGTGTGTAAGAGGGTGGATCAGAACTACTTATTATCTTTCATTTGAGATATTGAATTTGAATGAAAATTGTTGGCTGTTTATAATCTTTTCCTAATATACATTTTTAAAACTTCCTAACTTTTTTCTGCCCTTTGTAAAAAAATACCTTTAGGTCCTTCAGCTCTCCTCTTTCATTTTTTTGTTGTTGTTGTTGTTTGTTAGTCAAGATTCCATCTGTTGCTCCTGGTTTATTCAGATTGTTTTAATGTGATTGTATTTTCATTTGCTGAATCACTGCTTTGTAAAAGTCCTGTTAACCCTCTAAATGGGAATATTCAACCAAGAAAGAATTAACAAGTGCAAACTGATGAAATAACCTTAACCTAGTTTATGGGCTCTCTGTCTTGATCCATAGCTTCCTTCTCTGCTAGTGAATTGATTATCATCCTTCGTAAATCAGAAAAACATTTCCAGGAGCAACAACATTATGTTGAAGGTAGAAATCTCACTTCCTAAATTCATGCCCTCTATAGTACGTTTCAAACACGGTGTGTTTCAAACATCTTCACTCTGCTTTCTCCACCCATTTGTGCACTCCAGATCCACTGTAGCATTTCATTTTAGATTTCACTACCCTGGCAGTCTCCAGGAATCATTTTGGATTCCTTCATATCTTCCACTGCTTATGTTCAATCTTGCAGAATCCTGAAAAATATTGTTGATTCGATCTCTTAAAAATTGTTCTATTCAACTTTCATTGGACTACCTTTGTTTAGACCTTTATCATTTGTCACTTGAATTATAAATCTTTTTACTTCATGTCTCATCTGTACCACACTTCTTCCTACCCATTCTTCCTCCTCCCACAGTAGTGAAATTTATAACATATTGAAATGGCATGTTTTACTATGTAATCCTTCAGTTATTTCCCCATCTCCACTCTCCATCACACTTTACATGATACAAATCTGCAATCATAGCAGCATTTTCCATTGTTTTATTCATTTGCACATAATCTTTCTACTACTTGGAATGACTTTTCCCACAGTTCAATCGGCAACAGCTACTACTTCTTCATAACGTAGCTCAATACCTCCCAGGTGCTAACTTCCCCTTCTGCTATATTCTGGGATTGTGTACATAAAACAGATCTTAGTAAGGCTCACGACTAGAAAAGATAATAGTCTTAAAAATCTTTTTCTTGGGACCAGCAGTTAGTGTAATGGCTATGTCGCTGGACTCCCATGTGGTCGACCGCGGTTCATGTCCCGGACCCGGTGGCTTGGAACTCACGCCGGGCACGTGTGCGGGCGTGCCCAAGATCCCGAGAGGAGAATGGAGGAGAAGGGATTGCGGCATGGCCATCCCCCCTGGGGAGTGATTTCTCGCTTTCTGTCTCTCTGTCTGTCTGGCGAGTGCACGCGCCCTATAGCAAAAACCTCTCCAAAAAAAAAAAAAATTCTTTTTCTTTGTGCTCAGTCATGTCTTTTGGCATTGTGCTTACATGAAAATAATACTAAATTAGGGTAATTAATGTGAAATTATAATACACAGCATGGCAGACATTAAATGGCATATGTTAGTAGTAACCACTTATTTGTAAATAAACAGAATATGTAGCTTTAGCAAGTCTTTACAGGTTTTCTCACTCTGGTTTCCTGAAAATCTGTCATTGATTCCTTCACTTGTAAAAATAGATAGCATAACTTTGTCAACTGTTTCAAGTAAATAGGGATAAGAGATTAAAGAGAAGGAACTTTAAAGTGACTTCATTGAAAACGATGAATAAAATATACCTATTTCATATGTATTTTACAATAATATCCTGAAATTTGTCTTTCTGTACATCAACTTCACATCATGGTTTCCTTCTCAAAATAGAATTAAGAGTTTTTAAAAGTATTAGTAGAAGTTATTACCAACTATCCCTTCCGTGCTTTATAAATTGGAATCAACAGTCTATCCTTTGTTCAAAATTTCCTGAGGTAGGTACCAATTGAAAATGAAGGTACTGACCAGAAGGTCACGTGGTGGTTAAGGTGCTGGATCTCACATAGTCAACTCTGGTTTGAGTCCTGAACTCGGCAGATTGAAAAACAGGTCAAATGTGTGGATGCATGTGCCCAAAACTCCAGAGAGGTAAAGGGATTAAAGCATGGGATTGCCATTGCTCCTGGGGAGTGATTTCTTGCTTTCTCCCTCTCTTTGGCACTCTCCAGCGAGTGTACACTCTCCTATAACAAAAACCTAAGGGGAAAAAAAAATGCCAGAGTTCCATTGTATATCTATTGAAGGAGTTGAGTGACTCCCCAGGGATAGGACACATTTATTCTGTTTAACAAATTCTTTAAGAGAGTCCAGTGCTTTCTAAAGTTCAAAAGTCAAAAGCTATATATCTAGATCAGTTGTTTGATTAACATGGCACCTACTCTATACTTAAAGCCTTTTAGTGGTATGGAATTATATACTTCTCAAGGTAATTTATAATATTTTTTAAATGATAGTATGCTCTATATACAAAGGAATGTACATTCCTTCATTATTCAGTGTTTCAGTTTTGACAGTCTTACACACCCATGTAACCATCACAAAAGAAGATTTAGAACATTTCCATCCCCTCAGAAAATATACTCATAACCATCTTCTGTGCAATACCCATACCCAGAGGCAACCCTTTCTATCTTCTGTCATCTTAGGTCACTTTCACCTGTTCCAGACTTCAGATAAATGAAATAAAAGACTCTGCACCTTACATCTAATTTCTGTCACTCAGTGGAATTAGATTTAGGCACATTGTTAGTTATATCTGTAATTCATTTATATTGCTGAGTAACATTTTATCATGTGAATTTTTTATGTAAAAAGTCCTTATTTGTTCACTTATTGATGCACATCTGTGCTAGTTCACTTCCTTAGTTATTTTGAATGTGACTACTAAAACTTTTTTCTTTTTTCTTTTAGGATTTTTGCAATAGGACATGTATGCTCACCAGAGAGACAGAGGAGACAGAAAGTGAGAAATCACTTCCCCAGGGGGATGGCTATGCTGTAATCCCTTCTCCTTTCTTTGTCTGTTGGGATTTTGGGCGCACACACACACATACGACCCAGCATGCTGTTTAAGCCACTGGGTCTAGGACTCAAACAGTTGTCAACTATGTGGGAGTCCAGCAACATAACCATTACACCATCAGCTGGTCCCATGCTAGAATATTTTTATTAAAGATTTTTATTTTTAAATATATGCTTTCATTTGTGTAACCACTTAGAGTGGAATTCCTGGGTGAACTGATATAATTGTGTTTAACTTTGTAAGAAACCACAAATCTCCAATGTGATTTCACCATTTTATACCCTTACTAAAAATGTGTGACAGTTCCAACATTTGCTGTTATCAGTATTTTTTACTTTTAAGCATTATTATGATGAAGAAATGGTATCTCATTGAGATTGTAATTTGAACTTCCATTGTATAAAGTTTTATTATTTTTCATGTTGATCTTATATCTGAGTGTTCATGTGAAATGTCTGTTTATTTTTCTCATTTTTAAATAGATTGTTGGCCTTTTCATTTTTGTATTTTAAGCCCATTTGCATTTTATTAAAAATTTTCAATGCCCAGTTTTGAGAGCTGTGGACATAGCACATTAGCAATTTATGGCACTTTCGTATTTTATAAAATTGTTTTAATCATTATATTTATTGTATTTTTCATCTTACGTGATGAAAATTTTATATATACTTTATATAAAATTCTTGGGTAAATAAATTGAAGTAAAAGATCCTAAATACTTCTCAAATCACAAAGGGATAGACATTGTGATTAACCCAAAATTGGATACATTAAAATCTGTTAGAAACTTATAATTTACTACTTCAGGAAAAAGATATATGTTTCCATTTCTATCAAAACAAAAATTTTAAAAATATCAGCATATATTTGTATTATACTGGCTTAATTTGACTAATTCTTTATAAAAATAGCTTTGGAATATTTAAACCAAGTTATCTCTGTTATGTTATGTCATAAAGCGAGAGGAGCAGTTCTAGAAGGTTTGATTCTTAGTTCAAGGGAATTTTTCATGAATTTTTTTAGAGCCTGAATTCCTTTTCCACAACTTTTCTAACACACAGTGGAGACTCTGTTCTTTTAACCATCCTGCTTGATTTTTAATATAAAAAATAAAAACTTTGATAGTAATTCTCTGCTTCCTGAAGGAAATTATTTCTGTCATAAAAAATCCACTGATGCCAGCTAAATAGCATGGTGGTTAAGTCAGCTGGATCCCATGAGCCTAACTGTCTGATTTAAGTTCTTGACCTAGAATCTTGAAAAATGCTGGGCATATGTCTGTGTGCCCAAAATATGAAAGGAGGGAAATATGGAGGAGAAAGGATTGCTGCAGGGCCATTAACCCAGGGTGCTTTCTTTCTCTCTCTTTCTGGCAAGTTCCATGCCCTTTGGCAAAATTATCATCATCATAATGTAGTGCTGCATATATGCCAATATAATCACTAGCAGACACTTGGGCTACAATATTAGCCTAACTATATTTCTAGTCCTAAGATTTTTAGAAATTATTTGAATTTTGTCTTCATTTCCTAGTTGATTAGTATAACTACAATAGAATAACTCGTTTGCTTACTAAGTTCTTATTTTATTGACCTTCTTGTCTAACAAAATTTTTGACAGTGGTCTCAAATCTATTGATTAGAGTTTAATTCAGATTATATTTTAGGTGAAATTCAAATCTCAGCTACTGAGAACTTCCTTTTGTCAAAAATACTTTCTTAATTAATATCTCTAATAACTATGCTTCTGTCCCCATGAGATGTCATTGTTACTTAATTACTCTTTGATGAGGGACAGGCAGTATGCCAGAGGATGAGTAGAAGATATGATTAAAATAGAGGCATTCAGGGCCAACAGGTGGCGTGGAGATGAAGACACTGGAAAACACATGACTGACTGTATGGTTCTTGTTCCGAATCCAGTAGCATGAAAAATAACTCCATGCTTTCCTGTAATACAGGAAATCAAAACCTCCCTTGAATGTATTAAAAGATTAGATCATTCAGAAGGTTAAATCTCAGATGTAGAACACAGAATCTCTGGCCTAGAAAAATCACCACGAATGCTGAGAAATTAACTCCCCCAAAATGAGAATAATATACGAGAAGTGGTAGATACCATTAAACATACAAATATCCGGTTAATTGGTATCCCAGAAGATGAAGAAACTAATAAGGGCATTAATAATCTATTCCATAAAATCCTGAAAGAAATCATTCCAAACCTAGAGAGACATTCAAATATCCAGACCCAAGAAATCCAAAGAACCCCAAGTCGAATGAACTGAAGAAGATTCTCTCCAAGGCACATCATAGCCAGATTGGCCATAACTATAGACAAATACAAGATACTAAAATTGGCAAGAGAGAAACATCAAGTTACTTACAGAGGATATCCCATCAGGCTAAGAGCAGACCTCTCATCAGAAACAATGGGAGCAAGGAAAGAATGGAAAAATATATTTAAAGTGTTAAGTGAAAAACAGTTTCAACCAAGAATTCTTTACCCAGCAAAATTATCCTTCATGTGGGAAGAAAAGACAAAAAAATCCTTAGATAAACAAAACCTGAAAACATTTATCAATACCAGACCAGCTTTCCAAGAAGTTCTGAATGGAGTGCTATTCCAGGAAAACTAAAGACACACACACACAGAAATAAGGGTCCAAAAATACAACCAAGAAAATGGCCAATTTAATGGTAGGGGCAAGCTTGCAGTTGAATGTTAACTTCAAGAATTTAAATGGAAAGATCAGACCACAACAGAAGAGAGATCAATTACATGAGACTGAATAGAATAGAATTTTATGACTTTTGACTAAAATATTAATGATTTTCTTCTATGCTTTATTTTCAAGATTGAAGGATTTTTGTCTTCTCTTGAGCTATTGATAGATTCATCTACCTACTATTTGAACAGAATCCTAACCTTTTTCCTGGCTTTAAGTCCTTATTTTATTTTTTAATTTTCTTGAAATTGTATGTGTGTATAGGTGTGTGTGTGTGTACATACATACACACACACACACACACACACACCTATACACATATACAATATGTGTGTATGTGTGTGTATATATATATATATATACACACATACATGTGTATATATATATATATATATATGCACACATACACATACACACACACAGACCACAGTAAGCTATATAGCCTCAGTTAGATGCTGCTTTATAGTATGTTCATTCCACTCACTGAGTTTTATGCCTAAAGTCAGACATGTTCACAGATATGTATATATCAGCTGAACCTGCTATTGAAAGTATTTAGATTAATTAAGATATTTTGTGAATCAATAAAATCTGTGGGGGATGGCACGGAAAACAACTGTAGATACCAAAGTCAATGTGGGAGGAGGGTGGGAAATGGCAGAGGGTGAGAAATAGAGAATCAAAGGGAAAAGAAAAAGAAAGAAAAAGCAAAAATATATAAGAAACAAGAAATGGGAAATTATTTGTTGATAACATGTATAGGTAATATCCTTGATTAAGTCAATATACAGTGTATTCTGGATGAGAAACAGCACTTTGTATGCTGTGATGCTGTACAGTGAATGTAAAGTAAATTTAAAAGAAAAAGAAATTTTAAAAGAAAGAAAAGAAAAAGAACTTCATGTATGTGTGCCCAAAATTCCAAGAGGAAACTCAAGCAGAAGGGATTGTGGTGAGGCCATCCTGCTAGGGAGTGATTTCTCACTTTCCTTACCTCTCTCTGGTGAGTACATGCATCCTACAGCAAAAACTAAAACAACAACAACAGAAAGAGAGATAATTATGTTACCATTCTCAGGACTATTATGTCACATTATTATATCATACAGATAATGAAATAATCAATGTGTTTCAAGTCCTGTCTAATTTTTTACACCAATTTGTCTCTGTAACCTCACCTCAACTTGAAGCACTTGAGGCACTTCAGTACTACTGAGTGAATTTGAAAGATAGACATAATTGATATATAAAATGTATCCCACAAAATTTCTTGAGATTACTTGATTTTGAGGAAAAAGAGTTGTGTAGCAGATTGTATTTTACAAAGATGGCTAAAACAATACCTCCCATTCCATAAGCCCATCTGAATTGTGACCTTGCCATTCTGTAATGAAGACATAGAATTAAATTTCTTCTCCTTCAGCTTAGGCTGAGTTAGTGATTTAAATGAATGATTCATGGAAGTTGAAGTAATGCTCTGTATTTTTAGAAACATCCCCTCTTAGGACATTTTTGCAGAGTAAAACAACTCCAATTTTCTAGAAAGCTTAGTGTCGAAGCAGAGAGCACTAAGAAATAATGTGGATGTTCATCTGTGTCATATATAAAATTAAAATACAATGGTTATGATTAAATAGAGGTATTATGGGCCAGCAGGCGGCATGTTGGTTAAGGTGCTGGGCTTCCACGTGACTGACTGTGGTCGGAGTCCCATACCAGTGTCTTGAAAATCATGCCAGGTGCCTTTGTGTGCCCAAAATCCTGAGAAAAGAATGGAGGAGAAGGGACTGTACCATGTCCATACCCCTCGGGGGCTGATTTCTCTCTTTCCTTATCTCTGTCTCTTTCTGTCTCTTTCCAGCAAGTACATGTACCCTATGCCAAAAAAAAAAATTCATTTTTATTATTCTTAGGACTATCATGTTACATCATTGTATCATACAGATAGTGAAATAATTCACATATTTCTTGTTAACCACCAGCAAATCTATGAAAAAAATATGTAATGGCATCATTCAGTAAGTTTGGATTTAAAAATATCTTAGATTTGTCAAAAAAATTTCAGCAAACATCAGAAAAATAGAACAATCAAGCACAGTATTAATGGGTTTACTAATGCAGAAAGAAGTCACTGTAAAAGTATTGAACACCTTGGGTTTAAGTAATGAGCCCAGGTGACATTTAATAACAACTGAAGTTCAGTGTTTCTGCTCATATATTTCAGTTGCTGAAGATTTATTGTTCTTTTATGCTTTTACATTTGTGTCAGAGAGATGGCCTGTCATCATATAATGCCTTCTAACATGGAAAATTACCAGGAATGTCAGAAACAGTAGAGCAGAAATGTAATAACAGAGATGGTTTTGAAGTGTAATGAACTCAGGAAAGTGAAAAAGTAAAACGGCTTCTGGTTTATTTTTAGACTCATTCTTTTCTGTTTATTTTCCTTTTTTATCTTTTTATTTACTTTTCATCTCTTTCTGCTGCTCAGTGTGTTTTTTAGTAGACATTCTGTGTATCCACAAATTATTGTCAAATCCAGCAGGAGCAATATAGTAAATCTTTCTGGGGATATTTTATTTTGGTTTGGCAGGAAGGGGATGAGAGAAGAGGGTATCTGTATTACACTGTATGCTCTAGTCTTCCTACCCCACTAGTCACAGCAGAATTGGGGACAGTGTAGAGAAGGACAACAAAGGTAAAAATAATAAAGGAATATAGTTAAGGAGCCCATAACATTAGGGAGCCTTAGTAAAAAAAATAATAATAAAAGATGGGGACCAGCAGTTAGCGTAATGGTTAAGTTGCTGGACACCCATGTAGCCGACAGCGGTTCGAGTCCCGGACCTGGTGGCTTAAACTCACACCAGGCACATGTGTGTGCGTGCCCAAGATCCCGAGAGGAGAATGGAGGAGAAGGAATTGCGGGGCCATCCTTCCTGGGAGGGTGATTTCTCGCTTTCTGTCTCTCTGCCTCTCTCTGTCTCTCTGGCGAGCGCATGCGCCCTATAGCAAAAACCTCTCCAAAACAATAATAATAATAAGAAGAAGAAGAACAAGAACAAGAATATGGTCACAACCTATAAATTAAGTAGAGATATTAATACAGTGAAAATATTCTCATTTAACAAATTATAGAACATAAGAGTAGCAATCCCCTGAAGTTGAAGTGAGTTTGTAAAGAGAATGTAAAGGAGGAAGAACAAGATGAAGAAAAGTTGAACAGGACTTGAAGATGTCCTCAGAGATCAATTTTAACTCTTAACTTTCATGGATGTGCTGTTAATTTAGAAAAGAGATGTTCTCGTGTTGTTTAAAATTAATTAAGTTGTCATAAAGTTGATAAATCCTAAAAATATAAATAATATTTGGGAGTTAGAAAAAAGGAAATTAAAAGAAAGATGTTATTTGACTAGTACTGTTGTTACCTGACATTGGTATACCATGGGCTGGGAACATATTTTTTCTTTTATGAGAGGCGCATTTGTGGTTTCTCAGATTCCTCCTCTAGGAAACCTCAATTGCATTCTCTGTGATACAGGCAATGACTTTCTCCAGCTGATTGTTTAATTACTCACCAAGACTTTGGAATCCAAGAATTTACTTTACTGCTATAGGCAGTGCTTTTCCTTGAGATTCAAATAGCCTCAGGCTGAGTTCCTCCTACAGGGCCCAGATCTGGTCATAAAGAATGTGCCTACATTTTTCTTCTCACTTGGTGGAAGTTAAATTCACTCCATGTGCAGTTTTCTTTCATGCCTGATCTTACGGTCCCTAAACTCCCAAGATTCATGTCAGGATCACAATAGTTTGGTTCAAACCCTCTTCTGGTGTAAGGTACTGTTAGGGCGCCAGCCGCCTGGCTCGGCGCGCTTTCTGTCCAGAGGATACGCAACCCCCAATCAACCACAAGAGTCGGTTCTTGATGCAAAATGCAAGAGGTTTTATTTTTCCAGCCGGCTGGGGTCCAAGCAAACACCTGACGCAGCAGGCCTGAGCGAGGACCCCGTTTTTAGGGTTATAGGTCTTTTTATAAGCAGGAGAAGGTATGCGGAAGTTTAACGGGTAGTTCATTTCTAGGGGGAAGAGTGGCAGTCTTGTGACACACGTGCATGGGTTGTCTTTCTAGTTCCATGTCCACATTCCTTTTGCTCCATTCCTGGAGGTTTGCATAATTAAGTCTGTTGGGGCAGTTTATCACAGGGGCAGTTTATCACAAGGGCAGTTTATCACAAGGGCGTCCGGCAAAAGCAAAGGTTAAATTTTATCTCTACAGAGCAGAAAGACATAATTTAAAATTATTCTTACATTCCCCCATTTTGCGTTTTTTGGGAGAAGTTTTAATCATAAAACTTACGGACCCACAAGAGCATCAGAATAATTTTCTGACTGTAGGAGAGTCTGATATTGTTGTCGGAGCATGAGTACTTGAACTGCACTTACCCGCTCACGGACGAAAGTGACTAGGCGGTTTAAAATGCAGGGCCTGAAGGTTAAGATGAGGAGTATAACTAGGGGACCGAGCAAACTAGAGACCTTTGCAAGCGTCCCAGGTGTTAGGTCCTCACCAGGGCCCTCTAGTAACAGTTATCAGAGGGTCTGGGTGTGGCGGAGTCCAAGAAATGTAGCCGGTGGACACACAATCCCAATCATAACAGAAGAAATGTGCAGGGCCCCCACATTTGTAAGAGTTGCTACCAGGGCAGACATAAAAGTAATGATCGTAGGTGCCTGATTTAGTGCCCGGACCCGCGCATCCATACAGCAACCTGAAGGGATCGTGGATGGACTTAGTCCACAAGTCACCCACGAGGTCACAGAGATCAAATTCTAAGGTGGGAAACCAAGTCCCCAATGGGGCCGTGCGGATGGTGATGTTAACAACGTGGTTATCGCCCACACAGGAGATTACCCAAGAAAGGGACAGGGGCTTATGGGGGTTGGCACTACTTATCACAGGCAGAGGCATCAGGAGGAGCAAGACTGCTGCGGCGAACGCGGAACTTGAGTGGGTGATCCAGTTTTTCCACCTTCTAAGTGGGGTCTGGCAGAGGCGCTGGTTTAGCATGGGAGGCGTGGATCCAAGAAGCGATGCCATTAACCTTTATCGCCGTTGGAGTGGTCAGCAGTACCAGGTACGGTCCCTTTTACCGAGGTTCGAGGGTGGCCACTCTATGTCGTCGGATGAACACTGAATCTCCAACCTGGAACTGGTGAGGCACCTGGGAGTCTCCTGGCTTGTAGGCCTCTGCAAGTTGAGCCCAAGTTTCTTTTTGGACAAATTCAAGGGCTTTTAGTCTAGCATAAAGAGACTGAGAAGCTTGGGAGCGGGAACAAGAGAGGCATACGTTAGTCAAAGGCCGGGGTGCCCCATATAGAATCTCGAAAGGGGTTAAGGCGAAGGGGCCGGGTGTATTTCGCGCGCGGAACAGGGCGAAGGGAAGGAGGACTGTCCAATCTTTTATGCCAGTCTCTAAAGCCAATTTTGTCATGGCCTCTTTTAGGGTTCTATTCATTCTCTCAACCTGTCCTGAGCTTTGGGGCCTATAAGCACAATGCAATTTCCAGTCAGACCCCAGGACCCTGGCCAGTCCCTGACTAATCTGGGCAACAAAAGCGGGGCCATTGTCAGACCCAATAACCAGTGGCACCCCGAATCTCGGGAAGATTTCTTCTAGGATTATCTTGGCAACTGTCTGAGAAGTCTCTTTTTTAGTGGGGAAAGCTTCGACCCACCCTGAGAATGTATTAACCAGCACTAGCAGATACTTGTAGCCATATTTGCCTGGTTTTATTTCAGTGAAGTCTACTTCCCAGTAACTTCCCGGACGATGTCCACGAAGCCGCTTTCCTTGTGGTGTCTTGTCTGGGTAGGCGTTAACTAATTGGCAGGGTCTGCATCAGTTTACTATTGTTTCGGCGAGTCTGCGCATGGAACGAGGACTGCCGGACTGAGGTAACTAGATGTTTTGAGCCTAGGTGTGTCAACTTATGAAGCTGATAGATAGAACAATTGCTTGTTCTTGAGGGAGGATAGTCTTTCCCTCGACAGTCTTACATACCCCCTCTGGGGTCACCGAGTGAGGTCCCATTTTATTTATTTCCAGTAGGTCTTGTTCGGAATATGAAAGAGTCTCATCCGAGGGACCTGAGTCGATCGCCTCATGTGGTGGTAGTATATCAAGCCCCTGGGCCGCCCGCTTAGCCGCCTGATCTGCTCGCCGGTTTCCCTCTGCTATCCGGGATTTTTGCCTTTTGATGCCCGGGGCAGTGGATAATGGCGACCTTCTTAGGGAGGTGTATAGCCTCCAGCAATTCCAAGATCTGTTCTTTATGTTTGATATCTTTACCAGCTGAGGTCAGTAAGCCTCGTTGTCTATAGATAGCCCCATGGACGTGGGCGGTAGGGAAGGCACACCGGCTATCAGTGCAAATATTTATGACCTTTCCCTCTGCCAGACGCAGGGCGTGAGTCAAGGCTATGAGCTCAGTTATTTGGGCTGAGGTTGCCTCGGGCAAGCTACTCACCCAGACCGTCTGGTCGTGTCTGCTACAGCCGTCCCTGCCACCCTTTTACCTTCTATGATGTAGCTGCTTCTGTCAGTGAACCAGGTCAGCTGGGCATTTGGTAGCGGCTGATCTTGGAGATCCCGTCAGGTTCCGGTTTCTTCTGCCCGGACTTCTTGGCAGGTATGGAAGACAGCCCCCTTGGCGGAGGTCTCTGGCAGCAGTGTGGCAGGGTTGAGAGTGACCGGGGGTCCAAACTGGACCCTGTCCTTGTCTAATAAGAGACTCTGGTAATGAGTCATACGAGCATTGGACAGCCATCGGTCGGGGGGCTGCCGGATGATGCTCTCTAAAGCATGGGGGGCAATGACTAGTAATTTTTGTCCCATAGTCAATTTGTCAGAATCTTTTACCAGTGTCGCCATAGCCGCTATCGATCTCAGGCAAGCCGGCCATCCCCCAGCCACTGGGTCCAGTTTTTTTGAGAGATAGGCCACCGGTCTTTTCCAAGGCCCTAAGGGTTGTGTGAGCACCCCTCGGGCCACCCCCTTTTTTTCATCTACATATAGAGTGAAAGGTTTTGTCACATCAGGCAGGGTCAAAGCCGGGGCTGATAGTAAGGCTTTTTTTATGTCATCAAAAGCCCGTTGCTGGTCAACGCCCCACTGGAAGGGGGCTCCCTCTTTAGTCAGTGGGTAAAGAGGAGCAGCCATAGCGGCGAACCCCGGTATCCATAGGCGGCAGAATCCCGCTGTCCCCAAGAATTCTCGCACTTGCCGGGGCGTGCGAGGAATGGGGATCTGGGTTACAGTCCGTTTTCTGGCTTTGGTGAGCCACCTCTTTCCACTCCTTAAAGTATAGCCCAAGTATGTTACCTCTTGTTGACAGATTTGGGCCTTTTTAGCAGAGGCGCGATACTCCAGGCGGACCAGTTCTTCTAGCAGCAGTCCAGTGCCCTGCCGACATGTTTCTTCAGTTGCTCTTGCTAGCAACAAGTCGTCTACATACTGTAGTAGGGTTACCTCAGGGTGGCTGGCGCGGAAGTGTGCGAGGTCCTGATGGAGGGCTTCATCAAAAATAGTAGGCGAGTGTCGGAAACCCTGGGAAAGCTGGGTTTGACTTAATTGTCCCGTGATCCCAGTGTCGGGGTCCCTCCATTCAAAGGCAAATATATTCTGGCTGGAGGGGTGCAGTCGCAGGCAGAAGAAAGCATCCTTTAAGTCTAAGACAGTATACCAGTCCCGTTCTGGAGGTAGAGAACTTAGCAGGTTATATGGATTAGGTACCGTGGGATGGATGTCCTGTACCCGCTTATTGACCTCCCGCAAGTCTTGCACAGGGCGATAGTCACTTGAGCCGGGTTTTTTTACGGGCAGCAAGGGGGTATTCCAAGGTGAGGAGGCGTCTTGGGCTTCTTTAGTCATAGGGTATTGGCGTAGTGCCACAGGGGTAGCTGTAGCTTTTAGTTCTATTAGTATTGGGGGCCTGTTGGTGGCTAATCCCATTCCAGCTGTCTCGGCCCAGGCTTTAGGATATTTTTGCAGCCAAGCATGAAGGGGGCCAGTGTTACTATCTTGACTTTCAAAAAGCCAGTGTTCATCTTGTACTGCTGGTGCCCGGTTGCCCCTATGACCCAAGATTTTTTTCTTGGAAAGTGGCCCCGATGGTGCCAGTAACACTGAGTGTTGGGCCCCAGTGTCGACTAAAAAATTAATTGGCTTCCCCTCCACTTTTAGAGTTACCCTAGGCTCAGGGAGGGGCTCCGAGCCCCGTCCCCCCTAGTCTGAGTCCTCGTGCAGTGCAAGTACTTCGGCCGGAGGGGGCGGCTGCACTTTGTTTTTCTTGGCCCTTTTAGGACAGTCTTTTGCCCAATGTCCTTTTTCTTTACAATAAGCACACTGGTCTTTGTCTAGTGGGATACGACCAGGCTTTGGTCCCTTGTTGGGGCCCCGTTCTTGTCCCCTTTCCTGCACTACAGTGGCCAGGATCCGAGCTAGGTTTTTTTCTTGTCTTTTTTCCTTTTTACTCTCTCTTTCCTCCCTTTCTTTTTCCCTCCTCTGTTCTCTTTCTTCTTCTGCTTCTTTAACTAAGTCCTGTAAAGAGAGATCCTGCAACCCATCGAGTCTCTGGAGTTTTTTCTTAATATCTAATGCTGATTGTCCAATGAAGGCCATAGCTACAGAGGCTCTCTGTCCCTCAGAAGCAGGGTCAAAAGGGGTAAACCGCCTGAATGCCTCCATGAGACGCTCAAGAAACACTGACGGGGGTTCTGTAGCCCCCTGCATAACCTCTCTTACCTTAGCCAAATTAGTGGGGCGCCTGGCAGCCCCACGGAGGCCAGCCACTAGAGCCTGGCGATAGACTGTCAGTCGCTCCCTACCTTCTGCCGTATTGTAGTCCCAGTTGGGTCGAGAGAGAGGGAAAGCAGCCTCGATAAGGTTAGGAAGCTGAGTGGGACGTCTGTCTGCCCCCAGGATATTTTTTCTTGCTTCAAGTAAGATCCTCTCTCTCTCTTCGGTGGTGAAGAGAGTCTGCAGGAGCTGCTGGCAATCGTCCCATGTTGGCTGATGAGAGAACTTTAGGGACTCTACCAGGCTGGTTAGGCACTGGGGGTCCTTGGAGAAAAGGGGGGTGGTTAGTTTTCCAGTTGTAAAGGTCAGAGGAAGAAAAGGGCCAATATTGGAGAGGCTGTAGGAGAGGTAGCCCCTTGTTGGTATGCGGAGGTGGGGGCCCATAGGCCCGTAAGGGCAGTGCCACAGTGGTATCAGGAGACGGGAGTGCGCGACGTTGACTCCTAGTGCCCTGAGCAGGCCCTAGAAGGGCACCCTCAGAGGGGGCGGAAGGACCAAGTCTAACGTTAGGTGACACTCCGGGGTCTCTGCGCCTTTTTTCATCTAGCGGAAGGGATGGGGGGGGGGTATGGGGGAGGGGTGTCTAGGAGAAGGAGGTCTTGGGTCTCTGGATAGATTCACTTAGGACGTTTGGTAAGGTCTGTACCCTCTGGAGGGTTGGGGGACTGGGCCACCAGGACCTGAGGGGGGTTTGGACGGGGCCTGGGCAACCATGGTTGAACCCACAAAGGTGGGTTTTGGATCAGATCTTGCCAAACGATGATGTACGGTTGCTGGTCCGGATGACTTCCTGGTCCCTTCTGAAAGACAATGTCTTTGACGGAAAGGATAGCGTTAAGGTCAAACGTGCCTTCGGGTGGCCACCCGACACCAAAGGTGGGCCACTCAGAGGCACAAAACGTCTGCCAGAGTCCCTTTTTAATTTTTACAGACAGGTCGCGACCTCTTCCCTTCACTTCAGTCCAATGTCTGAGAGTCAAATTTAAAGGAGTCACCACAGTCTGCCCCATCGTCAATGGTTAGGTTAAGAGTACAAACAACAGAACAAAGAACAGGACAAGACAAACAGAAAGTAACTACCAATTTTTGTTTTCCACAATCTTAGGACAGATTCAGACGGGCGCAGGCCAAAATATGTACCCGATCTGCGCCCTTACCGTAGGAGATGATCAGGCGTCCCTAATCCTCCTCCGCCCTTAGGGCGTCCCCCAGGGCTGCAGCCTGTGGTTCTCCGGGCACGTCTACCAACCACAGTTCGGCTATTTTACAATAGGCCGAACGGCTGCGAAACCTGAAACAGACTATTGGGTACCACACCGAAACAAACAAGAAAGTCGACAAACAAACAGGGGTTTTTTAGGCTTACCTCCAAGGCCGACGTTGTAGATGATGGGTAGCCACGACATCCCGGACGAGCCCCCAAAATGTTAGGGCGCCAGCCGCCTGGCTCGGCGCGCTTTCTGTCCAGAGGATACGCAACCCCCAATCAACCACAAGAGTCGGTTCTTGATGCAAAATGCAAGAGGTTTTATTTTTCCAGCCGGCTGGGGTCCAAGCAAACACCTGACGCAGCAGGCCTGAGCGAGGACCCCGTTTTTAGGGTTATAGGTCTTTTTATAAGCAGGAGAAGGTATGCGGAAGTTTAACGGGTAGTTCATTTCTAGGGGGAAGAGTGGCAGTCTTGTGACACACGTGCATGGGTTGTCTTTCTAGTTCCATGTCCACATTCCTTTTGCTCCATTCCTGGAGGTTTGCATAATTAAGTCTGTTGGGGCAGTTTATCACAGGGGCAGTTTATCACAAGGGCAGTTTATCACAAGGGCGTCCGGCAAAAGCAAAGGTTAAATTTTATCTCTACAGAGCAGAAAGACATAATTTAAAATTATTCTTACAGTACGAGAGAAGCCTGTCTTTGTCCTTCTTTCCTTTTTTTTTTTTTTTTAAGAGAGAGGTTTTTGCCATAGGGCGTGTGTGCTCGCCAGAAAGACAGATAGAGACAGAGAGATAGAAAGCAAGAAATCACCCCCCAGGGAGGATGGCCACGCCCCAATCCCTTCTCCTCCATTCTCCTCTTGGGATCTTGGGCAAGCACTCATACGTGCCCGGCGTGAGTTTAAGCAGCTGGGTCCAGGACTCAAACTGCAGTCGATTACATGAGAGTCCAGCAACATAGCCATTACGCCAACTGCTGGTCCCTGTTCATCCTTCTTTGTGGGGAGGTAAATATGCATAAATGGCTACTATCTTTCTCCAGAGAATTCTTTCTTCTGTAAATCATTACTGCATCTCTTGAGGTTAATGAAGAGCTAAGGGTCATAAAACCAGTTTTTGTCAATCTCTTTTGGAAGTCCTAATCAAATGGTAGCACACTTTGCTTTGGAGAAATCTAGCATTTATTATAGTTGTAAGGCTTCAGCTAAAAAGGAGAAAGAGAGAGACCCAATTTGACATCCTATTATATAGGTAGTACTCTATATTTTGATGATAGTTAAACTTAATTTTAGCAACCTTAAGGTAACTTTTTCAATTTCTCACAACTAGTAAGGGATAGATTTGGGATTCAAAACTATATCTGTTTGATACTAAAGCATAAAAGTTAATATGTCAATAATGAAATGTTCATAACTGTTTGAGAAAAAGACTGAACTGTAAAAGAATCTTTGTTCACATTTTCTACAGTATTGTACATTGAAAGTCAATGTAAAGACAGATCCTGTCAAGTGAACCCTAACCTATGCTAGTGCCCTTTTCCAGATTACAATAACTGTACCCCCTCTTGCATCTTTACATATAGAGATGATACTGACTCTGGCTAAACTCTGGGTACTTTAATATTACTTATTTTGACTTACCTGAATATTTTCAATGGCTTTTCTTTTTTAAATAGTGATTTTGTTAAACTCTTTTGAAGTACCTATTTGATATTTGAGGATGCCATCTGGTTTCTTGTTGGGACCTTGACTGATATACCTGCAAACTGGTAATCACAAAACTAGTCCTATCATGTGATATTCATACAAAGAAAAATCTTGCTTTTCCAATTTTCTTAATTATCACAATTAGGAGTGGAATAATAAGGGGGCAGAACTCATACAAATAAATATAAAATTGCATGAAAATGGAATATAGAAATTGTGGCATTAAATCTTACAACTGTAAAATGTTTTACAGGAGGTTTTGTAAATACACTAAAATACATGGAAAATATGGTTGTTATACCCTTAAAAATTATCATGTCCTTTTTAGATACCACTGAACTTGCCAGCTGAAAATATTCTAGGCCTTTTCAGATTAAACATTCTGTTCAGTTTAAGTATTCACTTTATTTAATTTTAATATAATTTATTTATGTAGTCTCATTTGGATCATTCAGCCTATTTCTGTAAATTCTCTCATCTAATTTGTGTCTTTCTAGCCCCTTGACATGTGGTTGGGGAGCAGAATCCTATTATATAGGATTCACTGTATAGCTAAGTCCTCATGATAGCAACAAAATGGAAGCCCTCAAATGTACAAAACCACAAATGTGGCCCAACCTAGGTGGTATAATATGTAGCATACTGGACTATAGTACTGGAAAATACATGGTTGATGGTGGGTTCAAGTCCCTGAGTTGACCTGAAACCATGCCAGGCATACTAAGATCTCGAGGAGCTGGAGAACTGGGGGAAAGGGATAACACGTGATGAGAACCTGTCCAGAGTTCTATCACACTCTCTCTCTCCCCCTCCTACGCACCCACACACTCTAGCATTTAAAAAAATAATAAATAAATAAATAGATAGATAGATAGATAGATAGATAGATAGTTTGAACAACTTGATGTTGAGAAGAGGTTATGGAGAGGAATCAGTAATCTAATAGCAGTGTCCTCGACGTATTTGACTAAATACATTAGCAACGGATAAAGACATTTTGCCAATGTATTTATTAAAAGTCTACTGCAATATATGACCATCTGGATAAACCTATTTAATCTTATTCACTTCATGACCATAATGACATATAGCTAAAAGTAAATTAGTTAGTCTTCAATAAAACAAAAAATAAAAGAATATGTACCTATTATTTTATAACACCACATATGTTTTGTACTAGATTCTTTTCTTGACAAATATATCTGAAATCATTTTTAAAGAATTATTGAATTTTAATTATTATTATTTTTTAATTTGCCTGCAGAGAGAGAGAACAAGTGAGAAAGCAAGCTGACAGGTCCAAGACTCAAACATTGTCAGCCATAGGGGAATTCAGCACTTTTACCACTGTGCCACCTGCCAGACCCAATATATGTCTGAATTCTTTAGGAAAAAATTGTACATAAAAATCGAGGAAAATTTTGGTAAGACCATCCCATTATTAATCATTATTACATTCTTTTCTGAACAAAAATCTGTTTAAAGAAACCACAGATTGTTCTAAGTTTTCGTTGATTTTTCTTTTCCTTTAGCCTTTGTGGGAAGGAACATGGTGTGAATTAAGCTGCTTTAGCTGCATATAAAGCTCCAGTAAATAATACTTGAACCTTGAATCTTATCACTAACCTGAAAGTGCAAGTTCCACAGAAATTACCTACTTATCAACCAGATAATAATTCATAGTAATAAGATACAGGATGTTGTTCTTGCCTTCCCTACATGCATTTTCTTTTTACTTTTTCATTAAATGAACTTAAAATGATTGATTTCATATGATCTGTATACATGTCTCCTTTCTTTAAGGACTAGAAAATCATGTTTTCTTCTGGAAAAAGGTGATATATTATTCTTATAGACCTGAAGTTGCTTCCACTGTTTGGAGGACAAATTATTATCAAAAAGGTCTAAGTAAAATGTTTTCAAAAGTAAAGACATTGTTTTAGATGATAGCCATTTATATTTTAATTGGCTGCTAGCTAAAGAAATAGCAGCTGCATAACTCTGAATCTATGTACATACCCTCCAAATCTCATACCTTGGTATAAATAGAAAAGAGAAAGCAAAACAAACTTAAAATTGCCTCTACACAGAAAAGTAAATACCAATTTCCAATAGATCTATTTGTAGAGCTCCTGCTCTTAAGGTTTATGAAGGAGTAGGTGGGTCCAGGACATATATGTGAAAATAAAGAAGGAAAGGAAAGAAAAGAAAGAAAGATATCCCAGAAAGAGAATATTCACCCTAGTTGCAAAAATACTAAAGAGTCTCTGAAGATCAAATCACATTCTACAGAGAGGGACCTAAAGATGAATGGAACTCAAAATGCCAGTCTTGGAAAGGCAATAATTCTAAGGAGAAAAGGGGAAAAAGAGGGAGCAGTATCATTTGGTAAACCAGGTAGTGAAAGAAAGAAACAAGAGAGGACATTTAAGATCTTGAAAGATGCATGAGCACACACATAGATATTTGGATATATGTAAATAAGGCAGATTTTGTAAAACAGTGAAGGGGAAAAGAAGCAAAAGAACTTAGGGGCTGAAAAACAAATAATATACAGTCAGTAAATATGTAATAACATTTACTTTTTAATTATAGACAACATGCATTTTCCTCAGGCACTTGGAATAGTCACAAATTGAACAAATATCATATTATATTGAAACCATCAATACATTTCAGAAAGTAAAAATCTTAGTTACAGTTTACATGCTCACACATAAAAGACTAATTGAATAAGCTTTTACACCTACAAACAATGGATTATTTTGCACTTGTTTAAAAGAAAGTGAGGTGGATTTCTATAAACTAATGTGTAGTGATATTTTAAGTGAGAAAAAAGCAAAATGTAAAGTTGTACACATAGAATGGTACTTTTTGTATAAGAAAGACCAATAAGAAAGTATAACTGACATCTTAGTCTATTATTCAATTGTTTACAGAAATACCTGAGACTGTATGGATTTATGAAGAAATGGAGGTTTATTCAGCTCATAGTTCAGAGGTCAAAGGTTCAGGGTGCAACTTCCAGTGAGGCTACAGTATGGCAGAGGACAGGATCTTGAACAGAGAAGCTGTCCATAAGTTTTTCTTGTTCTGGTATGTTTTTATATGGCCTCTGCATGCCTCATTTTCTCTTTATACATACAAAGGAGGCCCTACTCTAATGACTTATCATATGCAAGGCCCCACCCTGCGATACCATGATAGGATTAAGTTTTCATGTAGCACCATTATGATATAACCAAGTCCTATATAAGAACTTTTGAAGGGACATCTACTGCCCACAAAGACCAAATTCTAAAACATGAAACTTAGAGAAGCAAACTGTAATTCAAACCATCCCATTAAGCATATGTATTTTGTCAAAAAGAAACAAAAGATGAAGCAGAAATAATGTGATTGACTCCTTTTGAGGGAGGGTGGTGACAGAATGGAAATCTTCCAGTATGGCAGTGTTCCTTCTCTTACTCCAGCTTTGTGTATATAATTTCATTTCTTAAACCATGTTGTTATTTGTATAGTAAATAAAATAAAATAGAATGTTAGAAATTCTAGAATGGTAAAAAAAAATCCAGAAATAAGATAACTTAATGTATTTCAAATAAATAACCACATTGAAGGAGAAATATTAAATAATCCAAATAACTTGTATAGAGAATATTTTGACTTTTTAACCTAATGACATACCATTATGATCCTCCTCCCTGGGCACTACAGCAGCAAGAAAGTGATATTCTTGAAGCAACCGAATAGTAGTTTGCTACTTGTGACTGAATCTCTGGACCTTAATCAAGTTCCTCTACATAGAACACACCAGAAATTTGTCATCATCATCACCATAAAAATTGATATGAACAATGTTAAAACTCCTAAAACATTTCACTGATGCTTATTTCAGGAAGAAGCTACAGAAACTCAGACATTAATAAGGTAAAATGGGGACCAGCAGTTAGAGTAATGGCTATGTCGCTGGTCTCCCATGTAGTTGACTTCCGTTCAAGTCCCAGACCTGGTGGCTTAAACTCATGCTGGGCGTGTGTGCATGCATACTCAAGATCCCAAGAGGAGAATGGAGAAGAAGGGATTGCGGCATGGCCATCCCTCTATGGCCATCCCCCCTAGAGGGTGATTTCTTGCTTTCTGTCTCTTTGTCTCTCTCTGTCTTTCTGGTGAGCGCATGCGCCCTATAGCAGAAAGCTCTCCAAAAAAAAAAAAAAAGTAAAATGTTCTACTCAGAGGAAGACAAATGCAAGATTACAGAGCAGTGCTAAGTTTGTCAGAAAGCTGTATATTCACAAATTTTAACAAAATCAAAGCTACTCCTGTTCTAGGGCTACCTGCCCTAGAATTTTTGCCCTTAAAAATAGAATTTAGCCTCATAATTGGTATCCTAAATTTCTTAACAAGAACCTAATTAAATAACTGATATGTTAAAAAAAAAAGTGGTGAGAGAAGATGTCCTTGTCAGTTCCTGAATTTAGAAAACCTTTAACCTTTTTATCATTAAATATAATATTAACTGTGAGATTGTACAAATATCATTTATCAGGCTGAGGAAGTTAACTCATTTTCCTAGTTTCCTAGTGTGAGTATTGTTTATTTTTTAAATCATAAATTGGTGTTGGATTTTGGTAAATGCTTTTTAGACATCTATTGAGTTGAATGCATGTGTATGCCTATGGGGGGGGGAGACTTTTTTGTTATAATGTATTACATTGAATTATATGTGTTAAACCAATTTAGCCTTCCTAAGATATATCCCATTTTGTCATGAAATATTCTTGTCTATGTAATTTTATTCATTTTGTTGCTTATCTTTAGCATTAACATGTTTTATGTTTGTAAGGGATATTGCTCTCTAGCTTTTTTTTTTTTTTTTTTTTTTTTTTTTTTTTTTTTTTGTCCAGTTTTGGTATTATAGTAAGACTGGCCTTATAGCATGAGATGGAAAGTGGTTTTCTGAAGTTGTTTTGAAGGATCAATAGTAGTATTTTATACTTAGCAAAAAGTTGGCATGGAAGTTATCTAGATGTGAGCTTTTCTTTATGAGAATTTTTAATCTATTCATATTTCCTATTCTTTCTCCAGTCCGTTTCACTAATTTGTGTATTTCTGAAAATTTGTTCATTCTAATTTTTTGGTGGTATGCCATCACTTCCACTTATTTTTGTAATCTAAATCTTCTCTTTTTGTTATTTTGGTCTAGTTAAAGATTTGTCAATTTTTTAAAAATCTTTTTAGGGAATCAACTTTTGGTTATGTTTATCTATTAATGTTCTACTCTACTTGACTAATTTTCACTTCAACTTTTTGTAATTGCCAAAAGGTGCGTGCACCTGCTAGAGAGAGACAGAAGAGAGAGAAAGTACACCCCGATGGGGCATGGCCATGCTTTAATCCCTTTCTTCCATTTCTTCACGGTGTCAAAGTTACAACATAGTTTGTAGAGTTTTTAAAACCTACAATATTTATTATCTGAAACTTTATAGAAGAGAATTTTTGAAACCTCTATTCTCTCTTAGGTAAAGGTGTTTTTAAGCATTTCCTTAATTTTAATACTATAATTTTCAGTTCTAATCTTAAAGTTGACTAAACTTTAAAAATATATTCACTTTTGGCATCAGCAGGTGGCATAATGGTTACATTGCTGAACTCCCATGTAGTTGACCATAGTAGGAATCACAGACCCTGGACTCAAAATCCATGCTGGGCACGTGCGTGTGCTTGTATGCCCAAAATCCTAAGAGGAGACTGAAGGAGAAAGGATTGCAGTGTGGCTATCCCCCTGGAGGGTGATTTCTCACTCACTTCTCAGTTTCTCTAGCTCACTCTGTCTCTCTGGTGAACGCACATGATCGATAGCAAAAACCTCTCTAAAAAAAAAAAAAATTTCACTTTTTAAACTTAAGTACAGTTTAAAAGAAAACATTATAGACAATATGTAAATAAATAGGTGTGGTTTTTGTTACAGTAAAACTTTATTTTAAAATTAGACTGGCTTTGGCCCTGTGGTTTGCTGTCCCCTGTTATAAATAAGAGAATGGAGAATTCAGAAGATATGTTACCTTTTAAGGTTAAATAGCTATTTAGTAGCAGAACTAGGACTCAAATTCTCCAACCAACCCCACTGAGTGCTGCCTTAGGACCCTGCCTAACTGCAACCATACCTACTGGCTCAAGCGCATCTCCAAGTGCAGAAGTGCTAAGCAATTCGACAACAAGTTCATAAAGTGAGACTCTTCCCTAATCTTCAATTATGTTTTC
Organism: Tupaia tana; assembly: GCA_026018925.1. Lineage (NCBI taxonomy): Eukaryota > Metazoa > Chordata > Mammalia > Scandentia > Tupaiidae > Tupaia > Tupaia tana. Next base: position 52,163,618 of record JAKSZU010000006.1, on the reverse strand, counting down.
TTTTGGGGGGAAGAATTTAGTATCTTCTGCCAACTTTTCAACCCGATAGACTGCATTTAAAGCGTGCATTTTATCTTGAAATTGAGGTATTCTTCTAACTGGGATTTTTTTCTTTGTATTTCAGCTAACTTCTAGGTTAGTTCATCTATCTACTTTTATTTGACCGAGGAAACTGTATACTAGCTGGTAAAATCTTCATGCTCATTCTGAGGTGATTGAGTTTAATGGATTAGCCAGTTCAGGCTCTAAACAAACTTATCTAGCTCTGAATGCATGTTTTCTGATATCTTCCTTTTATATCACCCATTAAGATAGCCATTTATTCACTATCCTTTAAAGATTGTTCTCATAACTGGACAAAAATATAATCGAAACAGAGTAAAGTCATACGAAATATTTGTTTAAAACATATTTTCTTCTATAGGGTGCATGTGCATGCTGGAGAGACAGGGAAATAAAAAGCAAACAAGAAATCACCACCTGGGGGGATGGCCATGCTGCAGTCCCTTCTCCTCTCAGAATTGTAGGTATGCACACGCACTCATCTGGCATGAGTTTTAAGCTGCCAGGTCCAGGATTTGAACCATGGTTGACTACATGGGAGTCCAGTGACATAACCATTATACCATCTGCTAGCCCTAAAATAAATTTATTTAAACTATTTAAATGAAAAATATTTTATTTTATGATATCACAATATCACATTTGCTAAGATTTCTGCAGTTGAAGTTTTATCAAGGAAGTAATCCCTTTTTTTTCTACTTTATTATTTTTCACATTATCCTATATATAAATATATATGCATATATTGTTTTATAAATTATATATCATATTATTAATATAATTACATGTTTGTTATGTATTAATACTTAACATATAAGTATATATAATGCAATAATACTATATAATTATATACAATGTCATATAATATTGTGTACTATATTACTTGTTATAACATTATAATATATTATGGTATATATTATCTGATACATAATTATATTATACTATTCATTTTAGGTCTATTAATATCATTATACATTAATACTAAGCATAGATGTGAAGACCAAAATTATTTGAATCACACATTTAACAAAAAACTTGTAAATAGTTGATTTGTATAAATTATTGTATTAAAGTTTAAGCTAAAAATATAAGGCACTTAAAATACTGTGTCATCCATATTTATTTCAGCATTATTCACAATATCTAGAAAGTAGAATCAACCTAAGTGCCCAGGAACTGATGATGGGATAAATAAAATATGATGCATATACACTGGAATACTACCCAGTCATAAGAAAAGAAAAAAAATGAATTTCTCTCATTTCAGGCAATGTGGATGAAGTTAGAAAATATAAAACTAAATATAATAAGCCAAATATGAAAGGCAAATACCATATGTCTCCACTTAACAAATAGCAAGGATCCTCACTCATTGGCAAAAGCTAAATGACTCTATACATACAAGTAAAGGGCAGTGGGAGATATGACAAGCTGTGCAGTGGAGGCAGAAGGTGGGAGATTCAGGAAAAATTGATAAACAGACACAAGAGCACATGGAAAATGTGCAGATTATGGAACAGTGTACCATAATAGAATAAAAAATGTCACTGACAATTCAATATACTTCCAAAAAATAGGAGAATGAGTCTTAAATGTATACAACATAATATAATGTTAAATGTGGAAGATGGTAACCTTGATTTGATTATTACATACTATATACATACTTGAAAAAAAATTATACTATACTCCATAAAGGTGTACAGTGATCACATGTAAATCATAAGTAACAATTAAAAGATAAAACTACTTGTGTTTCTGAAAATGCCACACTAGGCAGCTGCATTTCTAGTAACCTACCCTTAGACTGGCAATTTAGCATTTTTTTGTATAAAACATTAAGGTAGTCATTAATTGGAGTCACAGGAAAAGGATGACGATACCAAATTTGTTTAAAATTTTTCATTTAGATCTCCCAATGACTTGATATAGAATTGAAAGTTGAAAATATAATTTTCCATTATTAGTTGCTGAAATTGGTATCATGTATAGGAAACAAACTCAGCTTAATTATTCCTTTCTTTAATCAAAACTTTTCTACATGTTTAGCTGTGGGCTGATGACAAAACCTTTTATTGCCACCTCTGAGGAGTACTTAATTATGAATCTCAATTTAAAAGCAAATATATTTCATGCTCTTTTATTATCTTCTGAAGAGTGTCTCAGTGGTTTTAATAGAGTGTGAATTGAAGAGTTCTCAGCTCACTTTATTAAAGATAAGGAAACATGCTTACCATATTTAAGGAGATAATGTTAATGTTTGTCAATGATTACTAGATCTTTGAGCTCTGATTTAAGGTACCACAATCCAATTTGATATATATTTCTATTGACTTGATGAAAGTAGGCGAATTGCTTTTAATACTCTAAATTAACTTAAAACAATATGTCATAGTATGTTAAACAAAATGAAGATATGTGAAAGTTGTTTCAATATATGCATAAAGAATTATATTTATGCATGTGCTAAATAATAATATAAAGTGAATTTCTTCTTGTATATAACACAAAAAAGATTTAAAATACTAATGTTCTCAAGATGGCTGACTGGGTTTCTTTCTTTCCAGATACATTTTTCTACTGAATAGACATGAACAATGTGCATACAAGATCTCTTTGAAACTAAATAGTAATAAATGGATTTACAGCCTTAGTAAATGTTTATCAAATTAACGTACAGGTTGTTCTCTATTCTGAATTATACAAGTGATGTTGATTATTCATTTAGATAAAAATGTTATTTTAAGAAATATAGTTTGAAACTCTGAAATGTCCATGTTGAGAATCTTCCTTGGGGCAAGCAGGTGGTGTGGTCATGGCACTGGATTTCCACATGATCAATCACAATTCAAATCTCGGACCTGATGACATAAAAATCATGCCAGGCACATGTGTATGCATGCTCAGAATCCTGAGAGGAGAATGGAGAAGAGATTGTGATGTAGCCATCTCTCCTGGGGAGGCAGTTTCTCACTTTCCCTATCTCTGGTGAGTGCAGGCAACCTATGTCAAAAAAAGAAAAAGAGAATCTTCTTTGTAGAATCTCTAGATAATTATTGAGTGTGTGGGGGAAATTAGAATCCATTGAGATACCTCTGAGAAATTTATGAAGGTGGTAGATTTTCCAGATGTTTTGTAGGTCTCCTTTCCCTTGATTCTCCTCTTCAGAGAACAAGGATGTGCCATATGAGTACATTCATTTATTCACAAATAACTAATTTTGCTCCTACCATGTGTCAGTGCCATCCTTGACTCAGGAGATGGTATGCTGAGTGAGATAACAGAGACCAGACCTTCACAGAACTTATTTTTCAGTGAGAAAAAAATAAAAACAAAAAACAGAAAATAAACATATAAACAAATAAGTTTTAGGAAAAAATTAAAAGAATATTGCAATATAGAGTCATAGTACCAGGGAAGTGGGGTGGAAGCTATTTTAGATATTTCTGTTAGGAATGGGTCTTTGCAGAAGTGGCATTGACTTGAGCTCCAGCTAATGATAAGGAATCACTCTTGCAAAAAACTCAGACAAGAGTGACATACGTAAGAATCCCAAGATGAGAATAAGCTTGGCAGGTCCCAAGACGAAGGGCAGTATAACTTGAGTCAATTGTGTGAAGAGAGTGATGAAAGATGAGAATGAAATGTAAAAGTCAGGCTCCAGATCAGTCAGGGTGCTATATAGCTAATGTAATGAGTTTTGGTTTTATTTCTATTTAATCTGTAGCTATTAAAGCTTTGTAACAAGGGAAATAATACTGACACTTTCTCATTTTTGAAAATGTTTGATGTGGAGCAATTGGACTGTTAAGAAGCGAAGGTGATATCCAGATGTACATTTAGATACTTTTTGTCATGATGTTGAATGAATTGTGGCACCATGAGGTAAATGGGAAATATTAATAATCATTATCATAAAGTATTTATGTAGCACTTATGCTATGCCTGAAAATATACTATCTTAAGACTGACAACAACTCTTTGAGCAAGATACTAAAATTAATCCCAGCTTGTAAGTGAGCGAAGTAGTTTAAAAGAGTTAAAAGTAGTTGCCCGGGTTCCTTACAGATATAGAAAGTAGAATGGGTAAGGGCATCTTCCTTCAGACATATAAAGTCAAGAATAACATAAGAAAATATAGACAGAAGGTTACAGTATAGTCATCTCTCACGACAAGAACGCGAAAGACATGTTAGCACAACAGAGGGTGAAGGATAATCCTAGATTATTTTCTATTTAGAGGAAGAACTGCCAATGTGTTTACTTAAAATATAAAATCATATCACTCTTCTGCTCAAACCTTTAGTAGATTTCAAATCTTACAGAATAAAATCCTTCAAAGATTTACACAATCTAGCCGTTCACTTTCTTTCAGATTTTCTCTCTGAACACTTTGTCTTCTGCTCGTGCCATTTTAGCTACACTGGTTTCCTTGCCGTCCCTCAGTCTGGTACATAGTTCCCATCCAGGACTTTTGCATGTGGTGTTCCCTTTGTCTGAAAAGCTTTTTCCCCTAGACATTTGTCTGACTCTTTGTTTTATTCTATTCTGTACTCTGAAAGACCATCTGTAATATATCTCATACCTCAGCCCATTAAAAACGTTGTTCTTTTCATCTCTCTCTATACCCTTACTCTGATTTGTTTCCCTTCAATGTTGTATATATTTACATTTATGTGAGTGTTTATAGACAGCCTCAACCATAGCTTACCACAAGTAGGTAAGCTTGATGAAGACAGACCTCTGTTTCGGTCACTCCTCTGTCTCCATTGCCTAGAGATAGAGCAAATCTCCAAATCTCTTTATAAGTAAGTATCTTCGACTAAATGATTAATAGATGCTATAAAATGAATCATTTGATGGACATCCAGAAAATTCTGGGTTTGGAGGGATTACTTGGCATACTGCTTTGATCCCACGGAGTGGTGGAAAGACCAACTTGTAAGGATTCCTTGTACGTTCTAATCGTGTCTCCTCCATACAGTTGGAATTTAGAGGGCAGACCTGCTCTATTCCCCAGACAATGGTCTTGGCTTAGTTCCTAACCTTGGTCTTGATATTTCTATCTTACTTTTCTTACTCTTTCATGATGCAAATTAGGCAGGTTTGTCTATTTCAAAAATTGCCAATTGTTGACTTCAGAAATTATTGCACATGGAAGGCAGTCAGGTATGGTAAGGTTTTTCTGACACCAATTAAATGTCATTGAACCTCTAAATTGCCCCGAGGTTTCCCACATACGTTCTATGAGAATCTCTTCTGAAAACAATCCCCTATCACATCAGAATGACATAGGACATTGAACTACAATATATTTGTATTTTTCCTAGAAGTTAATGCCGACACCTCATTTTTGGCAGTAAATACAAGAGAGAAAAACAAAAATAAACTGCTTAAAGGCAGTTAGCGAAAGAGAAGTTGGAAGAATGAAATAGAAGAGATCCTAGGTTTGAAAGACCACTTGAGTCTACTACCTTAAAATAAATTTTTAAAGCAAAGTCATAAATAAAGAGAGTTGGATGACTGTCCTCGTTGACTAGTGGTTAAGGAAGCTGGATCCCATATGACTGATGATGATTCGCTTCCCAGCCCCTGCAGCTTGCAAAACCTTTTGGAAGACCTGTGCATGTGTGTCCCAAATCCTGACAGAATGGAGGAAAGGGATTGCAGGGTGACTGCATCCTGTGTGGTAGGTGGTTTCTCTCTCTCTCTCTCTCTCTCTCTCTCTCTCTCTCTCTGGCAAGCATACATCCCCTCTAACAATGAAACATTTTTAAAAATAAAAAGGAAAAAAATAGATTCTACTTCTACATTTTGGAGTAAAGCCTATAGAAATATTTAAAAAGCTCTCAACTCTTATTAAAGGTTTGTAAACAGTGAGTTTTTTCAAGCTGAACAAGTTATAAGAAATTATATTCTACAGAAAAATTTCAGTACAACTGATACTTTTAGAGTATACTCAGAAAGCCTTATTCATATTTTTACTTATTCAACAAACATACATTGACATATACTAAGCATTTATATACTTTTTTATTGACCTATATTTCATTTATTTTCTTAACATACAAGGAAGATAAAAATTATGTTGCTCACTGTCTTAGTCTGGGCTGCCAAAACAAAGACTGGTTTTAAGGTTGTTTAAAGTTGGGTGTCTTAAACAACAGATATTAATTTTTTTACAGTACTGGAGACTGAAAACCTGAAATCAGGATGCCAACATGGTCATTTTCTGGGGAGGACTCTCTGTCGGTTGTAGGCAACCACCATTTTGCTATGTGTGCATATGATATTTTTGTTGTACATTTACATACACACAGAAAGAGTGATAAGCTCTCAGGTTTCTCTTCCTTTTTATAAGGATGCTAATCCTGTCTTAGGAGGATGTTAACCTTCTGAGCTTATTTATTAGGTTGTTGGGAAAGTCATGATGTATTTTTCTGTGGTGTTCTATGCAAAAATGTGTTATGACTTTCTTGATGACCCAATAGTTGTAATACTTATTTACCTCCAAATACAGTCACATTGGGGATTATAGCTTTGCCTTATTCATTTTGGGGGACACATTTCAATTTTTAAAAACAAAGGCCATGTGTATTAAGTTGTATAGAGGAGGTAGGACTTAAACTTATTTGAAGGCCCTATTTTCCTGTAAATAAAAGTCCTTCAGTTCTTTTTGTGCTATTTCCATTTGTAGAAAGCACCATTTGAAGGCCCTATTTTCCTGTAAATAAAAGTCCTTCAGTTCTTTTTGTGCTATTTCTTATTTTAATGTTCTATATTTATTATTTTGCTCAAGCAGTCACTTAAGAAACTGGCTTTCTCAGATGGTTATCCTATCACAACTTTTTTTCAGAATCGCATTTAGGACTGGTGAAACATCTGATTCCTATGTCCCACATGGATTCAGAATCAGAAGCTCTGACATCACACCCTGTCCCTGACATTTTTCTTAGCATTCTGGTAAGCGCAAGTTTTGAGAACCACTGACAAGATGGTAACTGCATGCTTAATCAAAATAGAAAAACAGCTTGCATACTAAGAGAGTTAGCATTTTCTATGAAGATTGCAGCATTTTAGTAGCTCAGTGAATCCATCCTGGAACAAACATTATGTTCCCCTTCAAACAGGATCCTCTAAGGAAATGTGCTCTTTACATCATCACTTTTCATAAAGGACTGACATAGTTGATCATGGAAAATTAAACCCATCAGCCATGAATGTGTTCAGAGCTTCAGGCCCACACCTGTCTTATTCTCTCATTTAACAAATGTCTATATAAAATGCCTATCAAACAAGCCAGATGTTCTTCCAAAGAAACTTCAAGATGATTATGAGGAACTATGAACACCTGTCCTCAATAATTCAATGTCAGAGTTTCAATATCTAAGAAAATGGAATTCTAGCATTAAGACTTTTAAGGTGAATTTGTTGAAAGATGCCTTCTTTCTCTGCCTTAAGTTTGGCAGATGCCAAACAAAGGAGGCAATAAAAGGCCCAGGCTCAAAAGTGAAAGACTTCAATTCAGCCATCTTTAATTATACCACCTTTTAGCCAGACACAAGACTTGAGCGTTTTTTTTTTTTTTTTTTTTGTTAATCTCTAAAAGGTCTGTCATTTAAGTGCCTATGAATCCTGAGAAATAAATAAATAAACAAAAATATATTATTACCTGCATATTCAGCAGTGAAACCGAAGAGCTGTGGAGTAAAGTAAAACCCAAGAATTCATGACACTATTGGGTTTGGTAACCATCACACAGCTGCATGGCCCATGGTGAGCCCTGTGGTATCTATGAGGCTTGAAGAGATGAGGATTATATAGGTGGAGGGAAGAAAAAGGCTGGTGAGACAGTACCGACAATATGAGATTATGTATTGGTTAATACATTTTGTGTTGAAATAATAGAATCCATAGATGGCTCACTTTTTTGTAGCAAAGATAGTATTTTCAAAAATAACATGTAATTATTTTGCATATCTAAATTTTCTACATACAACTGCCCTTTTAGATAGCCCAAAGCAATCATTTTTGTTATGGGGGCTTAGAAAAGGAAAGTAGATTTGAGATATTACAGGAGGAATGCAACAAGAAAGGGTTTGACAGTAAAAATAACACTGTTGTAGACCAGTTGGCTAGAAAATACAGCAAAGCATCTCTTTCAAAGTGAATAGGTCTTCTAATTTTTTTAGCACTCATTTGATATGTTGAAGCCAGAATAAAGTATCTTTTTAAAAAATTATTATTTATTTAATTTTATTTATTCATTCATTTATTTTTTTAATTTGACCAGAGAGAGACACACAGAGAGAGAGAGAAAGAGAGAGAGAGAGAGAGAGAAAGGGACAAAGGAAGCCGCTAGGTCTGGGACTCGAACCGTGGTTAGTCATGTGGGAGTGTCCAGCACCTTAACCGCCACGCCACCTGCTGTTCTCTAGAATAAAGTAGTTTTATGTAAGATAACTTTTGGGTAGACAGAGAGTAAGTAAAAGAAAAGCCAACCCTTTTGGCTCTGAGAAATTGTGGAGAAAGAAAACTGACAGCGTTTCCTGAGAGATGCAAGGCAGATAGACTATCAGCTGCATTGCACTATTTTGAGGAATAGTTTGAAGGAGATCCTGAAGAGAGAAAAACTATGAGAAGGTCTTCAAAAAGTTCATAAACTCATATTTCAATTCAATTTTTTATTTTTGTTAAAAGTGTTTTAAATTGATAATTTTTTACTGAAAGATATAATTCAATGTCTGATATTTGAATTTTTTATAGGGCTTTGCCTCAACACCTGCTTAGGCCTGAATTGTTTTCTAAAACCTCACCTCTAGGGGCTGGAAGGTGGCATGATGGTTAGGGGCACTGGATTCCCGCATGGCAGACAGTGGTTCCAATCCCAGATCTGGCAGTTTTCTTTCTCTCTCTCTCTCTTTCTGCCTCTCTCTCACTCTGTCTCTCTCTGGTCAAATTGAAATAAACAAATGAATGGATAAATAGATAAATAAATAAAGTTAAATAAAATAATTCTTAAAAAAAATAAAACTCACCTCTAATTAGTATGTCTTATTTATATTTAAGTGCCATTCAAGGTATATCGTTAAGGTCTGAACAATCCAGAGACTGGTCAGTAAATCACAGGTCATATTTTATAACCTAACCTTTCATTCTACTTTTTTTCTATCATAGACCTTCCGGGAAAATTCTAGCATTTGTTCTCAAATTGCCACATCATTATTGAGGATCATGGACCATAGATGAAAGTGAAATAAAAACTAACAGAACTAGCTTCCTATTATGCCTCAGCTATTTATTAACTGGTTACAGAGAATGAGCAAGATGTAAGTCTCTTTTTCTTCTACAAGAGGATAAAATCATTAACCATGCATGAATAATACAAAGGTTAAAAATAATAAGAGTTTGAACATCATAGCCATTCAATAAAAGGAAAAAATTATTTTACTGTTGCAGTAACCTTAACATTACATGAGCAGCCTTAGCTTATCTTTTCATATATCCACAGACCAAGGATAAGGAAGTTGTCAGTAAAAATTTTAAAATTCAATAATTAGGGGACCAACAGATGGTGTAATGATTATGTCGCTGGACTCCCACATAGTCAACTGCAGTTCAAGTCCCAGACCCAGCGGCTTAAAACTCACGCCAGGTGCATGTGCATGTGTGTCCAAAATCCTGAGAGAAGAATGGAGAAGGGATTGAAGCATGGCCATCACCTCTGGGGGTGATTTCTTGTTTTATGTCTCTGTCACTCTCTCTCTGGCAAGTGCCCATACCCTATAGCAAAATCTCTCTAAAAAAGAAAATTCAATAATTACAAAACAAATATTTTATGTCATGACCTTATAAAAATTACAGGGAAAAAAACACATATAACCCATGTATTTTAAAACTTAATGCTTTCATTTCATGACACACTCATTAACAATATGCCCTTGAAGTATAATAATTATATTGGACTGGATCTTACAGCAGAAATTAAAGTTTAAAAGTAGTATTTTATAATTAAAACATCTCCCACAAGATCTTAATAATTCTTGTATATTAAGACTTTCTACTGTGAGTTAAATGGTACGCTAGAGCATTAAAATATTTGAGGGCTTTCCTATGCACTAAATTAAGTCAGATCTCTTAGAACCTAGTTACACAGTAATATATTTAGGAGACTAAAAAAGACCTTGATCCTCACTCTATGACTGAAACTGATTGACTAAAGGATATACAAACACAATAAATGGGTGTAAATACCACATAGAGTGTGTATGGAAGAGTAGGGCCTAAGGAAGTTCATTTAGAAGAAAAATAGGGAGGCAAAGCATTAATGGGACAAAGAAATGTGGTATTATCTGTTGAAGATATTTTATAGTTTAACCAACTGAACTAGGGAGAAATGTTCACATAGTGAAATATTCACTTTGTAAGCTAAAAAAGGTAATTGAATGTATAAAAAAAAAAGAAATAAAAAATAAAAATAAAAAAAGAACAAACTAAAAAAAAAAAGAACTTGACTTTTTTAGTGCTATAATACTTAAATGTAATTATTTTAGAGACAGATTTTCCTCAGTATGATCATTTTTTTTTTTCCTGCTGATAGCCAGCCAGGTCAACAAAAGATGATTGATTTAATTTTAAAATGATTTAGACTAGAGCATGTTCTCTCAAGTTTTGTACAGGGTTTACTTGTATATCATTACAGATAATAGCCTTTGATACATTCTAGATGTCTGAAAAAGCCTTCCTAAGTCCAATCACTATGCAACAAGCCTGAACTGGACATTTAAATAAATGAGTTAAATTCAACTGAAATTTTGATTAAAGTATTTATGCTTTAAGTTATAGAAAATTTAGCCCCATTTTTTAAATCAGAAATTTCTGCCTAGAAATATTAAAGCAACTTGGTGAAAAAATAGCCAGCTAATGATCAACGTATTTTTTTTTCCAAAGCATCATCCCATTTGAAGATATTAATTTAAAGTAAAACATAAAGCTATTATTGACAGGTTATATTACAAAAGAGAACTTCAGAAAATTTGTGAAAAGACATAATTAAAGTACAGGTTTATTTTGGTACAAATTTGTTTTTTAAATCTCTGTATAGTGTTTTTATAACAAGCATTTTCCATGAGCTCTTTGAAGATTCCGCATATTTTAAAATTTTACTACAATCCTAACAAGTTTTATATTACTTCCATTTATCAGATTATGGGAAAAAAAAAGCTTAGATACAGAAAAACACAGATAGTAAGTAGTAAATCAAGTTCTAGCCCAAATTTGCCTGTCTCTAAATTATGTATTCTTTTAGTCTATTTTCTTATAGTTTTATTTAATTGGCAGCCTAAACAAATGTGAAGAGATTTAAAACTACAATAAATATCGTATTGCCTTCAGCTATGAACTTTTTTATATGGGAACAAGACAATGACAACACAAGCTAATTATCTAATCTGTTCATTAGATTTGGAAAGATCTTTAAAATTATAATTTATTTCCTTATTTGATTGATGACAAAACTGAGGTAAGTTTATAGAAGTAAATTGCAGTTTTCCCAAATCCCAGGCTTAATAAATGACAAGTAGTACTTCAACATAGTCTTCTGACTTTTACTTTTTGCCAGTTGATAAAAATGAATTATATTTCATTTTAAATTTAACATATATAATTGCTGGTGTAATTAATCATTTTTTTTCACCACACAGTCTTGATGGATTTCTTATTTTGTTAACTGCTTTTTTATATCCTTTCCCCAGGTTTTTTAAAGAAGTTGTATTTTGGACTTGATCTGTAATTTGAATCCCTTCTTCATATAGTCAACTTAGCAGTCATTTGTCAGTAATAAGGGTAAAAATATCTCCAAATTGTGTCTTTTGTTTTCAGATTGTCAGCGAGTTTAATTTTAATTTTGTCAAATATGTCAATATCCTACTTCACTACATTTGCCTTTATCATTTAACAAATTATTTTTTACCCCACTGTCATTAAACTTTTTTGATATTTTATACAAGAGATACCAATCACTTGATGGGACCAGCAGTTGGCATAATGGCTATGTCGCTGGATTCCCATGTAGCCGACTATGGTTTGAATCCTGGACCTGGTGGCTTAAACTCATGCCAGGTGTGTGTGCGTGTGTGCCCAGGATCCTGAGAGGAGAATGGAGGAGAAGGGATTGCGGCAAAGCCATCGGGGGGGGGGGGGGGGGGGGGGGGGCGGGGGGGGGGTGAGGGGAGTGATTTCTCACTTTTGTCTCTTTGTCTTTCTCTTTCTGGTGAGAGCACGCACCCTATAGTAAAAACCTCTCCCAAAAAAAATAAATACTGGGTCTTTCTATTTAGCTTCCTCCTGCCTCAGTCTCTTGGGGAGCTAGGAGCTAGGAATGTAGACCCATGTCACCGTGCCTGGATCTTTCAGATTTTTTTTTTTTTAAGAGGTTTTTGCTATAGGGTGCGTGCGCTCGCCAGACAGACAGAGAGAGAGAGAGAGAGAGACAGAAAGCGAGAAATCACCCCCCAGGGTGGGTGGCCACGCCACAATCCCTTCTCCTCCATTCTCCTCTCGGGATCTTGGGCACACACGCACATGCACCCTGCTTGAGTTTTAAGCCATCGGGTCTGGGACACGAACCACGGTCAACTACATGGGAGTCCAGCGACATAGCCATTATGCTAACTGCTGGGGTCCCAGATTGGATTTTACTATGTTGCCCAGGCCAGCCTTAAGCTCCCAGGTCTCTCTGCCTCATTCTCTTTAGTTGCTGGAATTACAAGCACGTGCTATCACCCCCCAGCCTTCAAGTTGAACTGAGAATGGAGCCTGAGCCCCCTATGTGGTTCCAGCCTGTAGAATAGTACATTATTGCAGCTGAGATTTATAAAATGATTTTGAATGCGTATCAAACTTAACTAACATATAGAACTCAGCAAATGACTGAGACAGAAAGTGTGATATCACATTGCTGGGGTGGGGGAGAGGGAATGGCCAAGCTGTAGTCCCTTTTTATCCATTCTCTTGAACTATCTCAACTACCTTTAATTTAAAAAGCTAAGAGACATATTTTGAACATTATCTTTAAAATTCAGTATTTTGAGATTTTGAAAGTTCTTTGTAAACTGTCAAGAATTATGGAGTATGAGCTAAAATTTTTTGCTATGTAAAGTAAATGTTTGTGGAAAAATGTAAAAATAAATAAATGAAAAAAAAAAAAGCTAAGAAAAAGTAGTTGGACAATGGCAAATTCTAGGGGTAGGCCAAAGCAGAATTAAGTACTGAATAGGGAAAAATCAAAACCAGAAATGACAAAGATAACTGCATGCTTTGTAGATAGTTGGGACATTTATCAATGATAGAAGCTAGATAAACTTACTTTAATTCCATTTTATACAAATTTTGTGGAAAACATGTCCTTTTGTATGTGATTTTTTTTTATGACCTCTCTGTATTCACAAAAGAGCTCTAGGTAACATTATTTGGGGTTCCAGAACCTTATTTATGTGTTGATAGTCAGGCAAGCTTGATATGAATTTTCATGAAAGAGTAAGTAAAATGAAGGGATTTAATTTCCTTACCTTTTTATGGGTTGGAATTTCCTTCCACAAAGAAGTTAATGGATTCTTTCAAATGTTGGTGTTGACGTGAAAGATCACTGAATGGGATTATCTGTTTTCCAAACTCTAAACCACAGGGAGTAGTTGTGATTGAAGGGTCAATGCATAGTGGAAAATGCAATATAAAAGTTAATGAGCTGAGAGAATGTTTATTTGGCAAGAACTTCCTGGATAAACACTGATGGTATGAGTCAAAGCAATAATTTAAATCTTGTAATCTGGGAAAAATAGTAAATTGAACTCTCCTACTTCTAATAAAATATTAAAATTCGATCCCTTAAAACAATGAACAACTCTTTCCCCAGAGCCTCTTGTGGGTTGTTTCTGTCACTTGGAAATAAAATAATCCTTCCCTGGATTTGCAATAGTCATCCTTTATAAGAGTTTGGGTAGATAAAGTAGAGTCTTTAAGACACATTTTAACTCCTTGTGTGCTCACGGAGAGGTTGGAGAGTTGGGAAGAAAAGATAGAAAACTAAAATAACTATGTGAATAGTTGACCCTTGAGGCTCATTAATATTTTTCTCTCTGACATCTTGCTATTTCTAATGGTCTCAAAATATACCTAATAGTAAAAAGATGAAAAATATCTAACAGCATTAGTAACCTAAAAGTCCCCAAGATCATTCTTTTGCACTTTTAGTAATTCATTGAGAAAACATATGGCCTGAAAGATGCAGTTAATGTAGAGAAAACTGGGATATTAACCATTGCTCTCCCCACCTCCTTCTGCAACGTGCATGTGTGTTTCATTAAAACATCCTGAAGAATCTAGATGACTCTAAGGAGAGACATGCTCTTCATCATTGCTGCCAAAGGAAAGAGTATGACCCCGCACCCACGATCTGTTTTATGGAGTTACTTTATTCCAAGTCTCTTCCCCTTGTACTAACTATAGTCAAAGCTCTGCAAATAGGGATTTTAGCTTATCTCTACAGTACTCAGCAGGGCCATGCTCTCTTTATTCTGCTCCCATCCCTCTCTGCAAACATTTGTAATGCTTACATAATGAAATGCTGGATTTCAACATGTTTCACAAAGAATGCTCAGGGGCAGAATGGCTGGTTCTCTGGTATGGTTGATTTCTTTCAGGCTGTGTTTAATGGAGTGGTATGGGGTTAGGAAAAGAGAAGTACTGACTCTCTTGGTACACAACAGCCTGTATATTCTGACTAAAGCCAGATGTCCATGTGCAAACCCCAGTAAAATGGGCTGTGGAAATAAATAGACAAACAAGAGGTGAAGTGGAACCAGTGAGCCCAGGATCTTCTCCAGAACCTGCTGGTAGGGTATACTGTGCTCAACAATATGTGAAATTAGGACTCCTTCAGCCAGCATAGGAAGAAAGTTCTCTATATTTATTTGCTTACACTCTCTTCCTACTCATCCTCCTACAGCCTAGTTTTTGTTCCCACCATTTTCCTGAAAATGCTCCTAAATCTTCAAACCAAGTAATTATTTTGTATTCCTCATCTTTCTAGATATTTCTGTAGCCCTTGACTCTGCTGATTGCTTTTGCCCTTTTATCATCTAACAGAGAATTCGGCTACTACAATGTCTTGCATGACGTTAATTTGGAAGCCATGACTAATTATTGTGTCTTTACATGAATATATTAAGGCATGATATTCCAAAATGAGGTGCCTGGGAAAGAGACAAATTGAAAAATTTAGAGCAAGATAAATTACTTTATTTATTTATTTTTTAAATAATTATTTTTTTATTTAACTTTATTTTAATTTGACGAGAGAGACAGAGCGAGAGAGCAAGAGAGAGAGAAAAAGAGAGAAAGAGAGAAAGTGAGAAAGCAAGCTGCCAGGTCTGGGACTGGAACCATATGGGAGTCCAGTGCCCTTAACCATCAAGCCAGCTGCTGGCCCCCAATGACTTTCAATCATCATCTGCTTCAAGGGTTAAGAAGGTATTCTGTTTGGGGTTTTTTATATCTTTATTTATTGAATTTTTTTTTGGCTAAATATTTGAAGAGGATTAGAGAAGTGTAATTTGAGGGAAAGATGCTAGTATTTTTTTCAGTCCATAATAGTATTTTTTCCTATCATAATAGGAGAACAGAACTCATCCCAATAATGTTAAAGAATGGTCTTATTCCCAAGGCCAGTAATAGAAACTAGAAATGACAGATCTCCAATCAAAAAAAAGTTTTTAATTCTCTAAAGGACCCACAGAAGCATTCATAAAGCAGTCTCAGCTTAAGCATGCTTCCAAGGTAACTTCAACACTATTCACTGAAAGTTGTTATTCAGATCTGACATTTTTCCCTGCTATTTTCTTTCTCTTCTCTAAACTCCACCCTCAAAGGGCCAGACACCCCTGTGATCCATCTGGTAGTGGGAATGTAGAGACACTAAGCAGAGAAAGAAAGAATTAGCCAAACAGACACATGGACCAATGGAACAGAATAGAGTCCCCAGAAATAAATTCCCATACAGTCAACTGATTTTTGACAAGGGGTACCAGTCAATTCAGGGGGAAAAGGAAAACCTCTTCAACAAATGGTGCTGGAAAAACTGGATTTCCACTTGCAGAAAGATGAATCTGAACCCCTACCTCTCATCTCTGATGAAATCAAGTCAAGGTGGATCAAAGACCTAAACTATAAAACTGCTCCTGGAGAATACGGGGGAAACTCTGGGAGACATTGGAGTAGGCAAAGCCTTCTTAAATAAGACCCCCAAAGCACAGTCGATAATTCCCAAAATAGACGAGTGGGATTACATCAGACTAAGAAATTTCTGCATGGCAAAAGACACAGTAATTAGTGTGAATCGACAGACCTCAGAATGGGAAAATATTTTTGTAAACTATGCATCCGATAAGAGACTGATAACTAGAATACACAAGGAACTCAAGCAGCTGTTCCAAAAAGAGACAATCAATCCTATTAAAAGACGGGAGAATGAGTTAGAAAAAAAACACTCTCTAAAAACAATAAGTGCTGGAGGGGGTGTGGTGAAAGGGGAACTCTCTTTTACACTGCTGGTGGGAATGTAAATTGGTCCAGCCACTGTGGAG
This sequence comes from Tupaia tana, assembly GCA_026018925.1. Classification (NCBI taxonomy): domain Eukaryota; kingdom Metazoa; phylum Chordata; class Mammalia; order Scandentia; family Tupaiidae; genus Tupaia; species Tupaia tana. The sequence continues at coordinate 52,146,915 of JAKSZU010000006.1, read as the reverse complement.
AACAATTTGGAGATTCCTCAAAAATCTACAAATAGAACTACCATATGATCTAGCAATCCCACTCCTTGGTATCTACCCAAAGGATAGGAGAATACTTAATTGGAAAAGTGCTTGCACATCGATGTTTATTGCGTCACTATTCACAATTGCTAAGTCAACCCAAATACCCACGAACAGATGAATGGATAGAAATACTGTGGCTCATATACTCTATGAAATACTATTTAGCCATAAAAAAGCAATGAAGACCTGGCTTTTGACAGGAAGTGGATGAATATGGAAGATTTACTGCTGAGTGAAGAAGCCAGGCTATGAAGGAGAGGCATTGTATGTCCCCACTTAATATATACCAAGTGTCCACACTCTGTGACTGAAACAGATTGACTAAAAGATATAGAAATACAGTATATAGATGTGGGAACCAGCAGTTAGCGTAATGGCTATGTCGCTGGACTCCCACGTAGTCGACCGCGGTTCGCGTCTCGGACCCGGTGGCTTACAACTCACGCCGGGCGCATGTGCGTGCGTGCCCAAGATCCCGAGAGGAGAATGGAGGAGAAGGGATTGCGGCGTGACCATCCCCCCTGGGGGGTGATTTCTCGCTTTCTGTCTCTATGTCTCTCTCTGTCTGGCGAGCGCACGCGCCCTATAGCGAAAAACCTCTCAAAAAAAAAAAATACAGTATATAGATGTAAATACTAGTTATAGTGTGTGTGAAAGAGAAGGGTCTGAGAAAGGACACTTAGAAATAGGGAGGCAAAGCATTAATGGGACAAAGAAATGTGGTATTATCTGTTGAAGATAATTTATAGTTTTATCAACTGTACTAGGGATAAATGTTCACCTGTTAAAATATCCATTTTGTAAGCCAAATAATATGATTAAATGTATAAAAGAAAATGAAATAAAAAAATTTAATTTAAAAAATATTAAAAGAAAATTCATAAAGTATTTTTTTCTGTTTTCCTATGCAGAAATGAATCATGACTTTTTGGACAACCCAACAGGATTTCCAGCCTATGGCAGTACTTAGCTTCTAAGAGAGGGGAATGATAATACCTTGAATAATCTCAGAATTGTGATATTCCAATTACTAATTTGAACCAGAGTTTAGTTGTATCAGTTTATAACTGTGAATTACAGTATAAGTGTGAAGAGTTCTTTTCATTTTCTTCCAGAATGAATAGATTTCATCAATGGGTCAAGTCTTATCATTTGGCAATGGTGTCCTGGTAGACTGTAGCCTGACCCTGACCCAACTTAATAGGAAAAAAGCTGAGCTACACATGGAAGGGGTCCATATGGAGGAGTTGGAAGAACAGCCTTATAATGACCATGCCTGAATCCCTGCATTCTATACCTGAGATCCATGTACCTTTTTAGAACTAGTCTATAAAAGATGAAAAGTAGAAAGTAGGACTTCACTTCTCCTCTTCTAAGTTGTTATAAATAAATAAGAAATAAGAGTAGATGGGTGATTTTTCAGTCTAAGTGTGTCAATATATAAGATGTGTTATTATAGACATAGTAAATTTTGATGCCTTTTATTTGCATATTCCCATTAAGTTTTCTTTTTGAAATAAAGATGTAGTGGTATTACTTTTTCAGCTATGACAATACATAAACTTCGAGTGATTTCACTGGGCAAAAAGTTGTTAAAAATTGTGAAATTCTGCCTTGATAGCATTCCTATATATGAAAATAATTTATTTTAAGTGATTTATGTTCAATTATAATCCAAACGTGCCCAGATACATCTTGTTTATTAAATTTTTTCATTGATATTTCCCAGCAGATTTAGGATAATTTCACTCAGATTATATCCACATCTCAGTGAATACTCCATTTTATCTGAATCTAGGGAACACAAGAGAAAAAAAAATCTAAATCAAAGCTCTCTCATTTCTTCAGTGCAGTTCCCAAACTCAGTAACAAACTGAATTAATCAGTAAAAAAAAGAGTAGTATGTCGAACAGTTTAAATTTCTAGGATGATTGTTATTGCTTTTTATCTGTAACTTGGAATGCATTTTAAAATTGCACTTTAAATCACAGGATGCAATGGGCATGGCTGAAATAAAACATTTTTTAATTAATTTATTTTTATACATTCAATCATGTTATTTAGTTTACGAAGTGAACATTTCAATATGTGAACATTTCTCCCCAGTCCAGTTGATCAAAATATCTTCAATAGATAACACCACACCTCCTCGTCCCATCAATGCTCTGCCTTGACATGATGCCTCATTGCTTACCTCCTTTCTTTTGAATTTATAATTACACAAGGTAAATTATTGATGATACAGTTGGAAACAGACATACTATTAAATCCTAAGACTAATAGAGCTATGGTTTAGATTACACTTGGTTCTGATGAAACATAGTGAGAATTCAAACAGTATGAAAATGAACATTTACTGACAGCTTAACAAGGGTACATTAATAGGCAGTTATATTTTCCTCTAGTTTGGTCTTGAGGTCTTTCTCTGAATAATGGCCATAAACTATATTCTTGACCTGAGAGGGTTCCAGAAGATTTGTTCATGGATGTTTACAATCTACCTTCCATGGGTTACTTCTTTATCCAAGTGAAGGGACTAATGCCTAGATGTCTTGACAGGAAACTTGTCTATACTGGAAGATGCATTGTGGCTCTTATCTGGCTTGTGTCCAGTTTATTCCTGCCATGATAGCCACTCTCTACTAGCGTCCTGCCCTGAAAAGAGGAGAGGTTCTAATATGTTAGTCATGTGAGACATAGAGGAGATAGCAACATACACAAAATAACAGAAGTAGTTTATTACTCACAGATTCCAGACAAAAGAGGGAAGCATATGTACAGGACTGTTGGGAAACAGTGAGCTATATGAACATGCATGCTCATTCAGCAAGTGGAGAATAGGAAAGAGACCAAGGGACATATGGGTCAGCGCTTTTATCATGGTCCCGGGGTATTACCCAGGCAGGTTTCCCTTGGGGAGTTCTAACTAGTGGATTTGGTGCAAGCTGGCCCAAGTTCTGTTGGGTCACAATGTAATCGAGGTATGGTTCTAGCAGCATGTTTTCATAGTCTGTATGAGGTATGGGGGTTAGCAGGGTGAGTCAAGAAGGTTGTTTTTCAGAGGGAGGTGTCACTAGGAGGTGATTACATAATGCACATATCTGGATTAACCACAGTGAGGAACTAGGAGGAAATGAAGTGCAAACTGTGTCAAGGGTAACCAAGATATGCTTCTGGTATAAGAAACTTAAACTTAGATTCAGAATGAATATCAAATCAACATAAAATGATAGGATTTCAATAAAGCATTGCTTTGTTTTTATATTTAGGTGATAATTAATACCCTAACTTCTTTCAACAAGGAAAAATGTCAAATACCTACTATGTGCAAGATGTTTTACTACCAAAGTCAGGCATTTATTAAGATTATACTTTAGACTTACTTATGAAAGGGTACCTTTTAGGTTAATTATCTCATCATAATGGTGAAGTTGTCGAGCATTTTTTGAACAGTGATTGACTCAATATAGAATATGGAACATAACAGACTGAACAAATTCCCTAGAAATGTAAACATCTGGGTCTAAAAGAGAAAGGAAAACAACATAGATGATAGCCTTCAAAAATGTTTACTTTGCATGTTACAGAGAAAGATCTAGAGCAACTTAGGGGAGCAGGAGAAATTTGTGTAACTCAAATGAGCTTTCTTTAATGGTGTGAAGAAATAATAAAGGAAAATAACCACATGTGACTGAATTTTTATGTTTGTTAATGAACAAGCTCAAATCATAAGGCCTCAAAAACTCAAATATCTAAGAAAAGGCAATATTTGAGGAGAGTTACTAATACAGAATATAATCCTCTTCTTAAGGTATCTGAAAGCAAGGACAGGGATTGAAAGAGTCGATGACTGCTTTAGATCAAGATTCTTTGAGGATGATTTCCACCTGACAAATACTCTTAACAGAATATAGGAATCGAAATGTTTTTTTTTTTAATGTTTCAGGGAAGATAATATATCTGTAAAATTGCCTTGGCTTTTTAAACTTGGAATTATGAGAGAAAAACAGCCAAACGTTTTTTTGTGTGATTTTCTAACTTCATATTTTATGTAATATACAATAGGATCTTTAATATAGAGAGTTTAAGGTTAGTGAAGAACTCTTATGCTTACAAAAGCATAGCTATCATTATGATGAAATTGCTATTCCTCCTTTTAGGCAGGCATGTGTCTTCATTAGAAACTTCTCCAGATTTTTTTTTTCCATTATCCTGGAAATGAATGGCTAGTCTATGGATTTCTTCACTGACCCATTCTCCAGGGCAAGTTGGCTTCTGAATGGGTATTAATTTTATGATAATGATTAATTCAAACTCTAGAGAATGTCTGTTCTTTCTGTCTGCAATTCCTTGAACATCAACATTTAATTTGAGTAATAACCAATAATATTGATTTAATTTAGAGCAGTTGTCACCAACCTTCCCAGCATGTGGAACCCACCTTCTGCAAGCCAATCCCTGCACAGATGGCAGCAGAGATTGGGGGAGAGGTGTTGTCCCAGCATGCTCCCATACCACGTGCTCCATGTATCACATTTCTACCACTACCACATTGCAATATATAATGAAACACTTAAACAACCATAAGTTTTGTGCTCCCATGAGAATCCAGTACCATGGCTGGATTCTGTGGAAGAGATTCTAATTCCTCCTAGTGGGATAAATTTAATCCTCTTGGAATAAAATAAGCACAGAATCATTCATACATTCTGATATGCCGCATGTGTGCATGCATCCCCAAGATCCTGAGAGGAGAATGAAGAAGGGATTGCAGCATGACCATCCCCCTAGGGAGTGAGTTCTTGCTTTCTGTCTCTGTCTTTCCAGTAGTACACACAGCCTATAGCAAAAATCTCTCTCAAAAACAAACAAACAAACAAAAGCAAAAAACACCCAATCCTCCCTACCCCTATAGGTTTTGGTAGCTTATGGGGTGCTATTTAACCATTTCAAACTCATTTTCCCATAAAATGCACTTATTTATTGAAATTCTTTAAAAATTTCAATCAAATTGACTTCTCAGTTACTTCAATAACTTGTTAGTAACTGGGCAGTTTCACCAAAATACTGAAAATGGTTTGAGGCTATAAACACAGAATTAAGAAGTATGTATACTGAAGAAATGGGATAAGTTCATGAAGAGCCAGAGTTTTATATTCTTACTGAATTTTTATTCCTATTGTAAGCTAAGCAGTCTTTCTTATTTAGTTCCAGATATCTGAGTTATTTCACAGTGGGTATCATTTCTTAGCTAATTAAAACTTAGACTACCTTTATGAACTCCAACGCAGTTGCTAAGCCTGAAGGCTAACAATTGCCTCATCTTAACTACCAATCTCAACTAAGATTTCTCATTCAGTAGCAAAAAAAGAAAGAAAAAAGAAAAAAGAAAAGCCCAGTTACCAAAAAAACAGTAGGATTATTCCCTGTGTAATCAATTAGTCCACCCATATAATTAGTTACTTCTACCAAATAGTAACATGAAAATTTGATAGGCTTCATCTGTGGGGCAAAGAAAGTAATAAGAGAAATGCAGAGACAACATTCTGAAATTTCCCTTTGGGTTTGATTCAGCATACATCAGTGCCAAACTTACAGGTGTTGATACCAAGAAGCACAAATTCATTAAGCATAATTTCTTCCCTTGCCCACCTAGACTATTGCAGGTGTGATAATGACCATATGGCAAGCATCAAAATAGCAAAGGGCAAATAGGAGGCTTGACTAATGTTTAAAGTGGATTAACAGTCCTAAAGTGATGGGAAATAAAACTAACCTTTAGGAGGCTTCACAGGTTTTTTATTAGTTGGCAGTTACTATTGGAACAATAGTACATTTAATGGCTAAAGTTTTTGTTAAATCTTATGTCTTTCTAATATACAGTGTTCTTCATCAGGATATAAGTTTGGAAGATTTGGAACTTTAAGAATTCAATCTGGGAACCAGCAGTTAGCGTAATGGCTATGTCGCTGGACTCCCACGTAGTCGACCGCGGTTCGCTTCCCAGACCCGGTGGCTTAAAACTCACGCAGGGCGCGTGTGCGTGTGTGCCCAAGATCCCGAGAGGAGAATGGAGGAGAAGGGATTGTGGCGTGATCATCCCCCCTTGGGGGTGATTTCTCGCTTTCTCTCTCTCTGTCTCTCTCTGTCTGTCTGCAAGCGCACGCGCCCTATAGCGAAACCTCTCAAAAAAAAAAAAAAAAAAAAAAAAAAGAATTCAATCTGAAAGTAGACCTGTTGAAAAAATAAATTAATGAATATTCTGAGAACAGTTTACCAATATTATAAGCTTAAACTATTCAAAATTAATCTTCTAAAAGCGTATTATAGGTTAATAGTTAATGATCACAATGATCTGATTATAAGAATGTTGATTAATTTATTTTTAATAGCAAAACTTGGGAACAATACAAGAATTCAAAAGTAGCCAATTGAGGAACCAGCAGTGGCATAATGGCTATGTTGCTGGACTTCCATGTAGTCAACATTGGTTTAAGTCCCGGACCCAGTGGCTTAAACTCATGCTGGGCGTGTGTGCGTGCGTTCCTAAAATCCCAAGAGGAGAATGGAGAAAAATGGATTGTGGCGTGGTCATCCCCCCCAGTGGTTCATTTCTTGCTTTCTCTCTCTCTGTCTCTGTCTTTCTGGCGAGCACATGTGCCCTGTAGCAAAAACTTCTTAAAAAGTAGGCAATTGAGAAAATTAATTATACTACTTTAATATATGTGACTACAATATTGATAAAAGTCATGCAATGCCATGTTTAGTATTAAAGATGAATGTGTCCATATTTATGATTTGATAATTATACACTGCATCTATACTATGAAAAGCCATATTGTACCCCACAAAATAAAATAAGTTTAAGAAGTGTGGGGACCAGCAGACAGTGTGGCAGTTAAGGCACTGGATTCTCACATGGCCAATTGCCATTTGAATCCCAGACCTGGAAAAGTGAAAATCACACTGGACATGTGTGCATGTGTGTCCAGAATCCCAGGAGGACACTGGAGGAAAGGGGATTGCGTCATGGCCATTCCCACTCAAAGATGATTTCTCACTTTCCCTATCACTGCTTCTCTCTTGTGAGTGCATGCACCCTATGGCAAACACCTTAAAGAACAAAAAGATGTAATGATAGATAAATAGATGAATATAAAACTATTTGTGATCAATTATTTCTAGGAAAAACTGACACCTTGTCTTGCTGCCAGTATGCAAACCCTATGTCATATTCTACAACCAGGAGTGTGGGGGGAGCACTTAAAACTGAGATAAGCTCAAAATAAGAAATGCAAATGAAAAATGCAAGAAAGAAACATTAAGGGGCCAGCCAGTTCCACAGTGGTTAAAGCAGCTGGATCCCACATAGTCATCTGCATAGTTTGAGTCCTGGGCCCAAAAGCTTTAGAAATACGCTAGGTGTGCATGCATGTGTGCTCAAAATCTTGAAAGGAGGAGAACTGAAGAAGAGTCTATAAAGTGGCTATTTCACAAACTTGGGGGGAAGGATGCTGTCTCACTTTTCCTCTCTCTCTCGCTTTCTTTCTCTCTCTGTCACTGGCAAGTGTATACACCCTTTGGCAAATTTTGAAAAATTAAGCATTTTTGTTAGTGACTTCTCAATAATTTTGCAAGACCATTATCTGTATACACATGAAAATACTTTCAGATAGGATAATTATGTGAGAAAATTGCTGTTTTCTATCATAAAATTATTTTTTTAGAGGGATTTTTTCCATAGAGTGTGTACACTTGCCAGAGAGAAAGACAGAAAGTGAGAATGGGGATGGCCTTGCCTTCTCCTCTGTTCTCTTAGAATTTTGGGCACATGTATGCACATGCACAGCATGAGTTTGAAGCTGCCGGATCTGAGACTTAAATCATGGTTGACCTTGTGAGATTCCAGTGACATAACCATTATGCCATTTGCTGGTCCCCAAATAATTATAAACTTAGGGAATTTGACATCATACATATTTATTTTTTCCATTGTATTTCTATATGTTACTTTTTTTTGGAGCCAGTCCTTATAAAGTCTGACCTTTTTCTAAAACTTTATTCTAAACTTCACTTTTTTTCTAAATGCTTTTGTCTTTGACTCTTTTTTGATGATTGTAAACATATAAAAAAAGTCTAGTGAAAACCATCAGAACATTTAATCATTTTATTGAATGGACAGAACTCAACAGGTTATGTACAAGTTGCTAGTTGCTACTATGACAAATTTCCCCAAATTTAGTGGCTAAAACAAGACAAATTTTATCATAAGATTTTGGAGATCAGAAATTCTAAGATCAAAATGCTGTCAAGGCTGTATTCTCTCTGGAGACCATGGCAGAGAATTTCTTTCAGTATATTTTCTCACTTCTAGAGAATGCCTGCATTCCTTGGTTCATGGCCCCAACTCTGACCTTCGCTTCTATCCTGTCTTATCTGAATCTGGCCTTCCTGTCTCCCTCTTAGAAGGACTCCCATAATTACATTGCACTAAGTTAGATAATCCAGGATATTCTTTATTACCTCAAGTACCTTAACATCACAACTGCAAACTCTTTTTTTATGTGTCAGATAACATAGTCACAGATAATATTGAAGAATCATTATTCTCTGAGTCATACACTCTGCCTCGCAAAGATTTATGTTTATCTCCATTTACCATGTTCCAAGATTTCACAAAACCTTGCTCCATTTCAGCACCAAATTTCATCACAAGTATAAAATCTAAATATTCTAAGTTAGATGTGCTTAGTTTCTGAGTATAATTGGTCCTGGGGCAAAATTTCTATATGTATGCCTGTGAGACTAGAAAGCAAGTTATCTGTTCCTAAAATATAATAATGGAACAGGTATAGGGTAACATTTATAGGAATTCCTGTTTAAAAAGTACAAAAATGAAAAATAAATGTTACTATGCTGGGAATGTAAAATGGTACTCCTACTTTGGAAGACAGTTTGGCAGTTTCTTAAAAAATTAGACATACTCTGACTATATGATTCAGCAATCATGTTTTTTGATGGTTACCCAAAGGAGCTAAAAACTGAAAGCCACACAAAAAGCTGCATGTGAATGTTTATAGAAACTTTATTTATAATTGCCAAAACTTGAAGAGAAAACTTGAAGAGAACCACAATGCCCTTTAATAGATGAATGGGTAAATAAACTGGTACCTTCAAACAATGGAATATTATTCAGTTTAAAATAAAATAAACTATAAAGCCATGAAAAGCATAGGAGAAACTTAAGTGTGTATTACTAGGTGAGAGAAGCCAACCCAAAAGAGACTATGTCCTGTGTAATTCCAGTGTGTATTTGACTCTCTGTGAAAGGTAATAAGATGGAGACAGTGAAAAGTTCAGTGGTTGTCAAGGGTTATGGAGGAGGAAGGCATGAATAAGCAAAACGGAGGACTTTTAGCGCAGTAAAACTACTCTGTATGACACCGTAATGGGAGACACATGTCATTTTACATTCTGCTAAATATGTGGAATGTACAACACAAGCGTAAACCCTAATATAAACTCTGGACTCTGGTAATGATGAGTCAATATATTATGTCCATCAGTTATAAAAAATGTACCACTCCAATGAGGCACGTTGATAATGGTAGAGGCTATGATGTTAGGGCAAGAGATACATGAGAAGTCTCTGTGAACCTAAAAGAGCACTAGAAAGTAATGTCCTGTCAGAGTCTAGGAAAGGCTTGCTAGTATTTATTGGATATTTAACAAGTTCAAGATCGTTTCCATCCCACAGATGAGAAATCTGAGACTTGGAAAGGGCAGAGCAAGGATGCCAGGCCCAGTAAACCTGGCTCCAAATGCTCTTTACAGCCTTTAATCTTCAGTAGTCTTGTAGAAGGTTCTAGGCAATGGGTCAAGACCTGACAGCAGTACAATGCTCCCAGACACTGCTGTCGTTGCTAGTGTAGCACTACTTGTTTCAGCAGTAGCACTGAGTCAGCAGGATACGTGCACTATGTACAGTAGAAGTAGGATAGGAGGTGGTTCTCACCTTATGTCAGGCGGTAAGCAATGCCGTTGTATTGTCTGTGAGGTTTGAAATAACCTAATTAAAGGAGATATACAAATTGATAAAAGACAACACTTTTTGGGATTTAAAACAAATATAACCAAGTATTAGAACATGTGCCTACAGAATAATGGATGGTCTCTTAGTTCACCATTGTGTTGCTAACAGAAATTATTTGGGACTGAGTGATTTCTAAAGACATAGAAGTTTATTTGACTCATAATTCCGTGGTTGGAAAGCCCAAAGGCATAGACTGGCATTAGGCTGGCCAACATCACAACATAGCTGACAGAAGCAGAGAGGATAGTAGGTGCATGCAGACAGAGCAAGTATGGGCAGCCATCTTCCTTTTATAACAACCCATTCTCATAAAGACCAACCCCTTTCTATGAGAGCTAAAAACCGTTCGGTCTCTCATGATGACTCAGGGACGTGGGTGCACGAGTGATTAGGTCTAGCACCCACCATGGGACATGGGTTATTGTCCACAGCTCAGAAAGAATTAGCACACAGATGTAGTTAAGTAAGTGGAGGTTTATTAGGAGTGAGAAAGAAGAACAGTGCTCTCAAGCAGAGAGGTTCTGCATGAGTTGCCAAAGAGAAACTGAAGCAAGAAATTTTTTATTTGGATCAGAGAGGCTTTGTTGGGGCTTCTTGTACATTAATTCCCCTCATGGTGGGGGTCACATGCTAGATGGGTCCAGTTATTTTTCCTTAATTTCGGAGTGGGTATGACGGTCAGAAGATTCTCTTTGCCTAAAAGCTTTAGACCATAAAAGACCATTACCTTCTTCCTGGAATGTAGTGGGACCAGGAAAAAAGCCTTTGTTTTAGGTCAATCATTAAGTCCCTGCTATAAGCTGCTGCTTGTGCAGCTGTGAGCTGTACTGTCTCCATCTTAAAACTTAAAGAGGAGCTCTGGAATGAGCTTTGTATGGCAAAACCTGAAGCTTTATAAGGTCTTTTTTACAAGGAAGTATTGGTTAATAGTCACAAAAATCTTATATTATTTAGGATTGTGGTATGGGTGTAATTTTGGTCCCCTGGTACCAATAATTTTCTCGGATATCATTCTCCATGTATTTTGGTCTTATCTCAGTTTCTATCCAGTCCAGGTGGGCTTTCCGAAAGATTCTGGAGTTAAGAAATTAGAAGGCCCTGGACTTGACTCTAATCATTATTTTGTGTGTCCATAATGGTTTGGTCTGGAAAGGCAAGGGTTAGGGAAGAGAGGGATATAAATTTTCAAAGAACAGGACTCAACTGGCTGACTCTAAGTAACCTCCTTTTTGTCGGCATTCCATTATGGCTACCCTAATCCCTAACTGCCTACTAAGTCTCTCCCTCAGTGAGACCATTACTTTAGTAATGGCTTCTGCAACATTTCCTGTGCTTGAATTCTTTCTTAGAAAATTTGTTTCTTTCCTTAATCTACTGAGGAAGTGAAATCCCACACTTGAGGCCTTGGTGCCTAACTTTTGGTTGTTACTCTTAAACATTCTCTGTGATACAATTCCCTAGAGAGGACTTATCCTAACTGTATGGATGTATATGCTTCGTTTAGCCTAAACTTTGCTTAGCTGTCCTCTCCTTCCACAGACTGATTTTCTAAGTTTAGACTTTTTGTGGGAACGGTAATATTGTTGCTCCCCATTTCTTTGAAAATCCAACTTTTTTGTTGTAATTTGTTTCATGTTCCATCATCTAGTTCTCCTTTAGCTCTACATAAGATCCCTGGAACTAGTCAGGTTCCATTCTGCTATGTCCAATGTACACACATCTTGAAGCATTCATTTGACAAGAATGAAAGTGCTCTCTCTGGACTCCTACTGCCTGAAACTTGAGATTATGTATTTATGCCTATGACTCCTTGTTTTTTACATATCTACCCCTTCCAATATCTACTTGCTCACAAATGCAAATAACATGGAATATTTAAAGCTTCCATAGTGTAGGATTTCTATCTGATCACATGATTCCAGCCAGATGGTAGCCTGAGCCCATTCTTCAATTACGACTTTAGTTGTAAACACATCCTTCTTGAGAATGTTTTGATCTCAGCTGATGACTATGAAAGATTGAAATATTTAACTCTCAGTGTTCAGTCTTTAATCCTAGCCTATAGAAGCTACATAATTTTCTTTAGCTCTTTGACTATCTAGTCTCTTTTGGGTTATTAACTACTATACTAAACAACTTCTTTCCTTCATATTCTAGTATTATTCCCTTCTCCCACCCCATCTGAATGGCACACATTTGTACTTTTATCTGTTGATTTTGAGACCTGAGCTGTAATTAAGGAAGCATTGAGTCAATTAGCATATTTAAGCACATTCACTGGTCTACCTTTCTATCATATTATTATCATCAATCATTTAGTTTTGTTAACCTTTTACTCTGTGGCAGGCACTGGGTATTTATCAGAAATAATAGCATTACCACAAGACCTTACCCTACTTGATGATATGAAGAGCATGAGCTGATTTGTATATTAGCAGAAAATAATTAATTTAGTGATTCCACATGTCTGCCCCTGTTATGTGATATTCTAGAGGACAAAGTCAAAGAAAAAGCAGAGGCAAACTGATAAAAATTCATGAACCTGATGACTCCTTTCATACCTGGAGCTTATTGCTATATATCACATACCATCAAGTTTTATGCCAGAAAGAAGTATGGTTTCTGAAAATATGTCAAGTTCATTTTCCAAAGCACAGACCCAACATTATTAAAAATCAGAAATTCATCGTGACTCCCATTCTGCAGAGATGAGAGAATAATGTAACTCAGCAAAATTCTGAATTTGACAGCTTTTGGGGGTGCAAGTTAATTTAAAACAAAATCTCATTTGACACAAGTCAGAATAGTATATTTCAAGCCCTGGTGAGTTCATATGCCTGAGGCATCAATATGTCTGGTGACATGCAACTTAGAAACCACACCAAAAACATGAACATTTTTAGTGTATATGTGCAGAGTCCTTCTCCAGATGAACGATGCTTCTCAACCCAGATTGTCCTCTTCTGGCACTGTCCAGGCAGAGGTTGGTCATATGATTGAATGGCATTTGGAATTCATAGCCCTACATAATTATCCAAGTATTTAAGGAATGGCAACCGTTGACTAGGCTCTGGAGTACTATGGTGAACAAGACAGGCATAGATTGTTTTTCCATGGACTCCAGTGCAAGAAAGAGAATATTGAAATGAAAAACCATGCAAAAATACTGTCAAATGGTGATGAGGCTATAGAATTAATAAGCAAAGTGTCTCAGAAAGCAAATGATGGGGCTACTTGAATAGAGTAACAGGGAGATCTCTCAGAACAGGGCACTCAAGTCAAGGGTAAGAGAAAGAGGAAGAGGGCTGTAGATGGAAGAAACAGTATTTAAATCATTTGGGATAATTCCCAAAGGTAAATGACCCAAAAAGAGCACAAACTCATTAGCTACAAGTGCTTACAGTTTCTGATTTTCTGTGTGTATGCATGTATGTGTGGTTTATGTTGAGACACTAATAGTGTCAGGTGTTTCACATGTCTAACTCACTGAAAACATTAACCTATAAAACAGATTCAAAATGAATACTGTAGAATTAAGATGCTAATAGAGTTTCAGTGTTTTGGAGAGCGTAAGTCTTGGAGTCAAGTTCAGAGTGTCTTTTTGGTCATCAGAAAAGTTATGACACATTTTTGCATAGGAAAATATGTCATGACTTTTCTAACAACCCAGTATTTAACTATACCTATTAATGTGTTGACTCTATCAATTAAAACATATAATAAATGACAAAATCACCTTGTCTCCTGTGGAGAGTGGCCATTCTGAACAGACATAGTAACCTTTAGACATATGCAGAAATGTGGTTTGTTAGCTTCATTTGCATAGTGATGAAAGCTTTAACATACAAATATGCTAACAGCTGATACTGCAAAGCAATACCTGTCTAAGGAAGCCACATGTGTCATTCAGATTTCATTCAAAAGATCAGAAGAAACCAAATGGTGCCCATCATTTTCACATGATCAGCTGATTAACATCTGAAAACAACTGTCTTTTCATTCCATTTCCTCTTCCTCCACTTTCTGCCCTATAAAATAATAAACCTGAGGCTAGTTCGAAGTTACGACTTTCTCCATCAGAAAAGTTGGGCATACCTGATCGATCCTCACTGTTCTATACTTACATGTCTTTGTGTGCTTGTTTTTATGTTTATTTCTAATCCACAGCTCCCTGCCACCCATAACAACGTTTTCTGCCAAGCAGGTCCTGGCAAATGGCACCCAAAGGTGTGGCCTGAGTGTGGGGCAAAGAGTCAGGTGAGTCGACCGTCCTTGAGACAGGCAAGAGATAATTGAGTGAGGTAAGGAATCTATAGAGTAAAATACAGAATAAATAGAGTAAAAGAAAGAGATAACTGTGTAGAAGAAGATAAGAAAATAAAATAAGGAGACAATAGAGCAAGAGAAGGAGTGGATTCAATTATTGGCAGATGTAAAACAAGGGGATATAATTATCTAAAGAGAGATATGTATGTCTAAATATTGTCTTATATGTTAAAAAGCTAGGGGCAATAAAGTTAGTAACAAGCAGTTACATCAGTTCCTGAATTTTGTACAGTAAACATGCCCTCGGTTCCCAGAGCAAGAAACAGTTTATGAGGAGACCAGGGACAAGGTCAGAGAACAAATCAGAGAATGATATACAACAGAGGGTCCTAGCAGGATTCCCATTTTGCCTTCTCCCTATAGAATTTAATTATGGAGTGCTTTGAGTGCTTTCTGTCTCTCTGTCTCTCTCTGTCTTTCTGGCAAGTGCACACACCCTATAGCAAAAACCTCTAAAAAAAAAAAAAGAGTCCTCCAGAAGAACCTGGAGCTGGCTTAGTAATTCTAAAAAACACCCTGGAGGGGGTTACTTCCCTCCTACCTAAGAAATAAGAGTCTGTAACTAAAGACAAGGGCAGAAAAGTGGGACTTGATCATGAAAATGACAGTCTTTTGAAGTTAAACAGACTTAAGATCATGGATTCTGAAGTAGCTGCAGGGTAGGAGGAGAAGAGCCACTGCCCTTTGGCCTAGTGCTCCCCTACTGCAGCCCACTGCTTCCCAGTCAAAACCTGCTTGAATATCAAATGGCCTTAGGACAGAAAGAACAACTCCCATTTTAACCCCCCTTCTAGAGAGCTTTGCATTGCATGGCATATAGAGAAAAGGAAACTTTGGGATTTAAATTATGTCTGGTTATAGAGGCTCATGATCCTGACAGTCCAGGACAAAATCAGTGTAAGCATGAACCAATTCCTTTAAACCTCTGAAAGAATTAATAGTGGCTTGTATGCAATATGGTCCCAGGGCACCATATTAGAGATGTGGTATTAGAGAAGGTTACTCAATCTGTATTTACTCCTAATTGTTTGCCTCTCTCTACACAGGTATAGATACACTCTGAACTCCTTCTGAACATGTTAATATTATTCTTAAATTAATTAAATTAGAAAGTTTCAACATACTAATCTTACTAAAAGTTCCTTTTTGCCTTCCACAGTCCCCACCTGTAGCTTCCCCTTGGGATATTCTGTGTATCCACAGAGCTTCCAGTAGACACTGTGTAGTCCTAACGTTCTGTTGTATAAAAACTGCCCAGCCCCCCTACACAAAAAAATTTTAAAAATGGGAAATAATTATTTGGAAAACAACAATAATCAATTACTTATATAACTACATAGATAAGTAATTTCTGATATATCACTTTTAGAACTCTGTTTTTATTTATTTATTTATGAGAGGTTTTTTTCTATAGGACATGTGTGCTCACCAGAAAGACAGAGAGAGACAGAGACAGAAAGCAAGAAATCACCCCCCAGGGGAGATAGCCATGCCACAATTTCTTCTCCTCCATTCTCCTCTCAGGATCTTGGGCACACACACACACGCCCTGTGTGAGCTTAAGCCACTGGGTCCAGGACATGAACTGTGGTTGACTACATGAGAATCCAGCAACATAGCCATCACATCAACTGCTGGTCCCTTAGAACTCTGGTTTTATGAGAAAGAAAATGTCCAGGATTGGTGTTATGTAAAAACCAGGTATAAATGCTTGTGAACCAACGTAATTTTTGCTTACTACTTACTAACAATAGCAGGCATTTTAAGTAGATGTAATCTCTTGCCCTAGACTCACAAATGACCAAGGACAATGTGATTATTGCTATTTCCTTATTCCCCAATTGGTTGTCACTACCCTTATCTTATTATACAGTTTCCTTGTGCTACTACATTTGTTTTTTCCCAAAGTAGTCTCACCTCAGCCCATTCCAAGTGCTCTAGTGGTACTCACTGTTTAATTATGCATTGGATACCCAATTAAATATCGACAAACAAATCACTGTCCATTTGCAAGAGCTGGGAATTACCATAGACAGCTTTTTCTTTACCAAGAAAACAGGTTTTTACAGTGCAGCCACAAAATCATTTGAGATGTCATGCTTCATTTTCAACATATCTGTGTAACTCCTTTGCCATTTAATGACATGCCCTGGAACTGGATTTCTATACAAAACCATCTCCATAGGGTATGGTTTGCAAAATAGTTTTCTACATTCTTTTGATCTTTCTTTTTTTTTTTTTTGGAGAGGTTTTTTGCTATAGGGCATGTGAGCTTGCCAGACAGACAGAGACAGAGAGACAGAAAGCGAGAAATCACCCCCCGGGGGGATGGCCACGCTGCAATCCAGTCTTCTCTTGGGATCTTGGGCACACACGCACACACGCCTGGCGTGAGTTCAAGCCACCGGATCCAGTCCAGTGACATAGCCATTATGCTAACTGCTGGTCCCCCATTCTTTTGATCTTTCTGATTGAGCCTCTAACATTTTAGATCAACTTAAAGGTACTAATTCTTTTGATATGCTTCATTACTCCTTATGGTATTTCTTGGAAATTATTGTGTCAGTAATTTTGCTTATATTCATTTTACTACTAGTCTGCATAGAGCTCTGTGCAGCAGCCATTCAGCTCCATAGACTCAAATTAGAAAAAGAAAAAGTAGGTAATGAGAGCAGCCATTCTGAGCAAACATGGAGACCTTTAGACATATGCAAAATTGCAGTTCTGAGCTTCATTTGCATAGCAATGAAAGTATTAACATACGAATATGCTAACTGCAGATACTGCAAGGCAGTATCTGTCTAGGGAAGCCACATGTGTTATTCAGATTTTGCCCCAAAAGATCAGAGGAAACTGAATATGCAGTCAACTGTCATTTTTGCATCATCAGCCGATTTACATCTGAAAACAACTGGCTTTGCATTCCATTTCCTCTTTTCCCATTTTCTGCCCTATAAAATAATAAACTGAAGCTAGTTCAAGGTTGTGACTTTCTCCATCAAAGGAGTCAGCTCACCTGATCCTTGATTTTCTATACTTGGATTTTTTTTTTTTTATTTCTAATCCACAGTCCCCCCAATCAGATAAACACATTCTGCCTAGAAGGACCCAGCACTCTCCAAATCTGAATATACTCAACTATAAAGCAAGGAAGTAATCAAATGAGGTAATAATAAAACCTTTTTAAGTTAGGAAGTATTACTCTTGTATTTAAACAATAAGTGGTAGAAAACATTCTAAACTAATATATTGACAGTTATGTTCCAAATCAATACCAACATCTAATCTCAGTCTAGCTATTATGAACACAAAGGATATTATTTTATAGTCCTTTAGTCAGCTATTTATCAGTAGCAATAATTATACCCAGTATTTTATCAAGAGCTTACTCTGCCTGACACTCTGCTAATCATTTTTTTAAAGTATTTCCCTGCAACTCTCATAACAATCCCATGAGTAGAAACTTTTAATATTATAAAAATGAGAAAATTGAGAAACACAAATGAAAACATGGCAAACCCTTCCAGGACACTTATGTGTCAGGTATTATTCTAAAACTATATTCTTATTTTACACACACACACACACACACACACATACACATATTTATAGCTTCCTCACATCAACACTATAGGGATACACTGTTAATATCGTTATCCTCATTTTTACAGAAGAGGCATCCAAAAACAAGGTTAAGTAACTTGTACTAATGTTACATAGTAAGTGGCAGAGCTTGCTTAAACCCAAGTGGTCTGGCTCTAGAGACCACACTCTCAACCACTATTACAATACAGATATACATGTTATCTCTTAGAAATGTCGGGTCACCAGCCCAAGTCATGAAGCTAGTAAGAAGGCATCACCATACTTAAGTACTCATGTGATTTGATTCCAGAGCACATGTTCATAATTGCTTACTCCATTAGAGATGATTGGAAGCAATTGGTCCTACACAGTCCATGGTGGCATGTGGGAAGCTTCAGGACATTGAATGAGGAATGCCAGAATTAGGGAGAAAGGCACCTGTAACCAATCTCTATGTCAGTAGAGAAAGAAACATAAATAAGAGATGGAAAGTAGTTTGTTCTCCTTAAGTTCTCCTATTCCATCTCTTGGAATTTCTTTCTGTCTTCTGTGTTTCTTCCAGCTATGCTGCTGTGAAGACTACTGCTGAAGGTATCCATCTAAAATCTTTCTCTAATGCAGTGGTTTTTCAAAGCACATATATACAAAGTGAAGTGCAGTGTGCTTTTCAAAGCATTTATGGACAGTGTGTAGTCATCAACTCAAAAAACATAAACATATCCACCATTTCCAACTTTTCTCATTGTGTTATACAAAGCAGACTCCTGTGTTCAAGCCAATTGTTGCCCTTTACAAATTCTTGCTTTTCTTCTCTTGACACCAAAGTCTTCAATGTCAGACTTTCCTGTTTCATTTTCTCTTTCTGCCTTAAACTACACTGACATAAGTGATTGGCAGGAGGGATTTTATGTCAACAGCTGTGACTCTATTAGAAATTTACAAAAAGAATCAGCTTTGCTTGTTTATCATTTCCTACTGGCAGGATGCAGGGTCTGGCCCTCCCCTCTCCTGGGCTGCAGGGCTGTCATCACTGCTGTAAAGAAATCTTTTGTTTTCTTTCAGCAACAGAAGCAATGTCTCCTGCTTTGCTTTTAAAGGCTTCTGATCTGACAGCAGCTTTGTGGCACCCTATCTACATCAGCATATTTTTTTTGCAACCTAGTACTTTCTTACCCAAGGCAATAAAATATGTATTTTTTTTTACTCATGATAGCACATGTACCTACATGAGAAAGAGACAGAGAGACAGAAGCATCCTCTTAGAGTCTGATCATACTGCAGTCCCCTTCCCCTAGCCCTCTAGCTTGTCAGGATCTTGAACACCCTTGGGCATGTGGTCAGCCAGGCCTGTGATCTGAACCAAGGTCAGACATGTGCTTCCAACCCTGCAGTTTGGCACACTACTTACTATGCAACAGAAGCCAGATCAAAATATTATTAAATGTATAGGCAAAGATTTCAGATCCCTGTGTTAAATCTCTTATCTCTTCCCTTCTAGCTCTGTGGCATTAAATAGGTTATTTAACCATTTTAAGAAATGAATAATAGAATTTATCTCATCAGTGATTAAAAAGACTTAATCTATGAAAACTACTTAGAACGATTCATGACATTCACTTAGAGCTAATGGGATGCTAATACCACATAAAATTCCCTGTATTTGGTCAGCTAAAACAAACAAACAAAAAAATTGTTTGAAGAAGATGAAGTTGAAGAGTGAGGTGATTTATTTCAGTTTACTATTTTGAACAGTTTTCACTATGTTATACAAGACATACTACACAGCATATACTCAAAGCATAACATTTCATAAATTTAACCCCCAAATCTATGGTTACAATTATATCTATCATTTGAAAAACTGTTCTCATGACACTTTTTATAAAGATTTTTGTCATAGTGCATGTGCACCTGCAAGAGAGATACAGAGACAGAGAGTGAGAGGGAAAGTAAGAAATCACTCCCTAGGGGGATCCACAGTCCCTTCTCCTTAGTTCTCCTCCTGGGATTTTAGGTGTATATGCATATGTGCCTGGTTTGATTCTCAAGCTGTCAGGTACAGGACTCAAACTGAAGTTGACCATGTGGGAGTTCAGTGCCTTAACCACCAAGTCACCTGCTGGCCGCCTCATGCCACCTTTTTTTTTTTTTTTTTTTTTTTTTTTAGTTTCTTTCTTTCTTCTGAGTGTAAGAGTCACAGAGACCAAGAGACAGACACCCCCAGCAGTGTCTTTATGTGGCAATCCACCCCTAGCTTCAGTAAGCACTGGATCATGGGCACACATACCTATCGTGGTCAGGGAGGTCTTCAGATATGAAGCCGGAGCATTTTCAGTTGGGTCAGACTCACAGAGCATTGTGTAACTGCTGTGCCACTGTCTGACCCCTCAGCCACTTTCTATTTTTATTTTTAATTTCAAAACCATTCTTTATTCTCTCTATCCCAACAAAGTATACTGGCAGGACAAAAAGCAAACTGCCACTTAATATATGACACAAAGATGACATTCTTCATTTCAGAAGATGGCATGAGCTCAACATATTGTCCATGGAAGTATAAAAATAAATTTCTTGTCTTTCACTCCCTTCTTCCTATTGAAAGTTCTATGGCTGAATTAAAATTTGGTAAGAGGAGAAAAGATTTGCTCTTATCCCATTCCACTGCATCCTCCTCCCCTCCCACCCTGACTCATGCCTCCACGATCAAATTCCCCTCTTCCCTTGCCCCAGTTATCAGGCCCCCTCATGCTCTCATTCTCTCCTGGTCTGGAAAATCCTCCCACCTCCTGCCCATGCTACTGTGGTGGTCCTGTCAGAATGAACTCTGCTGCTCATAGCTGCTGCTTTGTTGGTTAAACTGACTTGGAGCCTCACTGTAGGACTCAGTTTGGGTTGGAGTAACTAGTGGGAGCTGCTTTGTTGACTATAGCTACTCTGCTATCCATAGCTGCTTAGTTGCCCGTAGGTGTTCTGCTGAGAGTATGTGCTCTGATCATATTGCTCTGATCATAACTAGTTGGCTGGGTAGAGGAATAACTGGTAGGAGAATAGGTTGGAGGTTCAGTGACTGGCTGCATGGGGTAGCTCCTAGGTACCTGGGAAGAACTGTAGTTACTCTGTCCATATCCTACGCTGGGCTGGTTGTAGCCCTCTGTGCTAGATTGAGGTTAAGTAGTCTCAGCTGACTTGTTTTCATCTTCTGGTCTTGCAGGTGTGGTGGCTGCAGGCAGCTGCCCATAGGGTAAGCAGGTTGAGTGACATATGCAGACTGAGCATATGGGTGTTGGAAGCCTGGGTAGTGGTGGTGGTTTCATAAGAACCAGTGTCATACCCCTGGACAGCTGGATGTATGCCTGGGGGCAGCAGTTGGAATTGCTTAGGTGGTTTGCCCATAGGTTGCATTGCTCTGAGCCTAGGTATAGGTGACATCATTGGGCTGTCCAAAGGTTCCATAGCTTTGTTTCCCCTAAGCCTGGGTGGACTGTGCATGCGTATCCTTGAGTAGGTTGCATGGTGTAAGCACTGTAGCCCTGCTGGGCTGCAGCTTGGGCTGTAGGTACTATAATCCATGGACACCATTTTCTCTTCTTCCTCCTTATTCTCTTGTCCGTCTCCCTCTCATTTTCCCTTTCCTCAGCCACTTTGTGGCACAACTCTTTCTCTCTGCCACTGTCTATCCTGTCTCCAGCAACCACTGATGTGCTTATGTTCTTCATATATTAGTTTGTATGTTCTAGAAGTTTGTAAAATTAAGTCGTAATATTTTTGTCAGTTTTCTTTCATTCACATTTTAAAAATACTTATTTAATTTTACTTATTATTTAATTTGCTATAGGACCCATGTGCTCACCAAAGAGAGGGAGAAAAGAAAAGTGAGAAAGCCACCAGGTCCAGGACTTGAGCCACAGTCAACCATGTGTCAATCCAGCACCACAACCACCACTTCACATGTTTACCCATCATTCACATTTCTTTGTGTGGGCACATGAGAGAGCTTGTGGAAATTGTATATTATGAAAAAAATTATGCATGAATTTCAAAAGTTTTTGCACCACTATAAACTAACTTCATCAAAGTTCCTTAAACTTTTCAAAATGACCTTGTGTGTTTTCACTCCTCTTAGTTGAATAAATACCTAAAAATGTAATCGACATGTTGAAGTAACAAGCTACTTTTCCAGAGTTGAATGATTTTTAAATTTCCATTGGAGTACTTGAGAGTTAAAGTTGTCCCCACATCCTCACCAACACTTGGTATGCTAAGACTTTTTCATTCTAGCCATTAAAATGGATATGCATTAGCATCTTCTTTTGGTTTTAATTAATTTCCTCAATGACTAAAACATGTGAGACATTTTCATGTGCTTATTGGTCATCTAAATATCTTCTTTGACATGTGTTAATCACTTACAAATTTCTTTCTTTCATGTTTATTGGGGTTTGAGAGTCCTTAGTATAATCTAGTATAAACACTTTGTCAAATATTTATTGCAAGTATTTTCACTAGTCTGTGCCCTGCCTTTTCATTCTCTAATAACAAAACTAATTATTTTGAATAGAAAATATTTCTAATATAATAAATTGAAAAATATTTTTTCATATAGTTTATGATTTTGATGTTCTATTTATGAAATAGTTTTCCACACTCATAGTCCATGGTCACCAATAATTTCTCCTACTTTCTTTCTAATTGTTTTATAGTTGAACCTGTTCAGGTATATGATCCATTGTGAGTGCATTGTTGTACACAGCATGAGGGCTTTGTTTCTTTGTTTTTATTTTTGCATTTTGTTCAATACTATTTATTGAAAATAATTATCCTCTTCATCAAATTTCCTTGGATACTATGAAGAAAATAAATTGACCGTGTGTGTATGGTTCTACTTTTAAGTTATCTATTCTATTTCATATATATACATATACATATACATATATATATGAAATATATACATATTATATATTTATATGTAATTTGTACCAATATATCAGTACATTCATTGTTGTAGCTTTATGGTAAGCCTTGAAATCAGATTAAATTCTCCCAATTTGTTCTCTGTTTCAAGGTGTTTTGGATATTTTAGGTTTTCTTCATTTCAATATTAATTTAAAAATTTTGGAATTAGTCCTTTCTATAAAAACATATGCTGGTATTTTGTTTAGATTGTTTTTAATCAGGACATCTATTTGTGAAGAATTGACAGTAACACTGCTGAGTTTTCCAATTTGTCAATACAATGTAACTCACTTAATTTTTTCTTTCTTTTTTTTAACTTAGAAATATACTGTAGTTTTCAGCATATAGATCTTGACAGTTTTTAATCATTTGTCCCTAATTATTTTATAGTTGATGTAATTGTAAACCCTGTCTTTATTTCAATTTTTGATTCTTCATTGTTAGTACATAGAAAAAGAGTGACATTTGCATATTTATATTTCACCTTGCAGATGTTCTAAATTGACTACTTAATTTTGTAGCTTTTAGGCAGTTTACCTGTGGTTTTCTACATAGGCTATTATATCATCTATGCTATTTTTACATCTTCCTTGCCATTCTCTATGTCTTTTATTTCTCTTTCTTATTTTTTCTTTCCCTTCCTCTTTCCCTCCCATTCTTTTCTTCCTCTTTTCCCCCCTTTTGTCCTGTTGTTCTTTTTGTCTTATTGCACTGGATAATGCCTAGTAGTACTCTGTAGAAGAGTAGAAGTGGCAAAAGAAGTTATTTTGGCTTCTTCCCTAGTATTAGAGGAAAAGCATTATCTTTCACCGTTAAGGTGATGTGTTTTTTAGTTTTGTTTTTGCTGGAGAGTATGTGCGCTCATCAGAGACAGACAGGCAGAGCAAAAACTACCGTCACCTCCCTGCCCATGGGTAATGTTCACACAGCAATTTGTTCTCCTTTATCTCTTCTTTCTTTTGAGATTTTGGGCATGCACGCAGACACATATGGTGTGTTTCTGAAGCAGCTGGGTCCAGGACTCAAGTTGTGCAATCAACCGTGTGAGGTCTGGCTGCTTTAACTGGCAGGCCACAGAACTAAACCAAGGTGATGTTTAATAGTATGGTTTTTATAGATGCCTTTCATCTGGTTGAGCAAATTTCCTTCTATTCCTAATGCTTGAGAGTTTTCATCATAAATGGATGTTAGATTTTGCCAAATGCTTTTCCCGAATCTGTTAAGATGATCATATGAGGATTTTTGTTTTATTTTATTTAATACATGAATATGGTTAAAAATGAATTTTAAAATGTTAAACAAATTTTACTTATTGGAATATAACTTGATCAGAACGTTTTTTAAATACATTGATAGATCAGACTTGCTAAAATTTAGTTAAGAATTTTTGCATCTTAATTTATGAACAGATACAGTTTGGTAGTTTTCTTATAATTTTTTTATGGACTTTTTATCATGGTACTACTGGTCTTATAAAACTAGTTGGGAAGTATTTCTTTCTCTTCCATTTTCTGGAAAGGTTTGTGTGGAAGCAATATTTATTCTTCTACTTAACTATTTCATTTAATTCACCAGTGGAGGCTTTTGTGCCTAGAGATTTCTTTATAGAAATATTTTCAAATGCATATTCCATTTCCTTAGTAGATATTGGCAACAGTTTTTCATAAAATCCTCTCATTATTAATTTAATGTATAAAATCTGTAGTGATTATCATTTTTTTATTTCTAATATCAATATTTTGATTTTTCTGATTTCTCTGCCTCCAGGTTTAGTACTTTATGTATTCTTCCAAAGAACTAGCTTTTGGTTTTATTGCTTTTTCTCTTTTGTTTTTATGTTTTTCACTTCATTGTTTTCTGCTCCTTGTTGATAATTTGCTTCTCTTTCGTCAATTCCTCCTACATACTTTAATTTTAATTTATACTTCTTTTTTTTGGTTCTAAAGTTAGAAGCTTAGTCATTACTTTGTTTTTAAGAATTATTTTATTTATTTATTTTAATTTGACCAGAGAGTGACAGAGTGAGAGAATGAGAGAAAGAGAGATACAGAGAAAATGAGAGAGAGAATACAAGCCACCAGGTCCAGGACTTGAACTGTGGTCAACCATGTGGGAGTCCAGTGCCGTTAACCACCATGCCACCTGCTGGCCCTATTACTTTAAACTTTTCTACTTTTCGATAAAATAATCTACCAACATTTTTCTCTCAACGTTCTTTTAGCCACATATCATACATTTTATATGTTGCATTTTCTTTTAATTCAAAATACTATTTCCTTTTTAATCCTTTTAAAATCCATTAGCTACTAGTGTACATTCTATTTCATTTTAAAGTATTTTAAGATTTCTTGATAATGTATTTCCATTATGATTAGAGAATATACTTTGTCATACTTGAATCTTTTTTATATTATACAGTCTTATTTTATAATAGTATGGTCTATCCTACCAAGTGTTTTATGTGCATTCAAAAGGAATGTTCATTTTGCTGTGGTTTGATTTAGTGTAGTTCATTTTGGTTGATTGTGTTGTTGAAATGTATTATATCATTGTTGATTTTCTATCCACTTGCCCAATTAGTTACTTAGAAAAGGGTGTGGAAATTTGTGTCTTTAATTGTGGATCTATTTCTACTTGCAGTTCTACTAAGTTTTGCATTTTGTGTTCTAAAGCACTGTTATTGGCAGCATATATGTTTAAACTGTTAGTCCTTCTGATAAATTGGCACCTTTATCATTACAAAATTACCTTCTTTATTCCTGGTAAAATTTTTGTTATGAAGTGTACTCTGTATGCTATAAGATAGTAATTCTACTCTCCTTTGACTGTTTGTTTGTTATAGCTGTTTCCAGTATTTATTTATTTATTTATTTATTTGGAGAGGTTTTCGCTATAGGGCGCGTGCGCTCGCCAGACAGACAGAGAGAGACATAGAGACAGAAAGCGAGAAATCACCCCCCAGGAGGGATGGTCACGCTGCAATCCCTTCTCCTCCATTCTCCTCTCGGGGTCTTAGGCGCGCCTGGTGTGAGTTTTAAGCCACCGGGTCCGGGATGAGCAGGTGGCATGCTGGTTAAGGCACTGAAGTCCCACATGACTAACGATGGTTCTAGTCCCAGACCTGATGGCGTGCTTCCTCACTTTCTCTCTCTCTCTCTCTGGTGAGCACACATTCCCTATAGCAAATTGTAAAAATAATAATAATAAATAAAATAAATTCTTAAAAAAATTTTTTAAAGAATTTTTTTTCTTTATCATTGGTTTCAGTAATACAATCATAATATGATTTCTTGCTTTTTTTCATGTTTCTTATGACTGGAGTTTGAGCATCTTGAACTCAATTTGAAAAATGTTTTTATCTGTCCTCTACTTTGGAGATTCGATAATTAGAATGTATAGTAGGTTTTTTGATATTCCACAACTCACTGATACTCTACTTTTTTTTTTTATCTTTTTTTCTCTTTGGTTTATCTTGAATAATTTAATTTATATGTCTTCAATCCACCAATATCTTAGCCATCCCATCAATACCTTTTTCATCTTAGAAACTGTATTTTTAATCTTCAGAAGTTTAATACTCTTCCATGCCTCTAATATGTCCATTTCCTGCCTGTGTCTTCTGAGTATATAGAGTACATCAAAACTGATTTTTATTTTATACTGATCCTACCATATTTGTCGTTTAATTAATTACTTTTTTACTACTCACTTCCTTGCATATCTACTAATTTTTGTTGGATGTCAAACATTGTGGAGTTTTTTTGTTATACCCTACATATTTTGTAAGAGTAAACAGACTTTAATCTGGGACACAAGTAAGTTTTTTGAAAACATTTCAAAAAATGAAATTTTTGCTTTATTCGGTTGAACCAGAGCAGTCTAAAGCAATTTTTTCCCTAATAAGAGAAAATATCCTATTGAGCACTCTTTTTGATGACCTGTATATTATTATTATTATTATTATTATTTTATTTATTTATTTATTTATTTTTTGCTTTAACTAGCAAAAACACAAACTACTCTTGCCTCTGGATGAGCTGTAAGTATTGTTCTGATTATGATTTCTGGTGATTTTTTTTTTCTTTTGTTTTTTACCCAGCTTCAAGTTACTTCCTCCCCTTGATGTGTTGATCTGTACTCAGCTAAAGACTCTAAAGGAATCACTGACAGACTTATAGTTCTCCTTCTCTCTCTTTCTCTCTCTGTATCTCTCTTCTCTGCAGTAATCTGCCCTGCAAATTCTAGCCACTTTGACTTCTCAGAAGGTTCAACTCTGTCTTAACTTAGGCAGATAGCCCTTGAATTTCCCTTCTCTGTGTTTTCTTCTCGCTAATTATTTTCTAATATCTGAAAAGTCATTATTTTTACATATTTTTCTGATGATTTAGTTACTTAAGGTGGATGAGCAAATTTGTGTTTTTATTCTATTATGACTAGTAGTAGAAATTGCAGTGAGTTATGATTTAAGATAGTTATTCACAATGCTGATACACTATACATTTTAAAAAGTAATTAAATTCTGGAAGAGTTTATCCTAGGCTTTTATAGTTTTTGCCAAATTCAGATATCACTATGATTCATCCTTTAATGTACACATTCTACAAATTTTTAATGAATGTAGTCTGTGTCCTAGAAAGTGTTCTAGTTTGGGTAATACAGAATGAACAGACATATGGAATCTCTGGTCTGATGGAACTTATATTGTAGCTATCATAGTAATTATGTATATGATTATAGCAATTACTATAATTATATATATATATATATATATATATATATATTTACTATTATTGCTTTATTATTGCAAAACTGAAAAACAATAATAAAATACTTGCATTCCTCACTTAAAGACTTACCTATTTAAAGATTGTTCAAACACAGGATGGGTTCTCTAATTTAGCAAATCCCTTCTCTCTGTCTTTGTCTCGTTCCTGCAGTCATTTAGTATTCACTATGAGAAGCATTCCCAATCACATGTGACTACATATTTTGTATATGAATTTGTATTTTATTGAGCACCCATACTAGGACTCAGAATAAATCAAAACAATTACACTGTATTTATATCAATGTATCGTGGTGTGTCTTGTCACTTTCTGGCACTTACCTAAAGAATACTTTTTGTATGGATAGAATTATATTATTCTAGTATAGTGTCACATGGTATTTATTGAAAAGTATATGTACCTTATGGTACCACAACACACCACAAAAGACACCACAGACACCTGCCTATAAGCACCTCATTAATTCACCAATTCGCTCAATGACCTAGTCATGGGAATAGGAATGGGGCTCACTTGTTAAGCAGAGAGTGCTCGTATGTATGCAGCAAAGTAATAGAAGAGTGCTTGGGATCAGAAGTGGCACTGCTGGGGGAAATGATGAGCAAAAGCCTCTGTGATGAGGTGAAATTTAAGGTAATCTGAAAAACCACAGGATGAGGAATAAGCTTTGTGAATAACTAAGGGAAGAGTGTCTAAGAAAAGAAAACAGGTCAAAAAGCCTTAAGATGGAAGAAAATTGGTGCTTTTGTAAAGCAGAAATAAAAGATAGAGGGAGACTGAAATTGAATGTTCAATTTTCAGAACAAAATGGTACTGGAAAAGCAGATGGTAATAAATTGCATAGTGCCTTGCAAGTTGTGATTTATGCTTTCAGAAGAGCAATCTAGCTAATTTTACACAGAATGGGTTCTGGAGGAGGGAAAATGAAGCAAATACACTAGTTTAGAAGCTGATGCAGTAGTCCCAGTGAGAGATCAAGAGAGCATGGCCCTGACAGTAAGTAGATTCAAAACGTACCTGAAGGCACAGCCAATGAGACTTACAGATGAATTCGATGTGGACACCCGTAAGGGTGGAAAAGGGTAGTACGAGGTAAAGAGATGAATGAATCAAGGAAGATTTCCAGTCTGACTTGAAAGATTGGCTACATGGTAAAAGTTGATACTAAAATGGAGACTGTAAAAGAAGGTTGAGGATGTAGGTAACAAATATTCTACTTTGTTAAGTTTGGATGTGTTAAGTTTCCAATTGTAAATGTCAAGTAGGTTGTTGAGTACATGTTTGGACCTCAGGGAAAAAGTCAAGACTGGAAATAAAAAAGTATTTATTTGGCATTATATAATATCATCTGTTTTTACCTGGTGACATTATTCTATTTGAGAAATATTTGGCCTGCTTCTCTAAGAATGCCAATTACTCACCTTTCACAGGTCTGGTGGTACCTTCAGTCTTCCAGGCTACAGCAGAACACAGGCGGGGCTGGAGTGCCCTCTGGTGGATGACTGACAAGATTTAGGACACTGGGGCATAGACAAGCTAAAAATGGAGATAAGAAATTTCAGACACCCATAGGAACATAAATACATTTAAATTGGGCTAGTCATGAAGGGAAAACAGAGTAGCTGAGGACTAGTACAGAAGAGCAAATACAAGTTGTGTAATAGAAATGCTACTCAGCTCTAGCCTGATGTCATTTGTAGAATACAGGCCCAGTTTCGAGAGAGATGATCCTTTTAAACGAAGTAAAAAATCCATACTCTCACTTATTATTTTCTTATTTTGTAATTATTTGCTACTATTCATATTTTAAAAATAATTGGGGGCGAATTTGTCCAATAAATGTGTGTGGATAGGATTTGTAGTTTGGGGAACCAGCAGTTAGCGTAATGACTATGTCTCTAGACTCCCACGTAGTCGACCGCGGTTCGCATCCCAGACCCGGTGGCTTAAAACTCACGCCGGGCGCGTGTGCGTGCGTGCCCAAGATCCCGAGAGGAGAATGGAGGAGAAGGGATTGTGGCGTGACCATCCCCTTTGGGGGTTGATTTCTTGCTTTCTGTCTCTATGTCTCTCTCTGTCTGGCGAGTGCACGCGCCCTATAGCGAAAACCTCTCCAAAAAAAAAAAGAAAAGAAAAGAAAAAAAAGGATTTGTGGTTTGTAACAATGTCCATCCCAGTTCCTTAGCTATTGTTTTCCTGGACATGACTACTAGAGGAAACTGGACAAAGGATATATAAGATTTCTCTGTCTTATTTCTTACAACTGCATGTGAATCCATAATTAGCTCAAAATGAAGAGTATAATGTTTTAAATCAAGTAATTTTCCTGCAGGTCAAATTCAGTTCTGAGACCACTAGTCTGCAACTTATATCTTAGAGATGACAGAAGAGCCCATGAAACCCTACTATCAGAAATCAGTGGTGGTTTATTAGCCTAACAAATCAAAATTTTATGTGTTCTATGATGAGAAAAGGGAAATCCTGTCCCTTGCCCCTAAACACTAGAACTGGTTCCACTCCCTGAGGGAATGGTCCTGAAGGCAAAATATAGGCAATTGTTTGGGTAAGACAGAGGGTTTATAATGCTGAATTCTGAAAAATTAGATACAGTCCTCTGGTTCTTTTAGGCCAGTAGTTGAAATGATGCCTTATATCAGAGAACCTTTATAAATCTATAAGAAGTGAATATTTTGTCTTTCTAGGAGATTTATTTACTTGACCAGTTAATAACATGGGGGAACACTGCTTAATGGATTATTATTTTATTGAGAAGACAGTTGATAAACCTTTCAGAGTATGAGAAAACAGACAGACTCATTTTGATAATTGACTCATAAAGAGTTGTTTCTACATATTTAACTTAGGAAGTATATAATGAGAAAATGGCCCCAATTTTTAAAACTTTATTAACATTGTAAATATTGCAATCAATTTCAAAAAAATATCAGGCATTTCATAGGAATTCAATTCCTGAACTCAGGCAATTCATTCATGTTACCTCTTCAACAAATTCTATGCAACACATTGCTCAGTTGGCTCACACTCCTTCCCACTCCTAAACTCAATAATTATGTCCATCTAAATGATTCATAAAAAACAGAAAACATACAAGAAAAAGGAAGAACAACCTGCAGAGGAGTCAAGCCATTGAACTTGGAAAAAGGAGCTAATATGTAAGACTCCCATTTGCAGTAGTGCTCCTCCCAACCCAACACCACCACAGTTGAGATGTTGAGATTTAAAGTTAATAGTTAATCACATCTTCCTCTACCCCACAATTTGATATGAGGTCAAGAAGAAATAGACCTTTACAACAGACACGTGTAAACCAACATATAAACATTACTACTTATAAAACTAAATTAGAGATTAGACAAGAGACCATAAACATACAAGTGTAGGTATTTCTTTCTCTAGGGGCAAACATGGGTTTTTAGTCTTGACACAAGAAGCAAGGAGTGCTTACCCAGTTAAGACCCAGTAGTAGATAGAGAAGAAAATAATGGAGAAAGGGGAACAAAAAGGGAGAGAAAGATGAAAGAAAGATTTAATTTAGGACATAATGGACAAGACAAGTCAAAGCAAAACGATAAGCGTACAGCATTTGTCTTGGAATATCCCCCCTTCCACAATAATACTTTATTCTGTATACATTGATTCAGAATTGTGCCTTCCTTTGAAATACAGTGGTAAACAGGAAGCAGTACATGAAGATTCTATAGTACAGAAGAAAAGGTAGTCAAGGTCAAGGTATGTAAGAGGTCTTCAAAAAAGTTCAGGAAAAGTGCTATTATGAAAAAATTGTGCTTGTTTTGGGAACCAGCAGTTAGCGTAATGGCTATGTCGCTGGACTCCCACGTAGTCGACCGCAGTTCGTGTCCCGGACCCGGTGGCTTAAAACTCACGCTGGGCACATGTGCGTGCGTGCCCAAGATCCCGAGAGGAGAATGGAGGAGAAGGGATTGCGGCGTGACCATCCCCCCTGGGGGGTGATTTCTCGCTTTCTGTCTCTATGTCTCTGTCTGTCTGGCGAGCGAACGCGCCCTATAGCGAAAACCTCTCCAAAAAAAAAAAAAAAAGAAAATTGTGCATGTTTTCAAAAAATTGTTTGCATCAAAATAAATTTCTCCTTTAATTCTGTCTTTCCATGAACTTCCTGAAATCTCTTCCTATTTTTGATCTAAAATAATTATATGAATAATGCCATTATGATATAGTAATGACATGCCTAATGATAATGTAACATGAAAGTATATACCATTTTAAATGTTCAAGTAACCATATTTTTTAAATAAAAGTATACACATACATATTGGTGTATAGGGTAGAAAAATAAGTCTCCAAATTATTGAATATAAAACTCTCATTTTCGGGTGTATTGTATATATCTTATTGTATTTATTTCTGATTGTGTTTCATAATTTCTCTCTGGAAAGGGCTACAAACTCTAGCTCTGCCCTCCCAGGGCTTCAGGGGATGTGGTCATGGATATTTACAATGGGCCTTTGATGGGACACTTCATCCTGGTGGACTGTCTAAAGCCTAAGTGTCTGACACATGACCTGGAATTTCTTTCACAGAAAACTTATTCATACTGGCAGATACTTTTGAGGCTCTTGTCTAACCTGAGTCCAGCTTATTCTTCTAAGACACCACTTTCTGGGAGAAGAGCATTATTGCAAGAGAAATTAGGTCCAAGTGTCTCAGTCAGGAGAGATACAGAGAAGGCAAAACAACAAAAACATGTGAAATACAGAAGCAGTTTATTTCTCACAGGTCCGTAAGAGAAAAGGAGCATCTACAAGGGCCTATGGGGGAGGTTACAAGGGCAAGACCCTCAACTAGCAGGTAGGGAGTGAAAGACAGAGGCAGAAAAAGAAAGATAAATAGACCTATGAGCTAAGCCCTTAACTTGGATCCAGGGCATTACTCAAGCAGATTTACCACCAGAAGTTTTAAGTGGGGAGTTTAGAATAAGCATGCAGGAGTTTCATGGGGGTCAGGCTGAGACTAAGAGCGGTTACAGCAATATATTTGTGCAGTCTGAGTGGAGTGTGGGATCAGTGAGGTAAGTCAAGTAGGTTGTATTTACATACCCCACAGGGAGGCAGATACCAAGAAGTGGTTGTCTAAGGCAAGAATCTGAATCAACCACATTAAGAAACTAGAAGGACCTGGAGAACTGGTAACTTCTTGGAGGGTAACTAAGCTCAGCTTCTGATATGAGAAGTTAAGCCTCAAATCAGTGTAGATACAGAGGCAACTTAAAATGATAAGAATCCAATCCATGTCTGCATTCTGTGGAGGAGAATGGCATCTTTCTTAGAAGTAATCCTTCTGAGAGGAAAAGAATTGCTGATATCTTTTATCCATAAAAGAGATGTTAAATAACTGGAAGTTTATAATCTGAATCAAGATGCCAATGTACTGTTCACAATAGTGTTAAAGCCAATTTCTTTGAACTCTCATCAAGGCATCCACAATCCTCACCACTCCGTATTGTTATATAAGCAGAATGACTGTGTTACGTGCCACTTTTATTCCATTTTTCCATGAACTTCTTGACGTCTCATACTTATTATCTGAAATAATTATATGAACAATGTAATGTATTCCTT
Organism: Tupaia tana; assembly: GCA_026018925.1. NCBI lineage: Eukaryota > Metazoa > Chordata > Mammalia > Scandentia > Tupaiidae > Tupaia > Tupaia tana. The sequence continues at coordinate 52,113,490 of JAKSZU010000006.1, read as the reverse complement.
CTCAGCAGACACTTACTTGAGCTGTGCCTACAGGACTCTTATTACCTCTCTTATTCTTGCAGGGGTGATCATCAGCAAAGGCCAGTATCCAATTCAGGCCCTTCTGTCCTATCATACATTCTCTATTTAATAGTCAAGATGAGTATATATTTATAGCCTGTCATCCCCTCTGAGGTTGATATTTTATGCTTCACTCTAGATTCCAAAAATCAAAATCATTTTATTTGGTTTTTGGGCATATATAAATCTAAACCATCATTTATATTCAAATCCCAGTCTTTTCAACAGGGTGTCTGAGTAGGGTTCTCTCAGAGATCTAGTCTATCCATTTAAATTTTATTTTTTCTTTATTTTCAGAAATTTCTCGTTTAAAAAAGAAAAATCTCCCCTTCAACGGTTACTATCTTTTTGAAAAGTCTATTTTTCCTCCACTGGCAAAATTTATACCTAAAATAATATTTGGGCTTAAGTATTGCTCATTGTTCTCTCTCTCTCTCTCTTTTTTTTTTTTTTGCAACAAACATATGAGCTTAAACTGCCATTCAAAACTTAAGTCAGTAGTAACTAGAGCTAGTCGTTAACACTTTAAATTATGAATATAAAGAAAATTGATACTCACCTATATTTTATGTAATTTTCTCTTGAGAAATCTTTATCTAAATCAGCATGTGAGTCATTATTTGTCACTTGTATAATTGGGTAATTTACTCTATAAGTGGCTTAGAGGCCCAAAATGTAGGCTATTCCACAGAATTGACTGTCTCTAAGAGAGGCTGTCATTTCTGAATTCCTCAGACCTCTCCTTCTGGAATCCATGTCCTCAAACCATATTCTGAAACAACAAGAATTTCACTAAGGAGTGAAATGAGATCAATGGCCATGCTAGCCAGAATAGTGAAATTCTAAATCAGCAACAGCCAGGTTGAGTGTTTAGTAGCAAGACGCCTATACTACGATTAATTTATCAAGATATCTCATCAAACTGCAACTGTAAAGTCTGACATCTGCTCTTTTCCCTAGTGTAGAGACTGAGTGTGTCTTCAAGAATGGTTACCACAGCTAAGTTTTAAAAAAAAATATTTAAAACCTATGTGGTCTATATGTAGCTCATTTTCTTTCTTCCCTTTCACCTTTCTAACTTAGGGAATCTTTCTATAGTAAAGAGGTATTAAGGGATAACAATTTTATATGCTAAATAAATGTGTTCGTTACTAAGTACACGCTTTAATCCATTGTGGGATAGGTCCAATATTCATTAAACAATGGCATCTCCTATGAGTCTGACAAATTGGTGGCCATCCTTATGGTGCCTGCATTTCAGAAGAGGGAATACTAACCACAAACAAACATAATAAGTAAAGCAGTTTATAGTTTGTTAAAAGGTGTTAGGTACTGTGGAAAAAAAAGGATTTCAAGATAAAGGAAGGTAGTTTGCAGTTTTAAATGGGATATCCATGAACACCTTCATTGAAAAGAGACTTTTTATACAAACACTTGAGGAAATTGAGGAAGTCAGCCAAGCAACATCTGGAGGAAGTTATTCCAGGCAAAGGCAGCAGCTATTACAAACACAATGATGTCTCACTTCAGTGGGGAAGGAAGGAGACGTGTCTAGGGTAGTAAAGAGAATGGATCTTGGCAACAGCAGTTAGCGTAATGGCTATGTCGTTGGACTCCGGTTTGAGTCCCAGACCCGATGGTTTAAACTCATGCCAAGAGTGTGTGCATGCGTGCCCAAGATCCGGAAAGGAGAACGGAGGAGAAGGGATTGGGCGTGGCCATCCCCCCAGGGGGTGATTTCTCGCTTTCTGTCTCTCTCTGTCTGGCAGGCGCCCTAAAGCAAAAACCTCTCCAAAAAAAAAAAAAAAAAAAAAAAAAAAGAGAGAGAGAGAGAGAATGGATCTTACCATGCTCATTTTGGGCTGTGTTTCTGTGTGGTAGCAAGTATATCAAGAATGTGAAGTGAATAACTGATACAACCAGAACTCCCATGCGGCTCCCTATGTCCTGTTCTTATTTTTGCTCTCTTTATTGTTTTGGCAATGTTTTGTCAAGATTCCTTTAGGTCACATATGTTCTAGCTTTCTGAATGAAGGAAAAACAAAAGGCAACTACAATATCTCTATTAGCAGTTTGCAAACAAAACTGAAGGCAGAGGTCACAGTTACAAAAAGTGCAACTCAGACATGGCTGGAGCTCAGGAAGCTACATATATGCTACAAGTCAAATTGAGGCAATAGTTCTATTCAGTTCCAGAGCCAGATACTATAGCAGCTGTAGCCTACCAAGTGACACCACTACATGCTCCTTTCTTACCAGAAAAAGATGATCTATCCTGGTATGAAAGACTGCCTGAAGACCTGGAGTATTCATTTCCACTGAGAACATGTTTATTTGAACTGCAGCTGTGTTCAAGGACAAAAGTGAACATTAGTGATTATTAGAAATCTGAGTCTTCCAGGCATGTGCCAACTTCATCTTCAACACGGAAGTCATATTGCATCACAAGGAAACTTCCGTTACTATAGTGAGACCAATAAAGACTCTCTTAGATGATGTTCATATCTGCTAAAAACCTAAAGAATGCTAATTTAAATTATTTGTTTATAAAGCATTTTTAAATGTTAGACAAGAAGGGGATATTAAATGACACATATTCAACATTGCATCCTCTCTGTCCTTTGAACTTTAAAGGACTTTAAAACAGCCTTTGAAGCCAGGGTCAGAATATTATATGAATGGCATGAAATCAGATATTATTTCTATACCAACATTCAACCAACCCTTCTATCCTCCTATATAGAGAAGACTTCCTTTCTTTGTATGGCCAGTCTTATCTGATACACACTCAATTATAGGTAGACATTTTCCCTATGATCAGTCCTAAAGATCAACTTTAGCTCTAGACTCACTAAGCATTATTATTCTCTTAAGTGTATATAAATATACCACTGAGCATCTATGTAAGTCCAGCCAAATTTTCACAGTGATTCACACTCTTAGACCCCAGGTTTCAATATGAAGCAAAATGTTGCTGGAAAGAATTTACAGTTGGATATATATTGAAGCTACAAGGTAATGTATCCCTTAAACATTTTACCTTCTTTTCATCTTCCTATTCCCTTTTTGCTGCTGGAAGGAAGGGGGAAAAAAAAAAGAACTTTTTAAATTTCTTCCCAATTATCTTTAACTGCATCTCTTTCCTTTGAGTATCCTTTTTCCCCTCTGGCTTCAGACTCTTACATTTTTTTCAGAAGAAAGTGTGTTAGAAACTGCTTTCATGAAATTTACTGGTAGAGCTAGAATTTATGAGGAAAGAAATAGTGAAGGGGAATTTTTAATTTTTTTAGAAAGTTCCTTTCTGATTTGTTTGGGGAAAAATAAAGAACAAGTGCTATTCCTTCATTGTTATTAACATTTTAAAATATTTTGAGCATTATTCTGTGATATTCCTCTGGAAATGAGAATTTTACTTTCATATACTCAGTCTAGTCATTGATTTTCTTCAAGGCATTATATGATATATGCAGCAGTCTTAAAATTTCCAGTGCACCTAGTACATTACATTGTTCTCAAAGCGTTTTTTAAATTGCCTTTCAACAATACAGTCCTAAATGTTTATAGCTACCTTTTCAAAATGCATTCAGAAACTGAGTTTAGAAACACCCCCTTATGCCATTGGGAATTTTATCTTGGTCAAACACCAATATGCAAGTTTAGAAAGACATTCGCTCAGTGGAGAGTTTAATTATGAAACTGTTAAGTAGTTTTCAACTTCTATTTAATCCCTGTTGTTCCCAAGTCATTTTGATTACAAGAATATGTAAATCATAGTACCAATAAATTCAAAGAATAGAGCTTTGGGCCTTTAGGTCCATGAAGGATGATAGCAAATGTACTAACTGCTGCTGTAACATGTGATTGCAGCCCACAGTCCATTCCTTTTGGTCTTGTGTCAAAAGCTGATGGGAGGCAGATGTCAGTAGAAGACTGCTTTCTTGAGTGATGAGAATATTACTTACACAGTGATATTGTCAAAGGGTTCTTCCAAACTCACATAATAGGACACACTGCCCTTTACCTGAAGGGGAACACTGTGCCTTTTTTAACAACTGGAGATACTAGTGGTGTTGAATCCTCCAGGGTTTTTGCTTTAAAATGTCAGATTTGGAAAGATATCAAAAATAGAGTAAACTCTTAAGTAAGGAAAAAGCAGGTGCTCCAGAAGGACAGCCTTACTTTTCCACCAACATATTAAAATGAAACCCTGTGGGACCAGCAGATGGAGAAGCAGTTACGGTGCTTGATTCCCATGTAGTCTACCATGGTTTGAGTCCCCGACACAGCGGCTTAAAACTCAGGCCAGCAGCATATGTGTGTTCGTTCCTAAAATCCCAAGAGGGGAATGAAGGAGAAGGGATTGTGGCATGGTCATCCCCCCCTGGGGGGGGTGATTTCTTGCTTTCTGTCTCTCTGTCTCTCTGGCAAGCACAATTGTCCTATAGTAAAAAATCTCTCTTAAAAAAAGAGAAACCCTGTGACTGTGCAAAATAACCTGCTCTTGGCTTCTTAGTTCCAGGGATGTAAAGACCAGTTTGACTTTCAGGATCCAATGAGATTTTATTGGCGCATGTTGTGAAGATGTTGTTGTTATGGAAATGGAATGTATTTTACTTTTGGTATTTGTTATACCCTATGCCTGGAACACAACTCTCTCAGATCTTTGCATGACTGGTCCTTCTCATTCAGGTTTTTGCTTTTCAAAGAAGCTCACCCATACCCCCAGAAATTAGTACACATTTCACTATCTCATTTTATTTTATACATTACATCTGACTGTATATGAAATTATCAGTGGCATTTGGTTACCTGTTTATTGCTTGTTTATTCATTAGCTGTTCTATTCACTATTATATTCCTGGATCTCATGCAGTAGTTGCTCAATGATGGTACTGAGTTAAAGGATAAATAAATAACAAGGACCAAATAAGCCCATGTGTGTTCTAATCCACTGTGAACATGTCTTTGGGAAACAATTATTAAAGCCCTAGTTTATAGAAAAAGTTGTGGGGTAAGGATGTGCTCAAAAACTTTGTATTTCAAATTAAATACTCCATCTTTCAAGTGGCTCACAACTACTCATAATATAATTATGTTAGAACTGCTGAGGTAACATGTAATTGCATCCACACAATCCATTTCTTTTGGTCTTGTGTCAATAGAAGAAGACTGAAATGTCAATAGAAGAAGAAGCATATTGATGTAAGTTATCTTACATCAATTTTCACTTGTTCAAGAATGGTCAAACTACCAAGTGACTTTGCAACTACCAGCGCAATGATTTTGGTTAGGATGTTGTTACAGAACCTCTCAAGTTAGTGAGTAAGTGAGAGCCTTTTTCAACCTGCACATAAATTCAAGCCTGGGCTGTGGGAACTTCGGTCTAGAGAAGTATATATGGAAACAGTGCCCAGAAAAGCTATAGGCCTATTGGACATCTTCTGAAGCTAAAGGTTTAAAACAAGAAGTAAAACATTTAAAGAGCAAATAAAAGCTTTCTAAAATTCTATTATTGGGCAGAACTTTTATCTATGAGATAAAGGCTTTCTCTGTATCTATGAGTAACTCACTTGTGTGTGTGTTTTTTTTTTTTTTTTTGTATGTGTGTGTGTGTGTTGTTTCGTAAAAGTGACATTGACAAATTTCAAGGCAATTTTCCCTCTTATCTGATAAATAAGAAGGTCTAAGCTAAAGTAGAGATTCAGGATTGCCACCAAAGAGTTTTTTATTATTCATGAATCTGCTTGGATTCCATATTACTAAACAAGTACATGTACAAACATAATTGCACCCATAATTTCAACCTCTTTCTGGGGCAATCTGTGAATTCACTAAGGAAACATAACCAAACTGAATTATCTCTTCCAGAAAGACAGTGCAGCAGTTTTGCTGAAAGGTATTTACTTTCAGTAATATAGGATCAGTAACCCTTAAATCATAAGAAGGTATTGGCTTATGTCACCAGTTCCAAGTACTTCTATCATTTGTAACCATGCATGTTTGAGTAGGTATTTAATTTCCAAAAGATAACATACATACAAAATGAATGCCATGTCACAGAATTGCTCTCATGAATAAAAACTGGTTCTCTCCCAATGCTAAATGCACCACTGAGATATGTTTATCCAAAAGCCGCAATGATCTTTTCCTGGTTCCTACATCATTTCCGTGCTTGAAACTGTCATTTGACATTTCAAGATCGTTTGTTTTGAAAGTAGCTGATAAAGAATGAAAATGGATAAAGCAATCGGCTTTGGGTGTATAAAAAAGTGGAAGTAGGATTTTCAGTTCTTTCCCGACATTCTCATTGATGCTGGGAATAATTAGCCATAATGTAACACATTACCTTATTACATTATTATTGTTATTGTTTTGGCTCCTGTAAAGGTAACCATTTTAGTTCCTACAGTTACAGAGAACATTTCTTACTTCACTGCACGGTATTGAGCTGAGCTTTCTTCTCCAGTGGAAGGGATAAGACATTTTACATTTTCTTTTTTAGGTAGTAGTTCAAGGGAGTCATCAGACCATAGCTGTCACAGTACAGGGCATCACTAAGTTATTATTTTGGGGTCAGTGATTGGAATTCCAGCCAGTGGGACCCAAGCATAGGACATGGTTCCTATCGGGTCACTTGTCTTATTTGCCCTAAATTAGTAGACATTTCATTTTTAATGACTATTTTGAACACATTTTCTACCTTTCTCCCATTTTGGATTGAAGCTTGAACTGCCGTTTTAGCTTACAATCACAAATGAACTCTTACCCAGAGATGATATTATAATAATAATTTTATTATCTTTTAAAATGTTAATTTTATTCATTATGAAGAGTGTCCCTGTGCACAAGAGGAAGCACCCTTGAGCCTTGAGAGGGACACACTGCAATGCCCTTTCCCAGCCCTCTGACTCCTCAGGATCCATGCACCTAGCATGTTTTTAGGCCAGTCCAGGCATTGCAACCTGCTGACAATCATATGGCTCCCAGAACTGCAGTTCAGCGTGACACCAACTGACCACCAGGCTATATAATTTTAATGTAGGAACTGACACACATTCATGGTAATAATAATCCTACAAAAAAACAAAAAACAAAAAAACTCCCATGTAAGGGGAAGAAATTATAAATTCATTAAACTATGACAAATTCATGTGAAGTGTTCTCCCCAAAATAGATGTGCTTTTTAATAAAGAAAGCAACTACTTAAGCCTCCTCTGACACTTTAGATATTCTATTATTGGGATAATCAAGATGTATTTTTCTGTTTTTCTATGCAAAAATGTGCCGTAACTTTCCCAACAACCCAATATTTTTCAGTAGGCTAAGCTACTTTTGTATAGAATAAGTATATATTAAGTTTTAGACATAGAGTTGGGAAAACTTCAGCAAACTCTGACTCTCGATTGGTAATTGCCTAAAGTATATATATATATATATATATATATATATATATATATATACACACACACATATCCTGTCATTATAGTGAAGTTTTTTACTTGTTAAGGCTGATAAAATATACTAAACTTATACAATTCTGACTGAATGCAAGAATCTGCTTAGCCTGAACTAAGACTGTGCTTGTAGTTCCTCTAGAGAATAATAGGGACTAGGAGTTGATAGCCTGCGTGTGGAGTATTGCCAATAAAAGCCTTTCTAATTCTGACTCCACTTTCTCACAGAACCCAGGGAAAAGCAAATGGTCTTGACTGTTGACACTTAGGAGAAGAGCAAAGGGGAAAATGTGTATTTCTTAGAACTGGTCAATAGAAATGCATGTGGATGATGATGAAAACTTAATAATTAAAAATGCCACACAAATCTCAGTTGGTTCTCATGCTCCAACATGATCAGAAAAAAGAAAAAGAAATTGAAAGATGATATTCTACCCGATTTTGAACTATATGTTGAGCTAAGGTGATAATATTTAAATCCTTGCACATACAGTGGCCTCTGCAGTCAGTTACAGACTGTTGGGCTTGGAACAGCAAGCTGATAGACGATGAGAGGAAAAAATAACCAGGAGATGAGACCACTGATACGTCAGCCACTATTAGAGTTAAACAAGGCATAACTGTCACTCTTCATAGGATTCCGTAAACCTCCAAATTTCAGAAGAACACATTTACTATGATAGTAGAGATGGAAGAAAAGACATGTTTAAGAGCAATTCTTATGACACCTTCTTTTTATAATGGAATGTCTGGAGACCAGAAGAGAAGACTAGATAGAAGTGCCACAATGTTTTGGCCTCTGTTTTCTACTGTCTTAGGGACCACTTCAGGCCTCTTTAAGTATTAAGATATCTTTCTAAATACAGTGAAATTTAGTAAGAAAAAAATCAGTTTAAGAATTTGTGGATTGGGACCAGCAGTTGGTGTAATGGCATTGTCTCTGGACTCCCATGTAGTTGACCACGGTTTGAGTCCTGAACCCGGTGGCTTAAATTCATGCTGGGTGTGTGTGCATGCGTGCCCAGGATCCCAAGAGGAGAATGGAGGAGAAGGGATTGCGGTATGGCCATCCCCCCCTCAGGGGGTGATTTCTCGCTTTCTGTCTCTGTCTCTTTCTGTCTTTCTGGCAAGTATATGCGCCCTGTGGCAAAAACCTCAAAAAAAAAAAAAAAAAAAAAGAATTTGAGGGTAAATCTTTGACAGCAAGTATTCATATTAAAAATTAAATTAAAATGATGACTTACATGGATTTTTATTCGAAGTATATGGCTCCTAGTTAAAAGGCAGAGGATTATCCTCAAGTTTTCTCTTTATTCGGCTATTCAACAATTTACAGACTGATTTTTATGATAGGAAAAACTGTGACCAATTGGTTCACTCCAGACCTTCTAACAAGTCTTTTTGTAGATACAGCTTGAATCCTGACCTGAAGTTGTAAGAGCCTGAAGTATGTATGTGAAGGACTATTAAAATGCTAGGTAGGCCTCTCTCCATAGCAACTCAGAATACTAGGAAATAATGGTTCAATACCTATTAATTGCTTAATTGTTCAAGGAAAAAATGTTTACCCCATGAAATTTTTTCCCAGAGAGAATAAAATTTCCATGTACCCTTCTTGGAAAAAAAAATATTAGAGAACCACTTTCAGTGAAGCAAGAAATCAAACTACAATAACAGGAAAGGATGAGTGTTCCAATTCCTGATTGCATCAAAAGGAAGAAGATAAGAAAAAACAAAGTATAAATTCATCACAAAAGGTGTCCCAATTTTCCAGCCCTTTCTGAAACCATGTCCTTTGTGTCCTCACACTGTGGTGGAGCCATTTTGCCCCACCTCCTCAATCTGACACTCAGCTGTGTCATATGCCTTGGCCAAAGGCATTATATGTATAATTTCATCTCCATGTGAGTGTGCGTGTGCACACAGGTATCAATACAGATAAATGAGTTTTAGGTAGATAGGTAAATAATAGATAGATATTGTATTTGGAGGTAGGTAAATTATAGTGGGTATAGGCAAGCACAGAATGAAATGCATAACATTTTTTTCCTCATTCATTTCTTTTTTTATTTTTTTTACAATTAAAGTACGGATTTATTTTGGTATGAAAACTTTTTGAAATTCATACATAGTTTTCCCATTACATGTATTTCCATGAGGGTTTTTTTTCTGAAACATTTTTTCTTAATTAATTTACATTCATTCCCTGAGCATCATCACAGCATACAAAATGTGATTTCCCATCCAGAATATACTGCATAGGGGCTTAATCATGCATGTTATCGTCAATAATTTTCCTTTTCTAGTTATACATACATACATATATATATATATATATATATATATATATATATTTTTTTTTTTTTTTTTTTTAAACCCATTTCTGACCCTCTGCCATTTCCCACCCTTCTCCCACACTATCTCTGGTGTCTACAGTTGTTTTCCATCCCTTTCTCCCCACATTTATTTATCACAAAATTTCTTAAATAATCTAACTACTTTTAATTACAAGTTCAGATGGTAATTTCAAGAAAAGCAGTTTTAACTTTAATAAATCAAAGAAATGCTAAGGAACTTTGCTTAAAACTTAAAGCCAGGAAATAGGTTAGGATTCTGTTCAAATAGTAGACATATGAACCTATCAACAGCTCAAGACAGGACTTCTGGAGCTGAGCCATCAGAAGCTTATAGCTTTATCTTGAGTCTCCTGGAATACTCATTCTTGGGGTCTTCCATTTGAAACTAAATTTTGCTATGAGAACCCAAGTATATGGACAGGACATATGTAGGTTCTTCAGTAAACAAACCCTGTGGGCAGTCAGCATCAATCACTAGCCATATTAATGATACCTTTTGACATGCATCCCAGTTAAGCCTTTGGGTGACTTCAGGCTCAGCTTCCATTAATCTCAACTACATGAACTGAAAACTTTTCTTGGCTAGAACATCTCTCTTCCGTTTCACTCATGATCTTAATCATTATTAAAATTCACATGCCCTAGGTTAACCAGTGATGTGGTAGCTAATATGGCTCAATTTCACATGGCTGACTGCGTGGTTTGAGCCCCAGATCCAGTGGTCTGAAAAGTATGCCAGGGGTTTGTGCATGTGTGCCCAAAATCCTGAAAAAAGGGAGAAATGGAAGATAAGGTATTGTGACTAGTTTCTGTATACAATTTCTGTATACAATTTCTAGCAATCCAAAACCTACCAAGTTATAATTCTGTAATTGATCGATAGAAAGTCACTACCCTTTCTGATACAAAGTGTCGTTAAAAGCCCAGCTATTCTCTAATGGTTGTGCCTACATTCTAGATCTGTGAACTGGTTTAGGGTTGCATTCATCTTTCTATAGCAGCAAGCCTAAATGCCAGTTACTTGAATATCTCAGGGAGAAATATTCCTCAAGAAGTTTATAACTTATCAGCCTAGAGGTGTTAGTTTGATTACTAAAAATGCCATTAGGTATGCAGGTATTGGCAGCCTTGTGGTGTTTCATCCTCACAGTTCATACAACTCTCATTTCACTACCAGAGGTCAGGTCCATATAGCAGAAAACAAGTGGGGCCAGAGAAAGGCAGGTAAATGCTGAACATTTTGTGCCTTTTTATGAGGAAAATGGTAATTTTCTATAAACTAAAGTCAATGGAATGCTGCTTATATTATTTTGGTTGGTTAGATTACAAAAGTTCTAAACCTGGGAAATGAAATATGAAGGTGGACACATTGCAACCCTAAATTAATTAGGGTTTCCTTTGGTAACAAGGAAAGAATGAAAAAAGCAGCATCAGCCACAGACTAGATGCCTCTTGTTCCTGTGAAATGAAGCACTTTCCCCAGGGAAAGAGTGAGGGGGACTTTTAATTTCTAAGGCATTTTTGAGAACTTTGCTATGACAGGGCAACAGGGAAAACCTTTGTGTGGCAAACGTGATCAATCATGGAAAACCAGTTGGACAGGTCAATAAATATAACACTGGCAAGCAGACTTTGATGTATGAGGGAATAACACACTCTAACTGCCTGTAGTACTGTGCCAGGAGCCTTAATGGAAAGCAAATGCACCGTTCAATAGACTCCTTAGCTTGGCATCCCGTGCCTAACTGGCGCAGCCACTTTTCATTACTGATGACAACCAGAAGTGCTGAGATGGGTTTATAATCAGTGATGGGAGCGTCCTCCCAGGAGAAGATATGACCTTTATGATTCTTTGTTTATTATTGTTCATAAAATAGTAATCTGAGTTGAAACAGCAATCGGTAGCTACTGTGTCTTTGTCCTTCTACTAGAAGTAATCACTTTTCAAAATAATGATGTTCGGGTGGGAGGTGTATACAGATCTATCATTTACTTCCTATGTCAAAAAGCAGAACAGAACAAGGAAAGGACAGATTGCACAACTGAAGCCGTATAGGAAACAATAGACAATGTGAATAATTGGACAAAGGAACTGATTTTATTTGTAAGATACTTCTTTTTAAATTATGATTTCTGGTTTACGTGTTCAACATATATTTTTGAGGGCTATTCCATGGCTTTTAAGGCATGTATACAATGTACAATAATTAAAAGAAGAATATATTTGGGGTCAAAAGATGACAAAACAGTTGTGTCACTGGACTTCTTCCACATGACTAACCACATTTCGAGTCCTGTATCTATCTGGTGGCTTGAAAGTCATGTGGGGCATGTGCATGACCAAGGTCCCGGGAAAAGAATGAGAGTAGAGATTGTGGTGTGGCCATCCCCCATGAAGGTGATTTCTCACTTTCCCTCTCACTGTCTCTGACCGTGTCTCCCGTGTCTCTCTCCCCAGCAAGTCCATGCACTCTAAGGCAAAAAAAAAAAAAAAAAAAAAAAAAAAAAAAAAAAAAAAAAAACTCTAAAAAAAGAAAAGGATATATGGATCTTTTTCAACATTCTCTCCTGGCCAGGCCCTGACTAAGCAGAGCAGCCCAGTACTGTTCTTTGTAGGCTTTTGCTTGTCTGCCTTTTAATCTCATTTCAGCTCTCCTTGCTGTATTTACCATTGAGGAAGTACCTCGTAGAGGACAAAAATTATCCAGTTTTCAAATCATTGACTTAACACTAATTTTGAAAACCATTTTATGTGTGATTCCTTTGTGTTCCCAATGTTGACATGTTTCTCCCATTCTTGAGAGAGACATTTTCACAGAAGTAGTTCAGTAAGATGGTAATAAATGTTCCTTAAAAGGGAAAAAAAAAAAAAAAAAAAAAAAAAAAAAAAAAAAACATTCAATATTGAATTACGTTGTGCACATTTGCTAATGTTGCGTCATCAGAAAAGTCATGACTCACTTAAATACAACATGACTTCTCTGACAACCCAATAGTTCTAGTTGTTTGTTTGTTTGTTTGTTTGTTTTTTAATGTGTATTAAATTGTCCAAATTGGGGCCAGTAGGTGGCATGCTGTTTAGGGCACTGGACTTTCACATAGCCAACCACGGCTCTAGTCCTGGATCTAGTGGCTTACTTTCTCACTTTCCCTTTCTCCCTCTCTCTGGCAAATCAATAATAATAAAATGATTTTTTTAAATTGTCTATCTTTTTTGTCCTTCATAATAATAGTTTTTAATGAAATATGCCAGTGGATAGAAAATTTTAATTTTTTATACTTATAAATCTCTCTCCTTGTGTTATTCTTAAGTTATTATAATTTTATTGCTATAGAATAATACTTACATATCTTAAAATGAAACAGACGGGGGCTACTATAGCTGTTGTCGTGTTCAGAATACTGCAGTCAGTATTATTTAGTAACCTTTCCCTATGCTCACGCACTGAGTGAACATGATAAGGAAAATGAAATGAAATCTAATAATATGCCCTTTCTGCAAAAGGCTTGTAATCTAATGTAGCCATAAGACAAAATCCTCAAAAGAATAAAAATTAACAAAAAAAGTTACTGTACTGACTCCTGTGTAATAGTTTTGTATCTTTCATCTTTTTCTTCCCCCTAATTTGAAGACACAGCTTTCGTCATATTGTCTTTAGAAACAATCTTCAATTCTAAACCCTCATTCTCAACCCTTGCAACCTGCCTTAGGAATGTTCTCTGTCACATCACAGCCCCGTACACATACACATACTTTTCATCTTTAGTTCTTCCAGTTCTTTGATTACTTTCTTCCCCTTATCTAAGTCTAAGCCACAACTGGTTTAGACTAACTGTATTAGTTTGTAGTGCGGCTGTATCAAAGGACTACAGACTGGGTGACTTATACATAAAAAATTCATTGTCTCTCAATTCCAGAACTAGAAATCCAAACTCAGAGTATTTTCAGGGTTAGTTTCTCCTGAGGGGTGTGAGGAGGGAAAGATCTACTCCAAGACTTCTCTCCTTGGCTTGGAGAGAACCATCTTCTCCCTGAAGCTCTTCATATTGTTGGTCCTCTTTGTATGTCTATCTGTGTGTCCAAATTTCACTTTTTTTAGAGAAAGAGATTTTTGCTATAGAGCATGTGTGCTTGCTGGAGTGGCAGAGAGACAGAAAGTGAGAAATCACCCCCCGCGGGGCCAGTGGGGGGAGGATGGCCAGGCTACAATCCCCTTTCCTTCACTCTCCTCTTGGGATTTTGGGTACACATGCACACATACCCAGTGTGACTATTAAGCCACCAGGTCCAGAATTCAAACCATGGTCAACTACATGGGAATCCAGAGATGTAACCATTACACCATATGCTGATCCCCAAGTTTCTGTCTTTTTATAAGGACGTGAGTCATACTGAATTAGGACCCACTTACTCAAGTATGACCTCATCTTCACTAAACTAATTATATTTACAGTGACCCTATTTGCAAATAAGGTCATATTCTGAAGTACCAGGGTTAGGAATTTTGGGAAGATGCAATTCAGTCTAGAAGCCCATCCTAGACAATCTCCCTAGAAAACCTTCTCACTTCCCCATTAGGGCTCAACTTCTTGAAAGTATACATAATGATTAGTTCCGTGAGGTTTTCCAAAACATGTTCGCTACCAGCTGTCCCCTGGGGTCTTGCAGCAGCTCTGTGAGCTAGCAGACAGTGAATGGCTTCACACCTTCATGGATAGGTGAAGCAGCAAAGGCAAGGCGATTTTGTGTGATTCGCCCTCAGGGCAAGTAAGTGGCTAAGTCAGGACACAGGTTCGTGTTTTCTGACCTCCAAGTTACAAGATATTTTTAGTACCTTGTTCTTCTTCCACTTCTTCACCATCTGTGCATACCTCGATTTCAGATCATACAGTCTTTTTGGCCTTTTTCTGCCTGAACTTTTAGTTCAGATCGTTTTTCAAAATATAGAATCTGTGAGACTGTGTTATAAAAACATGATGAAAGTTAAAGAAGTGAAACAACTATTCTTTTGGAAAATTCACATTAGGCCAGAAAGGATCATGATAAATTGCTTACCACACAACCTATTAGTTTCTTCACTTCTCTAACTCCTCCTAGCCATCTCAAACAAATAGCTTTTCATTTTATGATCTATTAGAGAAATGTTTTAAAAATGACAAATCTGTGGACACTCTAAATCCTCATTCACATTAAACCATTGTGACCTCATTACTTCCACAGGAAAATACAGAGTATGTTTTTAGTAAATACTCAATTAAGGTCATTTCTCCTACTATGGATATAAAACTTTCCAGTGATTATCTACATGGGATGGGAAATAATGAAATGTTATAGTTTAGTTTATCTACTATATCCACAGATTTTTATGAAATTTAGTAATATTTATTAAAAATGTTTTTAAAAAGTAGTTGATTTTGCTTATTTTTATTCTTAGAAATAAAGTAGTAATATTGATTCATGAGTCAGTATTACCATTGCAGATTGACTATGAAAATATCAAACTATGGGCTCAAACATTAAGGAGCAGTGATGGGAGTAGGATGTTAAGGACTTTTTAAAGGAATTGTCCAAGTAAAGGTTATTTCTGATATAATATTTTGAAAAACAAATATGAATTAATATGCATTTTAAATCTAAGACATATCTTGTAGGATGGCACTGAGTTATAGCAGCTATGCTTATTTTTACTTCTGTATTGCCTACATTTATCAGAGCATGTTGGGTATAGTAGATGCTCAAAAATATTTATTGAATGCATAAATGAATGTGAATAATTTAAAAAGTTTTCTAACATCAGCTTAAAGAAAGAGGGCTTATACATAAACCTGTCCACCATGAGAATACAAAATCCATTCTCTTTTTCAAGTTATAGCATTCTACCTAAATATTTTACCCATTTATCTAACTATCCATGTGATTATTTTTATTCATCTGAAACAAGTTTGACTCTAATATAAAGTATTGGGGTATTACAGAAAGATTATTAAGAACTTACAAATTGATGATGTAGGTAAAGCATGCTAACATGGATTTATAGAGTAATGTATGTACTATATAATATATTACATACACATATGTACACATGTATACGTATGTACATACATACACATAATGTATGGTATAGCACACAAAGACACACACACACACACACACTACAATGGTAATGGAAAGAATTAGAAGTAGACACTAATTTATTTCTATAGGAGATAAATAGAGCAGGAAAAAAACCTTCTAACAGTGTAGATCAGGAAGCCTCATACTGTTTCACTCTTCTGGTTCCTATTTAAATAGTGCTATTGATTCAAATAAATGATCAGGTCAGTGTGAAAAATGTTGTGTAGTTGAGGTCTTCACCTTTCTCTTTGGACAGGCTGGGGCAGGGGAAGTGTTAAGAAAATTGATCTTCTGTTCCAGAGACATCAACTACAAAGCCTCAGGCATTACTTGACTATTCTAGCATTGAGAAGAATAAATAAGTTTGAAAAGGAGATATTATCTTTGTTACCACATTTTTAGCTATTGCTAAACTTTCCAACAGCATTATGCTTAAAAGAATGCCTTGTATTTATTTCGGTTTCTCACTTTTTGCTACTGGTTTCATATGGGCATTTGTCTACATGTATAATTATATAATTAATATATAAATAAAATTATATGCAGTGATTATTATAAATTATACATTTTATATACCTATACCATTATCAGTTGTTTCCAATAAATGTTTAGAACAATTAAGTTCAACCTAACACTACAACTGCCCTATATTGATATGATACCAGGATAGGCAACATATCAGGAAAGTTAAAAGACATAGTTAAACTTCCTTTTCCAACTTCACCTTCCACCAAAAGGCACTTTTTTTAGAGCATTGTCTCTTTTTGCCCTGGTAAGAGCTTTGCAGAGAAATTATCACTGGCCTATTTTGCAGATAGGGAAAAAAAAAATGGAATGGTTAGATGGCTTCACCAAGATTGAATCCAGGCCTCCAGTCCCTGGGTGAGTCCTACTCCACTCTGACTTCATCGTTTTTTAATGAACTGCCCATAGCTTGCTGGAGAGCTTTATGGGTCCTTCTGGTAGAATAAAAATAATCTTGGGGCCATCAGGTGGCATGGTGGTTAAGGCACTGGACTCCCATCTGGCTGACCACAGTTTGAGTAATGGACTCAAGAGCTTGAAACTCATGCTGGGCACCTGTGCATGTGTGCCCAAAATCCAAAAAGGAAAATGGAGGAAAAGAGATTGCAATGTGGCCAGTCCCCTGGGAGGTGATTTCTCACTTTCTGTTTCTCTGGCGAGCAGTTGCACCCTATAGCACAAATCTCTCGAAAAAAAAATTTAAAAGAATAAAAATATTCTCTGAAACCAGGAATCATCTATTTCCTACCTCCTACATTAAATTTGTTAGCAATTTATCTTGGCACCAATATGTATATTGAATCCATTCACTTCAGTTTTCGTCACTTGATTGCACCTTAGATCTGGTCACTGTCATTTCTTGTGTGATTTCCTGTTTCCACTACAGTACTCATTTCTATAAAAAGTAAAATGTGTGAAAGTTAAATTATTTAAAAACCCCTCTAATTCCAGAAGCATATATTTTAAAGCTTTTCTTTCTTTTCTTTTTTGTTTTTGGAGGGGTTTTTGCTATAGGGCATGTGCACCAGAAAGAGAGAGACAGAGAGACAGAAAGCGAGAAATCACCCCCCCGGAGGGGATGGCCATGCCAGAATCCCTTCTCCTCCTTTCTCCTCTTGGGATCTTGGGCACGCACGCACACGCACCTGGCATGAGTTTAAGCCACCGCGTCCAGGACGTGAACCGCGGTCGACTACGTGGGAGTCCAGCGACATAGCCATTACGCTAACCGCTGGTCCCTAAGGCTTTTCTTTCAAAGAAACTGTGCGTGTGTGTGTGTGTGTGTGTGTGTGTGTGTGTGTGTGTTTAACTGAGAACAGATTTCTGACTACTCTTTATGTTCTAAGATACTTTCCCAGGAGCCTTGGAGAGTCACATCTACAACTGTTAATCTTGCTATAACAGACTGCTTTGGTTTAGTGATTGTGGGCAACTCCTTACCTCCTAACCCTGGCATAGCATCTCCAGATAAATAGCAAGGCTTTCTTATCTACATCTAGGTTAAATTCAGACATTCTTTGCTGATTCCAAATCTCTTTGAAACAAAGACTTGTGTATTTAACCAATTTTTTTTAAAGAATTATTTTATTTACCTACCTTTCTCCCTTTTTCCCTTCCTTTCTTCCACCAGACAGGGACAGACTGAGAAAGAGAGAGAGGGAAAATGAGAAAGCAAGCCAGCAGGCCTGGGACTCAAACCGAGATCCATGATTTGGGAGCACCCTTAACCACCACGCCATCTGCTGGCCCCATGTATTTAACCAATTATTAACCTAAGAATTTTTGAACCCATCTATAACCTACAAGCCCCACTCCCACCTTTTTGGGTCAGACCAATGTAAAGACTCCTTAGGCTGATTTGCGATTTTATTTGTGATTCCTGCTCTCAAAACTGAATAAAACAACCACTGCATCTGAGCACCCCCAAACAGTTTGTGTTGCCAGGCCTGGACTTGGACTAAACCATGTTAATTATTTTAACAGAGCTCGATTATTTCTATCAACATAATGAACCTGGTATTTTCAAAACACTGATGACATACCTATATGCGTTTAATTAACAGAAACCAGACTAAAAGAGTTATTTATCCTCCAGATACCACAAAAGTTTTATTATATCCCCAAGAAGCACCAAAATTTGGAACTGGATCACCTTGGCTATGTTCAAGAATTTTCAGCTAGGAGGCCAAGGTGATAAAGTCTAATGGTATGATTTTGTTTTACTGTATAAATTTTGCTTTGTAATTTTTATAAACAGTCCTGCAAAAAATGGAGTGTGTAGCACTTCCTGGACTAGTATCATCAGTGTGGTTGTCTTATTCCCAGAGCTCCTAAGGAATGAAAAGAAAGGGAAAACGAAGTTTGCATTGCATTCACCTGACAGCTGCTGTGAAGGCACTGACCAATTCTTAAGCATCATTATTGCCCTGTATATTAAATAAGCAGAGTTCTCTTTAGGGATACAATTAATCAGTCATCTCAATCTGGTGAGTCCCAGCAGAAGCAGCCTCTATGTCAACAGTTGGAAGTTGCTAGAGAGTAAGAAACCAGATTGCTGCCAGTTGGTTACTCTCTCTCTCTCTGTATTTCTAAATTGTATCATGTTTTTCCTTTTTGGTGGGGAGAAGTAAAGTTCAATGATCCCACATCATTTCTGGATTAAGTGCTTTAGTCTGCATGTCTGTTGAAACTTTTAATAGTCCAAGATATTTCAGATATGAATGAAATCAGGGGAGAGAGAAAGAGAATTTGGGAACAGTGAATGAAATAAGCTTTTCATTGAAATAAATTTGAATCCTACTTAATGGAATTTGTCCTAGCCATTAACTGTCATCAAGAAACAGGAAAATACTTTGGTTTCTAAAATATCATGAAACTAGTAGAGCCTGAGATATTGATAGATGAAATCTAGGATAGATAATTACTGGTTTCTCCTTAAAGTGTGATATAAAGTTTACAAAAATTGGCAAAAGCCATGTGAATCCAGGGACAAGCAGCAAAATTAATAGTGTTGTCTTTCAGAGAATGGTACTGAGAATGCTAGCACCTGAAATGCATTACAGCTGCCTATGGTCATTATTTACAAGCTCAACTGAGGGGAAATCCAAGAGTTCGTGGAAAATGCATATTGGGAAAAAATTATGCATGGATTTAAAATTTTTTTGCAACAAAATACATTTGTACTTTACATCTCCATGGACTTTTTAAAGCTCCCTTGTACAGAGAACCAGTGTCTCAGAATGTGAAGATTTCAACCATTTTCTTCCCACTCCAAGTAGCATCGACTCGAGTGAGGAAACTACATCTTTTTTTATTAAATAATGGGATTTTTCAGCAACTATCAGAAAAAATATAGTAAGCAGTAATGTATTTTTTCCATTGCATCAAAGTGTATTTGTTTCTTCTATCCATGTAAAGAAGAACAAGAACTTTTAAAAGCGACACAATGTGAGAGACTAAAAATATGTCTTGTCCCCTATAAAGTAGTACCCCCCAAAATAAGGGAAAATTCTAAACTAAGATACCTGTGAATATTTTTAAATATTTAAATGCTTCTTAAATACAAATTTTGAATACAAACCAGTAGGTCTGTGTGTAACCAGGCCTGATTCAAACACATTGGCCAGGGAACCAAACCCATGAGTCCCATACAGCTTCCAGCTTTCTTAGTGGTGATGTTCCCTGTGGAGCACGTGACAGGCCCTTAGCCCAATTCTAGAGACCTCTGCAATGAAGTCAGACAAGCTGGAGGATGAAGTATGTTGGTACTCCAAAGTCTGTAGCTATTATCTTATTTATCTTCCGAAGAATTTATAAAGAACGTTATGATCTGATACTTACTTTTAGAGTTCTCTTTTGATACCATATGATGGTTACTTCCAGATCTTATTTTTTTTTATCAGTAGTAGTATATGGAGTATAATTTATAATCAATAAAATGTATAAATCTTAAGTACAAAGCTTAAAGAATTTTGGGGACTGTAGACACAGTATAATGATTACCCAAAACAAGTTTAAAAAAAACTATTTTCAGTCACTCCAGAAAGCACCTTTGTTACCTTGTCCAATAGATCCTAATATCTATCATTATAAATTATAGTTTTACCTGTTCCTGAGCATCTCATAAATGAAATCATACAATATGGATTCTTCAATTATTGTCTTTTTTTATCCGAGATACTATTTTTGACATATATTCATCTGTTTCTTTTCTATTTTTTTTAAAAAAAGAATGATCTTATTAAACTTTATTTATTTGTTTGTTTGTTTGTTTTAATTTTACCAGAGAGGGACGGAGTGGGGTGAGGGGGGAGAGGGAGAGGGAAAGTTAGAAAATAAGCCACTAGGTCTGGGACTTGAACTGCATTTGGCCCTCTGGGAGTCTAGCACCTTAACCACCACACCACCTACTGGACCCTCACCTATCTATTTCTATGTGTCTGCAGTTTATTCTTTTGTATTGCTGAGTAGTGTTCCTTTTCTGTAAATGTACCACAGTTTGTTGATACTTTCCCCTCTACTGATGAACATCAACATTGTTCATCAGGCTATTATGAGTTGAGCTGCTCTGAATATTTGGTACATGTTTTTTTTCTGCACACATGTAGGTTTATTTCTTCAGCTCCTAGGTGGAATAGATAGGTCATAGAACATGTTTATGCATAAACATGTAAGAAACTGTCAGTTAATCAAAGTGATAATAGCACTTCACAGACCTCCCAACAATTTATGGAATTCTGCTTCATTATAAATTCTTATACATACTCTCATCAACATTTCCCATACTACACATTCTGGAAGATGTGTAATGTTATCTCAATTGGGCTTTAGTTTGTTTTTGCCCAATGAGAAACAATGTTCACCAAATTTTTGTATGCTTAGTGGAAATCTTGTGGCCATGTGAAATCTTGTTTTCGTGAAGTGCCTGGTAAATTATTTTTGTCCAATTTTTTGTTTTTTTCAATTAAGGCATTTGTGTTCTCCTAATTAGTTTGTAGAAGCTTGTTATATATTATATTGTTTTATATCTTATATCTCATTGGATGCCTAGTCTGAAGCTTCCATTTTCACATTCCTATGTGACATCATCATATGAAACTTACAATATATATGTGTGTGTTTTTATGGATAATATTTTTCTCTTTTCTGTTGTGAATCTTTGCCTGCTCAAAGATCACAGAAACATTCACCTGTGTTTTAGTTCTAGAAAATATATAATTTTCCCTTGCAGGTGTAGGCAAATAGCTCATTTCAAGTTAATTTTTATGTATTGGCGTGAATTAGGCATTGAGACTTATTTTCCTATTCCATCAAGACATTTAGTTATTCTGGAAGCATTTACTGAAAATACTGCTTTCTCTAATGAACTATTCTGTAATCTATGTTTTAAAAAGTTAAATGAAAGTAGTCTATTTTCAGACTCTATTCTGTTCATTGACCTATTTGAGTATCATTATGTCAACTAAGCTATCATAATTATTGTAACTTTGTAAAGTGTCTTGAAATCATGCAGTATATGACCTTCAGTTATTTCTTTCTCTTTTTCAACATCATTTTGGTTAAGTCCTTTGGACTTTAGTATAAATTTTAGAGTAAGTTTTTCAATATTGATTAAGAGAAGCTGCTTCTGAGATTTTGAATAGGATTGCATTAAGTCTCTAGATCAACCTGGAGAGAATTAACGTCTGAACAATATGGAACTTTCTTTCTTTCTTTTTTTTTTTTTTTTTTTGAGAAGTTTTTGCTACAGGGCACGTGCGCTCGCTGGAAAGACAGAGAGAGACAGAGAGACAGAAAGTGAGAAATCACCTCCCTGGGGGGATGGCCATGCCGCAATCCCTTCTCCTCCATTCTCCTCTCAGATTCATGGGCACACACGCACACATGCCCAGAGTCAGTTTAAGCCACCCAGTCCAGGACCCAAACTGCGGTCGACTACATGGGAGTCCAGCAACATAGCCATTACACTAACTGCTGTTCCCAACAATATTGAACTTCAAACCATGAACATAAAATCTCTGTACTTATTTAGGTCTTCTCTAACTTCTGGCAGCATTAATTTTGTAGTCTTAAGTGTAGAAATTTTATGTTTCTTAAACATACGCCCACTTCGAACATTTGTTCTCAAGAAGAGACAATTTCCCCCCAAAATGGACTTTCAGCATGTCTGGAGACATTTTTGATTGTCATAACTTGGTTCAGTGGTCATGGTTTTGGTGTGTTCTTCTGACTAAACATAGAGTGATAAACATTTTTGTGAATCAGAAGAGCCAAAATAATAGGGTGTTCATGTATTGTAAATTGAAATATTCAGTGCAATTCTAATAAAAAATTCCAGTTCAATATGTTTATAGAAATTAATAAGCCAATTTTATGGAAAATATTATATTTGGACTATGGAATTTTTTCAAGTTTTTTTTTTCTCATAAAATTTTGAGTTCAGAGTAGTGGGAATTCTATGAGTCATTGGGTTATGTAAAATACTCTTTTTGAATACACTCCTTTTGAAGCTCAACTATTCTAAATGATTTGATTACATTTCTTTATAAACTTTTTAAAATTTACATTTAATCACTGTACATGTTTACAGTATACAACATGGTTTTCCCCAGTGTGAATACATTACATTTAGTCAGGTCAAAGACATCACCATATACATTATCATCAGTAGATAACTTTATTTCTGTCTATTAAATATGTTGTATTTTCCCTGATCCCCTCCTTCTAACCCCAATTACCCTCCCCCAATATGACCCATACCATGTCTAGTAGCTGCAGTTGTCCTTTTTGATATTATATCTTCCAGTCTTTCGGTTTCTGCTATAACATGCACATATTTGATATATATTGAGAGGGGACATATCTTTGCTTGTCTTTCATAGTCTGGCTTGGTTCCCTTAGCCTTAAATCTTCCATATCCATTCACTTTGTATCGGATGTCAGGGTCTCGTTGTTTTTTCCATAGAGTACATGTGCCACATTTTTTTCAATCCACTCCTCTGTTCTTAGACATTTGGGTGGATTCCATGTTCTATCAGTTGTAAATAATGCTAAAATAAATATGGATGTGCAAATGTTTTTCCAACCAAATTTCCTATTTTGTAGGTATATACCTAAGTGTGAAATTACTGGGTCATATAGTAGTTCTATTTGTAGGTTTTCGAGGAACCTCCATATTGTTCTCCTCAGTGGATATACTAATTTAAATTCCCACCGAGATTGCATGTCTTACAAATCTGTTTCCAAGAAAATTTTTCAGGATAGATGTATAAAGATAACATTTTAGAGTTCCAATATACTGAAAAACTTTATATTTTTTTCTCATTTCAAAAAGTTTGACTAGATATGTAATTTTCTGTAAATCTTTGAAAGAATTACTTTTTTTAATTCCAATTAAAATTCTCAGTTGTGAGATATTATTTAACCTATTAATATTGGAATGCTATAAAAGGAACAAATCAGAGAACAAAAATGATCTCTAGGCAAAAAAACATATAGAAGATGAAATTAAACAGCAAAAACTTCAGAAAATTTGAGGGAAAAATTATTGAAATAGGAGGAGCAAAAAAAGTGGGGGAAGCAATTTAGAATGCTGGGGTCAGGAGGTAATCTTAAATAAGATGGTCAGGATAGATATGTTGAGAAGTAACATTTAAGAAAGAGTTCAAAAGAAGCCTTTCTTCTAAGGGCAATCACCATACACTGAAACAACAGTAAATGTGTGACCAGCAGGTGATGTGATGTTAAGGTACTGGACTCCCACATAACTGACCACAGTTCAAGTCTTGGACCTGGTAGCTTAAAAATCATTCGAGGCACACATGCAAGCATGCCCCAAATCCCAGGCAGAGAATGGAGGAAAAGGGATTGCAGCATGGCCATCCCTTCAGGGCATGACTTCTCACTTTCCCTCTCAGTTTCTGTCTCTCTCCAGTGAGTGCACATGCACTATGGCAAAAACCTTAAATCTATATCTATATCTATATCTATATCGATATAGATATAGATATAGATAGATAAAACAATTGAGGTCAGCAAATAGTGTAGCAGTTATGTCGCTGGATCTCACATGGCCAGCCGCAGTTCAAGTCCCAGATGCAATGGTTCAAATTCACACCCAGCTCATGTGTGTGTGTGCCCAAGAACCCAAGAAAAAAATGGAGAAGGGATTGCCATGTGGCCATGCCCCTGGGTGAGGATTTCTCACTCTCCCTCTCACTGTCTCTGTCTTCAGTGAGTGCACGTACTTTAAGGCAAAAACTAATAATAATAATAATAATCAGACACATACACACATACATCCATCCACACAGTAAATGAAAGGGCCCAAAGAAAATTGTATTCCAGGTACATACATTGTATGTTCAAGGTACAGCAAGGAGACCAGTAGTTCTTTAAGTTAGATAAAAGAAAACAAAATGTACACTGTTAGAGGTGATATTATATATTAAGCATCCTAACATTTTGAGAAATGGTATAGGTATTACATATTTAAATAGATCACTACAATGAGACAAATTATAGAGTATAAGAGAAAGAGTGAAGAAATGGAAGAACAAATGTGTTTTTAGTCTTCTGCTTTATTTAATTTATTGAGCAAGTGAATGATAGAGATGACTGAAGTAAAAGAGATCTAAAGGGTAGGTAAAGGCTTTAGTCATAGACATTGATTTTGAGATGTCAATTATAGGTACTACTTAAGCAGTTGCGTATGTGTCTGGAATTCAGGAGAGTTCTGTGCTGGAGATGTAAATTTGGGAGATATCAGCATGGAGAAAACCTGAAATCACTTAATTTGTCCACTGCCTTTATTCAAACCCTTAACAGAATCTTAAATTATTGTTTTGCAACTTAACAATTTAAAACTGTGTTAACTGGAATAATTTGTATCAAATGTAAATTTTTAAAATACAAGAATATGGTTACAAATAGACAGTTAAAACAGTTTAGATAATATTTTGATATTTTGAATCATAGAATTGAAATAAACTAAAGAGTAATCTAGTAGTCTTTAGCATGTATAAAGACAAAAAGAATTAGTCGGCAATGATAGCCATGTGGTTTGTATCCTATTGATGATGTCTATATCCATGATACATTTTCTACATCAATTTGAATCATGAAAGCCATTCAAGAGTCAAAATGTTGTGTTATGTTAGTAACTTGATGAGTGCTTTAGCTGAATGTATTTTTTAAATTGCCACAGTGATTTCTTTTTTTTCTTTTTTTTTTTTTTTTTTTTTTTTTACTATTTAAAACCAACAGCTAATTAGTGGGCCCACAGCCCACATCTACATGGAGACTATTCCAATTTAAATTTTAAAAAAATTTCCTTGTGGTCATTTTCAAGTGTTTTCTGATGTGCTTGCTTAGTCTGCCTACTGAGTTTGTTTTGTTTTGCTTAAATTTGTTAAATTATAAAAGTGCTTGCATCAGCTAAGAACTAAAAGGAACATAATAACAAGGAAAATCAATGAATTAATAAGATTAGAATCACAAAAAGTTAGGTATTATACAGCAAAGTGAGAAGGTAATGAAGACTACTCTATATAGGCAATGAGGAGGAGGAGGAGGAGGCTGATTATCAACTCACCTTGGGTAGTTCAGTGTTTCTGAAAGTGTCTACCTTGGTTAGTCTTCAGCTGAGTCACCTAGGGTGCTGATTAAAATGCAAATTTCAGACCAGCCACAGTGGCATACATTTCTAAGAGTCTGAGACCACACAGGAGGCCTGCATTCAATTCCCAATCCAAACTCAAAGGCCAAATGCAGTGGCACATGCCTATAATCCAAATAACTTGGGAGGCTAAGGCAGAAAGATTGTGATTTAGTGAGACTCTGTCTTAAAAAGAAAAATATTTTTTAATGTGAATTTAATTTTTGTAAATTCAAGTTTCACAATTCTGTTTTACCTACTGAATGAGAATCTGTAGTTGTGAGGAGTCTTTGAATCCTATAAATCTACATTTTAATTATTTTCACATTTTTGGAACCCCCATTTGAGTATTTTGTAGTTTATAAAATATTTCTCTTATTGAATAATTTGTTTGATCATCTACATACCTACGCCTAGTCTGGATAGTTTCTAACTTCTCCCAGTATACAGATAAAAACATAGGCTCAAAGAGATTAAGTTAATTTGTAGAAAATTAAATTTTTAATACAGATGTTGTAGTCTTTAGTTAGAGGATAGCATGAACCAATTCAAAGAACAGAAAAACTGATTGTGTTTCAGTTAGGTTTGGTATCTATCTTCCTCGCTGATGAAATGCTTGCCCTTAGAAAAGATGCTTAAACTTTCTATTCCTTAGTTTTCTTAGTTTCTTTAACTGACTTCTTGAAAACCAACCTTGAGATAAGAACTCATGTCCAAGTGATTTATTAAGAAAGTGCTCCTGAGAGTAAATACAAAGAAGCTTGGGGAAAGAGGAGTTGGAAGTGCAAGAAGCAAAACAAGGTTGTAATTACGGGAAAAGTTCTAGCATCCACCTGATCCCATAGGAATGCTGGGGTATAAATCACAAGTCAGTTTGTCCTGACTCAGGCAAGAGAGCTGGGCTGGACTCTTTGCCTTAGTCATCGGCTGTGAACAATCCCAAGAGAGACATAAAGTCTGAATCTTTCTCGCTTTCTGTGTATGTAAGCAAAGTAACTCTAGTAACCCTTGGGCAGGCTGCCAGAGAATTACAGGTACAGGCTATTAGATACAGCAGAGCATGCAAGCTTGGGAAATATGGGTTGCTTCAAAATAAACATGCTAAAAAAATTTACACATTCTAGTACCAGTAATACTGTTCACTAGTAATTAGTCCTGCAATGAATCTTTTTACTCTTTCAACTTTGCTTTCAAAAATTTGTTTAAGGGACCAGCAGATGGCATAATGGTTATGTTACTGGATGTAGACCATGGTTTGAGTCCCTGACCCAGCAGCTTAAAACTCACACTGGGTGGGTGTGTGTGTGCACCCAAAATCCTGAAAGGAGAATGGCAGAGAAGAGATTGTGGTGTGGCCATCTCCCTTGCCGGGGGTGGGGGGGGTGGGGTGGGGGGAATGATTTCTCGCTTTCTGTCACTCTTTCTCGCAAGCACAATGCACCCTATAGCAAAAATCTCTCTCAAAAAAATGTTGTTTAATATAAAAAGTTAATAGTAACTACTGTCCTACCTTATTATAGTATTGTTTATTGGATCAAAGAAAATAATAAATATGGCATAATATTTTGTAGCAAAATAAAAAGTAGTATTCTTATGCAAAATTTTCTGTTAATGGAGAAACAGATACTAGAAAAACCTTATTCCTGAAATTCATATGTTAAGAGTCCTACATTCTCTCTGAAAAAAAAAAATCTAAATAGGCATCCTTGAATATACCTATTCTCTGACATGATGATATATATGATCCTAAGTTTACTATGTTCACCATTTTTTACATAAGACTAGGGTGTTTAAACAACCTAAAGATTGTTAAAGACATATTCTCCATCAGTTCTAACAGTCAATGTTTGGTCATTTATTAGTCAAAACTTGAACCAAGACATTCTGATTTCTGGTCTGGCATGTAAGCTGGAAGTTGCTTTATTTCTATCCTAAGAGGAAGTAAGAAAACTGAGCAGACTTCTTAGATACTTCAAGGAGGTGGGGTACGGGCCATACCACCGCCCTCAAAATTGGAGAAGCTACAAGCAAGCAGCAAATCATGGCTTGCTGAAGCAGAAAACTCCAACATAAATCTCCCCAGGAACGAGTACTGAGGTAAGGAAATCTGAAATCAACTGACAAATTTCTAGAGCCTCAATACAGACAAGTGTGAGAGATTAAAACTCCAAGGGGACCTATCATCAGAAGTCCCCACACTTTTAGGGGTTTTATCTCCAGAAGTTCAGCCACATTCTCACAGTAAATACCAGAGAAAAATCCCATTATACTTCTGAAAAAAAAGAAGGGGAAAATGGACATTTTGAAATATGACAAAGTACTCTTTTCTTCTTTTTTAGGGGATGGTAGGCACTAAATTTCTTTATTTAAATGAACGGTACTAGTTAAAGGACTTAAGCGGTTTTTTTAGAACAACTTGAAGAAAAGGTAAAAGAAACCGCAGCATGCACGCATTGTGTTGTGACCAGGAAAGTCCCTTCAGTGCTATGAGGAAGTAAGTCTAGGGATCAGCTCTCATTATCACTGTCTTCCAGGTATGCTTGCCAGAGGTACTCGGCCATGCCAGATTCTGGGCTCCCATTTTGTTCAAGTTGATTATGTATCCACCAATTCTTTGAGGGATTTCACCTGCTCATTCAGATAATGCATCTCAATGAAGTCATACAAGTGGGGGTTATTTTTGTCAGTGGCCAATTTGTGCAGTCTGACTATCAGGTCTTTTTTTCCAATGTAATGCACACTCCATTGCATTCAGCCCATTCTCTCAGCACAGTCTGTTTTCTAGATATCTTGAAGGAAGGTGCAGCCACCTCATTGATTTTGCAGCTTCATCAGTTTCTCAGTTTCTCATCACATTCCCTCTCCTAAGATTAGTGAGGGAGGTATTGCAAAGTTCTTCAAAGCCACATCATTGCAGTCAAAGTAGTATGGCATGACAGGTAGATGTAGGGGATGATTGCAAGTTATGTAAAAACACTGTTGAAGCCAGAGACCACAACAACTCTGTGGTAGAAAGTCTGGCTTCTTTTCTTTTAACCAAGATCTTCCCCAAGAGAAATTACATAACCAGAAACTAACCTTCTGGGATTTTATCACAGCCTGACTGACCTGCAGGGGAGTGCAATACCCAGCTTCTGTCCCATCTATCATCCTGTTGTACTGAAGGGGCAGGGATAGACTGAGAAGCATTTATGAAGTTCACATTCTGGAGGTACAGAATCATTAAAAGACGGATTTACTCATAGGACTAAAAAGTGGTTTCCCTTCCCCCACACCTTGCTGCCACATTGTCAAAGGCTTGTATATAACTGTTCCTTTTACCCAGGATATCATGTCTGGCTGTAAAGAAAAAGGAAATACAATAAATAGAAAATGAACACAGTTTGACAGACAGAGCTAAGCATCAGAACCAGACTCAGAGACACTGGATTTTTAAGACTAGAAATTTGTAACAGCTATGATTAATAAGCTAAGGAGTCTCATGAGTAAAGTAGATTGCACGGCATCCAAAAATAGATGGCCAATATAGGCAGAGAGATGGAAATTCTAAAAAAGAACCAAAAGGAAATGCTAGAAGTCAAAACCGCTTTAACCAAAATGAAGAATGACTTTGATGATAAAAGTATGCAGAGAACTCTTAAAATATACAGGTAACACTTAAAATTCAAAAATAAGAACACTTTAAAAACTGAACCGAAGACCTTAACAGATACCCCACCAAAGCTGATACTCAGATGGCAGGTCAGTTATAAAAAGGTTCTCCACATTATAAGAGAAATGCAAATTAAAATAAAATGAGCTACAACTACACACACATTAAAATGACCAAAATCTAAAACACTGGCAACTGGTATACAGCAATAGAAACATTCATTCTTGCAAATGAAAAACAATACAGCTGTTTTGAGAGACAGTTTGGTGGTTTCTTAACAAAACATATTCTTTTTTTTTAAGAGAGATTTTTGCTATAGAGCACGTGTGCTTGCCTGAGACAGAAAGATGAAAAGTAAGAAATCACCTACTGGGGTAGAGGGCCATTCCACAGTCCTTTCTCCTCCATTCTCCCCTCAGGATTTTGAGCATGCACACATGCTCCACATGAGTTTTAAGCTGCCTGACCCAGGGCTTGAACCATGGTTGACCACAGGGAGTCAAGGGACAGAACCATTACATCATCTGCTGGTTCTAAGCAAAACATACACTTACTGTACAATCCAGTAATCATGCTCTTGGCATTTATGCAAAGAAATTGAACATTTATGTTCACACAAAAACCTACATACACATATTCACAAAAGTTTTATTCATGATTTCCAAAAAGCAACCAGGATGTCCTTCAGTAGATGACTGGATAAAGAAACTGTAGTATATACAGGCAAGAATAATATTCAGCACTAAAAAGAAATGAGTCATAAAAAGACATAAAAGGAACTTAAATGCATATCACTGAGTGAAAGGAGCCAATCTGAAAGAATATATAGCATATCATTTCACTATACAGTATTTTGGAAAAGAAAAATCTATAGAGACAATAAAAAGAGCAGTGGTTAGCAGTAGTAAGAAGGAAACAGGAATGAATAGGTGGATCCCAGGATTTTTAAAGGAGTGAAATTACTTTGTATGATACTATAATGGTAGTCATTTTGCTTGTCCAAAGCTGTAGAATGTATGACACTAACGTGAGTGATAGACATTGGGTGGATAATGTGATGTCAACGTAGAGTCGTCAGTGGTAACAAAGGTACTACTCTGGTGGGGAATGCTGATAATGTAGGAGGCTGTGCATGTGTGGGGGCAGGCAGTGTATCGTAAAGCTCTGTATCTGCCACTTAACTTTGTTGTGTGTCTAAAACCTCTCCAAAAAAATGAAGTAAATTAAAGTGGAAATAAAAATGGAATCAAAATACTTTTGAGGGAATTCTATTTGTTACAATATTGTTCTGCCTTTTGAGAATAAGTCTGAGAATCCCCCAGATATTTTGAGCTGTGAGATTTATAGATAAACAGGCTGATTGTCTTAAACTTCTCTTAAATAGGGGGCTGGATAGTGGCACAGTGGTAATGCATAGCCCGTTGAGGCTGACACAAATGGAAGGTTCCATGTATATCTGGAGACCTCCTTGGATACACCAGGTATTCAGGTACTTATTGTCCAGGGCTGGCTGAAGCCAGGAGTGGATTATGGCATAAAGACCCAATTGGGGGTGTCTGTCTCTCTCGCTCTCTTCCCTCATGAAAGAAATTTAGAAGGAAAGAATTTTAAAATTTTATTATCAACTGGACTGGGGAGAAATGTAAACATGTTGTAATATTCACTTTGCAAACTAAATGATGTGATTGAATGTATAAAAGAACTTGAAATAAAATAAGATAAAATAAATGAATAAATAAATAGAATTTCTCTTAACCTTATTTAACATTTATAATAGATCAAAAAGAGACCTTACCACCACATATCATTTAGATAAAGGAAATCCTTTAAAGTAATTATCTCCTGAAATATTCTGGTACAAAGCTCAGGGTGGGGCCTGCAGATGGCATGATGGTAAAATGCGGTGTATTCCCACATGGCCAACCATGGTTCGAGTATCAGACTTGGTAGCTTACTTTCTCACTATCTTTTTTTCTCTCTCTCTTTCTCTCTCTGGTCAAATTAAAAATAATAATAATAACAAACGGAATTAAATAAATAAATAACTTTTAAGAAAAGAAAGTGCAGAACAATAAGAATTGAACACAATAGACTAATTACAGATACAATTAGAAAAGTCATTGTTGGGATCAGACAATGGCATAATGGTTATGATGCTGGACGACCATGGTTTGAGTCTTGGACCCAGCAGCTAAAAACTCATGCTGGTTGTGTGTACCCAAAATCCCAAGAAGAAATGGAGGAGAAGGGATTGTGGTGTAGCCACCCCCCAGGAGGGTTGATTTATCGCTTTCTGACTCTGTCCAGCAAGTGTACACACACACACACACACACACACACACACACACACAAACTATAGCAAAAATAAAACAAAAAAACTCTAAAAAAAAAATCTTTGGCATGTAGGGGCCAGGTGGTGTAGTGTTTAAGGCACTGGACTCTTACAAGGCCGACTACAGCTCAAGTCTCAGAACAGATGGCTTGAAACTTACATCAGGAGCATGTGTAAGGGATTGCAGTGTGGCCATCGCCCCTGGGAGGTGATTTCATACTGTATCTTTCTGTCTCCCTGGCAAGCACACATGCCCTATAGTAAGAAATCCCCCTCAAAAGAAAAAAAAAAAAAGACTTAAGGGTGTAGAGTGTAAATCCTTCAATAGATTAAAATGCTTCAAGCAAGGATATCTTTTACAGTATATCAGACTATAATCCACAGGTAGCCAAGGATTTTTTTCATTACATAGAATCTAGTGATTCTCATTTTTCACATTTAATTTAATTTTTCACATGTGGGGGCACAAATAGAGAATGATACACACAAATATTTGGGTACAATATCTTTAAGTAGTACCATATTTTCAGTATGCACTGAGTTGTTGCATAATATCATCTATTAAAGATCCTACAAGTATAATAAAAATCAACATATTCAAAACCAAATTTATTATTTTTCCCACCAGACTCAAAACCCAAAATTTGGAAATTAACTCTAGTATTATTTAGTATTAATAACAAGGACAACTGAATACATATTATTTCACATGGTCTTTTACCAGAGTTGTTGGAGTTATGTGACCTTTTGTCTCAAGATTACCATTTTGGGAGTTTCATAAATGACTTCATTGTTATTGTCAGAATCCCTATTACGAGCATGAAATGTGACAACCAATTTGGAAAAAGCATTCTCATGATCATCTTTGTCAGTGGCCTTCATAGTATAAAAATGTTCTGGGTGCAGAAAATTGTCAACTTAAGAGAAAGCTTAGTTTGTTTCTTCAGATTCTGGGTTTATTTTTATTTACCTGAAAGTTGAAATAAAATGTTATCCCTGCAGGGTATAAAAGAACCTGAAAAACTTGGTCATTTAGTGATTTGATCAACTGTCCTTGTATCTGTCTGTCTTTTTACAGAAGAGGAGCAATATGACCTGATTTATGTTTTATGATTCTCTAGCTGCTGCTTGAAAAAGAATTACTCAGCCTTGGAGTATGTGTTCATGATCCTAAAATTCCTTTTGTTTCCAACCTTTGCCTTTCAAAATTCCAAAACGTAACATTCAAATACTACCTCCTTAGTAAGTCTTCCCTAGTTTCTATAGCTGTTACCTATTTTCTTGGAGATTTTATTTCTAAATTATGTGCTATTCTTATTCTGTTTATTTCTTAACCTTTTTTGAGTAGAAACAATCATAAAATATATACTTATATACTGGTTTTTGGTACTTTCCACAGAAGTGATGTTCAATAAATGATTATTGAATGGAAAATAATTGTAAATATAATTGGACTGGTTACATTTTATCACAGAACTTCACAAATCATAACAGTTAATATTTAAGTGAGATTCTGAAGTCATTGAATATTTTGGTACTAAAAACAATCCTTATCCAGAACACAAAATCCATACATTCTTTGCTGTGTTTATTAGGAAACTTATTGATATTCCTTAATTTTGCAAAAGCTATTAAAAATCCAAATAGCCCTAAGATTCTGTCTGAAAATGTTTCTGTTTAGAATGTTTGTTGTTCTTGAGTATTTTTCTTCATGACCGTTGGAGATAATTTCTTTTGTATTCTATGTATAGAGAAGATATTTAGTGTTTTCTTACTATGAGATCAATACATTCGTAGAAAGATGTTTGATACCCACCATCCAAATGAAACAGGAGAAATTATGAATTTAAATCCCTAGTCAATACTTAAGTATTATTTTATCCATGCAAAAAAATTTACTCTATCATTCACTCAGTCCATACAATAATCAAGAAAATTAAACCTTCTTGAATTCCTTGTTGCTGTAGAGTCTTTTCAGAAGAGATTATTGTGTCTGAACAACGTAATAGTACATAGAAAGAGTGTCTGGGGTATGTAATTCCAGAAAGGAAAGCAGCCAAGAACTTCCTCGTCTATGCAGCCCAAAGATAAAATAAACCACTTCCTCTAATTACTAATGTATTTTGATATGTGAACTTCATTTAATAATAATAAGCACTGAGCTGTCAGGTAATATTATCTATTGAAGATTCCACAAGTATCAAGAAAATCAACATACTCAAAACCAAATTTTCCCAGATTTGAGCCTTTTTCTATATTTGGTAGTTCAATGTATGCCATATCAAGTCCTCTAACCACTTAAATAAGAGACTTAGATGTCATCCTTCATTCTTCCCTTCCTTTAGCACATGCATAAAATAAGTTTCCATGTGTTACTGACACTGTGTCTTTACTATCCTCCAATCTTCTACTTTATGCCCTTGTGGATGTGGCCTTCTTTCTTTCTCCTTATGATGACTGAAACAACCTCCTGCAACTTCTGTCTCTGAAATTCTTTTCCACACTGCTAGTAGTGATCTTTCTAAACACAATTTCAATTGTGTTGTACTGCAAGTTGGTACCTTTCCTTGGCTTTCCATTTCTCTCTTGATAAAGTTCTTATTGAAAGACATGTGTATAAAAGAATCTGTGATCTCCTGAATGCCTGCCCCTTCTCACTTTCCTACTACCACATCAGCTTTTATACAAAGCAACATCTAGATTTTCCCATTATTCCCTAACTCCTCTCAACTTTTACTCTTGTAGGTATGACTCTCTAGAATACCACCATCCATACAACCCTTCCTTTCTGTTAATGACCTCTGTTAGTTTTTCAAGATGTAGCTCATATATCAACTCCTCACCCCAGAGATTTCCCTTCCTCATCCCATCCCAGTACAGGCTAGGTATGATTCTTGTCACACCTAACATATATTCTTAATCTAATGTCATGTTGTTATATTTTCAAGATATTTGGTAATATCATCTCTAGCCTATAAGATTCTTGAGAGTAACAATCATTTCATATGAGTTGGTAGCATGTATCACAATGCCTGAAAATTTGTAGGCACTTCATAATCTTACAAGTGGATACTTTTTAACATATGCATGTTTTTGTGTGGAAGAAAGAAAAGCAGACACAAATAATCCCTTTCTGTTATTTGTGGAGTCAAGACATCTACTTCAACGCAATATCTCTTAATTTGTATTGATTACAACCTTTTTTAATGTGGAGACCTTTTCTAAGACATTAATTATATCAGGTAGAGATTTTATTCAAGCCTTTTGACTATGCATTAATTCAAGTCAGGAAAAACAGCGTGTGATTTGAAAGTCCCAAATCACCTGCCTCAACAGGTGGTAGATTTTTGTTGTACCAACTACTAAAATTTTGTCAGGTTTATATAATACTATTAATTTGATACCCAAATCATGCACTCACAATGGGTAGTAGACAAATTTAGAGTTTAATGTTATTTATTAATGTTGGCATGTGTTACCTGATCAGCATTTACTTTTCATCAGCAAATGCAGTTGTTATTTTAAAAGATCAGTCAGTGGTCTCTCATCCACAACACATTAAAAAAAAAAAAAAAAAAACTTAGAAATTGTTTCTAAAATACAGGCTCTAAAACACATTTGCTGACCTGTAATTGATTCTGTCATATAAATCAATTGACTAATATAACCAGTACAAAATCATTCTAAAATTCACCACAGGCATCTACACCTACTGTTCCACAGGAAGTAGTCAGGAAGCACTGACTGAAAATCTATATTAATTTTCCAAACCACTAACAGGAATTTTTATTTGTAGCAGAGTCCTTCAGAAAATTACTCCAGCTGTTTTTAGTTATTTTTCAAAGTCTGCAGCACATAAGTCTCAGGTAGTCTTACCCATGCCAAAGGACAAATTTAATACACACGCACAACTCCATACACACATGTGCATGTGCGTGTGTGTGTGCGTGTGTGTGTGTGTATACATATGTATCATTATAATCTGAATATAAACATTTACTGAACTGAAACTTTATGGGTTTTGCCATTATTTTAACTCTTTATACTATCAACAATTTTGTCTGGATGGAAGGATAGTACCAATTAAGAAAAATGCTCTTATTGTTAACAGTGATTGACTTAGAGGACTTTAATAGTAGCAAGAAGCAAAAGTTAGAACAGAACTCCTTGAAAAGAATTTAAAAACACAACACTTTGTATTAGACATCAAGGGGTTCTTTAAAAACATGACAGGTTGGGGACCAGCAGTTAGCGTAATGGCTATGTCGCTGGACTCCCACGTAGTCGACCGCGGTTCGAGTCCCGGACCCGGTGGCTTAAACTCACGCCGGGCGCGTGTGCGTGCGTGCCCAAGATCCCGAGAGGAGAATGGAGGAGAAGGGATTGCGGCGTGGCCATCCCCCCTGGGGGGTGATTTCCTGCTTTCTATCTCTCTGTCTCTCTCTGTCTGTCTGGTGAGCGCACGCGCCCTATAGCAAAAACCTCTCCAAAAAAAAAAGAAAAAAAAAAAACATGACAGGTTATTGCTATTGAAAACTGGAATGGCAAAGCCAGATGCCCTTAGGCAAAAAGGAAATTACTGAGCACAGTATAGTAAGCTGCCTATAAATCTAAACCACTTAAGTGACCTCTGATATGTAACCATGTACTGTTTTTCAATCTCAGGTACTTCACTAAAGTGTAGAATTGTGCAATTCCCCTGACCTGTCCATGGTTTACTATGTATTATATGACACATTCTTTCTATTGGTTTCTCTTTCTCATCCTAAACATTTTTTCCCTATCCTTGCCTTGCCTCAGTATCACCGTCTGTGCAACCTTTTTGTTTGTTTATTTTTGTTTTTTTTTTTTCTTTTTTTTTTTGCATCCCTGTGTGGACACAAACGTGTGCACCTTCCTCATCCTTAGGTGGTGTCTCTTCACTTGAAGCTTTCACTAATACTTAGTTTTCTAATGTGTGCAAGTTATGAGCCAGAAGTGAAGATCTTTTAAGTCAATTATCTTGCGGCTGACAGCTTATCACCTAACAACACTGTATATATAGCAGAATCAGGAGGAGAGGCTACACAAAGTCATCATATACAATACAATACATCATTTTCAAAGTATAAAATTACAGTGAATCTTCAAATAAATTTACCATTAACTGGACTTCTATAATCCAGAAAATGAACATGAAACAAAGAAGAGGGGATTTTAATGTGGAGGATTCATTTTGGTATAATGAGATCGCAAAACGAGAGGCAGACATATTTGAGAGAAAACTTGAAGAAATGATGAGATTTTCTCTGAATGCCTAGCCTATAACACTTATATGCATCAGTGGATTTCAGATATTGAAAATGTATTTTATGTGGCGCATCACTGTATAAAACCAATTAAACTGGAGCTTTACTACTAGAGAAGGAATAATTAGAGAAACTACAATATTACTTCTGAATTTGTCCCTTCTTTGGTTCCCTTGCAGCTTCCAAGATAACTCAAAGGAATGCTAGAACTCTGCAGAACACAGATTGGAACTCTGGGAGTCGGCCTCTTAGACTTGGAGGGACCTTTGAGGCAATCTAATCTGGCTAGTCAATGATGCTTGAGAGCCATGTACAATTGTTTCTCATTTTTTTTTTTTTTTTGAGAGGTTTTTCACTAAAGGGCGCGTGCGCTCGCCCGACAGACAGAGAGAGACATAGAGACAGAAAGCGAGAAATCACCCCCCCAGGGGGGATGGTCACGCCGCAATCCCTTCTCCTCCATTCTCCTCTCGGGATCTTGGGCACGCACGCACACACGCCCAGCGTGAGTTTTAAGCCACTGGGTCCGGGACGCGAACCGCAGTTGACTACGTGGGAGTCCAGCGACATAGCCATTACGCTAACTGCTGGTTCCCCCAATTGTTTCTCATTTTGACCAGAATTAATTATGAATCAACTTTCAAAGGGTAAAGTTAAGACAGGTGTTCTAAAGACACGAACTATAGTTTGTTCACTCAGTTTGCTTCAGTGTCTGCCTGTTAAGTAAAGCAACATGAAATGTTTAGAAACAAGGAAAATACCTACAACTGTTTAACAGCAAGGTGGGAGAAGTAGCTCAATTCTCATATTGGTAAAATGGGATAATAATTACACTTAACTTGGAGAGTAAGTATAGAGATTAGAAATAGTACACATAATGGGGCTAGCAGGTGGTGTGGTGGTTAAGGGCACTGGACTCCTACATGGCCAACCACAGTTCAGGTCCTGGACCTGGGAGCTTGCTTTCTCACTTTCTATCTCTCTTTCTCCCCCTTAGTCCCTCTCTGGTTAAATTAAAATAAATAAATAAAATTAAAATTAAATAATTATTTTAAAAAGAATAAATAGTACGCATAAAATGCCTATCTGTGTTGGATACAAAGGATGTATAAATAAAAAGTACTGCTATTTTTTATTTTCGTTACTATTGGCTTTTATTTCATAAAAATACAATGCACTGAGCTGAAAATGCACTACATATTTTGCTCAGTGTGCTTTGATGAGTAACCAAGTGTTATTTTTCTATTTTTGTGTTTCTGTTACTTTTCAGATGAACAAAAGAATTCAATTGGCTTTCTGTAGGAGGGCATGGATGGAAAGAGAGAACCAAATGTATTAAAGTAGAATCAATTTGACATGGGTTATCTCCCTTTGAGTTAAGAATACATGTGTTATCATTGTGTGCAAGGGAATAATATGTTAGTGAATGCTCTGATAACTCTGGTTGAAAAAAATAAGGATACTTAAAAGAACAAATAAAATGCCACCCCAGATATTAGAGGAGATCAGGTAACTGACACTGCTCAGAACAGACAGTGGGAGTTGCCACTTGAACTTGACTACCACTGTGATTGGAATATGCCAAGGCATGGCTAGCAAACTGGTAGGATGGGCCAGCAACATTTGCAGAAGGATTTGAAAAGTCTCCTAAAGGACAAGTCTGGAGGAGTTAGGCATCCAAAGGAAAGGAAATAAAAAAAACAGCATGGTGTCTTTCCCAAAGATTTGTCGTTTGCCATAATTCCAAATGAACTCATATTCACCTAGCAAAGAATGAAAAGAACCATACCAATATGCACAGAATATCTTTTTCTTTGAAGATTGGGGTAGCACAGAATTGTATTTTTTCTTTTATTTTTAGTATTTGTAAATAATCAACTCTAAACACAGGCCTAGTCATCATACCTGTATGAATACAATGTGGATTTATTTCACTGAAGATGCACACATCCAAGAGAGTTTTGGTGTCTCTAGAACATCAATGGAATAGCTGCCACAGGTAGCTCTTGGTGGTATCGAGTGGAAGCAGACTGGAATGAACAAGTTAAAGAATCAAATTTTTTGTGGCAGGATTTGGCTGGAAAGACAAAGTATTTTCCCAGGGGAAATCTAGAAAACAAGTAGAAAAGGGCATTTCAGCAGGTAGAATTAGAGAACAAAAAATGCTTTTAACAGTAAGTAAGGCAAACATGGGTTACCATGAATGGGTAGATGCTACAAATACAGAAATAAGCCTCATAGATAGCTCATTAGCTCCTATATGGTTTTCTTCTGGTGTCTAAATGCCTGATGCTTCTTTAGAGCTAATGTGGGCAATTTTTCAATTTGGTAGCTGTTCTACTGGTCCCACAAAGGGAAATCTGTGCCTTCTTCAGGATGAGCATAACACTCCCTCTTTAGGTATAATTTGAGCAGAGCCTTCTAATATTACCAGAATGTACCCCTTCCACCCACTCTATTATAAGGAAAACCTGGAGAGCTGATTCCTTACTTTTGATTAACGTGAGTGTTCC
Organism: Tupaia tana; assembly: GCA_026018925.1. Classification (NCBI taxonomy): domain Eukaryota; kingdom Metazoa; phylum Chordata; class Mammalia; order Scandentia; family Tupaiidae; genus Tupaia; species Tupaia tana. Next base: position 52,073,539 of record JAKSZU010000006.1, on the reverse strand, counting down.
TTTATTTGGATAAATGGTAGAGATGAAAATGTGCCTCTTGACTCTCCTAGTGCAAAGAGTGCAATTAACTGGTCCCATGGGTACACTCTAAAATCCATCAGTGCTAAGGTCATGCTTCTAACCAGCTCCTTCCAGCAGCAAACAGTATGGTAGAGGTTCTGAGGAAGGCTTGTTTCTGGGAGATACTCTGGCTTGAAGACCCCTCATCAAATTGTTAGAAACTCTCTTGAAACGCTGCTAATCTTACTGTATTTTCTACCCAACTGTCCTTTTTTTTTTAAATCTCCCTCCTCCACAGGAAGGGATCTATTGTACATCCTGGTCTCACAGCTCTTCTGATTTTTGGCTCCCTCCTCTTTCTTCTTACCTCTCAGACATTCTTCTTAATAAAGCTCTTGCATTTTTAATCCCATCTTGATGGCTGCTTTTCAGAGAACCCAGATTAGCACACTGAAGAAATACCAATGTGTTCAAGAACTACCATTACTATAACTGGAAAGCAAGTAGAGATTTGATGAGCAAAATAGATCCTGTGATCAGACCCCATGGTAGTGTGTATAACTGAGATATAAACTCCAGTCTTACCTCTGTTTTTATGTATAGCAATTATATTTTTTTCCATAGGATGCGTGCACTCAGGACAAAGAGAGAACCCACTGGGGAGATGGCACACCATAGTTCCTTCTCCTCCATTCTCTTGTTGGGATTTTTGGCATGTATGCAAACATATTAAGCTATTGGGTCCAGGACTCAAACTGCATAGTTGGCCATGTGGGTTACAGCTGCCTTAACCACCATGCCATTGGTTGGGCACTAGCAAATGCTTTTGTACACATCTTAGACTCCAGCTAGCTTTGGTGTACAGTTCTAAGATAAACATGTCCAATATCTTTTTTTATCTTCAGGACTTTCTTGAGGTAGTGAAAATGACCTCAGGCCTCTGACAGAGATAGTCTGGATGTTATGGGAAACACCCCATGGGAAACCCTCAACCAATGGAATAATGTATCAATGGGTAAATATCCTAGCATCCTCATCTTTTAGATAGCACTGGAAGGCATTCTGTGTGCATGTCAGAGGTCCCTGCAGAGTTGACCTTATTAGTTTGACTTTTTGCCTTAATTCCCCCACACTCCTTTATCCTTTGCTTCCTGGGATACTTTCCAAATAAACTGCCTGCACCAAGTCTCTGTCTCAAGTTCTGCTTTGGGAAAACTCAAGAAAGATATCGCCATAAAATAAAGAAACCAACTTTGAAGATAATAATGTACTTGCCTCCTGAACATTACACCAAGTGTTAGCATGGGATATATAGCACCTAATAATCTGATCCCTTGACTGCCCATTGGTTCCTGAGCTCTTCAGCACACATCGTGTAAAGGGCTAGGTTACCCACAAAGCTATACTTCTCATGCGCTACTTTTTCTTTCTCTGTCTATCTTAGGAAACCATAAAAACTCATTTATTAGTTCTGACACTTTACCTTACTCCCTCCCAGGCCTCAGAAGCAAATTAACTGTAGGTGCAGTAGCCTCTGCATTAGCTCCTATCACATTGCATGTAATTGTTAGTACCTGTGTCTGACTTCCTGATCAAGACAAAGCATAAGGAAAAAATCTTTTCTTCTAGTGTCTTGCACATTATCTGGTACATGGAATTTTGTCAATGTAGCTTTTGACCAGAGCACAATGATGAATAAAATATTGGGTTGTTGGAAAAGTCATGATGCATTTTTGCATAGAAAAGTCTGTCCTGATTTTTCTAATGACCCAATAATATTTTAAGCAGAGTAAGAAACATCAAGAGGGTATAAATATGAAAACTTTAATGTTACCTATTTTTGAAAAAAAAATAATATGGTAATAATTACTTTTAGTTAATATTAATAATTAAATATCTTATCATAAACATTTGTTTTGACTATTTAAAATGGTTCTATCCTAGAAATTCTATTCTCTAACTAATCTGAGCAAAATCTCATTTAACATGTATCATTTTAAAATGGGAAAGGAAGGAAATACACCATCACTGATTCACACTGTACACTGTACATGAATTGTGTCATCTTCTTTGATCTTTATTAAACAATGATGTAGAAAAGTCATATGCTTTTTTTCCATTTAAAAGGTAAATAAATAAAAACCTTAAAAGTTAAAATGAGTCACTTTAACGTACCTTGATAGGAAGTGTTGAGATCTCCTAAAAGTAGTATAAGGACTTATCCTTTTCTTTGACTCACACCTCAGGGATTTATCATTGTTTTAGCTGACCTAAGATAAAATGGCAGATACCAGCAGGAATAAAAGCCAACACATTTAGCTAACACAGTGCCAAATACCTAATATATTGAAGGGGGAATATTCTGCCCCCAAAAAAGTGATTTTACTAAAGATGTTTTTAAAATCATTTTAGGAATGATTCAGAAATTATGTATCATATAAGTGAATTTTCCTGCATCTAGGAACATAGCTTCAAAATATATAAAACAAAATCTTAATTTTTAGGATTTTAAAAATCAGTTACTGTAAGAGATTATAAAAGTCCTGGAGATCATAAACTTCAAGGATATTATCAAAGATTAGTAAAGCAAGCAAAATATTAGTGAGCATATAGATCTATAATACTCTATGTTAGTGTTTGCTTTTTTAAATTGTGTTTCTTTTCTTTAATCTCTCTCTGAAAACAAAATTTATAAGCTTCTCCTAGTAATATATGGATAGGAGCATGCTGTAAATATATATTAAGAATTATTTTCAATAACACATGGAACATTAATAATAATTGATTAAGTAGCTAAATCAAAAAGGAAGTCTCAAAAGACTCAAAATAATTTCTATAAAGCATATAATATTCTCTAATCATAATATTGACTTCATTACAGTCTGAGATAAGCTTAGTATGGGAAAGAATAAAAATTTAAAATCAAGTAAGATCTAGGAATTTTGATTACTGAACTAAATTAAGTTTTGTTTGTTTGTTTGTTGTTGTTTTTTGCTATAGGGCTCTTGTGCTTGCCAGAAAGACAGAGAGAGACAGAGAGACAGAAAGTGAGAAATCACCCCCAAGGGGAGATGGCCACGCCACAAACCCTTCTCCTCCATTCTCCTCTCGGGATATTGGACATGTACGCACATGCGTCCAGCATGAATTTAAGCCACCGGGTCCAGGGCTTGAACCATAGTCGACTACATGAAAGTTCAGCGACATAACCATTACACTAACTGCTGGTCCTATGTTTTTAAAAATTATTTACAATCTATGACTGTTGGCCCACCACCCCATAGTGATTTTGTTGTCTTAGAGTGACAATAAAAAAATTGTGATTTACCTGAGATTTTATTACTAGGGAAAAAATGAGTCCATGAAAAACAGTGGGTAGTAGCAGGAAAGAACAAAGGAATTTTTGCAAACTAAATGAACTTTACGATAACTCATGGACTAAAAAGGAAATTACAAAGAGTAATAACAGGAGCAATCATCTATTAATACTTGTAAAACCTTACTAAAAATGGTTAAACTATATTACTAATCTAAAATAACTTAAAAAATCAAAATAAATGATGTACATATTCAACTAAAGAGACAAAAATTAGGACAAAAACCTAAAGAATCTTTTTTAACAAGAAATTATTTAAAATTTATTTAAAATTTAACAGAAGAAATTAATTTAAATAAATGTTGAATGGAAATTATCAACTACAACAAAAATGAACTTCTGAAAAAAACTAATGAAACAAACAAATCTTTATTAATAAACTACCCAAGGGATGAGAGAAGGAATAAACTACCACTATAAGAGAGAAAATAATATACATAAACCACAAATATAATGTTTTAAATAATATATACTTTTTTAAATTAGAAGAGAATTTTTGGAACATATTTATACACCTTTTTTTTCATTTGCTATGGGGTATGTACACTCACTGGAGAGACAGAAACAGCAAGAGATGAGAAATCACCCCTCATGGGGAATGACCATGCCACCACTTCTACTCCATTCTCCTCTTGGGATTATGTACATGCACACACTGCACTCAGTGTATTTTTCAAACCACTGTGTCCAGAACTTGAACAGTGCAACTGCCATGTGGGATCCAGTTTCCTTAACCACCATGCCACTTAGCTAGCTGAATATCAGTATATTTTAAAATTCAGGTTAAATGGGCAATTCTTAAATATATTAATTACTGAGGATAATTCAGAAATTAGAAAACAAAAAGAATAGATATGTAGTATACATATTTTATAAAATATTTTGTTTCACACAATAACAAGAAAAAAGCTATTCTACACATTTATTAAACTTTTTCACTTGACATAGATACAGAAATTCTGAATAACAAATTAGCAGATTAAATCAGTGTGCAGAAATAATAATCCCTCACAATTTATTTATAGAATCCAAAAATATTTTAATCTTACCAAACTAAGTATATGAACCACATTAATAAATCAAAAATTTTAATCATATTTATTCAATAATATTCAGTACTGTTTTAGGAATTAAAAAAAAACTTTTTTAGGGGAGCCAATAAGTGGCATAGTTGTTAAGGCACTAGACTTCCACATAATCAACCACAGTTTGAGTCCTTGGACCTGGTAGCTGAAACTCACATTGGGGGCATATGTGTGTGTATACCCAAAATCCCAAGAGTAGAATGGAAGAGAAGGGATTGTAGCTTGGCCATCCCCCTAGGGGGTGATTTCTCATTTCTGTCTCTTTGTTTTTCTCTGTGTCTCCAGCAAGCACAAGCACGGTTCAGCAAAAATCTCTCCAAAAAAAAAAAAAAAAAAAAAAAAAAAAAAAGCTCTTAGCAAACTAGGACTAGAAAAAAGTTCTTTAATCTGATTTTTTTTAAAAAAGTGCTGAGAAACAACGGTAAGCATTTTTCATAAAAGTAAAATTTTCTATGAAAGGCATGAGGAAATCAAGGATACTATCCCTCTTACTCAATATTTTATTAGGATTGTCAAAAATGCAATATGTGGAATGGCATATAAATATTGAAAAGGAGGAGATAAAATTGTCATTATTTAAGGATAATGTGATTATTTATCTGGAAATTTCAGGAACACTACAGAAAATTATTATAAAAATGAAAATAACTCAATAAATTTTTAACTGTAAGATCAGCTTTTAAAAATTTTATAAATATAAAATCATCCAAAAATATAATTGAAAGATACCAGGTACAATAAAATAACAGTAAAATAGAAAATTTCTATTACAAGTCAATAATAAGAAAAGAATTAAAATGAATATATACTTAGAATGTATGGTTCATCAAGAAGAGAAAAAGGGAAATAAGCACATAAAAAATGCTCACAAAAATGTTCAACATTATTGTTCATTAGGGAAATGAATGTACTGTACATTAAAACCAAAATAATAAACAACTGGACCCTTATCTCTCACCATTAACAAAAATCAACTCAAAATGTACCAAAGATCTAAATCTAGGGACTGGCAGGTGGACTAATGCTTACATCACTGAACTCTCACATAGTCAACCGTGGTTCAAGTCCCCAACCTGGTGGCTTAAACCTCATGCCAGGCACATGTGCATGCGTGCCCAAGATCTCTAGAGGACAATGGAGGAGACGGGACTGTGGAATGACCTTACCCCCCTTGGGGGTGATTTCTCACTTTTTGTCTCTCTGTCTCTCTGGTGAACACATATGCCCTATAGTAAAAACCTCTCTCTCAAAAAAAAAAAAAATACTAAACTTATGACCTCTAACTATGAAACTACTGGTGGAAAAAAACACAGGAGAAATTCTTAGAGACATAGGAGTAGGCAAAGACCTCTTGAACAAGACCCCCCCCCAAAGCACAGGCAATATCCCAGAAATTGACCAGTAGATTAAAAAGCTTCTGCACAGCAGAAGGAACAATTAAAGTGAATCAACAACCCTCGGAATGGGAGAACATATTTGCAAACTATGCCTCAGGTAAGGGACTCATAATAAGGCTAAGGGAACTCAACAGCTTACCTGAAAAAAACAAGCAAGCAAACAAACAAACAAAAAAGATCAAACCAATCAGAAGATGGGCAAATGAGCTAAACAGACAACTCTGTAAGGAAGACATGAACAGTCAAAAAACATATGGAAAAATGCTCAACATCTCTTACCATAAGAGAGATATGAATCAAAACTACAATAAGATACCACTTAATCCCAATAAGAATAGCTATGACTTAAAAAAAATAAATAATAAGTGCTGGTGAGGCTGTGGTGAAAAGAGAACCCTCCTACACTGTTGGTGAGAATATAAACTAGTATAGCCACTGTGGAGAAAAACACGGAGGTTCCTCAAAGACCCACAAATAGAACTGCCATATGACCCAGCAATTCCACTGCTGGGTTTCTATCCTAAGGATAGGAAAAAAGTCAGAAAAACATTTGCACATCCATATTTATTTATTGCAGCAATAATCATGATTGTTAAGACATGGAACCAACCTAAATGTCCACAAACACATGAATGGATTGAAAAAGTGTGCTACATATACACTACAGAATACTACTCAGCCATTAAAAAACATGAGACCCTGACATTTGATAGAAAGTGTACAAATAGAGATTTATTGCTAAGTGAAGCAAGCCTGACCATGAGAGAGAGGCATTCTATGTCTCCACTCAATATATACCAAATGTCAGCACTCTAGGGGAGAAGGTTGGGAAATGGGGGAAGGGTAAAAGGGAGGGAATCAAGGAAAGAAGAAAGAAGCAAAACATTTAAGGGACCCAAAATGGTAAGAAATCTGTTGATTATAATGTGTATTATATTGTCTTTGACTGGACCAATAAGCAGCATATTCATAATGAAAAAAATCATTTGGTATGCTATAATAATACACACTAACTAAATGTATAATAAATAAATAAATAAATAAAACCAAAATAATATGTCACTATACATCTTTTTAAATGACTACAATTGTATATATGTGTGAATATATATATATATATGTGTGTGTGTGTGTGTGTGTGTGTGTATGTGTGCGTGTATGTATATATACACATATATACTACTTGTGAGAATGCAAAGTGGTATGGTCTTGCAAAACAGTCAATACCCCCAGACAAATGAAAAGTTACATTCACACAAAGTCTTTGAATGAATGTTTATGGCAGCTATATTCATAAAAACTGGAAACAAACCAAATGTTCATCAGGAGGTAAATGCACAAATAAATTAACATTCAATGGAATACTATGCAGAACTAAAAAGCAGTAAATTATTCTTATATAGAAAAATATAGATGTATCTTTTCTAAAAAAGAAAAAAAGTATTCATTTACTTATGTCTTCTAGGAATGACAGAGACAGAGACAGCAATCACAACAGGGTCCTGACACTGATCCAAGTTCCAGTCTTTAGCCAGCCTCACTACCATGGCCAAGTCTGTGCCTGGCATAAACAGGGAGGTCTCTGGATTTAAACTGTGAATTCTTGCGTGTGGGATTGACTCTCAGAGCATTATATTTTACTATTGTGCCACTGTCTGACCCTCAAGATGTATCTTAAAAGCATTGTGCTAAGTAAATCACACATACAGTATGATTCCATTCAAGTGAAATTCAGGAAAGTCAAAACTATAGGGACAGAAACCTTGGTGGTTGCCAAAGGTTGGTGGTAGGAGACCCCTTTGCTAATTACAAATAAGAACAAGGAAACTTGGCAGTTGTCTTAGTCTGTGTGGGCTGCTATACTAAAAATACCATAAACTGAGTGGCTTATAAAATACAAACATTTATTTCTCACAGTTCTGGAAGCTAGAAAGTCCAAGATTCAGCATCTGGGGAAGGCTTGTTCCTCACAGATGGTGCATTCTCCCAGAGTTCTCACATTTTGGAAGAGAAGAGGCAGCTCTCTGGAGCCCTCTTATCAGGGTGCTAATCCCATTTAGGAGGGCAGAAGTCTTGTGACCTACTCACCTCCCAGAAGGTCCTCTCTTCTAATATCATCATCTTGGGGGTTAAGATTTTGACATATGATTGGGGAGGGGGGACAAATAGGCCATAGAAATAATGAAAATATTCTGTGTTATGAGGTTGTAAGTTGCAGGACTTTATACATTTGTCAAAATTAATTGAATTATACACCTAAAAATGTATGGTTTTCTATATATAAATTATACCTCAATAAACCTGTGTTGATAAATAGAAGGCATATGAGACTTATAAAATTCTGAATAAATGGTAAAATATATGTACAATCTCCGAGCTTGAAAAAAATGATTAAAATGTAAATTATTTTCAAATTAATAACAGAATTTATTACAATAAAAAAATTCCTTGTAATTTCTCAAGTGATTTCTAACATTTACCTGGACGAGGTAAAAGACTACACATAACATATTTTTAAGGAGCAGAGGTTGGAGTTACTTGCTTTAATCAGTTCTCAAGATTCTTTATAAAGCTATATTATTTATATATATATAATATTGATGCAGGGGAAGATAAATAGGGAGAAATGAAGCATTCAAGAAGAGATTAAAGCTTTTGTGAGATCTGTATGTATAACAGAGGAGACATTAAAAATGAAAGAGAGGGACCAGCAGTTAGCGTAATGGCTATGTCACTGGACTCCCATGTAGTCGACTGCGGTTTGAGTCCTGGACCCGGTGGCTTAAACTCCCACCGGGCGCATGTGCGTGCGTGCCCAAGATCCCGAGAGGAGAATGGAGGAGAAGGGATTGCAGCGTGGCCATCCCCCCTGGGGGAGGGGGTGGTTTCTCGCTTTCAGTCTCTCTGTCTCTCTCTGTCTTTCTGGCGAGCGCACGCGCCCTATAGCAAAATCCTCTCCAATAAATAAATAAATAAAGAGAAATGTAGAGAAAATAAATTTTAAAATTTTTGTTATAAAATCACATACCTAAGTCAAATCATACACAAAATTATACATATAATAGGTTATCAGGAAAGTCATGATATATTTTTCTATGTCTTTCTATACAAAAATGCATCAAGACTTTCCTAATGATCCAACAGAACTAAATGTGAAAAAAGAAAAACTTTAAAACTGAATTTAAGGCTATTTGTGTAACACTTGGGCAAGGAGAGCTTATATTGAAAAGCCATAAATCATAAAGTAAGATATTAGTTATTCTGATGTTAGTAACATTTAAACATATATTGGAAAGCAACCTTAAAGTTAGGAACAATAAACTGGAAATATAATCAACACATATTACAAGCAATAGAAAAAATTCTAACAATCTTTATCAGTCAGTAGGAATTTGATAAACAGTCCAATAGAAAAATGGGCCAAGGTTATGTATTGGTAACTCTAAAAGAGCTACAGGAAAGTAAGTCTGAAAATAGTAGTTGTTGGAAAAAATATACAGAACAAAATGAGATATCGTTTTCAAATCCATTATATTAGCAAAAAGTTAAAACAATGTCAAATGATAGGAGAATGTGAGAATGGAAAGTTTATAAACAGCTACTGGAAGCAGAAATTGGTATAACTGCTTTGGAGAGCAGCTCTTAAACAAAAGTTAGTATATCCTACTACCCAGTAGTTTCATTCTCAGCATATTCTCACATGTGTGTAAAGATACATGTACAAGGACACTCATTAGCTTATTTGTAATAGGGTAAAATGAAAGCAACTAAAATACCTGTCAGTTAACAGGTGGAGAATTTAATTTAGTGCACAAAGACAATGCAACACTAATATATAGTAGATATATACAATGCTATACTGTATAGTACTAAAATAGTTCCAGATTAGTTAAGTCTAAGTGGTTTCATTTATATGAGGGAACTTAAAAATGTAATGTCAAATACTCAAGAGCATATTTCAGAATAATATGTAGAATACAGTACTATCATATGCATTTAAAACTCAGTAAGTAGCTCAGTATCATTAAATAGAATTTTAAAATTTTGACAAGCAATGTACTAAAATTAATGATAGCAGTTTTCTTTGGAGTAAAGAAAATCTGCCTGTGTAGAAAACATAGGGACCTTTAAATTTATGTGCACTGTTTTATTTATTTAAGAAAAACAATGGGCTAATACATCAGGTTACTGTTGGTGTGACTAGTTGAAACAACATGTAGACATTTGTCATGGTACTCTACACAGTCCCAATGATAGTTTAAAGGAATCACAGTGAGACTTATCATTGGAACAGGATTTATGGCACGGCAGACCATAAAATATTGGTCCTCAACTGATTAGTGGATATTTACCATTTCTACTTAAAACAGGACAGTAATGTCAAAGTTGATTGCTACATTGAGGATCTTATCTCTTCCAGCCCTTGCCTTGTCTCATCATATTCTCACCTTCATGTAGAAATGCTGGAATTCCCAACAAGAAAAAGACCACAAGAGAGCATAGCTACCAACCCCTCTTTGAGGTCTCCTGTGAACTTTAATATCAAATCCCTTCTAATTCTTTCTTTGGCTCTAAGGAATTTAGAATTAAATTATTTTTACAGAAATAATGGGGACTCATAGCTATTAATCAAAGTTTTTATCTTGGATTTTTACATTGAACAGATTACCGTGGAAACATTTTTTGTAATGACTTGTACAGTAAAAATTCAGTAGAGTTGTAGATCTAAACTGCTGACAGATTAAAGAAGTCAGAGCATATGATCACTCTGTTCTCATTTTTGCAAATACGCCTATACATTGTTGAGCATAATGCTTCCCCAAATAGTGTACATTGTATTGCCATATTTGTATAATAAATTTTCAGTATGTTCTAAATGTCAGAGTAAATATACGTTCCACAAAAACAGTTTACAGTTGGCATGAGTGCTAACTTTCATGGACAGCTCTTTGAGGGTTATGGTTTAGGGAAAATGCTGATTTCAAAGAGGCTTCTGAAAGTTCATGAAAAAATTGAATTATAGTACAAGTTTACCTTGGTGCCAAAAAAAAAACCCAAATTGAAATCCATGCATAGTTTTTTTGTAATGCGCACTTTCTATGAAGATTTTGAAGATCCCCTCTTACATAGTCTATAGTAAAAAATGTGTTTTGTGTGTACTTCTTCTTATAAATCAAGCTGAGAAAGATAGTGCTATATTATTTTTTAGAGTATACAAAATTCTTCTGAGAATAGGTATTTCTTTTTTTCTCTGAGATTTGTCAAGGAAAAGCCATGGAGACTGAGCCAAGATTTTTTTTTCTTTTTCTTTTTTTTTTTTTTTTTTTTTTTTTGAGAAAATGGCTCTGGGATGGGTCAGCAGGTGGCATGGTGGTTAAGAAAATGGCTCTGGGGACCAGCAGATGTTGTAATGGCTATGTCACTAGATTCCCATGTAGTTGAACATGGTACAAGTCCTGGACCCAGTGACTTATGCCAGCACATATGCGTGTGTGTCCAAAATCCCGAGAGGAGAATAGAGGAGAAGGGATTGTGGCGTGGCCATCCCCACTGGGGGGTGATTTCTGTCTCTTCTATCTCTCTCTGTATTTCTGGCAAGCACACGCACCCCATAGCAATGAATGATTAAATCCATAACATCCTACACAATCCACAATTATTTTACCTGAATTTAAAAGTGGATATTGCCCATCAATTACAATTGCAATAGAACATATTAATACCATACCCATACAAAATCTTTCAGTACTTTACCCTAGTAGTGAACATACTACTAATTTTCTTTTTGTTGTTAAATGCACACTGATATTAAAAATAATAATAATAATGCTACTTTCTTTGCAGAGTTTTAAGATTTAAGCCAAACATATTTTGGAGAATGTTAGGAGTTCAGACAGTGGTATAACCAGAGAATGTTACACTCTATAAGGCAATTTCACATGGAGAGGTTTCTAGTTCAAGTCCAGAGACCTCTCTGAATATACCAGGCACCCATATACCTGTGATCTGGAGTTCATTGAAGTCTGGGGCTGTATAACTACATCAGGTTCATGTCTCTCTGTCTCTCTCCCTTTCTCTATCTCTCTGTCCCTCTCACTCATGGAAGAAAGAAAGAAATAATGGGCAGCAGGTGGCATAGAGGTTAAGACAGCTGGATTTCACATGACTGCACAGTTCCTTCAAGCTGTGCACATGTGCGTGCATGCCCAAAATTCTAAGAGAAGAATGGAGAAGAGATTGCAGAAGGCCACCCCCTCTGGGGATGATTTCTTACTTTCCCTCTCTTTCTCTGTCTCTCTCCAGTGAGTACACATGCCCTATAGCAAAAAAAGAAAAAAGAAAAAAGAAAAAAAAATAGAGTGAAATGAATAAGCTTTTAAAAATGATTTTAGTTTTATATACCTACTTATTCTAACAGTTGAAAAATAGAGTCAATATCTATTGATTTAACATAGCAATAATTAATAAAAATAAATCCACATAAATGAAGTATTTATCTTCCTAGTCTTTGTAAAAGAAAAATATGCATTAAGATAACCCAAAAATCAGGCTCAAACTATAAAGATACAAGTTTAATAGGAGTCTAAAAGCCAGCCCTGCTCATCCATGTGATTTAAATGTCTTCCCACTAGTCAGAACACACAGCCTGTGGATCTTGACGTTTTACAATGGCCAGATGAAACAGCATCCCACAGTGGGAACTGTGATGAGTTCCCATACCACAGCTTACCAGGTTTCTATTCACTGAGTCAAGGGCCAAAAAAAAAAGGAACAATTAAATTTATGAAAAATATTGCAGTTTTTAATAGATTTAGTCAAAGAGTAGAGAGTGAAGAAACGCAAGCCTTAGCTGAATATAAATAGAGCTTTCTTGCCACTCTTGCAGATATTAGCCTAAAAGTTCCAACTCACAGTTTGGGAAGGATACAGCTGCTGCAAAGTGTAGATTTGCTGTCAGAAATATGCTGTTTCCTGCCTGGCTGTGTGGCACAGCAGTGATGTGCTGTTCCAGAGAACCTGGATCCCATGTAGTCTCTGTGCTCCCACTCAGCCTAAAATATGGCAAGTTCACAGGCAAATGCCCAAGATCCATCAGGTTGGAGGACTAGTGGAAGTGAACGGTGATGTGACCAGATACTGTGGAGGGTGGTCATCTCTCTCTCTCTCTCTCTGTCTCTCTTACTCTTGTATCCATACACTATCTCTCTTGTGCTCACATGTACTTGTGCTCTATCATGAATTTTAAAAGAAATTAAAAAGAAAATAGAAACATACTCTTCAATTAGGTGTGGCATGCTTGATTGAATCATACTAATTAAAGTTATTACTGATAGAGACCAGCAGATGGTCTAATGATTTCATCCCTGGACTCCCACATGGTCGACTGTGGTTCAAGTCCCAGACCTGGATGCTTGAAATCAACACTGGATGCATGCGCATATGTGTCCATGATCCCGAGGGAAGAATGGAGGAGAAGGGATTGAGGCATGACCATCCCTCTTGGGAGGTGATTTCTCACTTTCTGTCTCTTTGTTTCTCCAGCAAGCATGTGCATGCTGTAGCAAAAATCTCTCCTAAAAATAGAAGTTATTACTGATAAAATGGAGTAAACATCAAAGTCATATAAAATTTAGAATTTCCCAATTATCTTCTGGATTTGAGCTTCTCAAGTCTCACCAGAATTATATCTGTAGAAACTCTTTTAAATATGATTTTATTGCTGTTTCTAATGTCCACACTCAGGATTTTACTTGCATATGAATATTAGAATTGGGCATATTCCATAACACCTCACAAAGAAAGGTAGATCCCCATACAAGCCCCAGGGATTTGAATTCCTGCCCTATTAGCTTCATGGAGGGTGCATGCTCAGTATCCAGACAGGATAGAGAATTGGGAAAAGGATTGTGGTGTAACCGGGCCTCATTGAGGAGTATTTCTTTCCTCTCCTCCTTCTCTCTCTCTTTCTTTCTCTCTTTCTCATATGTACACAAGTGCCCTCTGGCATAAAAACTATTATAATGGAATTTCTAAATATTTTTACTGTCTATAAACTAAATAATAGGTATTTACTCTGATAATTTTCTGTACATGGGTTTTTGCGAGGCATAAAGACATGCAGATGCTAAGACAATTCCCGTTTTACAAATCTTGAAAAAAAGACAACAGAACATAAGTCAAAACAAATGTACTGGAAAAATAGTATCACCCAGAATCTTTTCCTAATTTCTAAAGTACTTTCATGAAGGCACAAACACACAAAAGAAATGCTAGTCAATATAACACATTTAAGTTATCTTTTCAAACATTGAAGATAAAATACTTTTTTTATGAACCTGAATTTTGAGCTTATAATTTTAACCTTAAGGCGCTTCATAAATAAAAAAATCTTCACGATTTCAAGGCAAAAAAAAAAGAGAGAGAACTTCTATTCACTAGGGTCTTTTACCCTTGCCTGTCAAGATTTTCTAGGAATATTAGATCAATTCTTTTTTTTTAGGGCTTCCCATAAGAACTTGTAGGGAGTATAAAATATATACTAATGCAGTTACAAGTATTATTTGTTAAACATGACCTGTGGTGTTATTTGCTTTTGTATAAAACTTTCGCCTTGTAATGATACTTAATCATTTTGGTATATATCATTTTACTGACATTAAATTACCATAGTAGATTGACAGTGGTCCCTGGGTCACCTGAGCAAAGACTGGAAAATATTTTTCATGCTACCTTTTCATTTTGCTAATTAAATAGGATAGTAATAATAAACTTCTGCCGTATTGCACAAAACCCACTATAGGTGAGGGAGTTTTAACTTCTTTGGCACTATATGGACTCAAAGACCAATACCTCCCTGGTAATAAGTGATTTATGATTCCAAGGTACATGATCCTGGGTACAAAAAGAGTTCCAAGGTAAATTTTCAGTTAACAACATTATGAATTCCTGATAAAGTAGAATGCCGTTTCAAATTTCCATCCCATTTCCATTGTACAAATGAGAGCAGAAATCTTTTAACAACCATTATCTGACCACCACTTTCAGAATATTATTTATCTCATACTGAAGCAGGCCAGCAGGACTGCAGCTGTTTTGAAATTGAGAAAGGCCTCTAATAAGAACAACCTGACCAAGTGCTGAGTCATAGGGAAGTCTGTCTGAGGAATTGGCAGATGAGAAACCAGGAATGGGTATTTGAAGGAATCAGGGTAATTACTCAGGGGAAACTTATTGACTCTGATTGTAATGGGGAATGATTTGCACCTGCTAGTGGGACCAGCAGATGATTACATAATGTAATGATTACATCACTGGACTCTCATGTAATCAACCACATTTCCAGTCCTGGTCCCGGTGGCCTACAACTCACATTGACCACGTATGCATGTATGCCCAAGATCTGAAGAGGAGAATGAGGGAAAGGGACTGTGGCATGGCCATCACGCTGGGGCAGGGAGTGGTCATTTCTTGCTTGTGTTTCTCAGTGTCTGTTGTTCTGGTGAATGCACACCCCCATAGCAGCAAAAAAAAAAAAAAAAAAAAAAAAAGAGCAAAAAAAGTTTGATGGTGTTTGCTGACTATCTCTCTGTGACTACTTATAGAAATAAACTCCCTTCTCAAAAAAATAAAGTACTAACAAGTTTGCAATTTGTTTTATTGTACTATTCAGAAATATACAAGAGGTCATACAGGTCACTTGACTTTTTAGCCTTGTACGTGTTCTAACTATAACAAAACTATATCTTCTTTCAATGATTCTGGAAATTATACAGTTAAAAATAGAGTATGAAAATAATTAGAGGGGTCCAATAACAACTATATACATTTTATTCCATCTTTTTAAATAATAAATTGATTTTAAAAGTAACATGGCTGAATAGAAAGTTCACATGTTTAGGGGATAAAAAGATTAGTTTATAATTCTTGCTATATCCCTTGACATTTGAGTAAATATTTCTGAGCTGTATTTACTGCCTTAGAAAAATGGAAATAAAGACACCTTAAACCAATGTTTCACAAACCTTAGTTGCATCTAAATCACCTGATATTCTTGTTAAACTACAAATTGTTGGGCCCACTCCTGGAAAGTCTGATTCAGTAAGAATTAAGAATTCGCAGTTCTACTAAGTTCTCAGGTGCTGCTAGTGCTCTTGCTGGTTTAAAGACCACTGCTACCTTGCAGATAATAGGCTTTGAAGTAAAACTCACATATTTTAAATATTTGGTGATTGATTTCTTTTGTGTTATTGCTTATTTTATACCTATAGAAATAATATATTTGCAGATGAATAGATGGATTACTTTCTGTGCTTTGACGAACTGACAGATTACCGGTTAGTCTTTCCTGCCAAGAACCCCTCAGATCTCTTCTCAAGAGTCCAAGAAGAGGAAGGCCCAGGTTGTTTCAGAAGAAGAGGAGGAAAGAGAGTCTAGTTCCCCAAAGAAAAAGATGAAGTTAAATAAGAGTATGTAGTAACTGAAGGAACCAGTACCAGGAAAGGGTTTGAAGTTAAGCCAGAGCCACAGGGAGATGGCACTGTTTGTGCTGAGCCAGACACAGAGGAGATTGTATCAGAAAGCTTGGTCTAGACTGTTCCCCCCCCCCAAAAAAAAAGAAAGGGTGAAAAAAAATTGGAGCCTCCTCAGAACACTGCTCCTAAGGTACCCAAAAAACACAAAGACGTGGATGCCTGAAGTACATGACTAAAAGGCAGATGTATCTGCTTGGAAAGACCTATTTGTGCCTAAGCCAGTTCTCTGAGCTCTCAGCTTTCTAGGTTTCTCTGTACCCACACTAATCCAAGCACTGACCTTGGCACCTGCCATGTGTAATAAAATGGACATCCTTGGGGCTGCTGAGACAGGAAGTGGGAAAACTCTTGCCTTTGCCATTCCAGTGATTCATGCAGTATTGCAGTGGCTGAAGAGAAAGTCTTCCTCATTTCACATAACACTGTGGTGCCCCATGGAGAGCACAGAATTGAGGCTGGATCTGAGACTAGTTCACCAAGCAAGGGTGGGACTGAGTGTAGAGTGTCACCTAATGAGACTGAAATTGAGAGTGAAGCACTGCCCAGTGAGGCTGAAGCTAAGGCTGGAGCACCATCCAGCAAGGCCAGAGCCAAGATCTCAGGCCAAATGCTGCTCTTCTGTGATGCTGCTGCTGAAGAAGGGCCTTCCTCCTGGTCAAGGAGAAGCCTGTCTCCAAACAGAACAAGGATGAAGAGGAGAAGCTTGATGAAGAGCAGACTGAAAACTTAAAACAAGAGTTGGGTGACAAAATTGCCACCTGGAAACCACAATCAAAAATTCTCGGCTTGTACTGGTTCTGACTCCCACTCAAGAGCTGGCTGTCCAGATCAAGCAACACATTGATACTATGGCCAAGTTTATAGGAATTAAAACTGCTAATTTGGTTGGTGGAATGTCCATGCAAAAACAGCAGGGGATGTGAATTACCATCGTGAGATTGTGATCGCCACTCCAGGCAGGCTGTGGGAGCTAGTTAAAGAAAAACACTCATTTGAGCAACCTTTGGCAGCTCAGGTGCCTGGTAGTAGATGAAGCTGACCGGATGGTTGAAAAAGGCCATTTTGCTGAGCTCTCACAGCTGCTAGAGATGCTCAATGACACCCAGTACAACCCAAGGAAACAGGCACTTGTGTTTTCTGCCACGCTGACTCTGATACATCAAGCTCCTGCTAGAATCCTCCCTAAGAAACACACCAAGAAAATGGACAGAACTGCCAAACTTGACCTCCTCATGCAGAAGATTGGCATGAGAGACAAGCCTACGGTCATTGACCTCATGAGAAATGAGGCCACAGTAGAGACACTGACAGAGACTAAGATACATTGTGAGACTGATGAAAAAGATTTCTACCTATACTACTACCTGATGCAATACCCGGCCACAGCTTAGTATTTGCCAACAGCATCTCCTGCATCAAATGCCTCTCTGGGCTCCTCAAAGTCCTGGATATCAAGCCGTTGACCCTACATGTCTGCACGCACCAGAAGCAGAGACTCAGACTCCTGGAGCAGATTGCTTGTATGGAAGACTGTGTTCTCTTGGCAACAGACATGGCAGCTCAAGGTCTAGATAGTCCTAAAGTCCAGCATGCATCCATTACCACGTTCCTCATACCTTAGAGATCTATGTCCACTGAAGTGGTCGAACTGCTTGAGCTACCCATGAAAGCCTCAGCCTGATGCTGATTGCTCATGAGGATGTGATCAACTTTAAAAAGATCTACAAAATCCTCAAGGAAGATGAGGATATTCCACTGTTTCCTGTGCAGACAAAGTACATGGATACAGTCAAGGAGTGAATCTGACTAGCTCAACAGATAGAGAAAGACAAGTATTGGAACTTCCAGGCTTGTCTGCACAACTCTTGGATTGAGCAGGCAGCAGCCACCCTGGAGATCAAGATGGAAGAAGAGATGTATAAAAGAGAAAAGGCTGACAAGCAAGAAGAGCATCGGAAACAAAAGAAAATGAAGGTCTTGAAGAAGGAGCTGCACCATCTGCTCTCCCCGCCATTGTTTAAAGAGGACCTGAAAACCAAGTATGGACTCAGTCTGGCAAACCACCCCAAGTGTCTACGCCAAGGAATGGTGAGTCTCCTTTGAGCTGCCTCTTCAGACAGAAGAGGAGGCAGCAACAGCCACCTCCTAGAGCACAGGAGCAGCAGCAACAGCCAAGTACAAGTGCAAATTAACTGCCCCGTCCAAGTGCATCGCTGACTGCACAGTGGTGTCTGTCCTCTAGTTGTGTGTGAAAACTTCCTTCCCACCCTTGCATTTTACTTTCATATCAACCCATTAGGAAAGTCTCCCTGTCTTCAACTCCACCTCATAGCAGGAGAGACCTCATGCAGACTTGCCTTGTTTTGGAGCAGGAATTTTATGCATCAGCTTAATAATTCTGTAATCCAGTGTTTACAGGCTTCTCGCATTCAGCTTGAATGCCTAAATAAAATGTAATGGTCAAAATAAAAAAAAAGAATGTATTTTAAAACAAATAATGTATTAAACAAATTAAGAAAATACTTAAAATTTAAGACAACTCATAATTTGATCTCTTAACTATTACTTCCCAGTGAAACTAGCATTTCCACCTGTTGGTGTTAGTTTCATCCATCTGTTTCTGAGGGTCTACATGTCCGTATCTCAGCCCGTTAAAAATATACACAATCTTCTTTATTGGGTACCAAATATATTTTCTCCAAGAATATCTTCTACTATGCCCTTGATAGAATTTATTTCTTCTTCTCTGAAATTTCTGAACCAATTGGAACTATAAAGACAAACAAAATGCCTCTGAGGTGCTCATTATGGGTATTTAGAAAATCGAACCCATTGTAGTTTGTTAAAAACAAACGTCCCCAGGACCAGGTTGTCTTTGTTCCTGTAGCTTGGCACCAAACTCTTAGTTGTTCACCGACTACTCTGTTCCTTCCACTGCTGGATCATCGCTGTGCAAAAATTCTCATTATGGCAGTAAGATATGTTTCATTCTATTTTCTGCAACCTTTGGATATACATCATAATGCAGTAAATGCAACTAAATTATATTTAACTTACAGCTGTTCTCAAACATTAAAATCCATTTTCAAAACCCCAAGTAAGGAACAGAATTCCATTTATACCAGAGTGAGTTATTCCTTATTGTCTATGAACAAACTTTTTTAAAAAATTGCTTTTAAGTTTAAATAAACCTTGAAATTACTGAAACATGATTTTGAAAAAACATGGGTATAGGTATTATTGATTTTTATTTTTAATCTGGAAGCAGAATTCTTTTTGTTTTTTTATCTTTTCTTTATATGGTCAGTATACTGATCCTGTTCATTTAAGCTTCTTTTATCCTAATTCTTTTTAAAAATTATTTATTTAATTTAATTTATTATTACTATAATATTTTTAATTTGCTATAGATGCTCACCAGAGAGAGAGAGAAAATAAGAAAGCAAAATGTCAGATCTGGGACTTGAATCACGGTTGGCCATGTGGGAGTTCAGCGCCTTAACCACCACGCCACCTGCTGGCCCCCATCCTAATTATTTAGAATTAGATAAACATACAGTTTCTCAGGTGTGGATAAACCAGTTATGTTATTGCCTGACTTGCGTGTGCTACACACATGAAGGATTAGCAGTAAAAGTGTAACCCTAGGCTTTCTAAAAATAGACTTAAGGAGCTCATTTATACCTTATTTTTTCATTGTTTATTCTTTTATGCTATTGTTCTAGTAAATGTATACTATCATATTATAATCATCCTAATGGCCTTACTAGGCCACTGAGTCATATTGTTTAAGAATTATTATTCTAGTTATAAGAATTAGCACTAGAATCTAATTGTTTTATTGCTATTTCAAAAATTGATATTCAACAAACTACAAAAGCCTGCATCTTTCACCTAAAAAATCCACTTCTAGAAATTTATTCTAGAATATAGCCACCAATGTCTACATGGAAATGAAAACAAACAGAACAAGACAGTGTAGGTTTCTTATAATAATGGAAATCATAAGTAATATGTCTAAAAAGAGGAAATTGGTTAAATAGATGATGATACATTCTCAAAGATTTCCTCTTCATTAAAAATTGTTGAATAAAGAGATTATTGGCTTTAGAAAGTGTTTTCTGAAATGTGTTCCATAAAATACTAGTCCTGCAAGGTGTTCATAGGCATTTCATGAGGAAAAGATTATTTATGGTTTTTGTGTGTGTGTGTGTGTGTGTGTATATATATATATATATATATGCAGGGGACATTCAGAATGCTTTCTTTTGCAAGTAACAATACACCTAATTCAGTCTGATGTAAACTCAGGGGAACGTCTTGGCTCATGTAGTAAATGTCTAAAGGGAGTCTAAATATTCAGCAGTATTTCAGCCAAGGCCCCAGCACAGTTACTCTGTGATTCTCTCAGCTCCGTCTTCCTCTATATATTGATTTCATCATCAAACTGGTTTTCTTCATGGTGACAATTATTAGAGAAATATAATTTAACACAAAATCTCCTCTCAACTCAGAAAATCTGCACACAGTTAAGAGGAACAGAAAATAATTATATTATTGAATGAGCATTAAACCAGAATGCAATGCACATTGCAGGCAATTCACTAAGAGACTGCAAAAGTAGAGAGAAATCCTTTCATGTAGGCTGGCAGATACAACTTATTAAGTACACGTTCTCATAAAACAACAACTAATCCTCCAGTAAGAACACTTCACAGCAACATTTGCCACACATAGTTTATCCTAAATTCACTTGGTAATTGGGGCGACCTTCCGTGTTAGCTAATCTACTCTCCTATATTTACAAGGAGTCATCTGCTTCTGGAGTGAAGTGTCCTACTGAAGTTAGGCTCCTACCTTCCCACAGAAACTGATATGGGGTGCTATCTGTCTTGGTGATTGCATCTCAAAGAAATGGCTTTCTGGTCCTTGAAAAAAGACATTCCTGGGTCATAAAACTAGCAAAAGGCTTATTTAGCTTTTGAAAGGATTAACATACATTTCAAAGAGACAGAGAAAGAACCTAAATGTTCCAAAGTACTCTAAGAAAAGGAAGAGCTAAATCACTTTCCCTATTTTCAACCTAGAGAATTGGGCCTCTTCTTTTTTATTTTTTATTTTTATTTATTTATTTTTTTTTTTGGAGAGGTTTTGCTATAGGGCACGTGCGCTGGCCAGACAGAGACAGAGAGACAGAAAGCAAGAAATCACCCCCCCCCCCCCAGGGGGAATGGCCACGCCGCAATCCCTTCTCCTCCGTTCTCCTCTCGGGATCTTGGGCACACATGCACATGCGCCCAACGTGAGTTTTAAGTCACCAGGTCCGGGACTCGAACCACAGTTGACTACGTGGGAGTCCAGCAACATAGCCATTACACTAACTGCTGGTTCCATGGGCCTCTTCTTTTTTAACCCCTATATAGTAAAGCTGCCAGCCCCAGTCTGGGCAGCATGTTTCCTCAGTCACATTAGGAAAAGGGAAAATGGAAAGAGAGGCTATCCTTCCCCCAGGTAGAGAGCAGAGTTCTCTTGAGTATAATGGAGTAAATCTGACCAAGAAGACTACACCTGTTGTTTTAGGAGTGGTGAGCTATCAATCTCTCAAACAGTAACTCTGACAGGAGAAATTGGGAGGATCTGACTAGAGTCTTTCAGAGAACACACTGTTGGAGACAGAGGTGAGTTAATTAATTAAATCACAGAAGTATGGATCAATGGGGTGGGTGGGAGGGAGTAATGGGAGAAAGCGTTGGCAAAGCTCACTCCAGTGCTCCTGTCTTTTCCTCCTCCTGCCTTCAAAGTGGCTAGGGCCTACACATTTATTTCAGTTATGCTGTTATTGCCCAATACTCCCTTAAAATGCTCCTCTTAGATGGCCTTCAAAGCTGTGGCTCTGTGTTTTGCTATTCTAAGGGCAAAGCATCCTTTGTGGGTAAATTTTATATTGAGTAATAGCCAGAAAGCAGGTACTAGAATCAAGACAAGCAAAAAAGAAAAGTTCTACCAGCTTCAGAAAGAGAGAAAATTACTACATCACTAGAAATATTTTATAGTTTAGGTTGTGAGCCCCCTCTGAACAATAATAGCAGTGTTCAGTTGGGTACTCTTTTCTCCAAAGGTGCTGTTTGAATGTCAACACATACATTTGAGTGTAACGAAGTTGTAAAATCCTGGTTTTAAAATGTCTTAATTATTTACATTTTAAAAAAACACTATTTTTTGCACACTAATTATTAATACACAAATATCTCTGATTTCAGTAGTATAAGCTACTGGTCTACATTGTTAAATAATACTGCAACCCTTTATAAGTTTAAATCTCTATTGTTTCCTGGCAGGCTAGCTGAATCAGGAAATACCACCTCTTGGTAGATATCACAGCTATAAAATGTTAGTTGGCTAGATGGAAGCATTTTACTTAGCTCCTGGTGAGAACATAGCGACATTTTAGTGCATCCTGGTGCACAATAATAAAGGGTTGGACTATTCATTTCAATACTGCAAAATCATGTTGTGAGAAAGACAGGATTAGAGAGGAGCTTAGTCATTTCCTTTATGTTCCTGTAGATAAGTGCTGTGATGGCTAATTACACAGGTCAACTTGTCTGAGCCATGGGATGTTCCAGTATTTGGCTAAGCATTATCCTGGGTGTGTCTGTAAAGGGGTTTCTGGATGAGATTAGCATTAGAATTGGTAGACTGAGTAAAGCAGAATGCCCTTCCCAATGTGAAGGAGCATCATCCAATCCTTTTAAAGTCTGTGTGGAACAAAAAAGCAAAGGCAGGAAGAATACACTCTGCCTGTCTTCAAGCTCTAGACTTAGACAGGAACTTATTCCATTAGATCTTTTGGATCTCCAGCTTGCTGACTACAGAGTTTGGAAATTTTCAGCTTCCATAAACACATGAGCTAATTCCTTATAATAGGTCTCTCTCTCTTCTCTCCATATATAAATACACACACACACACACACACACACACACACGTATACATACATATATATACAGTCGACCCTAGAACAACATGGATTTAAACTGCAGGGGTCCACTTATACACAGAATTTTTTCTTTTTCTTCTTCTTCTTCTTTTTTAACCCTAACACCAAATTTATCACTTTTCAAAAACAAGAAAGGGATGGGGGACCAGCAGATGGCATATGTGGTTACATTGCTGGACTCTTGCATGGCAATCACAGTTGGAGTCCCGGACCTGGTGGCTTAAAAATCATGCCAAGCGCAATTCTGTGCATGTCCAAAATCCCTGGAGGAGAAAGGATTGCAGTGTGATCATCCCCCCACTGGGTGGATGTTATTTCTCACTGTCTGTCTCTCTCTTTCTCTTTCCAGGTGAGTATACACACCCTAAGGCAAAAACCTTTCAAAAAATAAAACAAAATAAGAGATGATAAGGGAGTAGAGATTGAGGGAAAAGATGTAGTAAAAAAAAAAAGAAAAAAGCAAAACAAGAAAGGGGTGGTAGGTTTGCATGACACCTCTGAATCTGCTCCTCTGCCCTGAATCTGCTCCAGGTGCGGCTCTAGCAGTGGGACTGTGAACTGGAGCTCCTTGAGGTACTGTGGTGAAAGAGAAGGTAGTAGTGGAAAAACCACTGGACTTGGGGGTTGGGGCAGCCCTTCTCTCTCAGTTCTATTCTGCATGGCTGGAGTAGGCAGTCAATGGAAACAACTGACTCTGCAGAAATCATAATTAATGTGGGTTATTTTTAAACATAAACGAGTGCATGATCAGATACAGGGTGTTTTTTTTGTTTGTTTTTAATTTGATTTTGGGAATGAGAGGCAAGTTTTAAAATTTAGTGAAAAGTTTTCTGTTATTCTGGCCGAAGTTGGGACATCTGAAAGATGGGGCTTGTAGGCCATAGGTGGGTTTTACAGTTGTTTTGGCATAGAAGGGGAGGTCTGTGTTTTGGGAAGGCATTGGCAAAGAGTGTACTATGGCAGCGATAAGGGGGCTTGTTTATGACACAAGATGCTGTCCCAAGGACAAGATGTAGGAAGGGTCCTGTTATCAGTGAGTCAAAGTGGTCTCTTAATGTTTGTGGATGTGACTCACCCATCATAAAGATACTACGCCAGGGACGAATATAGAAAGAGTACTGTAATCAAAGGAGCCAAAACAATCTGTTAATGTTTGTGGGTGTGACTTATTCCATGTCCTATGAAGGGATTTTGAAAATAGGAAAATGTGGTCAGACTTCTGTCCTCAAAGCTATCAGTAGTTATTTAGAGAGAGTCTAAAGTTATGCCAGATTTCAGCTATGTGAGAGGCTGTTTCTCCTAACTATACCTCATTCAAGGGTAATCTGTGCAATGGGACTTCAAAAGGTTCATAGAAAAAGGAAATTAATGCACAAGTTCATTTGTGTGCCACTCCCCCAAAACTTGAAATACATGGATAGTTTTTTCATATATGCATTTTCTATAAAGTTTTTTTTTTTGAGAGGTTTTTGCTATAGGGCATGTGCACTCACCAGAGATAAGAAAGATAGAAAGTGAGAAATCACCCCCCCACCCAGGGGGCAATGACCTTGCCACAATCCCTTCTCTCTGTTCTCTTGGGATTTGGGCCGTGCACACATATACATCTGGCATGAGTTTTAAGCCACTGGGTCCGAGACTTGTACCGCAGTTGACTACGTGGGCGTCCAGGGAGTAACCATGATACCATCTGCTGATGTCAAGGCTTGCATTTTAAAACTGAGCCAAGGGAATTAAGTAATGTGTGATGCTATCATTAACTTTCTAGAGACTATCTGACCTCTTCATTACTGCTTCATCTATACAGGGGTCTCCAAGAAGTTTGTGAGAAATGTGTATTATGAAAAAAGTATGCATGGGCTTCAGTTTTTTTCACCAAAACACTTGTACTTTAATTCTGTTTTCCACAAACCTTTAAAATACCCTTATATTGTATAAGTGTGTGTGTGTGTGTGAGAGTGTGTGTGTGTGTGTGTGTACAGAGAGAGAGAGAAAGGAGAGCATGAATGTAGAGGATACATATGCTTACCAGCAAGAGACAAAGACAGAGGGGGAAAGCACCCCCCACACACAGGGCATGGTAATGGTACAATCCCTTCTCCTTCATTTCTCCGTCCTGTCAGAAAGTTGGGCACACACACTCATGTACTGTTTTCAAACTGTTGGGGCCTATATTCAAACCACTTTGGGCCATATGGAATCTGGCTCCCTAACTACCAGGCCCTGGGGCCTGCCTTCAAATATTTTTGATCACAAAATTCTATATAATCCTTACACTGAATTGTTTGTAAACTACAATAAAATAATAGTATACTTTGATACATATGACTGTGTAGCTTTTATTATAGTAAGTAACCCAAACAGAAGGAAAAAAAGGAATCGATATAATTTGCTGCAGGATGGACTTCGAAAGAAAAATCTCTGTCACTTTTACTTATAAAGTAGCCTTCATTTTGAGATGTTTGTTTTATCGCTAATTGTGCACCCTAATTCAATGGTAACTACACAGGTCTACAAACATTAGGACTATGTGAAGGAAATTATTTAAGCAGCATATATCTAGAAAGAGTGTTCTGATCTGTGCTGTTGCTGCCTTTTTTGTTTTAATAGAAAAAGTGTAAGTAAAATCTTAAGGATAAATGACTTTTGAGTTTTTGTTCAGGAACAGTTCTTCAATAAGCAATTCCAGCTTTTTTACAGTCTAATTATTGGTTCCTCTTTTCAGATGATTAGACTCTTCTACTTAATCTTCATTTTCTCTGTAAATACCTATACCTTATGATCATGATTCAAACTCATAACTTAAGAAGGGAAAGCAATTATAGCATGAGCAATGAGTACAAACAGGAAATATAACCTGTAATAAACCATATTTAGGGCTGAAGATAATCCAAGTTTTGCATAATTCAGTCTAGAAAAATATTTAACAGACAGTTAAGATTCAACTAGGGAAAACTCTCAGAACTATCTTTTAGCCTAAAATGTGGAAAAGCAAATGCACCATGGTGCAATTTCACCATGATATATACTGGAATTAAAGAGGGTGTAAGTAATGACAAAACACCTGATGGTAGGAATGTTCAGTTCTTAAAGTAGTACAGAGCTGTGAGAACAAAGTGAAATCTAACTTAGGCAGCATGTTACAAGTGAAGAAGTCTTGTACTGAGGACATTCTCATTTCTCCATATGGAATCCAAAGTTAATGTTCATATTGTAGAAAGCAATTACAGAGAAGCTTCAATTATAAAGTGAAAACTCCATTTGAATCTAAGTTTGATAACTAGACATCTCTATGAAGTACTTGCCTTAACTCCTAGACTCCTGACCTTTAGGCAAATTTTCATAAAGTTTTTATAAATGAAACAAAAGTTAATTTTAGCATTTACAAAAAATCACAACCAGCCTGAAATTAACCTTGTGGCTCTTTTATTTTAAAAGCCTTTTTGGGGACAAGCAGATGGCATAATGGTTATGTTACTGGACTCCCACGTAGTCAACTGTGGTTTGAGTCCTGGACCCGGCGGGCAAGTGTGCATTCATGCCCAAGGTCCTGAGAGGAGAATGGAGGAGAAGGGATTGCAGTGTGGCCATACTCTTTGAGGGGTGATTTCTTGCTTTCTGTCTCTCTCTCTCTCTCCTGTGAGCACACATGCCCTATTATAAAAATCTCTCTCAAATAAAAGAAAAGAAAAGAAGAGAAAAGAAAAAAGCCTTTTGAAGAGCTTCTTTTTCTACAAATGTTCCAATACATAGGAAGAAAAAAAAAAAAAAACTAGTCAAATGTTATATGGATGTTAAAGGAAGCTTAATTTAATAATTTTTAAAGAAGAAAAGTTATTTTCCCCACTTTTTAGAATGTATAATTTAAAAAACTTTATTTATATAGTAGAGATTGTAAAAGTATGCTACAGCATATATTTATAGCTATTGAAAGCAGACAACCAGGAAAGAAAGCCTAAAGTATGTTTTAATACCAGTTAAGTGTCACAAACACTAGAGGAGCCTCCATGTTCATGGAAACTGGAATGTATATCATCGATACTCTCTGAAGTTCTCATTAGCTTTCTAGGAATTATAATCTTTCCTTTTGCCTGGAGTAAAGTTTTTATTTTCATTGTCAGGCTGTAAAGATGTTTCTAAAACAAAGAATTTTTTTTTTCCTTCATCCCCTGAGTGTTTGCACCTGCATATTTAAATGATTTAGAAGTTTTTGAAATATTATTTCTCATCTTAGGAAAATAGCTAAATTTATCCATCATTTCTAGGAAAGGTTTAACTTTCAAAATTTCCCAGATGTACTTAGGTCAATTCCTTATAGATGGAGCTCCATTTATTTCTGTTTTCAGGCAAATCTCTAAATCTTTCTGGATATTGTTTTTTTACTTAGAAAGACACTAAATTGAGTTGGGAAATCTGGATTCATCCTACCTTTGATATTCAATTATTCTACTTCTAAATTTACAGTTGTAATCAGTATTTATCTAATAATTCTGTATTGCCTCCACATACTTTAAAGTTAAAGCAATATCCATTTTTCACTGGATCTGTCATAATAGGAATAATCCATATTTTCTTTCCTGAAGGAAAAATCTTTCTGAGAAAATATATGAAATGGTCTAGTTTTCCTTTTCTACTTCAATTTGAATGAAGAAACTGCTTCAAAAGTTTCTGGGAATGAAAAAAATTCATAGACAGATAAGAGGAACAATGTCTAGTGCTATAAAATACAGTAGGGAGAATGTGGTTAACAACAAGTTGTTGTGTATCTTAGAGTAATTAAAAAAGAGAATTTTGTATGTTCCCAAAACAAAATAATGACAACTGCTTGAGATGATGGATATGGTAATCAACTTGATTTAATCACTACACATTGTATTTGTGTACTGAAAAACATCATAGTATACCCCCACAAGTATGTATCATTTTTAGAGTTTAAAAAAATTAAAAATTAATAAAACCCTCTTGAGAGAAAAGTGGTCTGGGTGCTACAGCTGCCAACCTCAGAATTTTCTTTCTTCCTCTGAATTGTCTCTATCTCTAACCAACTGAGGTGACTCCTAATTGGACTATGGACTATGCTTGTCCTTTCAGTCTCTTCATTAATTAACAGCCAATATTCTCTCATTGTTCTAAGATTAAAAAAATGAATAAGATCCAATCCTTATCCTCAATTACTTTAAAATTTAGAAGTGGGAGTTTGAAAACAATCATCTAGAATATAGAGCAGCTATGATGGAATAAAAGAGAAAGCAAATTGTTAGAGAAACATAGAGAGATGACAGTTTATCATACTGCACAAATATTAAAGAAGACTTCAAAAAGGAGGTGTGTGTTAGCTGAACTTCAAAGGAAGAGTTGCATTGGAATGCAGATAATAACTGAGCATTCATGAGAGGGACAGGAACAGCAGCAGCCAACCCACTATCTCCTCTTCCTTCTAAATCTTTTTTGTACCAGAAGTACAGTAGCATGTGGCTGGAGTTTTGCTGCTCCATTCATTCAAGCAACAGTCATGTTTGCTCTTTTCTTTGAGCACCTAATGCATGCCCAGCACCAGAAAATACAGTAGTTAATTAGGAAACAATCTTGGGTCGACCTCATTTGCACTAACTAAATGATGCTTTTTAGGTCTCCACCAGCTCAAAGATACTATGAAGCATTAACATTCAAACTTCCTATTTATTCCTCATTGAGCTTTATCAAAAGGAATTTAAAAAGAAAACTGGTCCCTGAAGCTACATCCATGACAGTTCATTTGTAGAAAAATGTCTACTGAACTGAGTATGTCTGTTACTAATCTGAAATGATCAGATATTGCTCTGAGAAGTCGAGGATCTGTAGCACACATTGAGATGGGGTCCTCAAGTCATTCATTCTTCTTTGTTTTTTTGTTTTGCTTTGTTTTGGTTTGGTTTTTTTTTTTTTTTTTTTTTTTTTTTTTTTTTTTTGGAGAGGTTTTTCTATAGGGCTCGTGCGCTCGCCAGACAGACAGAGAGAGACAGAGAGATAGAAAGGAGAAATCACCCCCCGGGGGGATGGCCACGCCTCAATCCTTTCTCCTCCATTCTCTTCTCGGGATCTTGGGCACGCACGCACACACGCCCGGCATGAGTTTAAGCCACCGGGTCCAGGACGTGAACCGTGGTCGACTAACGTGGGAGTCTAGCGACATAACCATTACGCTAACTGCTGGTCCCAATTCTTCTTTGTTTTTATGATGCTGTAGGGGTGGAAAATTTTGAGAATCAGTGAACTAGATAACACTCCTTCCATCCATTTCTTTGCTCAGACCCCTTAGGCTGTTTTGTTGATGTTGTCATTGTGTAAAACTTCTCACAAGGGATGTGACAGCTGTTGTTATTACATATTTCGGCATCTTGATGAGATGGTATGAGCAAGATATTGATTGCAAAGTAAGCCAGAGTAAAGAGATCCTTTTTTTTCTGAATTCTGGATTCATCCCATGTTCATCTAACACAATGTATTAATAGATCTACTTTTATGCAAAGTTAATATTGATGCATTTTTTTTTGTTTTCGATGAATCTAAAGCAACTTTTTAATTTTTCTATGAACATCTCTTAAGCTTTTCATTTCCACTCTGTGTTACTGAAATTATGGTCAATTACAGTTATATGTATGTGTAGTTACACTGCTAATATATTAGTCAGGGTTTTATAGGGAGACAGAATTAACAGGATATGTTTGGATATATAAGAAGGAATGTGTAGTGGGGAAATAAGTTCATGTGATTAGGGCAGCTAAGAAGTCCTACCACAGGCCATTGGCAGATGGGAGATCCTGGCATTCTGGTAGCTTACATCAGTTCAACTTTGAAGGCTGCAGGAGCTGGGAAGTTTATGATGTAGCTCACAGTTGGAGGCTGAGAGCCTGAGAACCTGGGATCAGCTGGATAAATCCTCAAGTCTGAAAACAGACAAGTTCTGATGTCTGAAGCAAAAGAAGTATCGATATATTTTGCATAGTCTAACAGGAAACCCATTCATTTTCTGTATTAATGCTCTTCAGGTTCCTTGTTGATGGATCATGCTCACACACACCAAAGATGGATCTTCCACATCGAAGTTATTCACATGCGTGTTAATTCCTTCTGTAAACACCCCCATGGACACACCCAGAGTCATGTATTTGACTAGATATTCTTTAGTCCACCCAGGTTGACACCCAAAGCTAACCATCATGGCCAGTTTTTATAAATACGAAGTTGACTAGAATTTGTTTTCTCTAATATATAGTGGCCAAAATCTAGTTGGCATTTTTAGTTCATATGTACTCAGTAGAAATACTCCTTATCATGAAATTTATACATGTCCTGATTTTAATGACTTTTCAAAGTCATTTTATTGAAAATCATTTGGGATCTGAGGTTTTAACCCTACATACAAACTAATAAGTATTGTTAAGCTTCCATGTATGTAGACAGAAAACCTTTCCTAAACTAAAACATGAGATTCCTGGGTCTGAGACAAAGTAATTTTTACTCAACACCAATAGTAGTAGTCAAGGTATTAGCATTTTCACCCATTCCTCCAATTCCCACTTCTTACAAACCTATATGAATAAGACAGTTAATATCTGCATGCACAGTGGAATTTTACTATGGGTGAATTCAAATCTTAGAAAACTGATTTTTTTAAGTTTTTTTTTTAAATTGTATTCATGATAGAAAGCACATGTGTGTACATGAGAGAGATAAAAACAGAGAGGGAAAGAGAGAAACACTCTTCACAGGGTTTTGTCATGCTGTAATCCCCCTTCTCCAACCCTCTAGCTTATCAAGATCCTGGGCATGTGTGTACACACCCAGCCTGTTCTCAGGCCAACCTGGGGATCCAAACCTACAGTCAGCCATATAGCTTCTAGCATTGAAGCTGCTAACTGAACCACCAGGCTGGGCAATCTGAACCTTATATAATGGACAATAAGCATACCTGAACTTTTTTTTTTCAGAATGAAGCATTAACTTTATCAAACAAAACAGCAAACAAACCACCCTTTTATCTGGGGATGAGACAATATGTCCAATATGTTATACGTTTGCTATAGAAGTATCTTTGAAGAGAGTCCAGAACAAAGAGCATTCTGTGCTTCTACTTATAAGATATGCTGAAATGACTCCTATGAAGAGTTGTTCTCATCCTACATATGCAGAAAACCTGACTCGTAATGACTTAAACTATTAGGTTGTCGGGAAAGTCATGACATATTTTTCTGTTTTTCTATGCAAAAATGCCTCATAACTTTCCCTACAACCCAATAGTGACATATCTCCACAAAAAATCCTCATTGCTCATATAAAAATGTCTAGGGGCCAGTGGTTAAAGCTAGTTTAAGTGACTCAGTGATACCATCAAAAGACCAAGCCGGCTTCTTTCTATTTTTCTTTGACTTTTACCCACAACCTTGTTGCCTCATGCTGGCAACATGACTACTACATTCCACACATGATGTCCAAATTCAAGATAGGAAGGAGAAGTAAAGGCCAGAACCTGCATCGAGAAAAGCAAAACCTTCCCTAAGCCCCCAGCTGGTGCCCAGTCACCAAAATGATGTCATATAGTTGCTGTAACTGCAAAGCAATTTGAGAAGGTTTTTTTCATGAGGGCTCTTTGTTCTTAACACTTGTATGATAATCCTTCCTCTTTAGTGGCCCTCAGTATGTTACTGAAAGATTCGACATCCAGAGAGTTGAAGAATCTGAGATCCTGTGTAAGTGGATGCGCCCACTGCTATAATTGTTTTTTATCTTGCCAGGTAAACACAATGTCTGCTGCCCCTGGTGAATTGGTAAAGGGAACAAAGCAGATTATTTCCTCTCCATAGCTCAGGATAGCATATTATTGCATGTGGGTATTTGCAAGGTAGAGAATCACCTCTTATTTCATAAATGTTGGAACTGGAACTAAAATATTCATTGATTCTTAAAATATAAGGCAATATCAGAAATGGAACTAGAATGCCAATTACAGTTTTGTATTTCTTTCCTACTTCTATGGATTCATTATTCACTCTAAATTATCATTGACCTTTCTCTTAAATAATCTCTTAAAACTTGTTCAGTTATCTCCTTGGTGAGTATGCCTAGATTTTGACTGAAAATAATGTGAAAATATTTTCCTCTATACTTTTTTCTTGCCTCCAGACTTGAATAGGTGATACCTACTATTACCAGTAATAACCAGAAGGAATAAGTATCCTTTTCCAGTTTACTAGATATATTTTTCACTTGGAGGCTTGATTTTTGTCCTTCTACATAAGAAACCAAAGCAAAAATTCAGACCAACTGTCTGCCTATTCCACAATTTTAACATTTCCATGAAAACATCCTATAGTTAAAAGATGATCCAGAAAAGATTTTTATCTTTTTTTTTTTTTAATTGCTACATGGTGCATGCATTCCCCGGAGAGAGACATGAGAGATGGAATGGATGGTGAGGTAGAGAAAGTTCCCTCTGGGGACCAGCAGTTAGCGTAATGTCTAGGTCGCTGGACTCCCACGTAGTTGACCGTGGTTCGAGTCCTGGACCCAGTGGCTTAAACTCACACCGGGCGCATGTGCGTGCGTGCCCAAGATCTCCAGAGGAGAATGGAGAAGGGATTGCAGTGTGGGCATCCCCCCTGGGGGGTGATTTCTCGCTTTCTGTCTCTCTGTCTCTGTCTGTCTGGTGAGCGCACGCGCCCTATAGCAAAAACCTCTCCAAAATAAAAGAAAAAAGAAAAAGAGAAAGTTAGTTCCCTCTGGTAGGAAATGGTTATGCTGCAATCCTATCTCCTTCATTTATCCATCCTGTCAGGATTTGGGGCCTGCATACACATGTGCCAGGCATGGCTTTCAAGCTGCCTAGGCTGAGATTTGAACTTCATTTGGCTATGGGGCATCTGGTTCCCTTAAACACTATACTATGGGGCCAGCCCAGACATTTACTTTTATGTACCGTCTCTTCCCAAACATATTTCATGTTACAATGCAGTGTTTCAGAGCTGAATCATTGGAGTATGGAAGACCTGTGATTGATTGGCACTCTGGCACTTACTTGCTGCTGGGCAAGTTACTTAGTTTCTCAGACTAACTCCCATTATCTGCAAAATAAATATGCAATAACGCCTGTTTTACAAGGCTGTTGTGAGAATCAAATGAGATTATATCAGCATATTTTTCTATGCAAAAATGTGTCATGACTTTTCTGATAACCCAATATATGGAAAAATAAAGTCAAATGATAGAAGACCTATATACATTGATTCTAAAAGAATTCCATTAAAATTTATTTCAGTGGAAAGTGCACTCATTCAGAGTTCAAATTCCTGCTACTGGCTATTGGATTAAGTCAAAATCACATTACATCTAAAGTTTACTAATTAGACATTTGAGATTATGTTATCCTCTGATACATATACCAGGAGCACGATATTACTTGTTCAAAAATTCAAAAATCCATAACATGTAACATTTTCGTGATTACCAAAGTGATGTCCTTGGTGTGGGTGTTTCCTTTTTCATAGCACATGAGCAGTATTTGGTTCACACATGGGGATACTACCAGTGGTCAGCCAGCAAGGTAAGAGAGTTCTGACCAACTGGGTCAGTGAGACCAGCAGGGCAGAGCTGACTTGGGTGTCCTAACTATGCTTTGAAGACAGATTTTTGTTTTACACTTCTCAGTTTATTCAATGTATTAAAAAAGTATTGTTGGTTTTTATACCACACTCTCCCCTTGTGGAATTGGGGTATTATCATGATTTCCTTAGGATACTGGAATCAGGATCACTAAAGAAAATCATGGAGCTAAAAAAAAGTTTAGCACACAGAAGAACCTGTAGGAAGAGAGAGGAAAAAATAAAGGTCTTAGATAGAGGAATGGATTGAATTTCTTGATGAGTCCCTGTCTTGCCAAGGTTCCCCAAAGACCTGGAATGTTTGATTTTCTTTTTGTTGTGTTGTAAAATGATCTTTTATATTTATCTAATTGAGCCCTTTGATAAGTTTGGCATTAAGCAAGGTCCTGAATATTAAGCATATACCTATACATATAAATCTATTTGTCAGGAGATTACCTGACATGAATCAGCTACAATGACCTTCATGTTTATCCAGGACACCAAGGGTATGGTCAGCATTTTCTGGTCTTTTCTCAGATGTTCTAGGCATAAGAAATACTAGTGTCATTGAGAAGCTATGACCACTTATTTTATATTGTAACTATTGGGTCATCAGGAAAGTTATGATGCATTTTTGCATAGAAAAACAGAAAAATGCATCATGATTTTTCCAGTGACCCAATATTACATAGGTA
Source organism: Tupaia tana (assembly GCA_026018925.1). NCBI lineage: Eukaryota > Metazoa > Chordata > Mammalia > Scandentia > Tupaiidae > Tupaia > Tupaia tana. Next base: position 52,038,837 of record JAKSZU010000006.1, on the reverse strand, counting down.
TTCATTGTCTTTACAACCCAGTGTTTAACATTGCATGGGATTTTACATATATATATATATATATATATATATATATATATACACACACACACACACACACAGAGAGGGGGGGGGAATCTTTATTTTTTTAAGAGAGAGATGAGAGATATTTTTGCTATATGGTGCATGCACTCACCAGAGAGACAAGAGAGACAGAAATCAAGAAATCAATTCCCAGGGTAGATGGCCACACTGCAGTCCTTTCTCCTCTCAGAATTTTGGGCATGCTTGCACACGTTCCTGGTGTGAGTTTTAAGTCGCCGGGTCCAGGACCGAAATCGCAGTCAACTACATGGCTACCCAGCGATGTAAGCATTATGCCATCTGCTTGTCCCACAACCCGATATTTCTATGGGTTAAATCTAGGTTTCAACATACAGCTTCCTTGCCTGCTTTTTCCAAGCTCAATCCCAGAAAGGAGTTTGTGTCTTTAATTATCTGTCTATGCCTGTTTTTACAAAGTAAAGCCTGTGTCTTGGAAGAAGAGTAGCTGTTTGGGCTGTTAAAGTCCAGCATCCTATAGAAACACAAGATCTCTTGTATATGAACTAGCCGAAATGGAAGCCAGTGTATGTCCTCAGCTGCAAAAAGATCATTCTGAACTCTAGAACTTTTACTCTACGAAGCCTATGAAGCGTAACCTACAACTAGCCTCTTTCCGTGCCAGTTAAGGAATGTTCCAGCTTATGACTGCTTTGTTGAACACACACACACACACACACACACACAGAGAGAGAGAGAGAGAGAGAGAGAGAGAGAGAGAGAGAGAGAACATATGACCTGACCCTACAAAACAATCATTCTCTCTGCTGGAATTCTACTATTGAGAAGCATCTAAAATGGTCAGTCCTATAGTTTGAGAAATCAGACTCAAATGTGAAATAACAAAGGTGCTGTCAGGTTACTTACTTGATAGCTATTGTTTTCCAGACCCCTGTGTCTTATTGAAGATGGGAGATGAAAAGGGGAAGAAGATAAAGAATCAAAAGTGCTTTGTACTTGGTGTCAGCACTCAGGTCTAGGAAGCTCCACAGTAGGGTGTAGTGTGTACCAAACTTTCATATCACTGCAACACCACACAGCCAGGCCTTGGAATAATTCTATTGGCTTCATCCAGCGAAACAGAAATATACCTTTAAACCTAACCAGTTTATGGCTGAAATGCTAGGAACTCAGAAGAATCAGATCAGTAATTTTTTTCACTGTATTTAGAATCTTATTGGTCCAAGTGTGATTTCTCTTATATATTAAACACATTGCTTCTAAGCCCTATCTTTTACATATTGGTACAACTGTACTAAAATCCTAGGACTTGGAAGAGTTACATATATGTAGAATTTATTTTAGAGGATACATTAATTGTCAATTATTGACTGGCCTTCATCAAATATTCAAGAGGAAAAATAAATTTGCGATTTATATAATTAAAAATTGTGCCTGGCAATTATGTAAACAATGTAGATGTTAACAATGAGTCATTCAAATATGGAACTCTTTTCCTCTCTTGGCTTGCTGCATATTTTTGTATCAGATGCTTATATTATGAAGCAAAGAATGTTTTGAGTCCCAAAAGATCTGCAGACCCAATAAAGCATTGGATAAACAAGCTATACATGCTCATGCATCATCTACAAAGTTATACTTTTAATTGCAGAATTTGTGGTTTATTGATGAAGGTAAGTAGAGAGAGCACAGCTTGAATTTCACATCACAAGTTGAATTCTCTGTTCTAATAGTTAAAAAACAACTTGACATTTAGAAACTATATGAATACAATGTGCATGTAATTAAGAAAGAAAAATATGGAAATTCACAAGGTCATACTCTTCAGGTTCTCATCACATTTCAAAACTAATTATCGCAAATTACCTAGGATATTGTTTTTGAGCCTCATTCAATCACTTATTTATTTAGTTGCTCCTCAAGTGTTTGTGAATATCTACTATGTGTCAGGCCTGTTTCACCACCTAGACATACAATAATAAAAAACACGCACCCTTTGGTTTCTTTTTATTATTATTATTTTGAGAAGTTTTTGCTATAGGGCATGTGTGCTCACCAGAACGACAAAGAGACAGAGAGACAGAAAGTGAGAAATCACCCCCCATGGGGGATGGCTATGCCGCAATCCCTATTCCTCCATTCTCCTCTCAGGGTCTTGGGCACACATGCACATATGCCTGGCGTGAGTTTAAGCCACCGGTTCTGGGACTTAAACCGCAGTCAACTACATGGGGGTCCAGTGACATAGCCATTACACCAACTGCTGGTCCCAACACACTCTGGTTTCTCATGGAACGCACAGGTGTAAGTATCATCATAAAAAAATAGGATCCTTGAAAAGTTATGACAGGAGAATCTGATTATAGACATAAGAAAATTATTTTCTGAGGAATGTCATTTAAACTAGAAATCTAAATAATGAGTAGAAGTATAAAAAGTGAGGCTGCTAATTGGGGATGGAGACAGCATGTTCGGACCTCAAAAGGGAGAAGGCATGGCTCAGTAGTAGAGATGGAAGAAAGTGAGTATTACTGGGACAGATATATTTGGAGACAGAGAATGCAGGAAACAACAATGAAGATGTGGGTAACTAAAAAGTCACTGAAAGGTTGGTTTTAAGTTTAGAGGTAACAAGGTGAGATGTAGGGTCTGAAAATATATATTTGCATGCAGTATAAAAAATGAATTGGAGAGTGTTGCATAAGTGATTGCATGGAGACTCATTAGGTGGTGTTTACAACCTAGTTTTGAGATGAAGGTGACTTGAAATTAGATTGGAATGGATGATATAAAAGAAGTCAGATTATAGATGGTTAAATTAGTGAGGTATACTGATAATATGATGGAAGGAACAGAAAGGAGTGAAGCAAAATATATATGTGTGTGTGTGTGTGTGTGTGTGTGTGTGTGTATGTGTATGTGTGTATATGTATATGTACATATACACACATACACATAATACCCTTAGATTTTTAACTTGTGCAGATACATACTAATGGTCCTTACTAAACTAAGGAATACTGGAAAATAATTTGGATCCATTGCTTTAGAGGTGCTTTTGAGACACCCAAGTGAACACAAAAATGATTCAATAAATGAGTCAGATCTGAAATAATGATACACTCTTGAAAAGTCATTAGCATCCGGTTGGATAGTGAAGCCATGCCTGTGAGATAATATTCAAAAGGAAAAAGCATTTTAAAACAAGGAAAATTAGGACTGAATCTTTAAGAGCTAAATTGTACCCAGAGCTACGCCAGTAAAAGGGTCAGAGAAAGAATAATCTGGCAGCCAGTAGGTGGCATGGTGGTTAAGGTGCTGGATTACCACATGACTGACCACTGTTTGAATCCCAGACTTGGCAGCTTGAAAATATGCCAGATGAATGGATGTGCATGCCCCAGATCCCTAGGGTGAATGGGAAAGAAGGGATTGCAGTATGGCCATCCCACCTGGGGTTGATTTCTCACTTTTTCTTTCTGTGTCTCTCTAGTGAGTGTACAAGCCTAGGGCAAAAATCTTTAAAAAAAAAAATTGAAAATAGGAAAATTAGATGTCTTATGATGCCAAAAGAAAGATTTCCCAGAAGGGATAGGTCAGTATTGCTGAGTGATGCTCAGAGGTCAAGTAGGTGATCATTAAATATGGCCATTAAATTTAGTAGTAAAGAAATCATGAAGGACTATTTTAATAAAGTTTTAAGAATGGAAGCCAAAATTTAACACCTGAAAAGAGAATAAAAAGTTTTTTAAAAAGTGATGTCTATTAATATAAATTACTCTTCTGAGAGATCTGTGAAGAAGAGGAAAGAGGAAGATCTAAGGTAAAAGTCAATTTGATTGAAGTATTTGATTATTTTTAGATGGATCTGAGCTTGCTTAAGACTGAAGAATAAATTATTGACTTAAGAAACAGTTTATTTTCCCAGAAGATATATGCTACCTGTAGGTGTAAAATTCTTTTTCTTTTTTTGAGATGGGTAACATAATCACAGAATCTATCTCATGAGAAAAATTTATACGTTACTAGAGTTAATTGATTTGAATTTTATAAAACTTTTGGTTAAGTATATACATAACAAATTAACTGTCTGGAAGTAAATTTAAATTGATTACTAAAAGAGAATTGGATTATTTAGCCAAATAATCATTTGTATAATCAGTAATACCAGAGGATAAAAAGGCTCATTTAGGGGGTAGCAGGTGGCATAGTGGTTAAAGTGCTAGATTCCCAGGCAATCAACTGCAGTTTGAGTCCCAGACCCAGCGGCTTAAAACTCACACCAGACACATGTGTTTGCAAGCCCAAAATCCACAGAGGAGAACAGAGAAGTTATTGCAGTATGGCCATCCCCCCGGGGGTGATTTTTCACTTTCTGTTTCTCTGTCTGTCTCTCTGGTGAACATGAATGCTCTGTAGCAAAAATTTCTCTCTCTCAAATAAAAAAAAAAAAAAAAAAAGGCTGATTTATTTTTAGTAAGTATATTCAGAATTCAACCAAAAAATCAAAATCAGAAGGAAAAAATTAGAGATTTATATATATATTTTTCTATCTATACCTTTCTACGTATGTATAAATATAAAGTCAATTAAAGGATTTATTCTTAGGAATCTTCTTCGTCATTTTTGGGGGCCCAGCTAAGCAAGTCTGAAATCCATAGGGCCAACAACAAAAAGAGATCACAGGGAGACTGGAACCTTGAGGCCACAAAATGAAACTTCTTCACGAACGAGCATCTCTGAGGGAACACTCAAGATCTGCTCTGAAGGTCTTTTTAAGTCATGCCCATCAGGATAATTTATCTTTTGATTAGGAACTGATCACACCTGCAAAATTCCCTTCATGGCAGCACCTCAGTTAGTGTTTGGTTTAATTACTTGGAGAAGGCATCTATGTGCTACAAAATGGCTGCCACCACACATCTATCCCCTAGTTCTCATAAGACATTATTACTTTAGCCTATGCCAATTGAAAATCAGTAGAATTAACGTGCAATTTTAAATAAATATCCTCACCAAATTTTATAAAGATGAGTGATTTAGTTATTAAATTGGGAATTTAAAAAGGGGAGCCACTATGGTGGTAAAGTAGTAATGCAATTCAGCAATTCTGGGGACTTGTGGGAAGGTCCCAGGTTCATGTCTCAAGGTCGATGTGTCAAGGTTCGTGTCTTCCAGCTGGCTGAGGTGGAAAGTTAGATGATGGTATAAAGACATTTTTGGTGGGTACCTGTCTCTCTTTCTTTCTCTTCCTCTTTCTCTGTCTCCCTCTTTCCTGGAAGGAATAAATAAGTTTTAAAAAAAAAAGTAAAATTAATATCTGTTTTAAAGCCTGACCACTTGAACGTCAGAGCAATTGCGGTGAGCTGAACCAAGAACGGATAATGAAGTTAATTGGAGGGTATTATAACTAGAAATAAGCTTTTTTAGTCCTTATATTTTGAGATAAACTCAGACAAAATGAACATATTGTGTAGCAAACATGTTGGGCTTTATCCCTGGTTTTGCTGCATAGAAAATTGCCTCAAAAGTTAGTAAAGTAAAACATCAGTAAGTATTTATTATCTATCATAGACTCCACATATAAATTTAATATATGATTAAAACAATATTACAAATTGCTGAGAGTGAAAATGAAATATTTATGAAATAGTGTTAGAACTGGGTAGCAATTTGTAAAAATACAAAATTAGCCCCATGCCTTACATCATGCAAAGAATATACTCCAGATGAACTAGTGATCAAAATGTAAAAATTGAAACCATGTCATTTGAGCAGGAAATATGTGTGAATTTTTCTTATGTGTGGGAAAATACTCCCTCACTATAATTCAAACTTAAGAGTCAATTTTAAAGTGATAAATTTGACTTCATAATTTTTACACAAATTATTTTTTAATTCAAAGGCTAAAAAGACCCTTAAAGTTAAAAAAAAAAAAACTGATGAACTAGGAGAAAATATTTATAACATGTACCACAAAAATTACTAATGCCATTTATATTTTTTAAAAAACTTATAAATTGAGAGACAACAAAAAATTTGAAAAGAAAATGGAGAAAAGACATGGATAACTTTTTAAGAAAGACAAAAAAGGCCCTTGGCTATATGAAAAATTTTCAAATTCATTCGTAATTAGAGAAATATGAAGTAGAGTGTTATACATTGTTCTAATCCACTGGTTGGCAAAACTCTCAAAAACATGAAAACATTTTCTACTGATAAAACTTTAGAAAGCAGACACTAAGATATATCGCTGGTGAGAAAGCAAGTTAGTACAACCCTTCTGTACAGAAACTTGGCAATATCTAATAATAAAATTATGTATTATTCTACCTTTTACCCTAAATCCTGCTTATCAGAATCAACTATAGATATACTGCCCAAAAGATAAACATACATATGTAGAAAGTCATTGTAAAATTTTTTATACTTACAAAATAATATTTTAAACATACTATTTGTGCCCAAATACAAGAAAGTGCTTGAGTTAATTATGTACAGCCACAAAATGGGGTATTGTTTAGCTCTAGAAAAATGAATGAGGGAACCAGCAGTTAGCGTAATGGCTATGTCGCTGGACTCCCACGTAGTCGACCGCGGTTCGAGTCCCGGACCCGGTGGCTTAAACTCACGCCGGGCGTGTGTGCGTGCGTGCCCAAGATCCCGAGAGGAGAATGGAGGAGAAGGGATTGTGGCGTGGCCATCCCCCCTGGGGGGTGATTTCTCGCTTTCTATCTCTCTGTCTCTCTCTGTCTGTCTGGCGAGCACACCCGCCCTATAGCAAAAACCTCTCCAAAAAAAAAAAAAAAAAAAGAAAAAAAAATGAATGAGGACTGTTTACTCAAGTCATTCACTCATTTTTATTCGTTTTTTTGCTGCTAAGTTGTTTGAGTTCTTCATATATTCTGGTTATTAATCCCTTGTTAAATGAATACAAGGGGGGCATACAAACTTACATAGTTTTCTCTGTATCTGTGAAGAAGTCATAAGTATTTTGATAGACATCACACTGAATCTGTAAATTACTTTCAGTAGTATAGCCATTTTAACAATATGGATTCTTCCAATCCATGAACATGAGATATTTCCATTTTGTGTGTGTGTCTTCAATTTCTTTCATCAGTATTTTAATACGTTACTCACAGAGATCCTTCATATCTTTGATTAAATTTATTCCTATGTATTTTATTTGCTTTGTAGCTATTGTATATGGGATTGCTATTTTTTTCCAGCTATTTCATTATTGGTGTATAAAAACACCACTGAGGTGGATATATTGATTTTGATTCTTGCAACTTTACTGAATCTGTTTATTAGTTCTAAGAGGAATGTGGATGTGTGTGTTGGGGGAGGGGAGTTTTCAGGTTTTTTTATATATAAGACCATACCATCTGCAAACAGGGACAATTTGACCTTCCTTTCCAGTCTAGATCCCTTTATCTCTTTCTCTTGTCTAATTGCTCTGGCTAGGACTTTCAGTACTACATTAAATAAGAATGGTGAAAGTTCATGTCCTTGTTTTTTTTTCAATTTCCTAGAGAAAAGGCCTTCAGCTTTTCCCAATTCAGTATGATGTTACCTGAGAGTTTGTCACAACGGCTTTTACTCTGTAGAGGTACATTCCTTCTATACCTATTTGTTGAACTTTCTTCTCTCTCTTTTTTTTTTTTTTAAGAGGTTTTTGCTATAGGGCACGTGCGCTCGCCAGACAGAGAGACAGAAAGCGAGAAATCACCCCCCAGGGGGGATGGCCACGCCACAATCCCTTCTCCGTTCTCCTCTCGGGATCTTGGGCACGCACGCACACACGCCCGGCGTGAGTTTTAAGCCACCGGGTCTGGGACGCGAACCGCAGTCGACTACGTGGGAGTACAACGACATAGTCATTACGCTAACTGCTGGTCCTTATTTGTTGAACTTTCTTTAAACCATAAAAGAGTGTTGAAATTTATTCAATGCTTTCTTCACACCCTCAAGATGAATATATGTTTTTTCCCTTCATTTCATTGACATGGTATATCACATTTATGGATTTGCATATATAAAAGTGACCATGAAAAATGAAGGCATGATCAACATCACTAGTCAGGGAAATTCAAATCAAAACTGCAATGAGATACCATCTTGTCCCAGATAAAACTGCTATTCTTCAAAAAGACAAAAAAATAAAATAACAAAGATTGGTGAGGATACAGATAAAGGAGAATTCTTCTACAGCATTGGTGAGAATGGAAACTAGTACAGGTATTATGGAAAACAATATGGTGGTTGCTCAAAAACTAAAAATAGAACATCAATATGATCCAGAAACCCTAGTACTAGGTATATATGCAATGGAAAGGAAATCAGTATATTGAAAAGATATCTGCATGTCAATATTTATAGCAGAATTATTCATAATAGCCAAGATATGTAATGTTCACTTTATGAAGAACACAAGAGTTCCAATGAAGTGTGCACATACTAAGGGAGCTTCAAAATATAGAAAGAAAAATTCACAGAAATTCAGACAAACTTAAAAAACTAATCTATTGGCTGGCAGGTGGCATGCTGGCTAATGGCTCAGGACTCCCACATGACCAACCACAGTTACAGTCCCAAACCTGGTGGCTTGCTTTCTCACTTTCCCTCTCTCTCCCTATCTCTCTCACTCTGTCCCTCTCTGGCCAAATTAAAATAAATGAATGAATGAATAAATAAATAATCAAGTTAAATAAAAATAATTTTTTTAAAAAATCCCAATAATCTAGAGACAGGGAATTGCAAATCAAAACCGTAGTGAAATACCACTTTATATCCACTAAGGGTAAAAGTGACTGAACTGTACATCAACAAACAAATGAATGAATAAAATGTTGTATGTCATATAATAAACTATTTGATCAAAGAAAAAATATGAAGTACTCATATGTACTACAACATGGATGCACTAAAAACATTTATGCTAAGCCGAATGTCTTATGCCTCCACATACAAGAAGTGTCCAGAATAGGCTAATCTACAGAAAGTAGATTGCCTAGAGCTGGAGTTAAGGAAAGAGGGGAAGGAAGAAATGGGGTGACTACTGATGAACATGAGGTTTCTTTTCGTAGAGATGAAAACATATTAAAACTGTTAAGATGGTTGTACGACTCTGAATAGACTAAGAATTATTGAACTATATACTTTAAGTGGATGAATTGTATATATATGAACTATGAACTATACTTTGATAAAGCTGTTATGATGGAATACATATTTGTGTCCCCCTCAAAAAAAAAATCCGTATGTTGAAATCCTAGTTGCTGATGCAATAATATTTAAAGGTTGGCTTTTGGGAAGTGATTAAATTTATATGAAGTTTTAAGGGTTGAGCTCTCCAAAAAAAATTAATGCCTTTATAATAAGAAGAAATCAGATTTCTCTCCTCCTCTCTCTCTGCCATCTGAAAATACTACAAGAAACATCCATTTACAAGCCAAGAAGGCCCTCACTAGCACCACATTTGCCATCATCTTGATTTTAGAATTCTCAGCCTCCAAATTACGAGAACTATTGTTAGTCAAACCACCAAGTGTATGGTATTTTACTATAGCATCTCAAACTGACTATAGCAGCCATTATATTAAAAAAGATAATTTTATAGTCCTTAGTAACTAATAAAGTTCATAAATATAAGTAAGGGTGGAAGAGTTTAACAATGCATTTAAAATTGTTCTATTAGACATATATGTATACCTACAACTAACAGGGAGACCATGATCTTTGGGGAAGGGAGTTATTAAAAAATTATGTCTAGCGGCCGGCAGTTGGTGTGGCAGTTGAGGTGCTGGACTCCCACATGGCCAACGGCAGTTCAAGTCCAGACCTGGCAACTTGCTTTCTCACTTTCCCTGTCTCTCTCTGGTCAAATAAAAATAATAATAATAAATAAAATTAAATAATTATTTTTAAAATTATGTCTATAAAGCAAGACTCAGCCAGTTATGAATATATTTAATCACACTATATTCTCTAATTAAATCCCAATTAACTATCTTACAAGAATAACAAAATGTTAAAAAAGGAAAATTATAAAAATATTAGGTCAAGTTTTGAAAACTTAGATGTAAAATACATGTTTTTAAACAATGTAATTTAACAAAATGACTCAAGTATAGATAAGAAATATGAATAATCTTTTACCAAACAATAAATCGAATGACTAGTTTAAAATCTTCCCAAAACATGCCTACATAGTTTAATAGTCAATTTTACTTAATATGTAACTATATTCATGTACCACATAATGACATTTTGGCCAATAATGGACCACATATAATGGTGGTCCCCTAAGGAGCATATACGCTATAACATATAACTTAGGTGTATAGAAGGCTACCACCTTGGTTTGTGTAAGCACACTCTATGGTGTTTGCACTATTAAAAAAATGGACTAATGACACATTTCTCAGACTGTGTCCCCATACATGCTTGCAATTTCTAACTCATACAAAAATCTTTCAGTGAATGAAAGAGGAAGAAAAAGTATACAATTCATCTTATGAGCATTGTATAACAATAATTATTTTTTAAAAAAACAGAAAAAAAACGAGAGAGAAAAGTACAAAATGTCTAAGTTAACTATACATACAAAAATTACAAATAAAATATTAAAAATCAAAAGCCAGTCACGTATAAAATATTACATCTTGGATAGCTAAGAAATATATAAATATTGGTTTAATATTTTTAAATAAGTTAATACAACTTACTTATTAACAAAATTGTCTCAACATATTTATTAAAAGCTATATATATCCAATTCATGATAAACATTTTATAAAAAGTCTTTTAAAAATTAGGTATACATGGAAATTCCTTTCTTTATACAACATATCTACATCAAATATATGGGAAATTGTGTTTGCAATGGTTGCCACAAAGCCTTTCTGTTCATCAGGAGACAGCTTAAAATAGGTTAAAATAAATTTTACAAACTGGAACTGTCTGTGCAACACATATAACTAATGAAAGGTGGTTTCATATACATACAATTCCTATGAATAAATGATAAAGGACAATCTTATAGAAAATGGGACAAAAACATGAACAAATTCTCATTAAAAAGGAAAGAAAAATGGCAACTATCTAAATACATCATACATCTTACTAATGAAAAGAAGTAAAATTATGGAAATTAATCATACCCCAAAATAAAGTTTGAAAATATAAATATGATCAAGCATTAGCAAGAAATTAGAGTAATGAGAATACTTGAAACTACTGGGGCAATCATAAATTAGTTTAACTATGTTGGAAAATAATTCAGCATTACTTTTGAAAAGTAAATTTGTACATATCTTACAATCTAGAAATTCTTCTCTCAGATATATATACTGGATTGTCAGGAAAGTCATGACACATTTTTCCATTAAAAAAAATAGAAAAATGTAATGACTTTCCCAGAGACCTAATATATGTTAATAAATATGTTAATAAAATATATGAATTTGTAAATATTATAAAGATATGTACAGAAGGTTACTTGTAATTATAAAAATATAAACAAAACAACTGGAAACATGTAATTGCCCACTGGTAGAAGAATGGTTAAATGAATTTTGGCCATTTATACATTTGAACATGTCTAATAGTGCAGCAAACCATAGCGCGGATCAAAAATATAATGTAGAAAAACAAAGTTTGTGAAAAATATATGACGAAATTTTCTGATATAATATAGTAAGCAGGTGAAAATCAAACTGCTACACACACACACACACACATATTCACACACACACACAAACATTCACAAAAAGCAAGAACCTTGCTTAATCCAGAGAATGCCAAGTAATGCCTAGATATCAAGAACTCCTGCTGAATTTTACCTGTATATAATGTATACTAGTAAGTAAACATTACATTATATAAAGATGACTACCAGTGCAGAGAAAAGAGATCCCTGGACATCCAAGAAAGCCTGGGGGAAACAAAAAGCCTCCATAGTCAAAAGACAGCCTATCAGTACACCTCATCCTGTTCGCACACTTAATGCTTTCATGGTAATTACCACTTAATGTATGATTAAGTGGAAAAAAATTTCAAATGTAAGAAAAAACTGAAAACCAAAAATGTTGAGATAACTAAGAATAACTAATAATTTGAGGAATATCATCACTTTGAAATATACAGACTAAATTTTACAAATATAAAAATTAACACCTAAGAAAATGAGATAAGGAAGCAGGAAAAAAATGGAAATAATTGCAATTAATATCTTTACAAAATGGGTCACAAAAAGTAATAAAAAATAGAGATCTTGGAAATGTGAAGATTACTTTTATATAAAACTCCATAGATGAGTTGAATTCTAAGTGAACCATGTGAAAAACCCCAGAAGTGCTTCATTGACATCAGTTGTACACACATTCTTTTGCTAATTTGAGAACAGCTAGATCTGGAAAGTTAAGACTTGGTCCCCACCTTGGGCCACCAAGTAGAGTGGAGGTTAAGGTGCTGGATCCCACAGAGCTGATTTGTGCAGTTTGAGTTCTGTATTTAGTAACTTGAAAAATAAACCAGGTGTTTGTGCATGTATTCCCAAAATCCAAAGAAGAGAATAGAGGAGAAGGGATTGCAGCATAGTCATCCCCTGTGAGGGGTGATTTCTCACTTTCCCTCCCTTTTTCTCTGGGGAGTACATGTGCGTATAGCAAAATAAAGGGAAAAAAAAAAAAAAAAGAAGAAGAAGAAGAAAATGGCTTGGCTTCCACAGAATGACAGTTTGGCCCATTGCTTATTTATGGAGAGTCAAAATATTAGAAGTTTAAAGGGCTTTTGAACACATGCAACTCTCAATATCGATGGCAAATTCTTAACTAAATAGGTTAACAGGATAACAAGACAATCCAAAATCTTGTGAAAAAACAGAGCATAAATTCTTACTGTTTCTTGAATCTGAGAAAGCAGAATCATTAGACTTTTCATAGAAAATGCTGGAGAGTCATGTGTCAGCTGAAGCGGGATGGTTAGGATGGCTGGATCCCTCAGGCAGTTCTGGACTCAGTGACTTAAGAAACAAGCTCAACATGAGTGTGTGTGCCCAAAATCCCAACAGAAAAAATGAAGAACAGATAGCAACATGACCAATCCCTATAGGAGTTACTTTCTCACTTTTCCTCTCTCTCTCTCTCTCTCTCTCTCTCTCTCTCTCTCTCTCTCTTCTCTGTTAGGTGCATGTATCCTCTAGAAAATTTTAAAAAAATAAAAAAGAAACAAAAACAGAGAAAATGTTTGAGAGCCAACATTAAGGACCAGGAATGGATTATAAAATATGAATTAACCAACTAAAAAACATGTCACTGGAAAAAGTCCTAGAATAAGTTCTAGTGTTCTATAGCACAGTAGGGCTGCTATAATTAGTAATAATATATTGTACACTTCAAGAAAATGAGAAGAGCAATTTTTTAATGTTCTCAACATAGTAATGAATAAGATGAATATGCTAATTACCCTGCTTTGATTATTATATATCATATTTACATATTAAAAAATTACACTGTAGGGACCAGCAGTTAGCGTAATGGCTATGTCGCTGGATTCCCATGTAATTGACCGCGGTTCACGTCCCGGACCCAGCAGCTTAAAACTCACACCGGGCGCGTGTGCGTGCGTGCCCAAGATCCTGAGAGGAGAACGGAGGAGAAGGGATTGCGGCATGGTCACCCCCCTGGGGGGAGATTTCTCGCTTTCTGTCTCTCTGTCTCTGGCGAGCACACGTGCCCTACAGCAAAAACCTCTCAAAAAAAAAAAAAAAATCACACTGTACCCATAAATATGTACAATAATATATCAATTAAAAAATAGTAATAGTGAACCTAAGTGAAGCAGAGGGTTTTTTTTTTTTATGGTGTAGAAAAATTAGAACAGTATTTTCACTGGTGCACAATGGGGGAAAAAGTCTAATATATTTGCAATTAGAGTCAAATAGAGAAGACTGAAAAAATTCAAGAGAAAAGAAATCTAAAAAAATTTATCCCAGGACCAGCAGTTAGAGTAATGACTCTGTCGCTGGACTCCCACGTAGTCAACCGCGGTTTGAGTCCCGGACCTGGTGGCTTAAAACTCATGCTGGGCGCGTGTGCATGCGTGCCCAAGATCCCAAGAGGAGAACGGAAGAGAAGGTATTGCGGTGTGGCCATCCCCCCTGGGGAGTGATTTCTCGCTTCCTGTCTCTCTGTCTCTCTCTGCCTGGCAAGCGCACGCGTCCTATAGCAAAAACCTCTCCAAAAAAAAAAAAAAAAAAATTATCCCAAGAATTATTCCAAATTGATTAACATTATTGATTGACATATTCAAGACATTTGATATGACTCAAAGAGAATTTGCACAAAAATGAACTCATTATTTTAATAAAATTGTTGTATAATCTTAGAAGCAAAAAACTTAAAGCAGCCAGAAAGGAAAAGATGTGTATCTACAAAGGAACAATAAGATTGTTATATGACCTTTCAAAAGAAATAATGGAGGATAGTAAACAATAGAACAATATTTTTAAAGGTTTCCAAATGCTTAATTGCCCAAGTAAAAATGTATATCAAACGAAAAAAATCATCAAAAAGGAAGGTGTAATAATTTTTTTTTCATACACACAAAACTGTAGGAAATTAATTGTTTGCAGGTTTACTGTAAAAGATATTCTACAGGAGTGAGTTAAGGCAAAGAAAAATAAAAATAAACCCAGACAGGAACAGGAAATATAGGAAGGAATGGTGAACAAAGTAGAGAATAATAACAGGAGCAAATATAAATAATAGCAATTGTTCAAAACACTCATAAATCTCTTGAAGTAAAATGTAGTTTGGACTGAAATGCATGATAATAATAATAAGGCCTAAAACTCAGAATAGCCAATGAAGTCAAAAGGTACTGAGATTCTTACTGTATTGCAGATATGATAAGAATAACAATTTACAATACATTTAAATTCATCAAGTACTGGGACAAGCAGATGGAGTAATGGTTACATCTCTGGATTCCCACATGACTGACAGCAGTTCAGTTCGAGTCCCAGACCCATCCGTTTAAAATTCATGCCAGGTGCATGTGCATGGCCATCCCTCTAGGGGGTGCTTTTTCACTTTCTGTCTCTCAGTCTCTGTCTCTCTAGCAAGTGGATGTGTCCTATAGCCAAAATCTCTCTAAAGAGAAATAAATAAATACATCAAGTACTTATGAACCACTAAAATGTAGGAAAATATTGTAAAACTAATAAAATTTAACAGAAGGTAAATGGGATGAAGTCTTCTGACTTTCATACAGGTGCAGAAAGCTGGGAAGTAGTGTTCCCAGACTTACAAAAACAACATAAGCCAGATAATCTGCCAAATCAAAACAAAATTCATTCAGCAAATGTATTTATAGTTTTACCACTTTATCCTTAAATTAGCTGCAACTCTGTTTAGTTTTCCACTTACGTAAATGGTCCCATTTAAACTCCAACTATGCATTTTATTCAAAACAACTCTAAATGTATAACTTGGTACAATTTGGTTCCAGCCACTTTTTCAAGATTTCCTAATAGTAATTGGTATTTCTAAATTTAAAAATTATTACACTTTCTACTACCCTATCAAGTATTTTTGAACAAATAGAGGAATCACTGATTTAATTCAAATTTCCTTCAGTATTTTTGTCTTTATTTTTCCAATAATTAATTTTGAATTTTTCCATTTTTGTGTAGATCAATTTTTGAACTTACAAGTTGAATATTTTATATTTTGTTTGCTTATTTTCAGAAATCATTTCAAAGATGAAATGAACTTGAAATACCTTCTTCATAGCAGTCTCCTAAAGTAAAAATATATTAAGATTATTTTCCTATATATAACTTTTATCAGTATTTACACATTGCCAAATCAAAACCATTTCTTGAATTCTCAAGATAGCTAAAGACACAGGACATGAACAAATATGATTACAAATTCATACACCACTTTAAAATGTTATATAATGTTTTAATTCATTGATCCAACTATAAATATTTGGTTAAAAATTACTTTTCCAGGGAACCAGCAGTTAGCGTAATGGCTATGCGTCCCAGACCCGGTGGCTTAGAACTCACGCCGGGCGCGTGTGCGTGCGTGCCCAAGATCCCGAGAGGAGAATGGAGGAGAAGGGATTGTGGCGTGACCATCCCCCCTGGGGGGTGATTTCTCGCTTTCTGTCTCTATGTCTCTCTCTGTCTGTCTGGAGAGTGCACGCGCCCTATAGCGAAAAAAAAAAAAACCTCTCCAAAAAAATAAAAAAATTACTTTTCCATGTAAATGAGGTTTTGCCATCATAATAGTGATAGGAAGTAACAAAATAGCACAATCTTTATTACAGTGTATTATAGCCAATAAAAAAAAGGATATAGAAATTCTTTTAAACTTTATGATCTGCCTTGAATTTTGAGTACTTCAAAAATGAACTATACTTTAAAAGAAGTGATTTCTCACTTTTTGTCCACAAATGTTGAAGAGTTTTCAAAATAACAGAATCACTGGCTATCACACCATGTGTGTCAGACAGACACTAGTTACTTATGGTCATAAAATATTTAGCTAATGCTTAAAACATCTTAAATGGAAACTGATGACACTAACTTGTCCATCAAAATTAATGTTTTTTTAGAATTATTTTTATTTAAATTTATTTATTTGTTAATTTTAGTTTGACCAGAGAGGGACAGACAGAGAGAGACAGAGAGACAGAGAGAGAGAGAGAGAGAGAAAGCAAGCAAGCCGTCCTGCCCAGGACTTGAACCATGGTCGATCATGTGGGAGTCCAGCACCCTTAACCAGCTTGCCACCTTCCAGCCCCTCAAAATTAATCTTTAAAATAATGGTTGTTAATAAAATAGACTCAATCAAATACATTGAGAAGTTTGGAAAACATGCAAAAACACATCCCAGACTAATACCATTCCTTTTTTTTGTTTGTTTGAGAGGTTTTTGCTATAGGGCACATGTGCTCACCAGAAAGACAGAGACAGAGAGACAGAAAGCGAGACATCATCCCCCAGGTGGGATGGCCACACCGCAATCCCTTCTCTTCCATTCTCCTCTTGGGATCTTGGGCACACATGCACATGCGCCTGGCGTGAGTTTAACCCACCAGGTCCGGAACTTGAACCGCAGTCGGCTACATGGGAGTTCAGCGACATAGCCATTACGCTAACTGCTGGTCCCTACTAATACCATTCTTATGAGCTATTGAATGCCCTACTAGGGAATATACGTGATTTTTTTTTAAGAATATTTTTTTTAACTATTTATTTATTTAAATTTGACCAGAGAGGGACAGAGAGAGAAAGTGAGAAAGTAAGCCGCCTGGTCCGGGACATGAACCACGGTTGGCCGTGTGGGAGTTCAGCACCCTTAACCACCACGCTACCTGCCAGACCCTATATGTGATTTTTAAAGCAAAACTACACAGACCTAGAGTCCATGAGGTATACTTCATGCAAGTCTAACCAAAAATTTTCAAATGACTAAAAAGAAACACACACGCACATATTTATAAATGAATACACACAAGCTCTTCAACACAAAAATAATCCACACCCAAAAAAACCCCCAAAATATACAAGGTCTAGCCCACACTTTTAACACATAGTGATATACCCTAAGAGTCACCAGGCTAGTTCAGCATGGTTGCAAGAGCTAGCTTTTCAGTGGACTAGACAAGAAAACACAACATTTTAGGATCAGCAGTTAGTGTAATGGTTATGTGGCTGGACTCCCATGTAGTAGACCACAGCTCAACTCCTGGACCTGGTGGCTTAAACTCAGGCGGAGCGCGTGTGCGTGTGTACCCAAGATCCCGAGAGGAGAATGGAGGAGAAGGGATTGCGGTGTGGCCATCCCCTGTGTGTGTGTGTGTGTGTGTGTGTGGGGGGGGTGATTTCTCACTTTCTGTCTCTCTGTCTCTCTCTGTCTTTCTGGCCAACCCACGCGCCCTGTAGCAAAAACCTCTCCAAAAAAATAAAAAATAAATCACATTTTAAATGGTATTTGAGAATCTGCATTTTTCAAAACAAGGAGAGCCTGAGGAAGGACATTAAGGAGAAAAATAGAGAGGCAAGGCATTTTTGGGACAAAGAAATGGGTTATCTGTTGAAGATAACTTGTATGGAATTCTCAACTGGACTGGTGAGAAATGTATACATGTTGGAATATTCAGTTTGCAAACTAAGTGACATATGCGATTGAATGTATAAAAGAAATTGAAATAAAAAATATATTAAAAAGTAAAATCAATACATTCCTCTCTTTATTTAATAACAGGATTAAAGCAAGTTTTAGGTTCAGTTTCCATTTGAAAATTTTTTTTTTTTGGAGAGGTTTATTTCACTATAGGGCGCGTGCGCTCGCCAGACAGAGAGAGACATAGAGACAGAAAGCGAGAAATCACCCCCCAGGGGGGATGGTCACGCCGCAATCCCTTCTCCTCCATTCTCCTCTCGGGATCTTGGGCACACACGCACACACGCCTGGCGTAAGTTTTAAGCCACCAGGTCCAGGACTCGAACCACGGTTGACTAGGTGGGAGTCCAGCGACATAGCCATTACGCTAACTGCTGGTTCCCCCATTTGAAAATTTTTAATTGCTATAAAATTATTAGTCAAATATGTGCAGATGAGCCATTCAGATAACCATAAACAGAGGAGTAATGTGGACCTTTGTTGACAGAAACAAATCATCATCATAACTTTAATAAAAACATTTCTACTTCTTTGATACTTTGGATAAAAATAGCTTAAAAACATACATTTTTAGGGTGGCATGGTGGGTGCTGGACTCCCACATAGCTGACCAGTTCAAGTGCCAGAACTGGTGGCTTGCTTTCTCACTTTCCCTCTCTGTCTCTCTCTCTGGTCAATTTAAAGACTAATAATGATAATAATAAATAAATTAAATGATTATTAAAAAATACACTTTTTAAAATGTTCAAATAACCTATTTTCATATAGCAAAGTTCTTGCTATTTTTAATAAGAAAGGGTAAAATTAAGTAGGTTCCTAAAGGATGTCTAAAAACCAAAAAGTTCTAACAACCCAAATAATGAGAAATACAATTATAAAGCATTATCAATTAATGTCCAAAAATAAAAGTCAACTTTGATGTTAATAAAGTGGCAAATGCTATTACCTGACAATCTACAAAATATTTCAAACACTTTTCCAATAAATTTATATTTCTGGGTTAATTAAATGTCACATATAAAACAGAGTTTCTCAAAGGATTGAATTTTACTCAAAGTCATGAGATAAACCTAAAACATTCTTAAATTTCTTTTAATGGGAAAAAAAGGCTCTTTCCAAACGCCTGTTTTTTTATACCACAGAATAGGACTTTCCTGGAAGGAATGATTGCTGTTTGTCTGTAGGAGATTTAGAAACTAGAAGAGGTTTGGAATTATCCCAGTGATTGACATTCAAACTTCCCTCAGCAGCTGTCTCCACCTTTATAACTTAGTGGAAATAAGTATATGGGGAAGATTTGAAGTGAACATCTGTTCAAGGTTATGAGAAAATTAAAGAAATTCAAACTAAATACATAAAGATTGCTTATTTCCCAATGTCTTCTGAGGAAATATCATGAAGAATTTTTTGTGTGTTTCAGTTGAAACTAAGAAAATCACTAGTCTTAAAATCAACTGTCCAGGAAATATAAATTGCTGTATTTTTTTTTCCCAGATAGGAAGAGGAACAAAATGAATTATCATGGAAAAGCTATGTGTTATGAAGTCCACCTATCAACTATCTGAATTGTATTGTCACTTGTGTGCACAATGACTGATTTTGTATTTAAGAACTGTAAAGAATATGTTTGTTCCTAGGGGTTATATCTAGATGTAAAAATACTGCAACCAATAGAGTTTTTTATTTTATTAGTAAAGAGTAAATAGTTGTTATAAGAGAATGTTGTTTCTAAATATGTATGACAAAACTAATTTTACTGGGTCATCAGAAAAGTCATGATGCATTTTTGCACAGAAAAACAAAAATACGTCATGGCTTTTCCAATGATCCAATATTTCTCTAGCTTCTTTGCCCCCTAAACTAATATCTAGTGCTCTATAAATATTTATCCTTAATAACTTACTTATTAAGATTTAACAGGAAAAAAAGCTAAAAGACCTCTGACTTTCAAGTAAATATCTACTGGAAAAGATATTTTTCTAAAAATATTTATCTAAGATTAGCAAAAGAAATTATGAAAAAGTAGAGCTATTTTAAACCATATTTTTTAATTTAATTTTTCCACCTTCCCCTCCATAACCTTTTCTGTTGATAAATATACCTTTTCATATATAGTTTTTTGACATTCATAACTTATATTCTATTCTATAACCAAAATATACACATTTAATATTGTCTCATCTTTCAATGTATTATGCACTTACAATTAGATCTTTAAGCCTGATGCTTCAATTCCTGATGTCAATTTAGATTTATTTCTTTATATATCTTAATTGTATAAGCAAATAAGTTTTTTGTTTCAGTTCGTTTTCTTTTGTTTTTTATTTCAAAAATATATGTGGATACTTTTATTTCTTGAGTTTTTTCCTGGTTAAAATGTATGTCCACTGTATTAACAAAATTGAATCCAAGAGTGGCATATTATTGGGTCACAGTTTCCTTCAAAATTTTATTTATATTGACTTATTACCAATAAATGGTTCAGAGAAAGCTGATGACAGCCAAATTTAGTTATTGTAAGTTCTCTTTGGCTAATTTTATTTTTCTCATTTTATTCTGTATTAGTGAAGATAATTTAAAATAACAATTTTAACCATGGAAACTTGTTTTCCTTGCTTTTTATTCTGTCAAACTTATTGGCTATGCAGTCACACTCATTTTAAGAGTTGATTCAGTCAGTATAAAGTACCAGATCACAAGTCAGAATTTGATTTGGAATCTCCAAATAAAATTCAAACACAGGGTGGAGTAAATTTTTATAGCTACTGCTTATTCATAGAAATCACCATAACTTTTCCCTTCCTCTATGTTCAAAATACTTACCTCTCATCTACTAGATAATTGTATATATTTTAGCCATTTCATTGGCAATGTTGATGTCACTAATCTAAATTAGCATTTTGAATCTTGATTACTTTCATCAACCCTTTGCATTTAATGATGATACATTATACTGAAACACCTACTACCTATATTTTATTTTACATGCTCAATTTACTTGCCAAGATGAAGACTAAAAGGCTGCTATTTTTGGTATTTCTCTATGAGAGCACACATTGCCTACTCTAGAAATATGTCTAGTAGTTTCTTTTTGAAATTTATGAGAATCCGTTTGGCAGTAGTAAAATGCATATAGTTGGTAATATGTTAGACTTGTATAAAGAAACCTACCATAGTGTATCAAAATCAAGAGTATATTAAATATGAAAGGTGGCTTCAATTGGATCAGCCAGTGGCATGATGATGAAGGCAGCTGGATTTCACATTGTTGACTGCAGTTTGAGCCCTGGACCTGACAGCTTGAAAAACACACCTGGTGTGTTATACATGTGCATGTGTGTGTGTGTGTGTGTGAGCCCGAAATCTCAAAAGGAGAAATCAGCTTGTGTGGCATGACCATTCCCCATGGGGATACTTCCTCACTTTCTCTTTCCCTCTTCTCTCTCTGATGAATGCATGCACCCTCTGGCAAAATTAAGAAAAAAAAATGTAATGGAGTATCCCATCAAGTCTTAATTTTTAAAATGATATGTTCAAAATGTGCATATAGATTCATTTATTTGTATTCACCATTTTTAAAGTTTCTTTCTTTCTTCCATGACTGAGAAAGACAGAGGGAGAAAGAAGACTCCCAATAGGATCTTGCTACCACAACCCAACCCAGTTCTCACCAGCCCTAGATCATGGGCATGTATTTGCCCAGCATACCTAAGGAGATCTCTGGGCATGAACCCAGAACCTTCCCTTATGGGACAACCTCATAGAGTATCACCTTTTATCATTGCATCACTGCCCATTCCCATAGTCCAAATTTTTTACTCTCCTTGAAGGCACAATATAGGCCAATGGAAGCTTTTTGTTGTTGTTGTTGTTGTTGTTGTTTTTATTCTATTTGGAGCCAGCCTGTGGCATGATGGTTTTGGTGGCTGGTTCCCACATAGCCCACAGGCCTACCGTGCAGTTCAAGTTCAGGACCTGACAGCCAAAAAAAGAAAAAAATAATGCAGAAACAAAAGAAAAATTCTAAATATTCTGATAATAATATCTTAGATAAAATATTTCATTGAAATCACAATACTACCCTATAAAGCAGCTGTGACTCAAATTAGTTTAAGCTAGAAATAGCTTAGTTATTTTATATGGATTTATTATAAATTGAATGGTAACTGTTGACAAAATTATACAGAAAGCCTTTCTTACTAGAAATATGTTCCCATAAATCTATGTCAATCCTATGTGTCATACCAGCAGCTCTTGATCTGTATCTTCCTGAAGGATTATAGTCAGGTATTTTGTGAGAATTGGTATCTAAAGTCTATTAAAGGACAAGAAAATCTGTTTAAAGATATCTTCTAGACTTAAATTAAACATCTCTAGAGGCTGAGTGATAACAAAGCACATTTTTCATAAGCTCACCAAAGAGTGAAAACTTCAGTATCACAAACTGGAATTCTCGTCCTTGTTCACAAATACTATTCTTAAGTGATATACCATCACTTAAGATTCACTAATTAAAATATAAATATTTCAACAGAAATAACTTAAAATGTACATATCCTAAGTGTGTCTTATCTTTATTTGTGAAGTATTATAAACAAAGTTGGAAGGAAAAGCATTTAAAATGTTTTAATAAATAAGTGATATTCAAGAATCTTTGAAACACCTACAAACATATTCAAATACAGTTTTGAACTAAAAATAACCCATCATTACAATACATTTCCTAAAAAACACTTATGAACAATACTTTGTCCATTCAATAAATATTTTGAACACCTACCGTCTCCTCTCGTAAGTGCCTGGGATGCATCCATGAAAAAAAATCCAGGAGGAGAAAAGGGAATAAACAGTAAATAGAATGAATAAGGAAATTACTTTGTATTTTAAAAGAATATAAATTATAAGGGCAAAAGAAAACAGGGAGCTGATTAAGGAACATAGGAACACTGAGTGAAATTAGGTAAAGTTACAATTTTAAATATAGAGCTCAGAATACCCTTATTGAGGTGACACTGTAAAAGATTCAAGATAGGTAAGAGAGTGAGACACTATTTAAATATGTGGGGAAAAAATGGTTCTGAAAAGGGAAGAGCCAATGCAAAGTCCTTAGGCAAGTATAGGTGTGGCATATTCTGATACTATCTTTGCTTTTCTCCCAGTCCTTCAGTTAGGGATAAATCCTTGGGTCTTCTCTTCTTTTCGACTTCTTCAGAAGTAAGTGGCCTTTCCTCATTCCTGTCTGTTACATTCTTCTTGCAGCATCTTTTCTCAGCATTTGCACGCATCCTATGGAGACATCTGCAATTGCCTCCTAAGCAATCTCATTGATCTTTCACTCTCCCTGCTCTGATGATGGAGCTTCCTTACCTTTCAGAGTAAGGAAGTCTTCTTTACTCTTTCAGAAGGTAACTCCCTGTTACCTTCCTGATGAAGGTCAAATTTCTTAGCATTTAGAGATTTCTGGGCTGTGCTCTCTTGCCTGCCATTTACTTCATGTTTTGACTCTCTCCCTCTAGACCAAAATTAGACCACTGACATTCCACAACATTCCTAGCATTTCCCTACTCTACTCTTCTTATGCTATTCTCTCTCCCTTTAAAAGATCCTTCCTGCCTCCACCTTCTCTTATTGAATCTAACCTCTTAAAGGACCCACTCACACACCAGCTCACTTATGTTTTCTGATTTCTCCAACTGATATGATGGCTTTCTCCCCTGAACCTCCAGAGCACTTGAACCATGCTTACGTCATGTATCATGCCCTCCTTTGCATTATGGTTGCTCCTAATTGTACACCAGTCTCCCAGGGAAATTGAAGTCTTGTAAGTTTTAGGCTCATTTTCTCAGATTTTTACAGTATACACAATAGGCACCACAAATATACAGTCAATCACAGCAGCTAGTCTTCAGTCACTACAGTGAGATGAACATGCAGTGGAATGTTTTTAAGAAAAAGAAATATACAGTGGATTAGAATTACATTTGTCACATTAATCACATTTCTAAAATTTATGCCATACATAGGACTATAAAGATAGCTATAAAATTACTATAAGCCTCTCTCCAGGAAAAATTGTTAACGGTAAAAGTAAAAACTGACTTCGGGACTATTGTTTGACCGTTAATGTTATGATAATAATAATAAAACTGATACAAGTAACAGATTTTCAGGACCAGTGAGTGGTGTGATAGTTAAGGTAGTAGACTCCCATGGTTTGAGTCCTGGACCTGACAACTTGAAAAATCATGTGAGATGCTTGTGCACACATGCCTAAAATTCCAGGAGGAGAATGGAGGAGAGGGACTGGGGCTTGGCCATCCTCCTTGGGGGGTGATTTCTCACTTTCCCTATCACTGTCTCTCTCCAGCAAGTGCTCTGTCCTATGGCAAAAACCTTAAAAAAGGGAAAAAGAAAACAAGTAATAGACTTTCATGAAATTATCATGAGCTTGACACTTAATACTTTATTTCACTTACCTTGCTATTGTTAAAGTATATCACCTTGATAAAACCTCCACACTCCTGCTTTGGCTTCTGTAAGAAACTGCCACCTCATTTAGAAGGCTACTTCCTTGGTTGGTTGCTAGGTTACAGCCAATCACAGCAGCTAAGCTTCAGTCAATCACAGACATCCTGCATTTCAAACTGTGTTAGCACAGACAAATTTCAACATGTATCCAACTGTTTCTCTACCTCATGCCTTCACTTTCATTTTTGTACAGCACTTTCCCATTCCTGCAAATGTCGCTTTCCCTTTCCAGAACTTAAACACTGGTGACCATGAGGCTACCCAGAGTTACTTGAAAGCCCTTCCAAGAGTCTGTCCAATTTTTATTTTTGCTCAATTAAACTCCATTAAATTAAATTATCTGAAGTTTTTCTTTTAATACTGCTCACAAAAGCCTTGAAGTAGGTATTATTATTTTCAGTCAAAGAAACAGGTTTGGTTGATTGAGTAGTATAAAAAAACATATTTTCTCAATACCACAGGCATCTATTCAGCAGAATTACAACACAAATTGTTCTCCATATATGACTTTACCTATACATTTTTCTAATATCACAATCTTTAAAGCTTATTTCTTTCTCCCGTGAGACAGAGAGACAGGCATTCCCAACACCAAGATCAATTCCTTGTCTCAGCCAACCCAGATCACATGTACATATGCACGTACTTGGAATGCACGGGAGGCCCAGGTACCTGGTCCCAGGACCTTCCCCACGTGAGTCCATTTGCATTACTGCTGCACCAGTGCCTGGCCCTACCTTCAGTTCTTTGTGTTTCTCACCTACGAGTACTTCAACCCAAGTGACTCACATTTATTAACTAAATAAAGTAGTATGGCTTCACATTAAGAATCAAAGTTCCAAAATACTATGTTGTCAGAAAAGTCATGATATATTTGTCTATGTTTTCCTATGCAAAAATGCATCGTGACTTTCCTGACAACCCAATATAAAGCTGGATTAAGGAGTTCATTACAATGGTCACAGATTTATGTGCTATTTAAAATGACCAATAATGTGGAACCAACAGATGGTGTAATGGTTACATTGCCGGACTCCCACAGAGTTGACCACAGTTCAAGTCCCGGACCTGGCGACTTAAAACTCATGCCAGGTGTGTGTGCACGCATGCCCAAAAATCCCGAGAGGAGAAAGGAGGAGAAGGGATTGCATCGTGGGCATCCCCCCTGGGAGTTATTTCTCACTTTCTGTCTCTGTTTCTCTTTGTTTCTCTGGCAAGTGCAAGCACCCTGTACAAAAATCTCTCTACTGGGACCAGTAGTTAGCGTAATGGCTATATTGCTGGACTCCCACATAGTCGACCGCGGTTCGAGTCCCAGACCCGGTGGCTTAAACTCACGCCGGGTGCGTGTGTGTGCGTGCCCAAGATCCCAAGAGGAGAATGGAGGAGAAGGGATTGTGGTATGGCCATCCCCCCCCGGGGGGGGGGGAGTGATTTCTCATTTTCTGTCTCTCTCTCTCTGTCTGGTGAGTGCACGTGCCCTATAGTAAAAACCTCTCCAAAAAAAAGAAAAAAGAAAAAAAACCTCTCTACAAAAATAATTAATTAATTAAATAAAATGACTGATAATGAACCAAATCCTTCAAAGATTATGCTGCTTGAGTTAAAGGAGAAAGAATTGTCATACAGAAGTTGGAATAAAATTCTTAAGCCACCATCCAGTAAAACACTTCCACGTGGACCCAAGATATCAGCCTGAGCTGACTTTTCTCTAATTCCTAATTCTCTCTAGAAGGAGGAAATTTTCCTAAAGAACCCACAGTGGTATAGATTATAATAACAAATAACTGTGTCTGCTTCATGAGTGACATTTAGATTCACAATCCAAGTGACAGGCTGGTCCTTCAAAGTCATTAGTCAGAAAGAAGGGGTTAGGATCACTGATGCCCTCCATGACAAGAAAAAAATAAAAATCCTCTGGATTGGCCAATCTTGGAATCTTAAACCTTTGGGTTTAGAACTGGCAGATTGCTCAGTCAATTTTTATATTCCACAAATCACCAGAAAAGTAAGCAAACTAAATTCTTCTAGCCAATGATGTACAGTATCCCTGGTGAACAAAATAAGATATAATTAATGCAACAGAAGGCTGGGAAATATATCGTAGCGAGAAAGGAACAAAACTGTGTACAAAGCAAAAAGGGTTTATTACCAGGTAACATTAGGGGAATTCTTTTAGAGTTTGGAATATCAAAAAGGGCATCATTTTTATGATAAAAGATATAATGCACAAATTAGAGATGACATATGAACTCTGTACAACAAAAGAAAAAATGTGGTTGCTTAGCGTCCTATAAGTAAAAATATATGAAGCAAAATAAATTCTCTCACTGATCATTCAGGTAAGTTTAAAACATTTCATGTCATTATTATTCTAAGTCACTAGATATACAGTTGAAGGATCAATAAGTTAGAAACTCTTCAAAGTTAGGAATTACATTTCTAGTGAAAAATTTTTATCTACTGAAGTAGTGTGCATGATGATTTAAAACCAGTATGCACTTCAATAAATGATTACTGAGTACATGGTTTTGCTTTAGGTTGCAGCTGTAGGAAGTTTGGGTTTATAGTTTGGTCCAACTCTTGACTTTGCTTTCACATCATTTTGAAAATTTTCAGTGTGGTTCTCAATTTCTCAACTGAAATTTCTAAATGAATGAGTAAAAGGGACCTTTGACCTAAGTATATATCAACATACCTTCCTTATCAACATGCTAATTAGCATAAATAGAAAATACAGGACTTTAGCTCTGTAGCTCACTGGCAAACAGTGTACATCTCACTGTCCACAAAGTCCTGAATAAAGGTTTGCTAAAGAATACAGCACATTTTGGGCCAGTCAGTGATGTGGTGGTAAATATGGCTGGATCCCACATGGCTAGTTGAATGATTCAAATCTTGGACCTGGTAGCTTGAAAAATACTGGGTGCATGAGCATGTGTGCCCAGAATCTTGAGAGGAGAGTGGAGAAGAAAAAAAAAAGAAATAGAAAAAATTTTTAAAAATGTAGTACAATTAACAAAGTAATAGAATTTGTAGAAACTCTCTAGCCTCTTGGGATGAAATAAGATTTCCTTTTCTCCAAGGTTCATATCTCTTTGCAACAGAGAGATGTGCATTGAGTTGTCATGTAGTGAATCTCTCCCTCTGGCAGTATTGATTTCAATTTACCCAATTGACAAGGTTTACAGACTTCATTTTAGATGAGTTGGAAGTATATAGGCTGTCAAAGGGTAGCTATTTATCAAGGGAGCCTTGAAGCCACTGGGTGAAATTCATTTGCCAGTAGTCCATCACAGTCTACTAAATCTATCAGAGTGGACCAGTGTCACTATTGCTAAAGAATACAGCACATTTAGGACCAGCCAGTTGTGTGATGGTAAAGGAGGCTGGATCCCACGTGGCCAACTGTGTGATTGAAATCCTTGACCATCCTTGACCCGGCTGCTTGTAAAACACTGGGTGCATGACCATGAGTGCCCAGAATCCTTAGAAGAGAGTAGAGAAGAAGGGATTACAGCTATTCCAATTTAACAAACTTCTTACTCCCTCTTGCTGTTCTAATGCTCTAGCCAATTTCATGGCCTCTACTTTGATTAAATAAACAGTTGTTATCCTCACTTACTTCACTTACTATGTGCAGCAAACTGAACTAACACTCAAAAAGTAGTGTTCTAATGATAACCATTAATACACCTCTGGGCCCTAGAAAATTCACGTCAGCTCTTTGTTCCAGTTTCTCCATCTGTACAATGCATATGGTAGCAGCTATTCTTCTCAAACTTTTTTTCATCTGCCTCTACTTCACATAAAAACACTGAAGGTAAATGTGAAGATATGTTCTCTTACCAAGCACAGTCAATCCATTGGTCTTCTTTAAAGAAATTTAAAAAAAAAGAGAGAGATAAGCTTTGTCATAGTTTTTCTACAGTACCCTCTATTGTCACACTTGTGCACCTCCCTTCCCTACTTCTGTGAATATCTAACTAAAAAATAGGAGGGTTTACTGACACTAAAGTGAGCAGACTTTTATTTCCTGGATTACTAGGCAGAAAATCAACTCTTCTATTACTGTTAGTTGCTTTTTACAGTCTACCTTCCAAGGTAACATCAGAGTGCAACTTTTAAATATAAACAAAAATAAGTCCATTCCACTTTGTTTCCTATCTTGGCTGATAATATTAACTATCCAAGCATCAATTTTTATTTCAAGTATTACCCTCCAACCAACCCTGCCCAAATCCAGCCTAGTCACCACAATGTGCCATTCTTCTGTTGTAATGTCTCGTCAATGAATGTCTATGGCTTTTCAATATCATCTCTGTATCTTGTTTATGCCCTTATTATTCTCTACTAAATTATTGTAATAACTAAAGATAAGAGTAATCACTCCTGCATTCCATTATTGCTAGTGTTATTTTTTAAAATGTTAAACTTACCATGTTATTCCCCTACTTATAAGCCTCTAATGGCTTCTCATCACTTAAAGATAAAATCCAAAGTCATCAGAAGGTCAAACAAAGCCCTTCAACATCTGGAAAGTCTCTCTTGACCCATATTCAGCTACACTTTCAGGATGACTAAATTCTAGTTTTACTACATTATTCCTTCCATAGGTTAGGACAGAATTAGAGGTTAATTTATTTAGAAGATGCTCCTAGAAAGCATCAATAAAGAAATATAAAACAGAGAAGTCAAGAAAAGGAAGTCAATTATAGTATGCTAATAATTTATTACTTTTATGAATTCAAATGCACACAATTCTGTAACCTCTGGGTTACTGTGTGGGACACCTCAAAGTTATACTACCCAAAAGGCAAGGGCACTGGGATACTTATCCTTTAATTCCTGACTTCTGTTGCACTTTAAGTGCTACTCCAGTAAACATAAACCCCACCGACACTTGCCGCATGCAGGCTGAACAGACTTCTGTGATTAGAGAGGTCTTGGGCAGAGCCTCAATGCTAGCAATGGGAGCTACCAGCGTGAGTGGTGGGTAGGAATAAAAGTGTCTGCTAGATTACAATCTGCCATATACCATATACCATACCATATTTCTTTCCACCACTATCAAACTTTTCTTTATCTCTGTTTATTTTCAATATTGTTGTCTCTATCTGAAGTGTCTCTACCCCACATTTCTTCCTAGTAAAAGGCCCACATCCCTTGAGACTTCTCCACATATACCAAAGTTTTTGACCCCTCTGTCTTCTGGTTGCCTAAGATTCTGTACAGACTTGCAGTAGAACAGCAGCTACATTACTGTCATAATATTTTTATCTCCACCCCTTACCTACTCATTGCAAAATACCAAAAAAAGATAACTGTAATATATCCTTGTATCTCTGGTGTCTGTCTAACCTATCGTGTGTCCAATATTTAGTAAGTCTTTTGTAAATGCCTTAAATGAAAATATAGGAAACAATTGTCCAGGTCTAATTTTCTCAGGAAATAAAGTACTTCCTTTTGACTTTTTACAGAGAATAGTAAGTACTATATTTTAATTATTTATTGATTTCTGGGAAACATTCACTCACTGATGCAGACCCATGTTTTTGTTAAATTTGTAGCTCTGAACTTAAATTTTTTTGGTTTTTAATGTTTTGTGACTTTGCTCTATAATTCTCTTGATGTCTTACTTCACTCTTTCAAGAGGTATTCAAAAGGTTTATTGAAATTACATATTTTGAGAAATCTATGCATGAATGTCAAAACTCGTTTACATCAAAATAAACTTGTACTAATGGTTATAACATACCTGAATAGGATATGCAATAGTTTGAGGTACTAAGAAGGACTAGCTATTAGTTTGAATTGAGTACCCTATCAGAGTAGTTGAATTCTATATAAACTGAAGCAAGAACAAACATCAGATTTATGGTGAAGCTTGGGTGGAAGAATGATGAATTCATTACTGTTTTACAGAAAGCTTATGGTGACAATGCCCTGAAGAAATCAGCAGTTTACAAAAGGATAACTAATTTTAAGAAATAATGAGATGATGTTGAAGATGGTGCCCACAGCGGCCGATTATCTACATGAATTTGTAAGAAAAAGGTGCTGAATAGGGGTACAGTGGTAATGCAATGCTCTGTGAGACTGCCCCACGTAAGGTTTCAGGTTGGCAACTAGAGACCTCACTGAACACACTAAGGGTACATGTGCCCGTGATCTGAAGCTGACTAATCTCAGGGTGGATTATAGAGTGAAAAATCTGTTAAAAGTGCCTCTCTCTCTCTTTTCCTCTCTCTGAAGAAAAATATAAATAAATGTTATTAAAAAAAAAATCAGTTTCCGGGGGCTGGCAGATGGAATGGTGGTTAAGGACGCTAGACTCCCATATGGTCAACTGCGGTTTGAGTCCCAGACCTGGCGGCTTGCTTTATCACTTTCCTTCTCTCTCTCTCTCTCTCTCTCTCTCTCTCTCTCTCTCCCCCCCCCCTCCCTCTCCTTCTCCCTCTCCCTCTCCCTCTCCTTCTACCTTTCCCTGTCTTTATCTTCTTTCTCTATCTCTTTCTCGCTCGCTCTCTCTCTCACTCTGCCCCTCTCTGGTCAAATTTAGATAAATAAATAAATAAATTTAAATAAAATAATTACTTAAAAAATTAATTTGCAAGGAAAAAAAATTATTCTTGCTCCTGCTCTAGTTGAAACCCATCAATGATTAAAAGCAAAAACAATAGCCAACACCATGGACTTCCCCATTGGTTCAACATACTCAATTCTGACTGAAAAATTAAAGTGAAGCAAACTTTCTGCCCAATGGGTGCCAGAACTGTTGTACCCAGATCAGCTGCAGATGAGAGGATAGCTTTCAATGAAAATTTTAGTCAAGATCCTAAAACAAAACATGGCTTTATCAGTGTTATCCTGAAAACTAAGCATGATCAAAGTAATGACAACTAAGAGGTGGAAGTGGTCCAACTGAAGCAAAAGCAGAGTGGTCAAGAGCAATGGTTTTTTGGGATGCTCAAAGTATTTTGTTTGTTGACTTTCTAAAGGGCCAAGGGATAACATCTGCTTATTATGAGAGTGTTTTGAGGAAGTTATCTGAAGTTATCAGAAAAATACCCAGAAACGGCTTCACCAGAGAGTTTTTTCTGCCACAACAATGCTCCTGCTCACTCCTACTGAACAAGGGCAGTTTTGAGAGTTGTGAGAGTTTAATGGGAAATCACCAGGCATCCACTTTATAGCCCTGATCCTTCTGACTTCTTTTTGTTTCCTAATCTTATAAAGTATTTAATGGGCACTAATTTTTCTTTACTTAGCAATGTAAAAATGGCTGCATTGACATGGCTAAATTCCCAGGACCCCTCAGTTCTTTATGGGTAGACTAAATAGCTGTTATAATTGCTTATAAAAGTGGCTCAAATTTGACAGCGCTTGTACAGAGAAATAAAGCTTATATTTTAAATTTTTATTTTTTGATTCTACTTTTCATGAAGTTTTGAAGTCCCTTGTGTGTTATATCTCAGCATTTGTTAAATTCGTTTTACTGAGGTCATGTCCCTGCATCAGAGACTCATTACCAAACTCATCATAAATGTGTCCTTGTTCAACCAGAAAATTTACAAAAAGGTATCTTAAGCTTGTACAACATATTCCGCCATCCCTCACTTTGTTTTTAAAATTAGAATGCAATAAATATAAAAATTGGACCATAAGAAAATTATTGATCTAAATAAAAATAGGGAAAAAAAGCTTTGTGGTCTAAACTTTCAGTCTAAATATTACAATACAGATTATACGTCAACAAAATTTTCTGAAAGTGACCAGATAGTAAATAATTGAGGTCTTTCTCTCATATGTACAGCTGTGTTATTATCACATGAAAGCAACCATAGAAGACATTTTTTTCTTCTTGTATTTGGGTTTTATAAATTAGGGGGAAAAAAACCAAGAAGGCCATTTCATACCAAAATTTTTAATTATGAAAAATTTATTTTTTTATAATTAGAATAACCAAATATCACAGTTAAGCAACTTACCTACAATTTTTTGAAATATTTTATTTGTGTGATTATACCTTTAAGCCTAGTATCTCTAACATTATGTTTTTTACCTATTTGCTGTACAATGAACCACAATAGATCATTAAGATATAAGAAACAAAGAGTACTAAAGCACAGGTCTTTAGAAGAGCTAAAAAAAGTTTTATCTGGTTGCTTGATATAAGATTGAGAAGAAAATGTAAATAGCCATTCAATTCTGACAATGGGAAGCATCTGAATTGATAGACACATTTTGCCTTCTTCCTTTTGTTTTATTTTCAAATCTTCACTACATGACGTGTTTTTTATAAATCTAAAGAAATGAAATTATATATACTTAATGATTGGGAACTTTTATTTTTGGAAATAAAAACTTTTAAGTTTAATTTTATGTTGTATATTTATTTTTCAGAAGAAAAATAGTCTTAGCTCACTTCAATGATAATTACCATTTTCTTTCTGCTTTAAAAAAGACATAAGCTTTTGAAAATACTTAGAGGATATTTTTGGTTTAGGATCCATTGTTTGTTTGAAGGGTGAAAAAAGTACATAGAATTATTTATGAACCACAAATAGGAAACATTAAATGGCTAATGAGTGAGGAGGTGTTGGCAAATTGACATTGGAAACAAAAAAATTTCTGATGGATTTTTCAGTAATATTATGTTATAGGGGCACTAAGTTTACTGCTTCAGAAGCGAATAACGTGAACCAAATACTCCACTATTTCATAGAAATAGGGATTAAGTTTCAAGACACTATTTTCTTAGGTATTTATAGAAATATATTTCTTTAGCTTATAAATTTTAAAGTTTCCATTAGAGAAGCACTCTTCTCTAATAGCTGGTCCAATCCAAACATTAATCTTATACAGAATTATAAATAGTGATGACAATAAAAAAAATCCAAAAACAAAACTTACAGTGTTTTTGTAATTTCCCTTAAAGATTCAATGTGCCTCAAACCACAAGACACCTTGGTTACACTTCAGAAACTGCTGGATGTTATTTTTGTTCTCTCTGGCCAGGATATCTGGACATCACTTGGTAACCCCAGGGTCTGCATAAACTATACAAAGGGTTGAGTGAGGCTCTCCTAGACCAATGAGCCCATCTTCCAGCAGAATGTGGACTTTCTCAGATGATATACAGGAGTTAAAGCGAACTATTAATAATCCAAAGGTCAGAGGCTTTGGGGAGTCTGTTTATTAGGAAAGAAAGCACTATACTGGCTGAATCTCTGGTACTTTATGCTTCTTTTTCATTATAAATTCAACAGTCTTATCAATTTCTGAAATTAATTAATTTGATAGTTTCAGACATCAGACACAATGAGGGTATTTCCTGTAAAGAAAAATAAAACAAACAAAAAAACTTAACTTTTTTACCAGAAGCATCAATGTAGACATATTATTAATATAAATGTGATCTTTGGGGGTCAGGTGGTAGAGCAGTGGTGACACAACTGGACCTACATGGGAGGGTCCTAGATTGGCATACTGAGACCTCCCTGTACACACAAGGCTCACGTATATATGCCCATGATCCAGGTTGACTCAGACTGGGGGTGGATTGCAGCATGAAGACGCTGTTAGGAGAGCCTCTTTCTTTCTTTCTCTCTCATTAAAGAAAAAAGAAATAATGTGATCTTTATAGATAATATCCTGAAATACTTGGTTTTATAATTATTAATGGCGTTTATACCTGGGAATAAGTTTTTTCCAAACATACAAAACACATTTTTCCAAAATCTATAACAATTCAATTTGTTACATAATGAAAACTTTAGTAATATTGTGAGAAATTAAAAAGCAAATCTTCAATTGTTGCTCTCTTTGGCAATATCTGATGACAGGAAAAAATTTGGGGTTGTGTTAAGAGAAAAACTAATGATAAATACATATTTTTCTTCATAATTTCCAAATGGAAAGAGTATCTTTCTCTCTTTCCATTAGGTTATCATCATCATTTTATGATATTCTGTTTGCAAAACCTGGATGCAATTATTCTCCAACTTGTCTCTACACCTCCTGCAATATGATTCCACGATCCTATCAAGAAGTTAATTTTCCCACCCCTTATTTTTGGGTGTCTTGTGACTTGCCCTAGTGATTGCATGGGGCAAAACTGACATGTGCTGGTCCCAAGCCTAGGCTGTAAAGGGCTCTGAACACTTCTGCCTTTTTAGAAGTCTGACTTGCTGTTATTTGAAAAACACAGGCTTGTCTCCTAGCTAATGAGACACATAAACACCTATCATCTGGGTCACACTGAAGTGGAGGACAGCCAACCTTCAGAAGCATGAATAAGGCCATGCTAGAGCAATCAGCCAATCTCCCAGCAGAACACAGATAAATGAGCGAGCCCAGCTGAGATTAGCTGATCAATACATCCAGCTAACCCACACTCACTTGTGAACAAAAATGATTGGCCATACTTTTAAAGCTATTAATTTTGAAGCTAGTTTGTTACACAGTGAAAGAAAACTTGTGTGCCATTAGAAAATTTGATCGTATTTAATCTAGTTTTTCTAATATAATTAGATTTAAGATCTAACTGAATAAAATTAAGAGAAAGATTCCAACAAAGACATCATATTCTAACTAAGCATTCATTCAGATCATAGTTTTAAGGTATTCGTGTTAAGTAAAATTTATAGGAAGACATTACTTTGGACTGAGATCCTATATTAGGCCCAACAGACCAAACCAAAATGGAATTATTCATGCTCCCAAACTGAAACTGAGTTGTTTATCTGACCTTCCAAGAACTCACAAGACAGAGAAAGATAATAGCCACATCCCAAAAAGGACAATTTTAGTCACATTGATAAGGAAATCTCCTCTGCTTTAACCCTCTCAGAGAAAATGTGTTTTATAGAATGAGCCATGCAATTGGCCTTCCCTATTACTGAAACTGCTACTTTTTATGACCATGTACCGGCCTTAGTATAGCTGCTCCACTTTCTGCTCCAAATCTAGTGAGCCCCTTCTGGTAGTGAAGCAGCTGGTTCCTATGGCTGCCCTGCCATTACAGAACTCCTGCAGTGCCTAACCTACTCCGGGGTTATTAAAGAAGCTTGTTCCAAGAAGGCTATATAGATTGTCAGTTTTTGCCAACTGTTCAGCAGTTTGACTATGTGCTTCTGAATTTTTTCTAAGTCTTTGGTTGACTTCCAAATTCTTGAAATGGTTGTTTGTAACAAAATTGTTCAGTTTGTTGTTGCTTTTGGGAGAAAGAATTTGCCAAGTTCTTTTCTTTATACTAATCATAACTTGGTTTCCATAGTTTTGTAGAGAATGGCTATACAAAAAGTTATTTACTTTGAGTTTCAACTTTTAGCAGCACAGAGAACAGACTGAAATTTGGAATTTCATTCTTTTTGTTTTTTTTTTCCTGCCTAACCATCTCTAGAAATGAGAAGACAATACCCAGAGAAGATATCTCATATGTATGTATCGTTTGTCTCTTCCAAGATTCTGTAAGTTCTTCCTCCTCTACTCAGGTTTTGAAGTGAATTCCTGAAATAGGATTCCCACTGGAGATATTCTCTTTCAATGTAAGTAGCAGACTAATTTCAAAGCTTTATCATGTGTCTTTTGGGTCAAGTACTTACAAAAACATTCATGGAGTGGCTGAAACACGTTGGATGTAAAAGTATTACAGAAAAGAAAAAGTCATCCAGCAATCAGCAGCTTTACTGGTGAGATAATCCCTATATAGCCCTTTCCTTGTCCCTCCCCAGTGACACTTTTAACTTTCTGTCTCATCTGCTGTTATCTGTATCTCTCTTCTGAGGTTTTAGCTCATTGAATAGCTGTGTTCTGTTGCCCCTGCATCCCTAGCATAGCTTCTTGAACATAAAAGATGATAAATATCTATCATTTTAAAGACTCCTGAGAAATATAAGAAACCACAACATTAGAACTTCAGTATTATCAGGACTTAAATTTTCTCACATTTTATGGTCTCTATCAGCTAGAATATTCTTAGCAAACAGTTTGGTATTCTTCAGCAACACTCGACAAACAGTATTATTCAAATTCTCAAGAAAATGTATTTGCTTTCTAAATGTAGTTACCATGGCAGTATGGCACAGATACTTACTGAAATATTTTCCAGAAAAATTGGGCCCATCCATATTTTTTATTTGTTAATATTGCATCATGAAAATTAGAATCTTTTTATCTTTCCTGAAAATGATGATGAAATAACACAAAGACAAACCAAAACCTACAAAGAATGATGTTACTCCAATAACAAGGACTTGTAGATATTATTGTTTTCTCTTTTTATTTCATTGTGTGATTTGCTTTACGATTTAAGAAATAATTAATTTTAATTAATAATATGGAAAGTAACTAATATATTTTATAGCATAGTATGCAAAATAGGACTCACAGGGTTGAGAAGTGATATGACTCATGCAAGTAGAGCCTGCAAATTTTTAAAACATTTTTTGAGAAGTTTCCAGCCTTGGTACAAAATGGTAAAATTTTAGTAACAATTTCTAGTGTAATGCCTTCTGTTACTCTTCTCTGATAAAAGAACATGATCCTAATTTGGGGGAGGGTCTGTGTGTTAAGGGAACCAGCTATCTAGGCTATTTTAAAATGTAAAATAATAAAATAGTCACATTTTCCCATTTTTAAAAAAGGGGGTCTAGATGAGTACCAAGTGATTTGATGGCAAAAATATATATTTTAAACTAAATCTAAAGGTCTGTTTTCTTAGCAACCTTCTTTTGAAGTGTAAGAGATTGTCCTAATAGACCATAGACTATTCTTACAGAGTATAGTATTTGAAATGTATTTGGCTAAGGAGCTTTTGGTAAGTTTCTTTACTTCTTTGTGCCTCAGTATTCATGTAGACTGAAAATAGCAGTATAAAATTTGAACCACTTCCCCTTTTTTAGCAGATATGTAATGTGAATTTGAGGCCTTCTATAATGTTCTCCTCAGCTCACTGGGTTTATATAAGATTCCTCCATCTGATGTCAACAGCCTCAACTTCAACATCTATTTCTCTCAGACTAATGCTGTCAGGGAGCAGCAAGTGAAGTCTTGCAAAGCATGGAGAGACAAAAAGTCGTTTACTTTGGATCTCAACTGTTAGCAGCACAGAGAACAGAAAGAAGCTTTGGAGTTGTACTCCTTCCTTTTTTCCTGCCCAATTTGACTCTACAAACAGAAGGAAGGTAATATAAAGATAATGTATCCCCCACTTAAATATTATCTCTTCCCCTACTCCAGTCTGATGCACATTCAGAACTAGAGAAGCTACATTTAGCCTTCTTTTTTTTTTAAGAATTTTTACTCTATGTAGCAAGTATTGAAAGACAAAATTACAGCAAATTCAATTTAAAGATCTTTATTGCCTTTTACCTGCAATTATCAGGTAGTGTCATTTTAAGTACAAAAGTTTTTAACGAAATCCAACTTGCCTATTTTTTTTTTTTTTTTTTTGAGAGGTTTTTTCGCTATAGGACGCGTGCGCTCGCCAGACAGACAGAGAGAGACATAGAGACAGAAAGCGAGAAATCACCCCCCAGGGGGGATGGTCACGCCGCAATCCCTTCTCCTCCATTCTCCTCTCGGGATCTTGGGCACGCACGCACACGCGCCTGGCGTGAGTTGTAAGCCACCGGGTCCGAGACGCGAACCGCGGTCGACTACGTGGGAGTCCAGCGACATAGCCATTGCGCTAACTGCTGGTTCCCCAACTTACCTATTTTTTTTCTTTTCTTTTTCGTGTTTTTTGATGTCACATATAAGAATCTATTGTCAAGTCCATAGTAATTATGTTTAGCTCCTAAATTATTTTCTAAGAGGTTTTCAACTTAAAATAAAGAAGTCTGCCCTAAGCTTGTCAAGTAAGCAAAAATGTTTTATTCAAGCCAAAGTAGGCACATGACCATCCAGAAATAGGAGTTCCAGAAAACTGTAGTGGGTACTCAAAAATGTCAGAGTTCAAGGTTTTTCTTTTACAGGAAAGATAGAAATGATAGTGGGTGTTAAAAGCCTATTTTTCCCTGAAGAACTCATAACATCAATTCATAGGAACAGCACAATTTTTAATTTGTGATATTTTACACAGCACACATTTTACATAGCACACATTTTAGTAACATAGCTGTTAGCAGGAGGTGTGGCTACAATGAACAATATACAGTGTGTGGTAACTCAGGATACTTTCACTTTAATGCCAACTAGTCAAGATGTGTCCTTGAGCAATTATTTGTTAAGATGCATATTTGAGCAATTATTTTACACACTGTGTGCAGGAAGTTACTGAGACTTCATACAATAATCTCTCTGAGGTCAGTTTTATGCAAATTTCATCATTGTGTCAATAGCTTTCTTTCCTTTCTCAAGAATTTACATTGGTTAATGTTTTCACCACAAATATAATTAGATTTCAGTGACTACAAACTTTCATACCAGAACCCAGCATATGTGAGTGTTTACAGGCCTACTGGCTCCTGCCTATATGTGACAGTGTCTTCTAAATTCTGTAAAAGTCTTAAGATCCTAGTGAGCACAGCAAATATTATAAGCTTGCAGATGTACCAAAAAAGCTTACTATTCTTACCTCCTTTCACAAGGGTATCATTAACTATTTTTGTCCATTTGTTTCATTTTAATTTGTTTCAAGCATTCAATAACTATCTATCCCTTAACTTGTAAAGTGAATTTACCCAACATGAATTCACTTCACACCAGTCCAGTAGAAGATACTATACACGTAGTCATCAACAGATAATCACCCATTTCTGTGTCCCATAAATGTCTTACCTCTCTACTTTTGTCCTTAATTTCTTTCCTCATGCTCTTCTCCTTCTCTGACCCTCTTCCCACGCTGTCTTCAGTATCCATAACCAATTTCCATGCTTCTATATCCTCGAATCTTTCCATTTCCACCACAGAATATGGACAATAAGTATATATTAAGTAGAGACATACATAATTGGGTTGATCATTTTGGGTTGATCCCTGAGTATTCTGGTTATCAGTCCCTTATCTGAGGCATAGTTTACAAAAATACTCTCCCACTCCAAGGGTCGTTGATTTACACTAATTATGTTATCTTTTGCTGTGCAGAAACCTTAATCTGATGTAATCCCTCTTGTCTATTTTGGAGATTATTGCCTGTGCTTTGGTGGTCTCTTTTAAGAGTGTAATTAACTATTAAATTTAGGTCTTTGATTTATTTTGAGTTAATTTTTGTATATGGAAGAAGATAAGGGAACAACTATTTTTTTGCATGTAGATATCAACTTGTCCTGGCACTGGTTTTTGAAAATAATGTACGTAGTCTTAGCACCCTTGTCAAAAAAAAAAAAAAAAAAAAAAGAAAGAAAAAAAAAACAACAAATTGTTTACTAGAGACTTATAGCTGTATTTCTGGATTCTCATTTCTATTCTGCTGATCTATATCTTTATGCCAGTATGAAAGTGTTTTGCTTACTGTATTATGGTAAGTTTTGAAATTGGACTAGTATGTGTTCCAATTTTATTTTCTTTTTCCAAAATTGTTTTGTTCTTTAGGGCAATTCTATATGAATTTTTTTTCAATTAAAGTATGAATTTATTTTGATACAAAAGCTTTTTGAAATTCATACATAGTTTTCCTATTACACGTATTTCCATGAGCTTTTTTTTTCTGAAACATTTTTTCTTAATTAATTTACATTCATTCCCTGAGCATCATCACAGCATACAAAATGTGATTTCCCATCCAGAATACACTGCATAATGGTTTAATCATGTATGTTATCGTCAATAATTTTCCATATGTGTGTATATATATATATGTGTGTGTGTGTGTGTATTTATTTTGCCCTATTTCTGACCCTCTGCCATTTCCTGCCCTCCTTCCACACTATCTCTGGTGTCTACAGTTGTTTTCCATTTCTTTTCCCCCTACATTTCATTTTATTATTTTTTTTGAGAGGTTTTTTTTTTTTTTTTGCTATATGGCGCATGCACTCGCCAGACAGACAGAGAGAGACAGAGAGACAGAAAGTGAGAAATCACCCCCCCAGGGGGGATGGCCACGCCGCAGTCCCTTCTCCTACATTCTCCTCTCGGGATCTTGGGCACGCACACACACGTGCCCGGCGTGAGTTTAAGCCACCCGGTCCGGGACGCGAACCGTGGTCGACTACATGGGAGTCCAGCAACATAGCCATTACACTAATTGCTGGTCCCCCTGCCACATTTTATTGATCACAAAATTTCTTAAATTATCTAACTACTTTCAATAGCAAGTTCAGCTGGTAATTTCAAGAAAAAGCAGTTTTTAACTTTAATAAATCAAAGAAATGCTAAGGAACTTTGCCTAAAACTTAAAGCCAGGAAACAGGTTAGGATTCTGTTCAAATAGTAGGTACATTAACATATCAACAGCTCAAGACAGGACAAAAATCTTTAAACTGGAAAACAGAGCCTAGAAGAAAATCAGCAATGTTTTACTCAAAAGTCATAAAAGGCTGTTTCACCAGTTCAGTCTCATGTACTTACTTTATCTTCTGTTGTGGTTCGATCTTCCCGATTAAATTCTAGGATATAATATTCAACTCCAGACTTGTCCCTACGATTAAGTTGGCCATTTTCTTTGTTTTTGAACTCTTATTTCTGTGTGTCAGTATTTAATTTTCTTCCTGTATGAGGATAATCTTGCCAGATACAGTATTGAAATTGCTTTTCCCTTAACACTGAATATATTTTCCTATTCTTTCCTAACTCGCATTGTTTCTTATGAGAGGTCTGCTGTTAGCCTGATTGGATATCCTTTGTAGGTAACTTGCCATTCTCCTCTTGCCAATCTTAGTATCTTGTCTTTGCTTGTGGTTTTGGTCAATCTGGGTATAATGTGTCTTGGAGAAGATCTTTTTAGGTTGATTCTATTTGGGGTCCTTTGTATTTCTTGGAACTGGATCTTTGTGTGCCTTTCTAGGTTTGGAATGTTTTCTTGCAGGATTTCATGGAATAGATTATCAGTGCCCTTATGAGTCTCTTCGCCTTCTGGAATGCCAATTATACAGATGTTTGGACGTTTGATTGTATCTAGTATTTCTCATATATTATTCTCATTTTTAGAGGTAGTTTTCTCAGTCTTTGTGGTGGATTTTTCTAGGACAGCGATCTTATCTTCTATACCTGAAATTCAATATTCCATATGAGCTAGTCTGCTTTTAATATTTTCAAGGGAGATTTTGACTTCCTGTATGATAGCCTTCTTCTCTAACAGGACCATTTAATTATTATTTATAGTGTGTATTTCCTCTTTTAGATTTTGCAAGAATTTCCTCACCTCCTGGAACTCGTCAGCTCCTTTTTCCTGCATCTTCTGTAGTTCATTGTCTCTCTTCTCTTCCATTTCTGTTAGCTTCATCATTATGAATATTCTAAATTCTTATCATACATTTCCATGATTTCCATTGAACTGTCTGTCGATGAAGAGGAGTTATTCTTTTCCCTGAAAGAGGTATTTTCTTGCTTTCTCATATTTCTTGTGACCCTGTAGTGATTTCTAGTCATCTGGTGGATGGTGTGTATCTTCCTAA
Organism: Tupaia tana; assembly: GCA_026018925.1. Lineage (NCBI taxonomy): Eukaryota > Metazoa > Chordata > Mammalia > Scandentia > Tupaiidae > Tupaia > Tupaia tana. The sequence continues at coordinate 51,996,497 of JAKSZU010000006.1, read as the reverse complement.
TTCTTGAATTTCAATCTGAGCATTCAGAAGTGCGAAATCACTGGTTCTCAGGAGAAATGGTGGAGTCTTCTTCTGAAGGCCTGCCCCTTGCCTCTCCTGGAGGGGGGGTGGGGGAAGGGGATTATTAGCATGATAAAGGAGGCACTGAAAGCCAAGAGAATACCTTAAAAATTTTTTAAAAATGAAAAATTACACAAAAATGAGAAGACAGAGAGGGAGGCAGAGAGAGACAGAGACAGAGAGAAGGCTAGAGGGGCTTCCTACTACTCGAGTTTAGGGGCTGCAGGCTGAATTATCAGTAGAAAATCTTCATTTCTCTTTTTTTCCCCTGAAATCTCTAGTTCTCAGGAGTAATGGTGGAGTCTTCTGAAGGCCTGTCCCTTGCCTCTCTACTTGAATTTGGTGGCTGGAGGCTGAATTATCAGTAGAAAATCTTCTTTTTTTTTTTCTCTGAAATCACTAGTTCTGTCTATATGAATTTTTAAAATCAGTTGTTCAGTATCCACCAGGATGCAAGTTGAGATTATGATAGAGATTTTAAATTTGTAGCTGGATCTGGGTAGTACTAGTACATTCTAACAATATTAGGTTCTCACATATGTGAACAAGGGGTACTTTTCAAATTATTTTGAACTTATACTTCAACAGGATTTTGTGGATTTCAGAGTAAAAGTTTTGTACTTCTCTTGCTAAATGTTTTCCTCATTGTATTTTTTTTCTTTTGAAGAGGTTTTTTTGCTATAGGGCACGTGTGTTTGCCAAACAGACAGAGAGAGGCAGAGAGACAGGAAGCTAGAAATCACCCCCCAGAGGGGATGGCCATGCTGCAATCCCTTCTCCTCCATTCTCCTCTCGGGATCTTGGGCACGCACGCACATGTGCCTGGCGTGAGTTTAAGCCACCGGGTCCGGGACACGAACCGCAGTCGACTTCATGGGAGTCCAGCGACATAGCCATTACACTAACTGCTGGTCCAAAAATAGGTATTTCTGTCAGGGAATCATTGTACCATGATTCTCGTGCCCCAGACTCTCACCCAACCAAGATTACAGGTGCACACAACTGTACCTGGCATTTTCAGGTTGGTCCAAAAAACAAACTCAGGCCTTTCTGGGAGGCTTTTAGCCTCCCAAGTGGTGCTACCTGTGTACCACTGGTATTGAGACCCTACTTTTTTATGTTAATGTAAATGAATTGGAATTGTTATTTAATTTTATTTTTGAAATGTTCTTACAACTGTATAAAAGTAGCATAGATTTTTATATATTGATGCTGTATTCTGCAAACACACTAAACTTGTTTATTTGTTCTAATAGCTTTTTTAGTAGATTCTTTAAAATTTTCTATGTACAAGATTATATCATCTGCAAATGGAAATAGTTCTACTTTTTTCTTTCTAATCTGGTATATCTTATATTTCTTTTTCTAGCTTAATTGCCCTGGCTAGACCCTCTAGTATATAATGAAAGCAGGCATCCTTAGTTTGTTCCTGGTCTTACAGAAAAGCATTTAGTCTTTCATTATTAAATACATGTTAGCTGTAGATTCTATATGTATTATATATTTTATTTATATATATATATGTAAATGTTTATATGTATAAAACTTTTAAATATAAATATATAAAATATATATAAAATATATAATATATACAAAATATTTATATATATATTTATATTTATATTCTTTATGTTGTTAAGATAGTTTCCTCCTATTCCTAGGTTACTGAGTATTATTATGATGAAAGGGTATTGGATTTTATCAAATAGATTGAAGGTAAAAATATAAATGAAGCTATATCCACAAATTTTTAACCATAAAATATGTGATGATTTTACTAATATTAGATGAAATAACCTTTAATGCAATACAAATAGGGACATTTAATAGTGATAAGCATTATTCCACTAATGAAATATAATAATACAACCAAATGGGCACCTAACAACAGAACCCCAAGGTATATTTGAAAAAGTTAACATAATTGGAAAAAAAAAGGATAATATAACAATAATTATTAGAAATTTTAATACCTGAGTGTCAGTAATTGATAGAACAATCAAATATAAAGATTTGAGAAAACTATCAGCCAACTTGACTTAACTGAAATTTATAGAGCACTCCATACAATAAGAGCAAAACACAGTTTTTTCAAGTGAACGTAAAATTTTCTCTAGATAAACTGTATGGCAACCCCTTAAATAAGATAATTAAAGTAATACAAAGAACATTCTTCAACTACAGCAGAATTAAATGATAAATAAGCAATAGTAAGAAATTTGGGAAATCTCCAAATACTTGAAAATTGAATAATGCAATTATAAATTACTCATAGGTCAAAGAAGAAATCACGAATAGGGTTAGACAATAGTTTTGAATTAGATAAAAATAAAAACACAACAGATAAATATTTGCATAATGCAAACAAAGCAATGCTTAGCAAAAAGTCTATACTTTCAAATCTCTATATTTAAAATGTAAATGATAATAGTTAGTGACCTAAGATTCCACCTTAAGGAACTACAAAAGTAAAACAAAAAAGCAAGAAGGAAAAAGAAGCAATAAAAAGTTTAGACCAATTAGATTGAATAGAAAACAGAAGGAAAAGAAATTAACAAAATTTTTTTAAAGATTTATTTTAATTAATTAATTCATTCATTCATTTTGTACCTTGACAAGCGAGAGACACAGAGAGAGAGAGAGAGAGAGAGAAAGGGAAAGTGAGAAACCAAGCCACCAGGTCCAGGACTTGAACCGTGGTCGGCCATGTGAAAGTGTCCAGCGTCTTAACCACCACGCCACCTGCTGGTTACAAAATCAACAAATTTTCTTAAAGATAAAAAATAATTTAACAAACTCTAGGTAGACTGAAAAAGATGGGTGGAAGAAACAAAAATTATTAATAATAGAAATGAATTTAAACCTTTATATTGCTGTATACACAAACAACTCAAAATGGCATATATACCTAAAATGTAAGAGAGAAAACTATTGTAAGAAAACATTGGGGAAAATCTTTGAGAACATATATTAGGAAAAGAGTTTTTAAATATGACACCAAGCCATGATTCACAAAAGATCATTCTGGCAAATGAATTTCACCAAAATTGAGAACTTTTGTACTTCAAAATATAACATTAAGAAAATAAAAAGACAAACCAAGAACTGTGATAACCTTAGGTCTTTCTGCCTTTGCCTTGTCTGGACCACTACCACTTCTTAGAAACCATTGCTTTGATTATGCTTTCTCTTCAGGATCATACTGGTAAAGCTATGTTTCATTTCCTATTACACTTCTTCCAAGAAATACTTTATGACCTTAAAGACACTTGGTTAAATTTCCATTGAAAGCTTTGCTCTTGTCTGCAGCTGATGTGAGTGCAACAGTTTTGGCGCCCATTGAGCAGAAAGTTTACTCCTCTTTAGTTTTTAAGTCTGAATTGTATACATTGAACTGACTGAGAAGTTTATGATGTTGGCTATTGTTTCTGCTGTTAATCATTGCGTCTGTTCAACTAGGGCAGAAACAAGATTAGTTTTTTTCCTTGCAAATTGTTGTAAAAGATCTGCTTCTGTAGGCCTCATCTTCAACATCATCTCTTCCTTCTTAAAATAAAATTTCCATTTGTAAGCTGCTGATTTCTTTGGGGCATCATTCCCATAAATTTGTAATAAAAGATCAATGATTTCACCATTCTTACATCCGAAACTTCATGATAAATTCAATGATTTCATTTCAGTTTTAGCAACATTCTTGTCACTCTGATAGGTACTTATTTCAAACTGATGTCTTATCCTCTTAGTGCACCAGATAGATACTGCATATATGTTTTAAGTGTATGGTTTATTTGATGAAAAAAATTAAAATCCATGCATAATTTTTTCATAAAATATATTTTCCTTGAATTTTTTGAAGACCCCATGTATACTCTCCGGATCAGACATAAATATTAAAAAGTAGTTAAAGTTATAAAAGAGGAAGAATTCTCTCATACAATACCTGTCCTGTTTTCCCCCCTCTTTCTCCTTACCAAACAGAGGATAAAAGAAACCTAAGTTCTTCTTTCTTCCCTTCTCTACAAGGCCCTCTACTCCAGAAACCAAAGGGGTAGAAGAGCTATGTAGTGACTGACAACTCCGTTTCTCAGCCCTAAACTAGAATAGCTGCTGTTATGAGAGATTACAGTTTTGTCACTAACTTTGCCAACCTGTATTTCTGAAGTGCTTTCTCAGAAACACTGCTAATGACTGGTACAATGTGCACTTCTACTCCACACAGTGGGACAAGGGAAGCCTACCAACAAAGAGGACAGAGGACACTCTGTGTCTTACAGAGAAACAGAAATTATACTTTTCAAAAAGTCATGGTGAAAAATGATGGCTATTATTCAACATTAAAAAGGAGAGTCTTGCTGTGCTCTTGTTTTTTTTTTTTTTTTTTTTTAATCCTTTGTAGAAGGCACAATGATAATGAGCATGTTTCCCACATTCAAATTGCCCTAATAAAGCTAGGCTACCATATCCCTTGCCTTACATCCTGATGTCAGTGAAATCAGGGCAGTGCTTCAGTACTTTCCCCTAACCATTTGCACACAAAACACATACTTCTAGAAGTTGATAAATGATTTCAGGAATTCATCCCTATTTGGAACATTAAGCAATTTCCAGGGAGATAGCAGTCATCCTTCTGTAAGAAAAGCTACTCTTTGACTATTAAATGGAACTACATATTGAATACCCCATTAAATAGAATACATATAGGAATTAGAATTGCCTGAAATGCTCAGTTCAAAATGAGGAATGTCAACAAGAGCCACCATGAAAGTAATTATAGCTCTAAGAAAAGCTTTCAATAATTTGAAACAGACACAGAATTTCTCACCTTTATTGGTTTCTGCACAATACACATGTAGTCCATCTGTCTGTATGAATGCACATTCTTCTCTGTTTTGGTTACACCTTAATTTTATTCCTTGGTTATGTACAATAGCTACATTAGACAGTTTTGTTATGCTGTGTTAGAATGTCATGAAAGTGACTAACTCAAACTTAAAATAGAGAACAATGTGGAAAACATGTGAATGTGACATTCAACTTGAGGGCCACATGGGGGAGTGATACCAAGGAGGTAACTGGTGGTGCTATATACACCCACAAACTGCTGGCAAATTTACCAAGTTTGGATTCCTTAATAAATGTTCCCAGGCAACCTCCAGTTCACCTCTGCTCATCCAAAGTATATCTACAAACTAAAATTCGCTGTAATATGTGTAGTGAGGCATATCCTTTGCCTTATGCAATTCTTCTAGGTAGAAAAGTGACAGGACATGGATAACTTCTGTATCTTAGATGTTCCTCCATTCCTAACAGAAGGGAAAATGTGGTGAGGCAATTCTGAAGATTATGCCAAATATTAGTGTCCTGACCCGCAGGACAGTCGAACAGGTTTCCTGAGGGAAGGAGTGACAGACGGGACGAGCAGTGTGGAGATGACACTGTGTTACAACATGGAGATGACACAGTGTTACAACTCTTCAGAATCATCCATTTATTGTGGGCCTGGGATCGTGGTTATATACATGTTGGTGGATCATGATTGGTTGTCCTATATGCTAATGAAGGATTGTAGAAGGTGGGTTATGATTGGTTGCCTTATAGACCAATCATAAGGTGCCGGATATGCAAATCTGAGGGATTCTAGGTTCACCAATCGGTGAGCGCCATGGGTAGTGGCCAATCAGAGTATAATTTTGAAGGTGAGGTTTTGAAGAGGAGCCAATCGTGGCCTTTGGCGTTATATGATTGTTTGCTCACTAAGAAATCGAAACCTAAAGGTTTCCTTAAAATGGCGATAGTATAAGACTCATAAAATGGCCTCGGTAGACTCGCTGATGTGCAGTTTCCCACATATTAGGTTGTCAAGAAAGTCATGACATAAGTTTCTGTGTTTTTCTATGCAAAAATGCATCATTATTTTCAAGACAACACAATAATAAAATAATATTAAAACAATAATAAAATCCTATTAGTATAAAAATAATCATGAATATATCCTTGACATAGCAAAATAGTTGCAACAATAATAATAAACATTTTTTTTAAGTTAGTAGAAGATCTGAGCCCAAAGCAAAATATCATAACTTCTGCCAAAGATGGGTGTCAATAAAGATTCACTCCCTTGAATGAACTCTCATTAGACTCCTTTAAACTCTTTTCTTAACCAGCTCCTGACTTTCGGACTGCCATGTTAGTCTCTGCATCAGTTTTGGCAAGAGTCCTGCTAAAACAGTTTAACCAGAATCCTCTCCCCTTTATATCTGACTGGACTCTTCATCTTCCATCATCTCCCAAGTGATATCTGATCTCCCTGGCCTGCCTTCAGCAAGAATCCTGTTAGATCAGTATAGCCAGAATCTTTCTCATTATTCCGTATGTTTCCTCTTAGTAATTTTCCAATCTTAGACTGCTTATACCCTGTTACTTGGCTATACATTTCCACATTTTATAATTGTATTTGGAGTTGAGCCCGATCTCTGTCCCTCCTTGCAGACCCTCTTGCAGTGGTCCCTACCTACACCTACTGCAGTGGTCCTGAAAAATATCTACCTAAATAAAGTTCTTTAAACAAGTGAATGACTAATTTTTCTTCTGTAACCCCCACTCAGGGATGATATAGACTAAATCTGTGTCTTAAACACAAACTAAGAACACATTCTGACCAAATAACGCGCTGATTGGTATAGGGTAGGGACTGGGCGTGATCCCAATAAAAACAGCTGCTATTGCTTCCTATACTCTTGCCTTCCAGATTCTCAGTGAAGAGATAAACTTCGTCCTTGATTTTTATGAGCAGAGATGAAAACATTTTGTTTACTTCCTGCAAGAAATAAACGTCTGATAACAAACATTTAATCTGATAAAGAGCTATGCAAAGACAATTTATTTGTTTATTTTCTTGAGTCTCTAAAAATGTGTCCTTCATTATAACAGCCTCAGGGCACAAGTACCATCAAACTGCGTTAGTAAAATACAAAGAAAACAAGCTACAGTGATTAAAATATATGAACTTACTAAAGCATACTTTTATCTTAATTCATCTATCATTTAGGATGTGCCACAGTTTTAAAGTGTAGGTTGATGTTGGCCAGAGTATGTAATGCACACAATGTAAAAGTGTCTCATTTAAGGAAATCAAAGGAGCATGGCTGCATGAAGGGGAAAACATGACTGACAGACAGTAAAACTGTCCTTATGGGTTACTGTCAAGGACCTAGTAGTGATCAAGGATCATAAGGTAGAACACCCTGAGCCATGCTTCTCTGAGCCTTGTCTGGATCCCTAGGAAACCAGACTCCAGGAAGTAGCTCTAACAAGCAGGATCCACCTCACTAATATTTTAATTTTTTTAAGCAATCATTTACTGAACATCTATCAAGTTCAAAGTTTTGAGAGACACAAATATAAATGAGATATGTTCCTGTCCTTAAGTAGTACCTGGGCTATGCCTTGTATAGTAAAAAGATTTTTATCTACCTGCATACTTCATTCTCTTGATAACCTTCCATGATATTTTTCACTGTAATTGAAATTTGATTATGTTACTAATACTAAAACTATTTCCTCTTACAACTGCCCCAGCATTGTCTTGAATGGTGAACCTCCATGTCAGCTCAGTATAAATGCATTATACGGTTAGTATCTCTCTTTGGAAGAAAGCAAAGACATATAAAATGCAGACAGGAGCTCCTTATACCAGTGATACCAATCAGGAAGCAGTAAACAGTCTGTAAAAGACCTTCATGTGTGGTTTGGACTAGTGTACAAGTCAATATAGGCTTATTATATTGCTGAGAAATACAAGGAAAATTTAATAACTACAGTAGCAACAAAACATTAAAACATAAACTAGTTTTTTAAGAGAATACTTGTTTAGAAATAGAGAATACATTAAGATATAACAAAGTAAAGAACTAAAGAGAAGTTAATTATAGGGTCATACTTCTACAAACTGAAGAAACTTAACTTTTTTTTTTTTTTTCCATTATTCTCGCTTCACATTCTCTACATCTCCACAAAGCAGGTTCTTGGTATGGGTACCACTTTCCTTTTTACCAGCTCCATTGACATATTCCAAAATCTGTGTAACAGCTTGTCTTAACTGGCTGGAAAATAGTTCCTATAATATTCTATGACGTTATTTGAAGTAAGTGTGTAACACACAAAGCTTTCTCACCTGCAATTAGACATCAATAGTTGACTGAAACTGGCTTAACTAGACATGAGGATGACATTGAGGACAGTAGAAGATGAAAATATAATCCTATTTAAAACCAAATAGGAGAAGCCTACTTGGGAGTGACTTGAGGACACTCAAAGAGTAAACTCAACTAAGGAAAACAAGTGAATATTTGCAACAAGTCAGGAAGCACAGCTATGGAATTTTGACACCATAATCCCCATCTAACTCTTTATATCCTTGTAGACACTTCTATAAAACCCAGTGAAAACTGTCAGAAGCATTCTGTTAAACATAGCAGATTGTATGCAAAACATTAGCTCTGCTTTCTACAAAAATTTCATTAAATTTATAATAAAGTAACTGAAAGTATAAGCCTAAAAGGAAAAAGAAAACTAAAGGGTAGATAGCAGTAGATTAGAAAGGTTACCAAACTTGGGAAAATGACAAACAAAAGAATAACAATTGACTTAGTTGACATTGTATTGACTGAATTGTGCTTAAGGAGAAGCAAGATGATTCACCCTGTATTTTCCCAGAGAACCTCAGGGTTTGGAATTAGCCACCCTGAAATGAAGGATGACAGAAGGGCAAGGAATTCCAAAAAGAGAAGGCAGGAAAAAAAAATGAGTAAGGGAAATCTTAAAAGAAAAGTTCTTGAGACTTGGGTAAGATAACCCAACTGAAAGCTGTATTCATCTTGTCACATGCAAATATAGATCATTTATTCCCATTCCTGAATAGGAGTCCATTTCTATTTTATTTTTAACTTATATACATACATAAATTTTACTGAAGGATAAAACTTACTATAAAATTAAGACAAAAATGTAAACGTATACTTATTTTTGAGTTATTTCCATTTATATTTACTTTAAATAAACAATATTTACACTATGAACACTTGAAGCTTTCTATTTGTCCTTTTATCACAGCATTTTATATTTTTGGAAAATGTACATTTCAAAAAGTCCTATGTTTAACAGTATAGTTAGTGTGAAATACTTTAGTGAAATTAACAATATAGTTAGTGTGAAATACTTTAGTGAAATTTTTGCCACAAGTTGTAAAAGCGATGCACATAAGGCCATAATGAAACCATTTTGTGAGATGCCAATATAGTACAAGAAGTAGAAATGAATGGAACGTCTCTCCAAAAGGAGGTTGCAAACTTATCTTGCTACTCAAAGTAGTCTAAGATCTTATCCTATCTACTTTTTTGTTTTCTCTTCTGCTTCTTAGTAGATATCTCTGCTCCAGTCACTACAGGTATAATTCCTCAACCTTCAGTTTGTGTCTCCTACTTCCTTTGTCTCTATCCTAAAATGCTCTTTGCATTTCTTACCACCTGGCTAGCTAAATCTGGGTAGGTGTCATGGAAAATTTCCAAATGATGACTTTCTTAACCACTTTAACATAAGGAGGTCTCCTTTACTATTTTTTATATAAATAATTCTTTTTTAAATCATTTTATTTATTTACTCATTCATTTATTTTAATTTGACCGGACACACATACACACACACACACACACACAGAGAGAGAAGAGAGAGAGAGAGAGAGAGAGAGAGAGAGAGAGAGAGAGAGAGAGGAAAGTGAGAAAGCAAGCCACCAGGTCCAGTACTCGAACCATGGTTGGCCATGTGGGAGTCCAGCATCTTAACGACCATGCCACCTGCCAGTCCCCTTTACTATTTGTTGACTTAGGCTAGTGTTTCTCAATTATATCTGATCATGAAAATCACCTTGCGCGCTTTCATGAAACACTAACTCCGGGAGAGCTCCATACTAAAAGTAATCACTTTCTTGGAGAGCTCCATACTAAAAGTAAAAGACAGACAGACAACAGACAACCTTTGCTGATGCCTCTGATGACAGTTATATGTAGGATCCACTTGTTGAAGCTACCTGTCCAGTAATTAAGACATACAGACCACTTGAAATTAATGTCAACTCTATCTGTGCTATCTTAGCTAAATTAAGTTCCATGATTTCAGGGCTCATTTTTCAATACAGCACCTTCTCTACAGTGGTTCTTTTATTAAATTATCAATTTAGTAGTGATTGCTTTCAGCAAAAGAACTATTTCTTCTCATCAATAAACACAAGTGCTGGGCACTAATAAATCTAGCTTTCCAATTGATAAGAAAAGGAGAAATTAATTATCTTCATTATTTAGATAATTACCCTAGCCCTCTCAATTGTCTTTGTGTGAATCAGAGAACACACAGTGTTGTGTATGGCTGGGCATTACACTTAATTTGTCCTTCCTTACATTCACGGTGTGTCGAGTTCCCAAGGCAGTTCCCCCAACTGGCATGTTGCTATGTCTGCACTATTTGTTTCTAATTTTCATATAAAAAGGGAATTCTAATGATTATGGAATTGCTTACACTTTAGAAAATAAGAATAACATGAAAGTCTATGAATTTTAATATAAAAACAAATGCAAATGTATGTGTAAACACAAACACACACAGATCCTGAAGTGCTTTTCCTCTTGGGGCATAATCAAAATCACCCTTTTCAAATGTTGTCTCATTGATGTAAATCTCAGTCCCGGCAGAATGAAACATATTGGACTATTTGATACAAACCAAGATTTGAATCAGCTTTCCAATTTAATAAGTAGAAACAACTAGCATAAGCCTTGATATCAAACCCAAAATGCACTCTTGTACAGATATACAGAAGAATTGCATTTAAAAATATGTCTCCTGGGTCTTACACATATTTCAAAAAATAGCTCATGTTTTAAGTCGCAAAGTAGCAATATTCCAAAATTGAATCATGTTGATTCTTAACATATTCTAAAGTCCTGTAATGCTTGGATAAATATGCTGCCTAGTTCCTTAGGCTTTAATTACATTCCTTTAAAACATGACTAATCCTTTGAAATATGTAGATAATTAGAATAAAAACATGCTTATTTATGTGAATTATCTGTAGTACCAAAAACAAAAGAAATAGTCAAGTTAGCATGGCCCTTATTTTATTTTATTTTGGCTTTTATGTAATCATAATTACGGCTTACAGTTTTTCTGGCATCTGATGGGGAGAAATGATACAAATTATCCATAGTATATATGTTGTGGAATTTTCAATTTGAAATCACTGAGGATAATCCTTATGTTGGGACCATGTACAAAAACTAACTACTAATAATAATTAACCAATAAGTCATCTTATGTTTAAGCTGATCAGCAGATCTTCTGCATCAGAATCCAATAAGATTTTACATTGAAATAACATATTACATGTTAGTGTGATAAAAGGTCCTCAGCGTCAAGCACATGTCAAGTTTTATTTTTTGTTTTTTGGGGTTTTATTTTTTAGAGGTTTTTGCTATACGGTGCATGCATTCACCAGAAAGACAGAGAGACAGAAAGCAAGAAATCGCCCCCCCGAGGGGATGGCTACACTGCAATCCCTTCTCCTCCATTCTCCTCTCGGGATCTTGGGCACGCACGTATACACTCCCAGCATGAGCTTCTGGGTCCAGGACTTGTACCGTGGTCGACTACATGGGAGTCCAACAACTTAGCCATTACACCAACTGCTGGTCCCACGTGTCAAATTTTAATCAATATTGGATGGATGACTAAAGAAGAAATAATTTATTTCTCCATAACTCAATCAGCCTATTCAAGGACATGCTTAGAAACAAAAATTATTTTGGGCCAGCAAATATGCTGTGGAGTTTCTTCTGTTTTAACCTTAGTAATTCAACATTAATAGAGGAAGAGTCACATAACTTAACCATACATGCCTAAAGACCCAGACTTGAAAAGAAGGGAGAAAGAGAAATGGTTAATGATAAAAGAATAATGATAAGTCATTAGAAAAAAAAAAAACAGGATAAATTAAAAGAATTATATATGTGTTCTGCCTCCACAATTAGCAAGTAATTAATTTATGCATTGTGGAACTTTACCTGAAGGTAGTCAATAAATAACCACAGCAATAATAATGTACTGAGGAACTATTTCCATCAAGAACTTTATTAAGAGCTTTATATCAATCTCTCATTCATTCCTATATAAATTTTGTTTTAAAGAGTAGTATCATTACTTGACCACAACCACCTCTTAGAAATGAGAGAATTTTACTACTTAAAGGGCTTTGAATAGTATACCAGCAAATTGGTAGTAAAAACATAGCTAACTTTTCTTAGGTCTAGTCTTTTCTATAACCCTATATGCAGCTGGCAAGGAAATTAATACTGTAATCACACAGACTGTAGATCAAAGTCCTGGTTCTACCATTACTGATGTTAAAACCATGGACACATATTTTAGCCTTTTTGAAGCTACCCTTTCTTGTTCATAATACTTTCTCCGGGGCATTGTTGTGTTTCAATTCAGTTTCTAAAACACAGCAAACAATTATGACTCAATTATGGCAGATAGCATTTGATGATGCAGGATTTTACATTTCTGTATATTAAGGAGTCTATCATACTCTGTGTGTATTTTCAGAGCTCCTTAAAAAGTTTTTAAAAAGGCATAACAAAGCGGAACAAATTTATGCCTCTCCCAAAGGCAGCCAATCTCTTTGTGGCCAGACGTATCTGAAATGATTTGGTGCGGCAAATTTACTAAAGAGGGTCAGAAGTGTGTCTAACTAACCTGGCAATATTCCTTATGCTGGAGAATTTGAATGTAGAAACCTTCTAGAGAAATCAGAAGTTGGTAACAACTGGCAGTCCCAAGTATATACTTAGAGACTGCCACATGCAGAAGCCTTTAGCAGTAGAAACCATGAGTAAACCAGAGACCTTGAAGGAGAGTAATTAATTAGTTAGGCTCCTGATCATTAATATCTAAAGCAGTCTAACTTGAAGTATTTTGGTATTAGAATGATGAGCAAGAAGACCAAGTGAACATAGCTGCCAACCTAGCCACAGCACTAGATAGAATTAGCACATCTCTCAAACTGAGAAGAATATAAGGAGGACTATAATTGTGCATTCAGTTATTTAGGGAGAAAGAAGAAATAGTAGTAAAAGAAATACATGGCCTTCTCTCTCAGAGCAAAGCAAGTCTTTCCCTAGAATTATGCATTTACAGGACAATTGCAACAACAATAAAGAATCACACTGACATGCTCAACTGACCTCACCAGCCACTTTCATCTGCACAATGCCAATTCACGAACAATTTGCAAAATGTCACAAGAAGTATTTAATTAAGTTCATAATGGCCTGTTGGCTTTGTCTATAATTATTCTTTATTTCCTTAACATAAACAAATTAGCTGTATCAGTATGCCAGGCAATGTTTTCAATCTCCACAGGACTTATAATTTGTAGTCTTTTCAGCTGATGATTAATCAAAACTTGTCTAGAAAACAGACTTTCAACCCCATGCATCTGCCTCTCTGGTGTTCTTTGGCCCCCAAATGTCTATTAATTTACTTTATTCACACTGGGACAGTTTTTTTCTTTGTCTTTAAAAGGATAATTTCACTTTCTAAGAATAGATGTAACATGGTATCAAGCATGTGGTAGAACTCCAGGATACTAGTATAATTCAATTGATTTCATGTATGTATTTTTTAAATTCCCATGTTTAAGGCAACACTACTCCTCAATTGCTTAATGCAATTGAAATCCAGGACACATTTTAGAATTAAAAAGTATTTTTTTCACTGTCAAAGACTTTAAAATGATGAGTTGCTACTGGCATTGAAGCATGATTGATGGGGATTGCATACTGGTTTTCAAATATGAAAAAGCCATTCAGGAGTAACTGAGTGTGTTCCCCTGCACACCTGTTGTCATTGCCTGCCAAGAGAGGTGTGTCATCAAACATAGGCCACCAAGGTTAATATGTGGCAAAGGAAGGAGAAAGATGTTCAACTTTTTCTCCAACCACCTCTTATTTCCACACCATCCAAGGTAATTATTCTTGAAATTTTTATTAAACAGTATGGACCTGAAAGAGGACTATCTAGATAGAATAATTTGGTAGAGATTGCAGCCAATTACTTCACAGTTGGCATTAGTGTCATTGTAAAGCAGCATAACAGAGTTGCCCCTGTTTTAGAAATATATGGGCTCTAACCTGAAGAAAAATTATTTTTGTAACCCAAAGATAATCTAGAAATGTAATTTAAATAATTAGTTTTAGTATATTTTTGAACCAATTCGCTTACTGTCGCTGCTCTTTAAAATCTTTTCTTAACACTTCTTTTTTTTTTAGAGGTTTTCACTATAGGGCATGTGCGCTCGCCAGACAGAGAGAGACATAGAGACAGAAAGTGAGAAATCACCCCCCAGGGGGGATGGTCACGCCGCAATCCCTTCTCCTCCATTCTCCTCTCGGGATCTTGGGCATGCACACACACGCGCCCGGCATGAGTTTTAAGCCACCGGGTCCGGGACGCGAACCACGGTCGACTACGTGGGAGTCCAGCAACATAGCCATTACTCTAACTGCTGGTTCCCTTCTTAACACTTCCTAAAACTCATTTTCTGATACCAGCAGATGGCCTAGAGCTTATGTCACTGGACTCCCATGCAGACAACCACAATTCAAGTTCTGGACCTGGTGACTTAAAACTCACACTGGGCACGTGTGCATACATGCATACCCAAAATCCCAAGAAGAGGATGGGGGAGAAGGGATTTCAGTGTGCCCATCTCCCTGAAGTCTGATTTCTTACTTTCTGTCTCTCTGGCGAGCACATGCACCCTATAACAAAAATCTCTTAGAAAAAAATTAGAAATAAATTTTAAAAAGAACTCATCTTCCTCTTATTATCCTATTTCCTTCTAAAAGTCCTGGCTTTAAATGTCCTTGAGACTTCTTAAATTTTTTAAATCTACTCTAAAGAAAAAGTTTAGTGTTGTCAGAAGGTGCATGTGCTTGCCAGAGAAAGAGAGAGAAAGCATCCCCAAAAGGTCACGACCACACCACAGTCCTTCTTCTTCTATTTGTACTTCCCATCATGGATCTTGGGCACACATTCAGACATGCCTGGTCTATTTTTCCAGATCTTGGGGCCAGGACCCAAACTGTAGTTGGCTATGTAGGATTTAGCTCCCTATGCACAAAGCTTAGCCACTGCGCGATGGGACTAGCCCAACATTTATTTTTTTTAGAAATTAGAACTGGCCTGAAACCCAGTGGTTAAGGAATCCAGATCATACAGGGCCTACTGTGGTTCAAATCCTGGCTACAGTGCCTTGTAAACATGCCAGGCATATGTACACACATACCCCAAATCTTGAGAGGTTTTTGCTAGAGGGCACATGCACTCGCCAGACAGACAGAGAGAGACAGAGAGATAGAATGCGAGAAATCACCCCCCCCCCCCAGGGGGGATGGCCACACCACAATCCCTTCTCCTCCATTCTTCTCTCAGGATCTTGGGCACACACGCACACGTGCCCAGCGTGAGTTTAAGCCACTGCGTCCAGGACTCAAACCGTGGTTGACTACATGGGAGCCCAGCGACATAGCCACTACACTAACTGCTGGTCCCAATACTCCAAATCTTGACAGGATGGACAAATGGAGAAGGGATTGTGGCTTGACCACAACCCATTGGAGGGTGCTTTCTACCTCTACCTGTCTCTCTGGTGAGTGCATATGCCCTCTGACAATTAAAAAGAAAATTCTTTGGAGAACGACAACACATTGTAAAAATAAATAATGTCTTTCTGGTCAAACCAATGAAAAGCATAATCTCAATATGCAGTCTCTTCCTTAGGCAACATATCATGGGGGAGATACATCCTCTATCAGGGCTTAACCAGTCCTTGGGTTACTATTTTCAGTAATCCTTCAGAAATTGAAAGTTTTGAATAACTTATGTCAGAATCACAAAGATGAACTGGGGAGAATTCTGGAATCTTTTTCATTATGATTTTTAATAACCCAGGATACCTTAGTTCCTCCAAAATAAAATTACCTTTCTCCACCTATTAGCTGTATTCATTCAAACATTTCTGACATCTTTACAAATTTCAGCTTAATTTGATCTAATTGTAGAATGGCAAAAGAGCCAGTAAACTTCCAGAATTATTAAAAATCAACTGTTAAAAACAAAAGAGATAGGATAATATCTAAATGCTAATGTGTTTAGAATCTGGTGCTGTTTATCAGTCTCCCATTCTCTAGTGATCGCTTTACACATGAACAATGCATGCTTTTTGAAAATACTAGCATTCATAAAAAGTTTGAAGTAAATGACATCTTTAATTACTTATTCATTATTTATTTTGGGCCAAATGCAGTTACATTTTTCCCTAGTACATTTTTAACTTCAGTGCTGTAGGGGTAAATATTTGGAATTTATTTCCTTTCCCTCCGTAACTTTTTTTTCTCCAGAATTTCTTCTAGTCCAAGGGGAGAGTTCAATGTAAGACAATATATAAATACAACATAAAAACTTTCTGTCTCCATTCCACATGAACTAAGGACAGAACTAAAAACAATCTGTTTGCTGGAAGCCAGAAAATAACAATATTTAAATTTAATTTAATAAAATACATAATGTTAGATATTGCAACCTTATAACTATAGAGATAGGCCCCCAAATATCTATAGAGATGGACCTAAACTTACCCAATTATTTCAATCATACAATTCTCTATAGATTTCCACATGTTTTTAATGCTATATGACAGACTATAGCCACCATCCTGAATGAGCAGTGATTGCTTATTTTTAATGCATTTAATCATATAATTTTTTTATTCTCCTAGTCTGCTGGAAACCTAGTCAGTTTTCTTTCAGAGATAGTCCTCACTACAGTATAAGAAGAACTGATAAGTCTTTTTAAAAAAGAGATGCTATTGCTCAGTTGCAAATTTAATTTGCTCAGTCGATAGTGATTTCCAGTAGTCTCAATAGCTAGGTCTTATTATGGGAGAAAGGCTCCCTTTACATATCTAAATTTCAAAGTGATTGGGGCTCATTGAATTTTATAAGTATTACTTTGGAAGGATAATATGCAAGAAGAAAACGTTGCCACTCGACAGGAAAAGGAAGTGGTTTAGGGATTGGAAAGAGATATGGAGGGGCATAAGACTAGCAGAATATGAGCTATTGAGAAAAAATTCTGAGGAGCTGTCCCATGTTCAAGCTGGAGATACATCTCCTCCCTACTTTCATTATACCAGAGTTCCCCAAACCCCAGGCCACAGACTAGAACCAGTCTGTTGTCTGTCAGGAACTGGGCCACACAGCAGGAAGTGAGCAAAGCTTCATCTGTATGTACAGCTGCTCCGCGTAGCTCGCATTACTGTCCGATCTCCACTTCCTGTCAGGTCAGTGGCAGCATGCTGTTCTCATAGGAGTGCGAACTCTATTGTAAACTGCACATGGCAGGCATCTAGGTTGCATGCTCCTTATGAAAATCTAGTGCCTGCTGATCTGAGGTGGAGCTGAGGCAGTGGTGCTAGTGCTGGGGAGTGGTTGTAAATACTACATTATATAATAATAATGGAAATAAAGTGCACAATAAATGTAAAGTGCTCAAATCATCCCAAAACCACCTCCTCACCTTTAGGTTCATGGAAAAATTATCTTCCATAAAACTGGTTCCTGGTGCCAAAAAGGTTAGGACTGCTGTATTAGAGCACAAAAATGGGATTGCAATAAAGACAGAAATGAGTTTGGATAGCCAGTTCTGGGAGATTTAACCCAAGTCTCTTTGGTCTGTGTGATGTTAAAAGAATCCAGAAGTTCTCAAATCTGCACAGTGGCTGTGGAAGATCTTCTATCATAATAAGGGACAAAGAGAAGAACTCCAAACTCTAGATTAAATAGACAGAGCTACTGACAGGACCCAGAAGTTCAACCCTGCCTTCTGGAGCACAGACAGTAAGGAGAGTCATCACGCCTTATCTGTGCCAAAAGATCATGCTAGAAATTGAGCCCAGACCTTGCTGCAAGTGGCAGCAATCATAGTCAGCCAGAGCCCAAGGAGAATATGAACGTGTTCCCCAGTCTCTTCCCCTTACAACCTTTCTCTACAAAGTGGAGAACAAAGAGACATAAAGGAGAAGTGGAAACAAAATCTAGAGAGACTGATGGTTTATCTAAATGTTGTTGAGTTAAACTGGAATCAGGGGACCAGCAGTTAGCGTAATGGCTATGTCACTGGACTCCCACATAGTCGACCGCGGTTCAAGTCACGGACCCGGTGGCTTAAAACTCACGCCGGGCACGTGTGCATGCGTGCCCAAGATCCCAAGAGGAGAATGGAGGAGAAGGGATTGCAGCGTGGCCATCCCCCCTGGGGGGTGATTTCTCGCTTTCTGTCTCTCTGTCTCTCTCTGTCTGTCTGGCGAGCACACGCGCCCTATAGCAAAAACCTCTCAAAAAACAAAAAAAAAAAAAAAAAAAAAAAAAAAAAAAACTGGAATCAGTTGCGTAAGGCCTGAAGATAATGACCTCAAATTGGCAAGTTCTCCTTTTTCTTCTACAATTAGCAGAAAAGTTACCTTATTTGAAATATGCAAAGTTACACTTTTGCATATTGTACTATATAAATGATACCCCTTCTCTAAAATTAGAGAGTATTTATTTGTATCAGTTTATATTTATGAATGTTTCTACTAGATGTAATAACAATTATATCTCCCTTTGTGGTCCCTAACATGTCAGTCTGCAGAGACCTTCTCTTCTCTCTCTCTCTCTCTCTCTCTCTCTCTCTCTCTCTCTCTCTCACACACGCACACACACACACACACACACATACCCATTAGTCATCAAATCTGCTCTTTTTTTGATATAACTATTTTTAATCTTTCTATTTTCCTCTATCACCACCATATCACCACCACCACACATGTAGTAATTACAAGAGAGTCTAAAGTGGTCGAGCTCCCTGCTTCTGAATTTTCCCAAATTCATTTTCTCTGAATATATAGCAAACACGATTCCAGGTATCTATTTCATTCTTTATACACTGCATCTAAAATAACCCTTCAACATGCAAATCTGCCTTATTACTGCTCTTCTTGAAATCCAATGGTTTTTGGATAGGCCATCCTACATTCTTGATTCATTCATTTTGGTCCCCCAGTGTGCGTCTGGAATCACATTCTAAAGTAATCTATCTGCAGGCCAGCCTTTGTCTGCAGCTCTGCTTTGTGGAAGACCTAGGCTAAGACGGTTGTTCCTGGAAGAATTCCTACAAAGGATATCCTCAGGTTGGAAGGGTCTCCAGGTGAGGCTCTTTGGTTATTCTGGAGGACTAGCAGGCCAGCTGGCTATCAGGACCCCATGCTGTCAGTAGCTGGGGTTATAATGACTGCCAGTTACAATATCTAACAACATACAATTGACATTCTGAATTTATATAAACCTAAGAACATAGATGTTTAAAAAAGTTTTCACTTTTCCATGAAGAAACAATTAAAGGAGTCGAAGAATGAAATATAAAAAGATATAAGCACTAATGTAATAATTGAAAATAAGAGTATGTGTTACTTAAGGACATTGTGTCTCCATAAACTTAGTTCTTACAAGGATCACTTTAGGCAGAAAATGCTAATTGACTTTTGTTAGTGCTACCAATGGATAACAATATTTGTACGTAGGATTTAGGCAAAAATAAGAAAAAAATACCAGGGGCCAGCAGGTGGAGGTGGCATTGTTCAGGTGGCTGGATCCCACATGGACGCCTAAGCAGTTAGAATCTCAGACCAGCGGCTCGGAAATCATACAAGGTGCATGTGGGTGTATGCCCAAATCCCAAGAGGAGAATGGAGAAGGGATTGTGACAAGGCCATTCCCCCAAAGGGGTGATTTCTCACTTTCTTCTCTCTCTCTCTCTCTCTCTCTCTCTCTCTCTCTCTCTCTTTCTTGTTCTTTGTCTCTCTCTCTAACAAGCACACATGCCCATAAAAAACTTATAAATAAATTAAGAAAAAGAAATAAGAAAGGAAGGTAGGAAAGAAAGGACAAATAAACAAACAGGTAAATATAGCAAATATATGTTGGAAAAATATAATTGCAAAATTTTCTACCCACTCAGACAACTTCTCCACACAGGTAGAAGAGAAAAAAAAGTTTTATTACAGAATAAGCATTATGTCAGAATGTGAGGTACATTACAGGAAATCTTCAGAGATCCCAGAGACAAATAGAAATTTGTTCCTTTTATATAGCCAAGTACATACAACCCATTATATAGATATTTTCAAGATAAATTATAACTAGTCTTCAAGTCGAATGACTTGACAGCACCATCTGTGACACACAGTTCATTTGAGATTCTCCTGGTAGTAGGGGTACCAATAGGTGTTGGCTAACCCAGCTTTATCCAAAGGAAAATAATCTCATATCTTAATGGTAGGAAGTACTTTAGCAGTTTAGAGCAATGGATCACCAATGTTGGGTCCCTATCCTCCACAGAAATTGGAAGAAATGTTCTTAAATATTAATTTCAAGGAGATATTTTCCAACTCCTAGAAAAAGACATTTTGGGGTCTTAAAGCTGGCAAAAGGCTTAGTTAGCTTTTAGAAAGATGTACATACACATCAGAGAAACAGAAAAAAGACTTATAATTACAAGTTTTATAAAGTAAATTTTTGCTCTAAGAAAACAAAAGGAATAGTATGTTACCTTATTTTTAGCAGAAAGAATTAAGCCTCATATTTAATATGTATTTCTTCTTATAGTACAATGTCTCCCACATAATAGATCGGTAATATTTATTATCTCTTCACACAGAATCTCAACTTTACTAACACAAAAAGTATGTTTTTTTTATTTTCTACCCAAACTTAAACTGGTATTTAAAAAATCTTCTAGGGGCCAGCCCAAGGCCTGATGTTAAGGCAGGTGGATTCTACATAAGACTCCCAAGACCAACAACTTGAGAACCATACCAGGCACATGTGCATCCAAACACAAAAATCCCGAAGGGAGGGAGAAATGGAGAAGGGATTGTAGCCGCCCATGCCCCATGGTGGGGGGGGGGGGGGGCGGTGCTTTCTTGCTTTTCTTTTTTCTCTCTCTCTGTCTCTCTTTAGGGAGTACATGTGCCCTCTGGAAATTAAAAAAAAAAAAACTAATGTTTCTTCTGTTGCATTAAGTAGTAGTTAAAACAAAAACAAAAACAAAAACAAAACAAAACAATAAACAAACAGGAAATGTATAGTCCTAAAAATAATTCAATTCATCCATTCAGGAAAATTTACTTTAAATTAATGCCTAACCTGAAACACTGTAGCAAAAATTTATAACTACAGCAATTTTAAAGAGCTAAACCTTGAACTACAGATGTTGTAGAATATGGGTGACTGCTTTAGGAAGTGAACTAAGTAAGAGAATAAGTCTACAATTTGCAGCTCTGATGAGACTATGAGGAAGACCATATGAACATTAGATAGCTCCAGAAATGATGTGCCTGGGGGTTCTGGGACTGCTCTTTTTCTATAAAAGGATGTGCCTCACAGGGGACTGCAAGGCAGTCATGGCTTACCTGGATCTCATGCAACATGGTCCCATGACCTGATGTTTTCATGGCCAGCTATGTTGCTCATCTTAAAGTTCCTAGGGGAGAAAAACGGAGGAAAAAACAAACAAAAAAAAAACTGCTAAGGTAAAAAAGTAAGTTCCAGGTTGAGACAGGGCTGAAGCTGGTAGAGTAAGATCATATTTTTATACAGATTCTCATTAACAGCTGGAGAGGGAGAGCAGGGCATGTTGAACTGTCAAGTCCTTAGCAAGTGGACCACAACTGCTGAGTATGAAGGAACTCAACAAGCTGCATCCTCTCAGTCTGACAGTTTGCTGGAGGCATGAAAATATCAAGTCAAACGAGGTTGCAGACTACAAATTCCTTAAACAATACGGATAAATTCAGGCACATTGTAGGAAATAATACTGTCTGACAATCTATAGTTTACAAACCCCTTGTAAATTATAATAACAAAGAAAAAAACCATAGCTTCCAAATGTACAAAAAATTACTAACAGAATCATAAGTGGTTGTTGTCAAATTGGCAATCAGAGTGAAGGAGAGCGACACAGTTCACTTAATAATAATAGGTTACAGAGAAAAAAATAGAGACCCGAAATACTTAAACTTCATAGTTGTGAAGTATAATTTAACACTCGAAATCCTTCATCTAGCAAGTAGAAAATATACATTCTTCCTAAACACATGGGAAATACATGTAAAAATTGCCCACAAGGTCTCAAAGCAACACTCAACCACGATTATGGGAAAATATTCCAAGACCATGTTCTTTGATCATTGTGCAACAAAATGAGAAATAAGCAACATGAAGATGGAATCCCCAAAAGTTGATATTAAAAAAAAAAAAAAAAAACACATCCATGTAATCATAGATCAAAGAAGAAATCAAAATGGAAAGAAAATGGGCCTCTGCTAAGACTGGTTATGAAAAAAGGAAAAAAGAAACAAGAAACAAGATAAAAAATACAAAATGAAAAAGGGAAACTGTTTAGAGATAAAACAGATTTAAAAAATAGTGAAGATATTACAGCCAACTATACTCTAATCAACTTACTGTCCAAGATTTAATGGATACCTAACTTAAAATTTAAAAAAAAAAAAAAAAAAAAAAAAAACACCAGTGCTAAGAGAAATTCAAAACTTAAAGGACTAATAAATTGTAAAGATATTGAAATAATAACTTAAACCCTTCCTTTCCCAAAAGAGTTTGCAGGTGACTATTCTCAAATATTCCATTTCAATATCAGGTTTTCTAATTAAACCTACACAAATATTGCTCTTTCCCTTAGCCTCAAAAGACAAGTGGAATGGGGACAAGGAGCAGACTTCATAAGGATTTAGTCCCAAATATATTGCAAAGGTAATTACTTCTAACTTAAAGCATTAGTTACAATGTCCTACCTGGAATTGAGCTTTATCCACGACCTACAGTATCCTCACTGTGGGCAGACCAGGGCAAGTCTCCTTAGACTCAGAGAGTTTATTGCTTCAAGTAAAATCTCTAACAATCTACGTAAACATTAAATTTTACTCTGCAAACATAAAAAAAAAAAACCACACACAATATAATAAAACTGAATTGCAATTAGCAGGAACACATAATTTGAGAACTAACATAATACTAGTTCTGTTGAGTAAATAAATGTTATAGATGGGCTGAGGATCTCAGCACTCACTGAAGACATTGTTCCTTGAGGGGAAAAAAATACCTTATTCTCTGAACAGCTGATTTATGAATGAACTTTGAGGGAGGAAAAAGAAAACACTTAGTCCCTTTTTGATTATTGAAGCCCCCAGTTTCCTTTGTTTATACAATGATTCTATTTTTTTTTTTTTTTTTTTTTTTTTTGAGAGAGAGGTTTTCGCTATAGGGCGCATGTACTCACCAGACAGACAGAGAGAGACATAGAGACAGAAAGCGAGAAATCACCCCCTAGGGGGGATGGTCACACCGCAATCCCTTCTCCTCCATTCTCCTCTCAGGATCTTAGGCACGCACGCACACACACCCAGCGTGAGTTTTAAGCCACCGGGTCCGGGACATGAACCACGGTCGACTACGTGGGAGTCCAGTGACATAGCAATTACGCTAACTGCTGGTTCCCCAATGATTCTATTTTAATAACTTGTGAAAATTAGAGATCTGAAAGATTTAAATTTCATAGTTGTAAAGCATGATCTAATACACAAAATCCTTCATCTAACAATTAGAGAATACACATTTTTTCTAAACACATGTGAAATACATGTAAAAATTGCCCACGATAAGGCCTGAAAGCAAGCCTCAACTACTATCATGGGAAAATATTCCAAGATCATATTCTTTGATTGCCAGGCAACAAAGTGAGAAACAAAAAATACAAAGATAGCAGGAATCTTCAAAATATTTGACTTTTTTAAAAAAAATAAATTTTAAAAAGAACTTAATTATTTTATTAAGATATAGATCCAATGGGGACCAGCAGATGCCATAATGGTTATGACGTCCTGCCAGGTGCATGTGCGTGCATGCCCAAAATCACAAGAGGATAATAGAGGAGAAGGGATTGTGGCATGGCAATCCCCCCTGAGGATGATTTCTCTCTGTCTCTCTGTCTCGGTCTATTTCTCTGGGGAGCACACATGTCCTATAGCAAAAGAACTCTCTTAAAAAAAAAAAAAAAAAAGATATGGATCTGACTAAACCAATTGACAACAAAGGACAACTGAAAAGTATGCCTATCCTAAGTAATTCCTTTAAGCAGTGTTTCTCACAGGGTAGTTTTCAGATAGACGCACCAGCCTCACCTGGGAATTTGTAAGAAATGCAAATTCTAGGGCTCCACACAAGACAGAAATCAGAAACTCTGGGGACAGGGCCCATCTGGCTTTTAACAAGCCTTCTAGGTGATTCTGATACACACTTGGAAACTACTGGCCTAAAGAATGTCTACTACACAGATTGTCAAACAATATTATTTTCTACAATGTGCCTGAATTCACCTGTCATTTTCAGGAAGTTGTAGTCTGCAATCACATTTGATTTGACATTCTTATGCCTCCAGTAAATTGTCATGAGAGGATACAGTTAATTAAACTTCCTTCATACTCAGCAGTTGTGGACCAGTTGCTAAAGACTTGACAATTCAGCAAGACCCTGCTCTCCCTGTCCCGGCATTAAAATACTGATGCCCAGGCCTCCCTGCCAGCAATTGTGGTTTAATAAATCTGGAATAAGATCTTGCTGTTAGTGTTTTTTCATGCTCTCTGCTACAACACACACACACAAACACACACATACACATACACACACACACACACACACACGCACACACTAACTTCTAATATATGGAGGACAGGATTGATTGGAATACTACTGTTCTTTAAAAGCACATGAACCTTCAGTTGGTGGTCCCTGAGGAAGGTTTCAACATTTCTGGTGCCAATGCCTATGCTGTCCTTCTGCACCCTGCACCCTCCTCTTTACCTCCAAGGCTTCTTAGATAGGGACTAAAATGGAAGTTCGGACACAATTAGAAACGGGAAGCTCCATACCACCATGTCTTACTTCTCTGACTTTTAGTTACGAGTCTACATTCAGGGGAAAGTGTCAAACATGAGTCATTACTGAGGGCCAGATTGAGGACTGGCAAAGGGACTGTGGAAGCCTGGGAATCACATGGAGAAAAATGTCTCACCAGAAGAGTTGAAATGGAAGATTGCTCATTGCTCCAGCATGACAAGCTTCCCTGCTGCTGAGGGCAGCCTACACTCAGGATCGCCTCCATGAATCCTTCTGCGTTTCAAAGGAGAGTGCCCCATCCTG
This sequence comes from Tupaia tana, assembly GCA_026018925.1. Lineage (NCBI taxonomy): Eukaryota > Metazoa > Chordata > Mammalia > Scandentia > Tupaiidae > Tupaia > Tupaia tana. The sequence continues at coordinate 51,971,010 of JAKSZU010000006.1, read as the reverse complement.
CCAAATGCCACCCCCTCCATCACTTTCAAATGCTATGAAATCTCCACAGGAAAGGCCTTCCAACATAGAAATGTGTCCTTTGCCTCTTCCCCTCTCTCCAGTGTGCACATTTGCCCACCGAGGTGGCAGAATCTGTACTGTGGGATTACACAGCGCCAACTCAATATTCACAGTAAGGGGCGTGTTCAGAAATCATCTGGAAACACATTTTGCTAATGCTTTTGTTCTGTTTAATTATAGAATCTGGATACAATTTTTTTCTCAGAGAAGTAACAAAATCCATGCTCCACTTCCTATCACTACTGGCTTCCCATCACTCTCTATTGACCACCACTGCCACTAACCTGTGGTAGTTAATATCATCTTCTCAGTAGGTGGTCTGTGAGGAAGATTTCCGTATTTTTGGTGCCAAGTACCCATGCTGTCCTGCACCCTTCTGCCCATCCTCTTTACTTTCAAGGCTTACTAGATAGGGACTGAAATGGCCAAATGGACATACTAGGAGCACAAAGCTCCTCGTGAGACCTTTATCTCGAAGAAAATGGTATGAAAGTTTAATGTAGAAGTATATGTAAATTCTGCCCATGCTGCAGGAGAAAAGGAGTAACAGACTGGGATACAAAACTTTTTGTTAAAATTCTCTATTATGGGCCAAACAGTGTCCCCCTAAAAATTCTTATGTTGAAGTCTTCACCCACAATATCTCAGACTGTCTTTGGGAATAGTACTTAGAAGTAATTAAGGGTAAACAACGTCACTGAATATGCCCTAATTCAGTGATTGGTGTTCTTATAAGAAGGGGAGACTAGGGGCCAGCAGTTAGCATAATGGCTATGTCACTGGACTCCTACATAGTCGACCACGGTTCACGTCCCAGACCCGGTGGCTTAAAACTCATGCCAGGCGCGTGTGCATGCATGCCCAAGATCCCGAGAGGAGAATGGAAGAGAAGGGATTGCGGCGTGGCCATCCCCCCTGGGGGGGTGATTTCTCGCTTTCTGTCTGTCTCTCTCTGTCTGTCTGGCGAGCGCACGTGCCTTATAGCAAAAACCTCTAAAAGAAAAAAAAAAAAAAAAAAAGAAGGGGAGACTAGAACCCAGTTGAGGTGGCACAAGTGGTAAGGAGCTGATGCAGAAAGCTAGGGACACATGAGAGGTCTGGGTTCAGATCTCAGACCAACCTAAACAGGATGGGTACAGTAACGTGAACCTATAATTCTAACTCACTATCAATAACAGGCTGGGGCTGAGGATCACAAAATGGCAAGACACTGTGAAGAATCTCTCTCCCTCTCTCTCTCCCCTCTCCTGCTCTCTCATTTTCATAAAAGGAGTTGGGAAGAAGCCACAGAGGTACAGCAGTAGCATGCCACTCTACAGTGCTAGTAGCCATATGGAGTTCAGGTCTACACATGCCTGGCACAAGTACCCATGATCCTGACTGGCTAGGAAGGCTGGTGGGAGTAATCACATCATGATTAATAGATATTCCTTAAAGTACCTGTTAGGGGTATTTATCTCTGTCTCTTTATATCTCTTTCTCTCTCTCAAGAATAAATAGATAAATCATTTTAAGAAGCAAGGGAGAAGGCCAGCAGGTGGCATGGTGGTTAAGGGTGCTGGACTCCCACATGGCCAACTGCAGTTCAAGTCCTGGACCTGGCAGCTTGCTTTCTCACTTCCTCTCTCTTTCTCTCTCCCTCTCTGTCCCTCTCTGGTCAAATTAAAATAAATAAGTAAATAAAGTTAAATAAAATAATTCTTTTAATAAAAGAAGCAAGAGAGAAACAGAGAGATCATGCCAAAACATAGGAAGGAAAAGACAGCCATCTATAAGACAAAGAGAGAGTTCTCAGAAAAACCAGCCTCTTAATCTTGGACTTTTGACCTCCAGAACTGTGAGAAAATAAATTTCTGCTGTATAAGTCACCTGTCTGTGGTACTGTACTCTGTTATAGTGTCCTGGCAAACTACTGCACCTGCCTTCCAATGACCTTCATTTTCTCACATCCTAAAGCCAGCTTTCCTTTCCTAAACATCCAGCCCTTTCTCACAATGGGGCTTATATGGATGTGGCTGGCATGTAAAGTGGATTTATTTTTGGCAATGTAGTTTTCTCTCTTATCCAGAAGATGAAAACTTATTTCTGTCTAGGATGAAAAAGAAGAGAAAAAGAAAAAAATAAGTAAACTTGAATTAAAGAAATAGGAGAAAGATTTTTAAAAATAAGATAGAATAAAATGAGAAAGAGTTGCAAGAGAAAAAATACAATCAAAGATAGAACATATGATGTACTAAGAGGAATAAGGATCAAATATCAATAATTCAACATTACAAGAGATCCAAGCAAGGATGTGAGTTGAAGAAATGCGTTTTAAAATACCGATTATTAGGCCGACTGTGCCAAATGCATTCATTGGAACCAGTCAGTATCCAGTTTTTGAGCATCGCCAAGGGAGAAGACACTGTCAAGGTGCTATATTAGAAAGCAATCTTGGGGCCAGCTGCTGCTGTGTTGGTTAAGGTGCTGGACACCTACATTACCAACTATGGTTCAAGTCCTGGTCCTGGGGCCTTGAAAATCATACTGGGCACATATACATGTGTGGCCAAAATCCCAAGAGGAAAATGGAGGAGAAAGGACTGCTGCATGGCTATCTTCTCTGGAGGCTGATTTCTTACTTTCCCTTTCTCTGGCTCTCTCTGTCTCTCTCCAGCAAGCTCACATGCCCTATGGCAAAAACAAACAAACAAACAAAAAACCTAAAAACTAAAAAAGGAAAAAGAAAAAAGAAATCTTTCCATAAAGAAAGAGGATGTTCTGAAAGATGACCAGGAAAAAGAGAGGTTTTTTTTATTTTGTTTTGCTTTCAGAATTATTTATTTAATTATATTTATTATTATTATTATTATTATTATTTTAATTTGCTGTAGGACACATGAGCTCACCAGAAAGAGACAGAGAGAAATAAAGGCAAAGTGAGAAAGCAAGCTTTCTTAAACCTCAGTCAACCATTGTGGGAGTATTGCCCCTAACCACCACGCTTCTTGCTGACCCTAAAACAGAGCTCTTTAAAAAGAAAAAATGGGGCCAGCCAGCGGTCTAGTGATTAAGCAGGTGGATCACACATGGCCAGTTGTGCAGTTCAAGTCCGGACTCAATGGCTTGAAAAACATGCTGGGCGCATGTGCCTGCATGCCTGAAGTCCTGAACGAGGAAGAAATGGAGAAGGAACTGCTCCTTGATCACCCTCTATCGGGGGTGATTTCTTGTTTTCCCTTTCTTTTCTTGTCTCTCTCTGTCAAGTATGTGTGTCCTCTGAAAAATTAATTAATTAATTAATTAATTGACTTTTAAAAGAATAAAAGTCTCTGCTTCCCAGAAGTCTTCCAGACACTTGCCTCACAACTGCACTGATCACAGCCCCAAGCTGTGTGAGCAATGACTCTCTCTCTCTCACAACCACTTCTGACAGATATGTCACCTCATCGTAGCTTCGAGTTTTCTCACTATCAAACCCGGAAATAAAGGCAGGATAGATAGTGATAAGTAGGTAAGGTATCTATCAGTAGTAGAGGCTTATCAAATTAAAATTTTCACTTTTTCACCTCAATAGTTTGAATCCTATACAATAAAATATCACTCATATTTCTTGTACTGGGATCTTTCCAGCTTTTGAATTCATGAGAAGTAAAAATCTCTTTTTTCAGGACTTAGAAGCTGCCTATATAACATTTTAGTACATTTATTATACTAACAGAGTACTACTATCAGTGTTGCTGCAATAATCAGATCTTAATTTTCTGAGAACACTATCTCCACAGTTGTCTTTTAACCAGTCAGATTTAATCTCTGAGTATTCCAAACTTGAGAAAAATTATATGTCACTGTTCTTCACATTTGATAGAAAGAAAATTAATGCTACAATGGAGATAAACATGGCATTCCTCCCCCTTTTTACTGAATTTATTCATAATTGCTTTCAATTGGATCAATTGCCCATTCATCAGCAATTATCTTCAGAACTTTCTCTAATATGATTCAAACACTCTTACTCAGGCTCAGCCACAAGCAATAGGGCACTGTTCTGCAATGTTGCAGGCCATGTGGAAGACCAGAGTTCAGATCCCAGGTCAACCTGAGCATGCCAGGCATACATACACACATGCTCAAGATCCTGGCTGTCTGAAAGGCTGAGGGGAATTGCAGCATGATGAGGCCTTGTCAAGCATGCCTGTCTGTCTGTCTCTCTTTCTCATAAAAGAAATAAAATAGATCAATTTTAAGAAGAAGGAGAAGAAGAAAAGAGGAAGAAGAAGAAAAGAAGAAGGGAAAACAAAAACTTTTATCCAAATGATTTATCTGGGTCCCTAGCCTGATACTAGTCCTTGTCTTTGTCATTGAATGACATGAGTCAGATAAAACGTTATCCATGGAGCTTAAATCCTTGGATAAGCTATCAGGCAGAAGAGAAATTATCAGACTAATAACGTAAATATTACCATGAAATACAGAGAAGTCTTCATTTCACTCAATAGAGGTGTTAAATCTCACAGAAATCTTAGACTGATGCGATTTTTCTTTAGTGCTTTCCAACAGACAGATGGATAGGACTAAGTATATATTGACTGAGCATATATACTTGAGTTTGCTGTGGATCTGAAAGGAAAATTAAAATCTATGTTGAACCAGTAATATTTAAGAAATAATGTAAAATGTTTTTTTCTGGCCATCGGACTCTGCACTATATAAATCTTAGGTAAGATCAAAACAAACCAAGTTTTATAGTTATCAATATAAATATCTAAAAACTGTGTTTTATATCTTTAACCAGTAGAGATTGGCAGGCCAATTTATACAACTGTTCAAGAAGAACAGACTGTCATTACCAAAGAAAAAAGCTAATCATGAAGATAACACCTATATAAGACTCAATTAGGTCTTTCATTAAGTCAACTGACTCTCTTAGATATGGTAACCTGTGATTCACCCTTGAAGAACTACCAAGACATTTTTCACAACAGTCATACCATTCCATATCACCATCAGTAATGTAAGATATGATTTTTCTACATTTTACCAGCATTTGATATAGTCACTGTTTTTTATTTTAGCTGTTCTATTGAACATGTAGTGATATTTCATTGTGATCTTCATTTGCATTTTCCCAATAGTTAATGATATTAAACATCTTTCATGGGCTTATTTGCCATCTGCATAACCTTGTCAGTGAAATACTTGAAATGACTTTTGCGTATGTTCTGATTGAATTGTCTGTTTTCTTGCCATTGAGTTTTGATTGCTCCATTTATATTCTGAATATGAGTTATTTTTCTGATAAAAGGTTTTCAAATATTTTCTCTAAGTCAGAAATTTATGTTTTCATCTTCTTAATAAATTATTTTACAGAGAAAATATTTTTAATTTTGATGAAGTTCAATTTTCTTCTATTGATCATGTATTTATTTATGTTTTAATTGACAAGTAAAAATGGTATGTATTTATAGGATTCAAGATCATATTTGGATCTATGTACACATTGGGAATAGCTAAATCCTGCTATTTTATGTATGCATTACCTCATATACCACTTTGTCATGAAAACACTTAAAATCTACTCTCTTAACAATTTCCAAGTATACAATATATTGTCATTAACTATAGTCACCATGATGCACAGAAGATCTTTGGAACTTATTCTTCCTGTGTAACTAAGATATTGTGTCCTTAGACCAAGATTTCTGCAATCCTTCTTGACTCTTCCAGGTCTCAATAGCCACCATTTTAGTCTCTATTTCTATAAGTTTAACTTTTTTAGATTCCATGTAAGTGATATCATAAGTATTCATCTCTTTTGTGCCCAGCTTATTTCACTAAAAATAATGTTCTTCAGGTTTATTCTTCATGTTATCCCAATTCTTCATGTTATCCCTCTCTTTTTTAGGCTGAATAGTATTCCACTGATAGATACTTAGTCTAGCTATTGATAGATACTTAGGTTGGTTACATGTCTTGGTATTGTGAATAATGCTGCAATTAACATGGCAGTGAAAATATCTCTTCAAAATAATTATTTTATTTGGTTTCATTTCTTTTCTTTGGGGGGGGACTCTGAGTTTCCTTTATTTAATTCATACACAGCATTATAGGGAAATTAAGAGCGTGGTACCTGCAGTACACTAGTCTGAAGGTCAGATCTATATCCCAAAACATATTACTTTTTTTTTTTACATTTTCCCTCTAACATTTACTTTACATATCAAAAAATTTGCTCATACTCCATAGTTCTTTTTTTTTTTTTTTTTTTTTGGAGAGGTTTTTCGCTATAGGGCACGTGCGCTCGCCAGACAGACAGAGAGAGACATAGAGACAGAAAGCGAGAAATCACCCCCCAGGGGGGATGGTCACGCCGCAATCCCTTCTCCTCCATTCTCCTCTCGGGATCTTGGACACGCACGCACACGCGCCCGGCGTGAGTTGTAAGCCACCGGGTCCGAGACGCGAACCGCGGTCGACCACGTGGGAGTCCAGCGACATAGCCATTACGCTAACTGCTGGTTCCCAATACTCCATAGTTCTTGACAGCTAATAGATCAATGACTCAAAATTTCAAAAAAAATGAATTTTAAAGATAACTTTCAAAATATTTATTATAATTTTGTTTATGATTCTATAATAACAGAGACAGTATGGTTTTAAATATTTTTGAGAAAATATTTACATGTCAACTACTAAAACTGTTGAAAAGCAAACATCCAGCACACAATTCACACATGAATCTTCCCACCTTAGCTCTGCCTACCAAGTATTCTATGGTTTACCCTCTGCTAGCAAAGATTGGTCTCTTTTTCTTCCTTCAAAGTCTTCCTCAAGGTAATCCTCTGATTGTGGCTGCTCTGTTGCAATCTCTACTGATTACAATGCTGGGCTGAGAAAGTCCAGTTTATTTTACGATATGAATTATTTCATATGACTTCTCTAATCCTCTCTGCCAGGCAGAACTGTTTATAGTGCCAGGCAATTTTTCCAAGATCTTCTGTTGGGTTTTTTGAGATCTACTTTGTTCCATAGCTTTCTAGTCACATCTTCAGATATGAGATTCTAGTCAAAGCTCTGGCAATAACGAGTATTTCCAATTTCTGATGAAAGGCAACAGGTATTATTGAACTTATGCAAATAACCATTATACCACAAAATAAGGATACTCACAAATATTTTCCAATCCCAAAGGGGTTAGGAAGAGAGAAAAGTTTGTTTCAATTGAAAAAAAAAAAAAACATTTTAACAAATTGCCTAACTTAGCCACTCAAAAGAAATAAAAAATCATTAAATCTGGAAAGCAAAGCGTAGAAGAAAATCAGTAATGTTTCAGCCAAAAGTCATAAAATTCTATTTCACCAATTCGGTCTCATATAATTAATCTCTTCTGTTGAATTTTCATTGTTACTGTGGTCCGATCTTTCTGTTTAAATCCTGGAAGTTAACATTCAATGCTATGATTGCTATTTCTAGACTTGTTCCTACCATTAAGTTGATTATTTTCATGGAAGCTTTTGTTCTCATATTTCTGTCTGTTTGTCTTTAGTTTTCCTGGTATAGCACTCCTTTCAGAACTTCTTGAAGAGCTGGTCTGGTGTTGGTCTAGATATTTGAGTGCCTCTCTAGGTTTAGAAAGGTTCTTCTAGGATTTTATGGAATAGATTATCAATGCCCTTACTAGTTTCTTCTTCTTCTGGGATACCAATTATCCAGATGTTTGGGTGTTTAATAATATATAGTATTTCTAATATTTTATGCTCTTTTTTTGGATTATTTTCTTAGTCTTTTTTGGTAATTTTTTTCTAGATCAGAGGTTTTGTCCTCAACATCTGAGATTTAATCTTCTGCATGATCTAATCTGTTTTTAATACTTTCGAGGGAGGTTTTGATTTCCTGTATTACAACCTTCATCTCTAAGAGTTCCATTTGATTCCTTTTTATGGTGATTATTTCTTCTTTCAAATCACTGAAGCACTTCCTCATCTCCTGGAACTCGTTGTCTCTTCTCTCTTTCACCTTCTAGAGTTCTTTGTCTCTCATCTCTTGCATTTATTTAGTTTTGTCACTATGAATATTCTGAATTCTTTATTGGACATTTCCACAAGTTCCATTGTACTGTCTGTGTATGATGAAGAGTTGTTCTTTTCCCTTGAGAGAGAGATATTTTCTTGGTTTATCATATTTCTTGTGCCTCTGCAGTGGTTTCTGGTCATCTGATGGATTATACCTTTCGTCCTAATTTCGTGGAGTTAATTCTGAGTGTTCAGAGGTGTGCAGGAGGAGGTGATCTGTAATCTCTCTGCAGTTTCATTTCCCTGATGCTTACCAAGCAGCCTGTGCTTTGACTTTGGAATTGGATATTACAAATGCCTCACAGTTTCTAGGGAATAGGTGCACCTGGGCTGAGCTGCGGGGTTTCAACTGAGAGTTCAGAGGTGTGTGGAGGAGATGAGCTGTGCTCTCTCTGCAGCTCTGTACTTCTCCCTGCTGCTCACTCTGCAGTCTCTGTTCTCTGAATTTCAGTCATTTGGTGGTGCATTCACTTTTGGCTAATTGGTTGGAGAAGGTTTCTGCAACTGTAAGACCATGTGCTTCCCTTTACTGTAAGGTACTTCTGTGACGATTTTTCTTCTCTACTGTGTTTTGCAAACTATCAGAGTTTGGGGGTCTGGAAGATGGAGTTTAGAGCAGAGATTCTTCCCAAAATAATTTTTTTAAATATCCTTTATCCTGTACTAGGATTTCTTTATCATATGGTACTTCTAGTTTTCATTTTTTGAGGCATCTCCATACTGTACTCCATAATGGCTATACTAATTTATGTTTCTACCAACAGTAAGGGTTCTCTTTTATCCATATCCTTGCAAAAAAGTGTTATCTTTCATTTTTCTGATAATAGCCATTCTAACAGCTGTGAAGAGATAGCTCATCGTGGCTTTAATTTGCATTTCCCTTATGATCAGTAATTTGGCAATTTTTTTACATGCCTGTTGTCCATTTCTATGTCGTCTTTTGAAAAATGTCTGGCGTTACAGTCCTACCCCAGTGATAAGGAGGCATCCTTCCACCTCTCGCTGGGTTTGTGTCAGATGAGTCCTGGTGAGAAGTCAAGGCTTTCCCCACTACCTAACAGTAACAAACCCATTCCTTGAGGAGTCATTGGTGGCCATGTGGGAACAGCAATGAGATACTTCTTCTCCGAGCAAGTATGGTCTGACACTACTCCAGTAAATATAGGAGGCAGTTGGAGGGCCTCATGACAAGTCTACAAAAGGTGAAAAGTTGGATTCTAATTAGCCTTTTGCTGGTGCAGAAGGTGGTTAACCTGTTTTTCCTGTGGTTTGATGAGAGCACTTACTATCTGGACCTTTTTGTTTTGCTAGGTTGCCTCTTTTCTGTTAACTTGGATATAGACAGCCAGCTTTGACTGAGAGTTTCTGTATTTGGGGATATTTTTTTTCCTAATGCATTGGCATTTCTGTGTTATTGGCTTCTCCAGCACTCAGTCTGATATATGAAGAAAAGGAAAAACCTAGGAACTCACTGCAGTATTATTTCTCAGCTTCTGATATCCCCAGCCAATCTGTTCCCTCTCTTTCAGACTTCTAATGTTTAGATTTCTTAAAATACAATGTCCAGAGGGTTTTTCTGCTGTACTTAGCTTGAGGTATTGGTAAAAGTAAATCTACTCTATCATTCTGGCAGCAAAAGTCTCAAGGTTCTATCCTCAATACTAAGCAAAACTAATAAAAAGGGGGAAAAATCTGGAAGTAAACAGAAATAAAGTGTGTAAAATTCTTATAAATTGTATTTTTAAATTTTACTAGGGAAAATTTAAATTTTTTAAAGATTTAATTAAATGTTCCTATAGAAAATGTATTAATATTATAAAACTTAAAAGTTCCTGTATAAAATGTATTAATATTATAAAACTTAAAAATACTATAAAACTTTAAGTATATAATCAATGTGATCACAAAGAACATTCCAAATGGAAGTTTTAAAGCAAACCATTACATTTCCAGTCCCACATGGAATAGTCAACAAGGAATGTATTGCTAGAGTTTGGGTCTCTAGTCTCTACACCTACAATGCCTGAGTCTGTAAACCAGACAGCTCTGCAAGAGGAATTTATCAAGACATATGGCTCATAAATGTTAAGTTGGAAAATAAAAGTCTCCCCTAGTCTCTCCAGCCAGTAACCTATTTTCAAATTAATATATATCATGGAGCTAGAGACATGATCAAACATTTTGGTATGACCTATGAATAGAAACATTAAAATGTCACCTGATATAGCCTTTTAACTAGACAAAAAGCACTTCTAAAAGTCTTAAGGACTGATACTCCAAGATGCTTCTTGATATGCCTAAAGTAAACAAGAGGAAAGAGGCAGTGTTGAAAATAAGTGTAGTTATTAAATAAAATCAAATATACATAGGTTAGCAACTAGTTTTTGAGAATAGATACTGATAAAAGTGACTGTTAGCTAGACTAAAAAGGACTGAGGGATTTGAAGATATAAAAAGACAAGCAGGCTATCAACTTTCTAAAGGCAAGAAGCAAGCTGACAGAAAAGCTTCTGTCAAAAGGACATACTCCTCAGTGCTTATTTTAGATATGACTGAAGAGGAAGATGGAAAAGAAAGGATTTTCCATATAGCAGAGTTGAGCTCTACAGGGAACAATGGACATAAGTGCCATTCCTAGGGAACTGAAATGGGGCCAAATCAAATCACAGTCTGTACCTCAAAGTAGAAGGACTATTGGCTCTTTCTCAGTGGTTTTGGGAATTGTAATGGACAAGGAGAAACTGCATACCTACCATTCTTTATTTAAATGGGGCTATTTGTTACATTATCCTATTTCTGTTTTACCATTCTATATTGACTACTGGGGAAGGGAAGATTAGATTTTCCAGTTCCTATGTTGTCAAATTAGAAGGACAGGTCCAGCAGACAGCATGGAGGTTAAGGCACTGGCTATGTGGGATCTACATAAGTAGATTACAGTGATGTGTGTGTTGAGAGTCCTTGAACCAGAGGCTTGAAAATCACACTGGGCACTGTGTGTGTGTGTGTGTGTGTGTGTGTGTGTGTGTGTGTGTGTCCAAAGTCTAAAGAGGAGAATGCAAGAGAAAGCACTGTGATGTGGCCATCCTCCTGGGAGGTGGGGGAGGGGTGTGATTTCTCAGATTCTGTGTGTGTGTGTGTGTGTGTGTGTGTGTTTCTGGAAAACATGCCCTATAGAAAACAAACAAACAAACAAAAATTAAGAGGACATTTGGACAGGAGATCTTGGACTTCAATACTAATGCTGTGACTATATAAAAATTCTGGAGATCCTACTTAGTATAGGGATGAGAATGCTTTGCATATAAAGGAATGAGACTAAGAAAGCAGATCATTTTGTGTTACATTATCAGCTTTGATTCTCTGTACTTCTTTTGCCCATACCCTTAACGAAATAATTTTATATCCTTTCCTCAACCTTGGACTTTGGTTTTCCCATCTGATTTGCTTTGACTAATGGGTTTTTAATAGATTTGACCCAAGCTAGAGCTTAAAATGTGCTTGTAGAGTGAGAAGTGCAGCCTTGGGACCAACAGTTAGCATAATGGCTATGTCACTGGACTCCCATGTAGTTGACCACGGTTCGAATCCTGGACCCGGTGGCTTAAACTCACGCTGGGCGCATGTGCGTGCATGCCCAGAATACTGAGAGGAGAATGGAGGAGAAGGGATTGTGGTGTGGCCATCCCCCCTGGGGGGGGGGGTGATTTCTTGCTTTCTATCTCTCTGTCTCTCTCTGTCTTTCTGGTGAGCGCACGTGCCCTATAGCAAAAAACTCTCAAAAAAAAAAAAAAAAGTGCAGCCTCTTCTGCCTTTGCCATTGTTATGAAAAGAACATACCCTTACCCATTGGTCCAAAGAGCATGAGCCACTTGAAACATGTCCATCTCTAGTATGAACCAACAAGACTCATGTATTTATATATATTTTGCTTTTAAGAACCCAATTATTAATGAATTATATAGTAGCGTGGGAAAGGGATAGCATTGCCTGAGACTGGGTAGAGATCTTAAAGAAAACGAGTACCTTAACACATAAAACCAGTTGAAATTACAGTTTACAGTGGTAAATGCAAATTATTTGCTCTCAGAACTAAGAACTAGGAAAAAGCAGACAGGGGAATTTGGTGGACATAATTTTTTCAAGGCTATCCAGTTTCTCCTGAGTGATCCATTAAGTTCTGCCTATCTACACAGGGTTTCTTAATTCCCAACCACATGACTCTGAGCACTTACATAATTACCTTAGATAGTTGGAAAACCTGCTTTTAAAAAAACACATAAAGGCTTAGCTGTGGCGGCTTGCACTGCTAAGATGCTACTGCTCATGAGCTGAGGCCACATAAGAGGCCTAGATTCGGTTCCTGGGTCAACCTAAACAGACTGAGGATGGCGGCATACACCTGTGATCCTATCTAGCTATGAGACTAGTGCAGGAGAATCCCCATATGATGAGACCCTGTCAAAAATCAATCTTTCTCTTTTTTCTGTCTTATAAACACATAAATAAACTTTTAAAAAAGAATCTTGCATTTAATTTCCAGACATGTTTTCTAACAATGCCACCAGTACCATCTTGGAAATGTCCACAGGTTTGTAATAACAGCTGAGCTTTGCATATGTATAATCACATTGCAACTCGAAGATATTCCTAGTCTGCAAGGGTTGAGTATGGCAGGCCTTACCTGGATCTACCATAGGAGAATTACCTTATATTTTTAGTCCAATAGCAAACAATCTCCCAAATTAATAAATACATGAACACTCTTACCCATTCTTTATATTGATGTCCTCTTCCCCTAGCAATAAAAATTAGCTCTCCTGTGTGTCTTGCACAATTGTTATATCAAAATTGAGCATCTCTGTGAACTAAAACAAATATTCATACGAGGAAATGAGGTATAGTTTATCTTGATACCCAGTAGGTATAGACACCAAGGGAGCTATTCCAGAGATTTATTCCTGTGTTTATCTTTTGCCAGACACATTCATTGGTTGTATGTATGAGTTTCTGAAATGCAATTTGGATTCTCTGCTTGAGAATAATGTGAAAAGAATTAAAGAATAACTCAATAACTCTTTTTTCTTTGGTCCTTGGAGTTTAAAACTGTCTTTAATGGAATTTTAAAAATAACCCCCCAAGAGGAAGTCAGAGATAAAGTCCTACTCTCATGAGTTTGGCAAGTTTCATACGTTGCATTTGGCAATTTTTTTTTTTTTTTTATCTAGTTAACTGTATGTATCAGGATAGTGCCTTTAGCAGCTGCAACAGTCAAACCCTGAAATCTCTGTGACTTAGCCCAATAAGCATTTATTTCTTATTTACATTGTGGCCTGATAAATCTCATGCAGCCCTTCTTGGTGGGTTTTCCCCCCAGAAGTGATAGGAGTCTAGGCTACTTCCACTGTGCAACCAGTCATGTGAGAGATCTTCTGTTCCAACTGTATGTATGAAAGGAGAGCACGGAGAACCCTTGCTTAGCCTGAGCTCTTTCTGACCTTCAGTATTACATCACTGTTACTCACCAAAATTCCCTTAGGTGAGAACTCAGTCACCTGTTATCAACCAAGTTATATGGCAGGCTTAGAAATTCATTCTTCTGGGCCACTGCTGGCATGGTAGTTAAAAGTGCCTGAATCCTATAGAGTCAACTATGTAACTTGAGTCTTGGACCCAGCAGCCTGAAAATCACGCTAGGCGCATATGCCCAAAACCCTGAAAGGAGAAATGGAGGAGAGAAATTACAACATGGCCATTCCCCATTGGAGGTGCTTTGTCACTTTCACCCTCTCTCTTTCTGTGTCTCTCTGGTGAGTACCTGTGACCTCTAACAATTTGAAAAAAAATAATCAATTTTCTTGTATACCTAATAAAAGAAAAGCATGTAGTGAGCACTTCGGAATGTAGTGACATTAATGTTAAGACATTACAAATATTTATCTTTTATTCACAGAAAACTCTCATGGTAACAGACAAGCTTGAGAGGGAATAAGCTCTGTTTCCCACAATTATTTGAAGACCCAATCTTATTGGAGGCTTCACTTTGTTCAACACTTGTTTTTTGTGTGTATTTGGTTTTTGGGGTTTTTTTTAGATTTTTGCCATAGGGCCCATCACTCTTTTTTTTTTTTTTTTTTTTTTTTTTTTTTGTTGTTGGAGAGATTTTTGTTATAGGGCGTGTGCACTCGCCAGACAGACAGAGAAATAAAGACAGAAAGCGAGAAATCACTCCCCAGGGGGGATGGCCACGCTGCAATCCCTTCTCCTCCATTCTCCTCTTGGGATCTTGGGCACGCACGCACACGCACCTGGCGTGAGTTTCAAGCCACCGGGTCCGGGACGCAAACTGCGGTCGACTACGTGGGAGTCCAGCGACATAGCCATTACGCTAACTGCTGGTTCCCTGGGCCCATCACTCTTTAGAGAGAGACAGAAGAAAAAAAAAAATCCAGAAACTGAGAAATCAACCCCCAGAAGGGAGAATATTCTGCAATACCTACTCTATTCTTCCCTCAGGATTTTGGCACATGTGCACGTGCATCTGAAGTAATTTTCAAATTACCCGCTGGGTCCAAGACTTGAACCACAGTTGGCCATGTGGAAGTCCAGCACCTTAGCCACTATACCACCTGCTGGCCCCACTCAACACTTCATTTTGAAAGTTATTTTTCTTTTTTTTTGAGAGGTTTTAGCTATAGGGCACGTGCGCTCGCCAGAAAGACAGAGAGAGACAGAGAGATAAAAAGCGAGAAATCACCCAGGGGGGATGGCCACGCCGCAATCCCTTCTCCTCCATTTTCCTCTCGGGATCTTGGGCATGCACGCACACGCACCCGGCGTGAGTTTAAGCCGCCGGGTCTGGGACTTGAACCGCGGTCAGCTACATGGGAGGGAGTCCAGCTGACATAGCCATTATGCTAACTGCTGGTCCCAAAAGTTATTTTTCATATAGAAATCTACCAATCAGAAGAGGAAAGAGACAGAGAATGGAGAAGCCATCCTCTCTTCATAAACACTTAACCTGAAGTAACACCCAATATTTCTGCTCATATTACATATACTTGAAGTAGTCATTTGACACTGCCTAGATATGAAAAGGAGGATTTAGAAATAGAGATTTTAGCCAGAGAGTGGCTTTCCAGCAACAACCCTGCATTATGGGATAATCATCATTTGGTAGACAAATAGCTATCTCTACCACTGCATCATTTACCAAGAACCCAAAGACTGTATACTCTTTCGTCCAATTATCCAAGATCTAGGAATTTATTCTTAAAAAATTATTCAAATTATTGCAAATTTCTAGAAACACAGATATTTATTAGTGCCCCATTGGTAGTTTTCACACCCTTCCCTTTTTCTGACAAAAAGCCCAATAAATAGGGACCAACAGATGGCACAATGGTTATGTCACTGGACTCCTACATAGTCGACTGTGGTTGAAGTCCTGGACCTGGTGGTTTGAAACTCACATTGGATGCATGTGTGTGCATGCCCAAAATCCTGAGAGGAGAATGGAGAATACGGGCTCTCCTCGCCTCCAAGGAATTATTTTTTGCTTTCTTTCTCTCTGTCTCTCTGGTGAGCACACGTACCCTATAGTAAAAATCTCCCTCAAAAAAAAAAAAAAAAGCTCTATAGCTCTATAAATAACAGAGCTCTCCATTGATCCAGTAATTCTTCTTGCAGGCACTATCTGTAAGCTTTTAGAGCCTTGGCTCCTTTAGAAAGTCCAACTATAGGACTGGTTTACTCCCATTCAGTGTACTTCTTTATTCACAGCTTCATTGGATAATCATGTTGCCCCACACAAATCAGACTCCAGAAAATTCAGTTACTCAAGTTTGTCAGTGATAAGACAAATGTTCTCTATTAAAAGGATATTTATGGAGGTAAATGTTTTAAAACAACTGAAATGTTTAAGAAAAAGGAATTTAAAATTTAATGTTACGCCCACTTAACTTATTCCAGTCATTTCAATGATGTCTCTGAAGATCATTTAGCAGTGTTTAAAATGTATATTATATAATACTAAGTTTTATGAAAGGCATACAAAACTATTTGCATAGTCAGAACTGCACAAAAGTAATTGATAAAACAGTGAAAGCCTCATCAACAAAATAAAGTTTGTTTATAGAAAAGTAGTAATGTTATTAGATAAATAAGATTTGTAAAGGTTTCTTTCTTTTTCTGATTTTTACACTTTCTTTGAAATACTTCATATGCATATACATATTCATATATGTACATACAATACACATACACAGCAGGCTGATAAACAGAAAACTGATACCAAATAAAAATTTTAAAGTATTACTACACTCTTGTAGCTATGAAATATGTATGGATTTTACCCTCAAGATACTAGTAGATATCTTTTTATATGTTTATTTTTAATCCAATAAGAAAATAAGTTTTCAGATTCTTACGGATAAGAAAAGACATATCTCTATCTCTTTATAACTTTTCCTTCTCCCCTTTTGAAAAGCTAAGAAAATTAGAAAATAAAAAAGTTCAGCAAGAAACAAAGAACAGAAATTACTTTTGATGAAATACACACACAGATATTATC
This sequence comes from Tupaia tana, assembly GCA_026018925.1. NCBI lineage: Eukaryota > Metazoa > Chordata > Mammalia > Scandentia > Tupaiidae > Tupaia > Tupaia tana. Next base: position 51,954,327 of record JAKSZU010000006.1, on the reverse strand, counting down.
CTGAACCTTAATGTGTCTGTGTGTCTGTGTGTGTATGTATATAATATATGACGCCTAGTCGCAACAAATATTTACTAGAGTAAGATAGGCTATTGAGAGGAGGTGAAGATCTCCTGTGGAACCCCCAGAACACTGTTTTCAAAAGTTAGTGACAAATTGTGAAAAAAAAAAAAATAACCTTTTGATTAAATACCTCCTTCTCTGCAATGAGATTAGGATATAAGGGCTGCTATAAGATCTTTCTGTTTGGGACCAGCAGTTGGTGTAATGGCTATGTTGCTGGACTTCCATGTAGTTGACCGTAGTTCAAGTCCCGGACCCAGTGACTTAAACTCATGCCAGGTGCATGTGTGTGTGAGCCCAAGATCCAGAGAGGAGAAAGGAGGAGAAGGGATTGTGGCGTGGCCATCCCCCTTGGGGGGTGATTTTTCGCTTTCTGTCTCTCTGCCTCTGTCTGCATTTCTGGCGAGCGCACATGCCCTATTGCAAAAACCTCTCCCCCCACCAAAAAAAAAAATCTTTCTGTTTGTTATAAGACAACAACAAATGTTGCAGGAGGTCAGATTAAAGGTTTTTATAACCATACCACACGGCACAGAATAATCTGCGTGAGAAATAATCTTACAGCAACTAACTATATTAACAAGAAAAAAGGAGAAGTCAGACTTGCTAGTGGAATACACTCCACAAATCTAAGAAGCTTTTCTGTAAGCCAGTGGGATGTCTGTGCATCCCTAAATTTATCCTTCTTCCCTTCCTTCACTATCGAATAGCTGGTATCAAAAGAACTCACCTCATTCAAAAATGATCAATAAGTGAGAGGAGCAAATATGAGATTTATAAAATACCAAAGGAAAAGGAAAGAAAAAGAATGATCAAATATTAATTGTAAGAAGGGGTAACATTTCTCCTCTACTTCCAGTGTTTCTCTTTTTGTGGTAGAACCTCTATTGGTATAACATTCATCTCTCTCCACACCCACCTGTTACTCCCCAGAGAACAAGGAATGACTTAATCAGACTACCAGGTTTGAAGATAAAGATGTGAAACTTACAGGTGAGTTAGACAGGGAGTGTGACATTTCTTCCCCGTGTCGTTTTTCTCCAGTCTTCTGAAAAGCAATGTTACTAAGTGACTTTGTTTAGGAAGTTCATTGCCAATATATATAAGCCACATTTTTCTAACACTTTTATCAATAAAAAGGGATTTTTTTGAGTCATCCAGTGGTTAAGGTGGCTGGATCCCACATGGACAACTGTGCAGTTTGCGTCTTGAACCCAGATGTTTGAAAAACAAGCTGAGTGTGTTTGTGTGCATGCCCCAAATCCTGAAAGGAGAAATGGAGAAGGGATTTCAGCATGGCCATCCCCCATGGGGGAAGGAGGTGCATTCTCATTTTCTTACTGTCTTTCTCTCATTCTCTTTCTGTCTTTCTCTCATTCTCTTCCCAGCGACTGCATATGCTCTGTAGGGGAAAAAAAAGTGATATTCTGGTTTCTAGGTGCCTGTTTATTAATGAATAATTTCAGAACATAAGTTAGAAGGAATATACTTTCTATTGGATGCCTTGGACAGAAAGAAAGTTTGAAATAGAAAAGAGGTCAGGATAACTGAATTTCACTCAAAGGGGTAAAATCTAAAAATATGTAAAAGGCATCAACAGAGAACTAGTTTTCTGACTTTTTTTCCTTTTTATTCTTGATAGTGCACATGCATGTGAGAGGAAAAGAGATGAACACCCTCCACAAAGTCTATTCAGGCCATGATTCCCATCTACCAGTCTTCTCCCCTCACCAGATCTTGGGCACTCATAAATGTCTGGCATGCTTCAAGCTGAGCGGGATAGGGGATACGAACCCTATTGCCATGTGGAATCCGAGTTATCTTATGTGACACAGTACCTATGCACCAAGGAGCCAGTCTTAGTTTTCTAATTCTTCATTTTAGATTAGAATGTGGGCAGCATCTCCAAGATAGTCCACCTCCTTCTGGCCCTTGGATTACTCAGCACCACCACAGTGCAGTTTTGCCAGTTGGGGTCCTGGGCCCTGTGGTGACTAGAAAAGGGTCAGCGGGTGAGTAAGCCGTTTCTGAGGAAAAAAGCACAGAAAGAAAAAAAGAAGAAAAAAAAAAAAAACTTTGCTTTTACCTTATAAATGTAATGTAAAATTAAATTTTTATTTTTTATAAAATTTTATTAAGTTGCTTATAATACTTAAATTTCTAAACATTTTCAGGCACTATGAGATCTGTTAAGGTCTGGTTCATCAAAAATCTATTTTCTTATCAGTTGCATATAAATTATGTTGTGTTTTAATTTTCATGCTTCATTGTCATCATCATGTTATATTATATTCCAATTTACAAAACTGGGCCAATGTCTCAAAGGGGATTCTTTGAAATAGTGGTGGTTCAGAGGGGGAAAATGAGAATTTAAATAAACGGAGATTAGTGACACTTGATTACAGTAATTCTCCACAGGTAATTCCAAAAGCTCAAAAGGAAACTACAGCTAGAAAGTGAAATGACTATCAGAAATTTTATTTTATTTTATTTGAGTGAGCAATCCATTTTTGCCCTGTTTCTATTTGGCATTGTCTGTATAAAACATTATCAAGTAGCACGACGAAACCACTGAAGTTTACACATCATTTGAAGACAAAGCACAGTGCCCTTGATAGCAAGAAAATTGATCTTTTGCCTAGGATGAGTGCAAACCAATGTTTTCTAGTAGCAAATTGATTAATTTGGTGACAAACATGAAAAAAAAATACACAGGCATCAGTCAGTTATGTCCTTTCTAGAAAATGCAAATTTAAGTCACTGTATTGACAAGGAAATAGTCAAACAGCACAAAATTAATGAATAATGTGTGCAGAAACAAACTAGGGCGAGCCACAGGCTTGTTTCTTAGAGTACTCCTGAGGATAACACAATGTCTGTAGAATTCGGTGTAAGTGAGCAGTAATCACCACTCTGTTTGTGGTGACAGAGATTTACATTCACAGTGTGCATATCCACTGACAAATTGCACGATTCTGTTTTTAGTATATGTGCAGGATCTATGAGAGGAACATTCTTCTGTTACCCTCTTAAAGCACTTACTCTAAAGGACACTTACTATATAAAAGATCTGGTTTCAAAAAAGCGTTTTTCTGAGTTGTGATGGTGACTGGAAGAAAGCATCAGCACTGAGCACCTGAGCTGCAGGTGCAGCCTGGAGAGAAGCCAGAAGGAACAAAAGGTGCACCGGAACATCATCCACACAGTGCTGCAAGTGCAGAGTACGGTAGGCATTAGCCACTTCTTGACCTTGACTCCCAATTGAAGAACATAGTTTAAATTATGAATTTATCTAAATGAAGATATGCTATCTTTTTTTTCAATCTAACATCTGAAAAAAAAAGCCAGTAAGTTTAAGACTTGTATATTTCACACTGAAATACACTTTCTATTCAGCTCAAAGATATAATTTACCTAGCACTTTCTAAGTACAAGACATTCTACTTATATTGTATCATTTAATTCTCACCATGATTCTATGTAGAAGGTATTATTATAATTTATAATAAAGCAATGAAAGCTTAGAAAAGTTAAGTAACTGATATTTTGCTTTTAGAAATCCAGCTTGAGATTTCAAATATTTTTTTACTATATCATGTAAATTAAATTCAGTATGTACTTTATTTTAGAATGAATAGGTCGCAAACCACTTCAGCACTGTACTCAGTACAGTCTTCTATAAGATCTAAAAATATCTAAGTATCTGCTTATGTATGTATGTATTTTCTGATCTACTTATTTATCTCTCTTATATACCTGTTGTGGATAGAAACAGCATTTATAATTCATCTTAAATATTCACATATAAAATATTCGCTAGAGGGTAAAATCTCTAGTGTCAATTAGTGTTACACAGATGAAATAGCACAGGTTCACTCAATGGGATCTAAAATACAGCTACATAATTACTTACTTGAAGGCAAGAACAATGTCATTTCCTTTTTGTATTCCTGTATTCCACAAGGCCTTAAACATAATGCTGTTAAATAAATAAGAACAAATTTTTAAAAAACATTTGCCATAGGGTATATGTGCTTGTCAGAGAAAGAGAAAAAGAGGGAAAGTAAGAGAGCAACCCTCAAAAGGAGTGGCCACACCACAATTCCTTCTCTTTCATTCTCTTAGAATTTTCAGCATGTACATACAGGTTCTCAGTATGTTTTACAAGCTACCAAGTCTGGGATTTCAGTCATGTAGTTAGCCATGGGGGATCCAGTCACCTTCACTACCACATGGCAAGACACAAGCTGGCCCAAGAACACAAATATTAGATAACAATTTATTTTAATATCAATACTATCACAAAGGTGATTTTTTCTCCAGACCGTTTAATCCATGTAGCTTGTCAAGTTGGGTAAAGTGTGTCTTCTGGCCAGTTTTCTGATTTATCTATACTTGTATCCTTCTGAATCAAATTAATTTAAAATTTTTACCACACTCTGCTTTGAGTTGACTAGATATACTTATTTAACATGTTATTTTATCTTAGAGAAAAATGCACTCACAGATATGATCACCTCTTCATTGTGAACTGAGTTAATCTAGACATACTAATTTAAGAAAAGATGTTACCTAAGAAGTAGAAGTTAAGACTGGGTGTGGGTACTGATCATACAGGCCACTGACAGGCAAACCCATGCAAAGGTGATAATGCAGATGGCAGCTCTTCCAGTTAAGGGAATCTGTTCTAAGCAACAGCATCCAGATTTACCGCTCACTTGGCTGGCTTTGCACACTGGAAACAAAACCACAGCTACCACTGCTGGTGTCGCCTCAGCATTTGTCTTATGCCTTCATCATAGCGCTCATCTCTAGGTGTTTTGTAGAACACTCGCCTTAAAAGGACTGCTCAGAGCAAGTTTTACTACAGTGATGAGGTATAATTGGTTGATTTTACCTAAGAGAGTTTCCTTGGTTAAAAAAGCCACAAGCCAATTAAAATAACTAGAATTCTCCACTGTTATACTGTTGTCTTTGTTAACTTTGTTAACAAGCCTTCTTGACATGCATAGCCATGTATTCAAAGTATCTTATGTTCTGAGAATTTCCTCCAAAAGGGGGTTCAATTCTCCTGAATTTTGCATCAGATCTTCCTCATCTTGCACTTAATGAAAGTGTTAAGACTTCTACTTTCGGTTGATAAGCTTTCTCCTTTTTACCTATTTTTACACCTTCTCCAAGTCCAAAGGATGCTTGGGATATGTGAGGCTTCTTGGACATCTCTTTCATATTACTTGCCCACATGGCTAGCTTGAACTTTTTCACAGCATGGTGGTCTCAAGGAAGTCAGACTTCTGACATTACAACAGCCTTTTTCCAAAATGTGTATTTTATAACAGGGAGTAGAAGCTTGTAGTAATCTACACTCTGGCCAAGAACTGGGCAGAACATCACTTCCACTGATTGCTGGTTGTGAAAGCATATACAGAATTGCCGGGGTCTAGCCTCGGGTCTAGCCTCAGCGGGGGTGGGTCGACTCGACGGAGGCGGTGCAGGTGAACAGAAGACAGAGGCCTCGGTGCCTTTTCATGCACGTCCTATGCCGGACACTCCCAGAAATCGCTCTCTGAGGAGTGACAACTGCTAGGAATCATCGTACTTATTTATTGAAAATGTGATACATGCAAGTAAATGGGCAGTGAAAAAAATTTACTCTAAGGAACAGGGTGTACAAAGCATGGAAGCAATAAACATAAAACATGCTGTTTGTCTTGTCAGATCAGATAAAATCAATCACAGTTCTCAGGATGAGGAAGTCCATTTGTCTGTTGTATCTTCTTCTTGGATCTTGATTACTGGGAAGGGTCTTTTGAAGAGGGGGCTTGCAGGATGTTTGGTAACTTCAGTCCCGGGCCAGGCCGATAACCTTGCTGGTTGCAAAGTCCTAGGTAGAAATCTTGTCTTGCTAAGTAAAGACACAGTTAATATATGGACTATTCATACATTACAACAATAAAAAGTGAGTCTATGATCTTATATGGGAAAGGAAGATGATCTTGTAGTTCAGGAGACAACACAGGATGTTTTATTAGCAGTTTTTCATAGTCAACAGCACATAGATGAGAAACTCTTTGTAGTTGAAAACTACCTGTTGCTTTAGATAAGAGCTCCCAGCTAAGTTAATCTTTCTCTGGAGCCCTCAAGTTTGTTTATCCTGTTGTCCCAGCTAGGCCTTTTCCTTTAATAAACCTGTGGGATTCTGCATTTTATTTGCTGAATCTGTCAATTAGTGAGTTCTTTTGTTTTATCTCTGAGTCTCTGTTATGTGGTGAATGTGCTGACTTTGCCTAGCATGAGTTCACTTTGGCCTGTAGCTTTAACAAGGGGTATTTACAAAAACTAGCCTTAAACTAACTTAGTCTACATATGCTTCTAATGCTAACTTGGTTTATACTAACTTAATCTATATGTTAATTTTGGCTTAAAAACAGACAGGTGGGGGAGTCTTAAGCTTCCTGGTCCTCCTGTCACTCTTAGGGAACCACATTCTTACAAGGTCACTAATTGGCTTCATTGTAATGGTTGGGGGTGATGTTTTACCCTTACAGGGTACCGTAATAACAGTAAAACTCATGGCAGAGAAATTGAATACCGGCCAGTTCAAGGACACAAGGGAGAGCTCGTAAACTGGGCCTTGCCTCAGTTTCTTCCTAGTCCAGGCCTTGCCTTAGAATGGGAGGCAGCATCCTTACCAGCTTGTGTTGCCTGCATGGCCCCATCACAGAATATACTCCGATTCAAAGGAAAAAGCTGTATACTCACATGTAGTTAGGGGTGCATTTTAGATTTGCTGCTATCTTAACCTATGTACCCACCCAGTACTATCTCAACTCAGGATGAATCAAACTGCCTACTCCAATTCTAAAGACTGGTACTGAATATTTCTGGGGAAAATCACTCTACTCTGAAGAATCATGTCACCACAGACTCTTAGTCTTCAATCTCATTTGTGACTTAGTGCTGTCCATCTCTCGCTTACCTCGTCTCTTCAACAACCATTATTGACTGCCAATCTTATCTAAATTCTTAATCAATATCAGTTTGTTGTCTCTCTTCAGACAGTCTAATCTCTGCTTCACAGAAGAAAATGAGGCTTTGGGTCTGGCAGGTGGTGTGGCAGTTGAGGTCTGGCCAACCATGGTTCGAGTCCCAGATCTGGTGGTTTGCTCTCTCTCACTCTCTCTCTGCTCTCTCTAGTCAAGTTGAATAATAATAATAATAAATAAAATATAATAAATAATTCTTTTAAAAAAGAAGAAAATGAGGCCATCACACAACCCCCTCAACTCCTTGCCACCTCACCTACAGACTTACCTATGTCTTTACTTACTCCCTCCATCAATCAAAAGAGAATAGGTTTGGTTCCAATTTTCTGTGGCCAATCTCCTAGATTCTGCACCTCCTTTTATCTTCAGTTATTTATAATAATAATCGCTTCTCTCCTCTACCTGTTCCTCTACTATTGGTCCATCTAATCAGCTCTTAACTTATCTCATATGTCTTTCACCTTAAAAATGATAAAATTCCCTATAATTCAATGACTCTTCCTGCTAGCAGGAGAGTCCTCTCTCCTCCATACATTAGGAAACATTTTGAATGAAGGAAATGTGCTGTATCTTCATGGGAATGTGGGTTACACTCCTGAGTATACTTGTCAAAATTCAATTGATTTTGCCATTAATATTAGCCTTTATTATTATCTATAATTATTAAAACATGTAGCTATCAATACATGATGTATAGTGTACAAATTATGTCTCAATATGAAAAAGAATGAAAAACTAGGGTAGAAATGTATCCAACTCAAAATTTCAGTCTTACTTTTTCTGTATGAACATTTTTGAAATGTTTATCATTTAATTTTTGAAATAATCTATCATTGAAATAATTTAATATTGACTATGATATTGAACTCAGAAAAATCCTAAGAAAAGATTAACTTATAAATTGCTTTCAAATATAACAAAAAACTTGAAAATATTAACAAAAATAGATACACCTTCTGAACTTAGCAAGCCAATTAACTTCATAAATCCATAGAAATAAAAATGCCAGGTATTAGGGAATGTACATAAATATATGAACCATTGTATACAGAGACAAAATTACTGGGAACAAAGTGAATGCTATCAATAGATGAATAAAGACATTGTAGTCACACTTTACCATGGAATATGATTTTTAAAAGCCTGTACTATTGTTCATTCTGTTGCTAATACTAAATTCCTGAGACTGAATAATTGGCAAGAATAAAGGTTTATCAAAGTCCAAAGGTTGTATCTGGCAAGGGTCTTCTTGCTAGTGGATCAGATGGTAAAACACAGCAGAACAGGAGTGTGTGCAAGCATCTGTGTCATGTGTCTCTGTCTCATTCCCTCTCCTTACAAAACCACCAGAATTCTGTCATGAGGGCCCTACCCTGTTCCTAAATCACTTTCTTAGGTTCTACCTTTCAATATCATAACTGGATTAAGCCTCTTCTTACTACCTTTACAATACAACCAGTACCTAACATACAAACTTTTGAAGAACACAATACCATAGTAGCCAAAAAGAGAATGAGTTAGGTTTGTACTAGTTAACTTATCAGGGTTACTATGATATATTTTTAAGTGATATAAGGAACATACAAGTGTGAAAAATATAATTCTAGTTTTTTAAAACAATGATACACAGCCCCTTTAATCAAGTTTTAAATGATTATATGAACATGGAGAAACCTAAAAAAGAATACACTCCAGGCAATTAAATCTAGTTATCTATGTAACTAGGGAGTATGGTGAAGGGAGGAGAGAAAAGCTAGGAAAAATTTAAGGTAATAAAACAAAGTTGTCACTTCAAATTTAACTCTCAGTTGAAATTAATAACTATCAGAATGCCTCCTAGACTACTGACTAATTAAAGAGAATAATTATTTCTGGGGGTTAAAAATAAAGCTCTTGACTCATTTCTTCTATAAAACATAAAGATTAGGGGCCAACTCCATAGCCTAGTGGTTAAGGGAGCTGGATCCTGCAGGGTCAACTACAATTCAAATCCTAGCCCCCATGACTTGAAAAACACTTCAGACACCGGTGCATGTGTGTCCAAAATCCTCACAGAATGGAGAAAAGGAAGAGAAGGAATTGTAGGATGATCATGCTCTATTGAGGGGTGCTTTCTCTCTCTACCTCTCTCAGTTTCTATGTCTCTCTCTAAACCCTCTCACAATTTCAAATGAAGTATGTAATGAATAAGTGAATGAATGAATGTTAGAAGACCTCCCTTTCTAAAATTTCTTCTGACGGTCCTGAAAAGAAACTGATCTTAATAAGAGACAAGAAACTCTCAAGTGTCTACATCCTAACTTTTTAATGAAATATTTCTTTTGCCCAGTTTTCTGAATAACACTCTTTCTTGGGCACCATTCTCTTCATTTTGCCTGGAAACTTAACCTGGATTTAGTACCTAGTGAGTAGATACTGTAGCCTACTCTGCCCTTCACAGAGGTTTGACTTCTTTGCCTATTGTTGGCTAATATTGGGTTGAAACTCAAAAGTGGCCACACATTCTATCAATGTCAACACTTAATCCTCATTCCTCATTTTTTCATAAGGACAGAAAATATTTTGACAGAAAATCTGACCAAGAAAATACCAGTTGACTTTCACCCATCTCTATTTATTCCTTTCCATAGAAGAGACTTGAAGAGTTGGTAAACTCAGAAATGATCTCAGTTTAGTCCCTCTGAATTCTCTCCTTCTTATCTTTATGACTAGAAAGAACACTATGTGGAAAACTTAGCTGGGAAACCTGTGCTCTTCTAGGGGAAGCCTGACAATGCCATTACACTGAGGACCAAATTCTAAAACATGACCCTTTGAGGGACAAACTATTATCTAAATCAAAACAGATAAGTCATCTCTAATTATTTCCAAAGGTTTCTCTACCGGTGTTTGCTTTTAAGGATCATATTTTTTAGTATCAAAGAATCTCAAACTTATTAAAAAAATACACATTAACAACAGAATTGTCCTCACAAAAGCTAAATATAGAAATTATCAACTACAGTCGACAGTCCTTAGTGACAAATATGTTTCAAAATTTATACTTTTTCAAACTTTCAAAGTTTAGAAAAGTAATATGGCTCACACCTTCTCTACTATCCAATGTCTCTGCAGGAGTCAGGAGCAATATTCCATAGTCCAACACACTAGTATTTATGTGTCAAAACATGGACATTCACTGTAAGTGAAATAGAAGCTGCAAATAATACCAACCCATGTTTTTGCTACCCAGTGGGTTATGCAATACTTGTTTTCTTAGAGACATGTGGTTAAAGTATTGTGAACTTCTCACTAAATACCATCCCCTCCCTTCAATCTTCCTTTGCCCTGAGCCAAACATTTCTAAGTGTTTCTTTGAAAGTCTATTTTTTGTCATCTTTAATTATCCCCATAACTATTATTTTTGGCACAATCTGAAAAACAATAGAATACAGAAAAAAGGTCTACAGTATTAAGATGTGGAGTCTAAATGGAAGATTATTTTGGCTTGCTAGACCTGTAATGATACCTAAATGCATCATGATCAGCTTTGCATAGCTTCTAGGATATAATTTACTTCTGTATCACTCTTCAAGCACTTGATCATTAATTCCTGATATAAACTTCAGACTTCTTACAGCCCTTGAAAATGGACCTAATGATCCTTTTATCCTACAGCAAAATTAGTTACCCTAAAATGGAACAGGCTGTCTTAGGGTGTAATGAGTTCTCTTTTAATAAAGGTATTTGGTAGAAGTTATACAATATGGTGAGTGTGCTTATAGTACTGAATAAGTAAATAAATGAAGCCAATCTAATCCTTTTATGATTGTACATTTCATCTTTTAAACCTATTTACACAGAGATGAGTTCATTACTAAGCCTAATTCATATGCTCAAAGTTATTAACTAACATTTGGATAACTGAAAATCTATCATCTTAATTTTTACATTACCCACCAGGAGAATGAGCATAATATTTGGAGTTTTTATATCTCAGGACTCTTTCCCAAAAGGGGCATACAGCTAGAATCCATTTCAGTGAGTATTGCTAACCTACTATATCTCTAATTAACTGCTTTGAATCTAAAGAAGGGACCAACAGATAGCATGATGATTACATTGCTAGACTCTCACAATAGTCAACCATAATTTGAGTCCCGGACCCAGTGGCTTAAAACACACCAGGTGCTGTTTGAGTCCCAGACTCATTGGCTTGAAAATCACGCTGGGCACATATGCATGTGTGACCAAGATCCTGGGAGGAGAATGGAGGAGAAGGGATTGCAGCTTGGCCATACTCCCTGGGGAATGAGTTCTCACGTTCCCTCTCACTGGCTGTCTCTCTTTCTCCAGTAAGCGCATGTGCCCTAAGGCAAAAACCTCCTTAAAAAAAAATTCTAATTTTTTTTATATTTTAATCTGTGTGGAATATATTTTGTTAATAATGTGTAATATTTATTCAAATTTCCTTACTTCTGAATGGGTAAATATGTTAGCACTACCTATTAAATAGATCATTACATTACTACTGCATTAAAAGAACATCATTGTCTTATATTAAGTTCCCAAATATTCTTTCATTTTTTTTCTAAACTCTCTATTTTTCTCCAACAGTATATTTGTCTAATTCTATACCAAAAGCATATTGTTTTGTAATAATAGCTTGACCAGGTATTTCATATTCTGAGTTAGTTTATTTTTAAAATAATATTTGCTGTTTTTAGATATCTATTACTTCATTTAACCTTTAAAATGGTGAGAAGCCAAAGGTGAAACAAAATTTTAGGTATTCCAAAAAAGGAGATTTGCAGTGAAATGCCAATAGCAGGGATTCTATTCATGTATCATCACCTTAGAAATACTGAATTAAAAAAAGAAAAAGAAAAAAGAACTTTTAAAAAAAGAAAAGGTTTCAAGAAAAAAGTTTTTTTCTCCCCTTTCCCTGGTGATTCCCCTGCACCCACATCTGTACAGATACACACACACACACTGCTCCTCCAACCAGTATGCTACAGGACTTGGTATGACTAAAACGTTACGCTCAGTAGAAGAGCACTTTAAAATTTGCTTACTCAAAATAGTAACAGTAGAATCACAGTTGAACCATTTTATTCTTTAATAAGAGAGAATTTTAATGATGTTCAGCTTCACTTTCTTATGCTAGCCACTAGGCATCTCTAATTACAGGCTTCATCTGATTCCAGGTGCAAAGCAGCAATCAAAGGTAGAAAAAGTGTTGCCTCATCTTAGTAAATACAATACTTTAAGAAAGTACAGTCTACAGGGAATGCAATAGAAGGAATTAGATCACCACCTCTGCTATAGTTTAGGTATGTTTTTCCTCCTAAAGGTTCACTCACGTCCTTAAAGCTTAGTCCTTAATGTAAGGGTGTTGAGATTTGAAACCATTAGGAGATGCGGTTTAGCTGGCAACATTTGGATTATGGAGGCAGTACTTTCATGAATAAATTAATGCCATACAGCAAAAAGGAGAGAGTTCTTGCTCTTGTGGGAATTAATTAGTTCCCAAAAAAGCAAGTTGTATAAAAATAAGATGGCTGCCTACATGTTGTGCTCACATGCTCATTTACGCACTCACTGTCTCACTCTCCCTCTCTCTGTCTCTCTGTACAAACTCACTATCTTTCTTGCTTCTATCAGCCATATTGTGACACAGGACCAGAGATAAGTCCCATGTTCTTGGACTTTCCAGCCACTGGAACTGTGAGCCCAATAAGCCTTGATTCTTTATAAATCGTCCAGTCTCCGAAATTTCTCTTTAATAATGACAAAGTAGACTAAGATACATTTCTATTTTATTGTTTGTTGTTTAGTGTAGTACTTTCTACTATGCTGAAAGAGTAAAAATTTTAAAGTTGGAAGTTTGACATTTAAATGATAAAAACACTCCTCATTTATTGAACATATTATCACATTTTCAGATTAAGGAGAGATTTTAAGCTTCTCAAAAGTTCCTAAATACGAATTAGGAAACAAAATAAAATTTGCATTTTCCTTTGCCTAAAATAAAACCAGATTCTGCTGTCATCATGTTAGAATCCAAATGCTAATCTCTAAAAAGGTAGCCATTAAGCCACCTGTATCGTATAGGAACAAACAGGAACAGGTCAAAAGAAAGAAGCAAATTTGAAAGTAGCAGGAATTTTTCTTCCTAAGCATATCAAAATTTTCAGTTGCAAAAATGACTAGGAAGTGCCTTCTGTGAGAATTAATAAATAATAAGTTGTGTGATGGAAATAAAACACTACTCTTGCTTTTCTATGCACTTTTGAAAAGGATAAGGGCAAGAAATATGAGATAAATGCATATTTAACACTTATTTCCCCAGAGTGTGTCTCCCCTTTATATCATCCACTTTAATTGATTCTATCTCAAAGCTGAATTCCTTGGTTTATAGAGAGTGCAGAAAGAGATATTTTTTAATTATTTTATTTTATTCATTATCATTATTATTTTCAACTTGCTATAGTCATCAGAGAGAGACAGGATGGGGGGGTGGGGGTTTAGAGACAGTGAAAAAGCAAGCCACCAGGTCTGGGACTTGAACCATGGTCAGCCATGGGGGAATTCAGACCCTTACCCACTGTGCCACCCACTGGCCTCAAAAGAAACAAATTTTAAGAATGCAGATTAAATTTGATGCTACATGCATTACTCAAATCATTTTTTGCTTAATCCAGTGACTAAAGAGCAATCTTTGCACAAATTGTGAGAAACCAAGATCTAGAACCAAGGTTTCCCTTCATCAAACAAAAAGATTCATTTTCCCAAATGTGGAGTATTTTCTACATCAGACATATCAATAAAACACAGTTCTAATAATTCAGTGAACAATAAGAGAAAAACACAATTCACTTAGGAGAGGATTTTCCTCTTAGGAGGAAAACAAAATCCTTTCAGACAATGAGAATTTCCATCCTGAGCAGACAGTTCTCATACTGAAACTAAAGCCTGACTGATAGCCTTCCTCCATATTAGTATTTCTGGCCATGGTCACTCAGGTCAGCCTAGGTGATAATGATTTTTTTCTTCTTTTTAAAATTTTTATTATTTATACATTCAATTGCTATACATCATTTAGATTATAAATGATTATATACCCAGCATGATATACACCTCAGTCCAGTTGAGAATACTATACACATCCTCATCAACAGATAATAAACCATATCTGTGTCCCACAAATACCTTACCTCTCTTTTTTTTCTCCAATTTTCTTTTCCTGCACTCTTCCCCTCCCACACTCTCCTTCCACTTTGTTTCTAGTGTCCATAACAATTTTTAATGCTTTTATGTCCTCCAGTCTTTCAGTCTCTACCATAGAGTGTGGACAATCGGTATATGTTAAGTGGATACACAATGTCTCTCTTTCATAGCCTGTACTTGCTTCACTCAGGAAAAAAATTTCCATATTCATCCACTTTCTATCAAATTCCAGGGCCTTGTTGTTTTTTTATGGCTGAATAATATTCCGTGGAGTAAATGTGCCACACTTTTCCATCCATTCATCCTTTGTGGACATTCGGATCGGTTCCATGTCTTAGCAATCAAGAATAATCCAGCAATAAATACAGTTGTGCAAGCACTTTTTTTTTTTTTTTGAGAGGTTTTTGCTATAGGGCGCATGCATTCGCCAGACAGACAGAGAGAGACAGAGAGACAGAAAGCGAGAAATTACCCCCCGGGGGTATGGCCACGCTGCAATCCCTTCTCCTCCATTCTCCTCTCGGGATCTTGGACACACACGCACACGCGCCCAGTGTGAGTTTTAAGCCACCAGGTCCGGGATGTGAACTGCGGTCGACTACGTGGGAGTCCAGCAACATAGCCATTACGCTAACTGCTGGTCCCAGTTGTGCAAGCACTTTTCCAACTGAGTGTTCTCCTGTCCTTTGGGTAGATAACCAGGAGTGGAATTGCTGGATCATATGGTAGTTCTATTTCATGGTCTTTGAGGAACCTCCATATTGTTCTCCACAGTGGCTGGACCAATTTACATTCCCACCAACAATGTAGAAGTAGAAGTATTCCCCTTTCTCCACATCCTCTCCAGCACTTATCACTTTATGTTTTTATTTTTTTTCATCTTTGCCATCCTGACTGCAGTTAGATTGTATCTAATTGTGGTTTTGATCTGCATCCCCTTTGCGATGAGGGATGTTGGGCATTTTTTCATGTTTTTTGGCTGTTTGTATGTCTTCCTTAAAGAGTTGTTTATCCAGCTCATTTTCCCATCTTTTAATTGGGTTAATAATTTTCTTCTGGATAAGCCACTTGAGTTCTAAGTGTATTTTGGTTATCAGTCCCTTATCCGAGGCACATTTAACAAAAATTCTCTCCCATTCTGAGGATTGTCGATTCACACTAATTAATGCATCCTTTGCTGTGCAGAAATTTCTTAATCTGATATAATCTCACCTGTCTATTTTGGGGATTATTGCCTGTACTTTGAGGGTCTTGCTTAAGAAGTCTTTGCCTACCCTAATGTCTCCCAGAGTTTCCCCATTGTTTTCCACCAGCAGTTTTATAGTTTTCGGTCTTAGGTTTAGATCTTTGATCCACTTTGTTGATGTTTGTTAATGGTGGCAGATAGGGGTTCAGATTCATCTTTCTGCAGGTGGATACCCAGTTTTTCCAGCATCATTTGCTCAAGAGGTTTCCCTTTTCCCACTGGATTGACCGGTATCCTTTGTCAAAGATTTCTGGGGTCTCTACTCTGCTCCATTGGTCCTCATGTCTGTTTTTGTGCCAATACCATGCTATTTTGATTATCACAGCTTTGTAGCATATTTTGGGTCAGGAAGTAAGATGCCACCCACTCCACTCTTCTTGCACAGGATGGCTTTGGCAATACGGAGTCTTCTGTGATTGTAGACAAATTCTATGATTGTCTTTTCTATATCTATGAAGAATGTCTCTTGTAATTTTATAGGGATTGCATTAAATATGTAGTTTAATTTGGGTAGTATTGCCATTTTTATTATATTAATTCTGCCAGTCCAGGAACATGGGATGTTCTTCCACTTTTTTGTGTTTCATAGTTTTCATAGTTTTCCTTATAGAGGTCTTTGACTTCCATGTTAGTTTTATTCCTAGGTATCTTATATTTCTTGTGGCTGTGGTAAATGGGATTACTTTCTTCAGTTCTATCTCTGTCGACTTGTTGTTTGTATACAGAAATGCTATAGATTTTTGTAAGTTAATTTTGTATCCTGCCACTTTACTGGTGATGATTTTAAAAATCAACAGAGTTGAGCAAGCAATCAGTAAAGTATGTTCTAAACTCTCCAAGTAGTTACAACTGTGAATAGGTACCAGGAGGGATATAAACAAGTATTAAACCCCAAGAAGTCAGATTGTTCCAACAAAAATAAAGTGAGTGTTTTTGACCTAGATAGGTAAATTAATTATGGGGGACTTAAGGACAAATTTGAAAAGAACTGAGACTGTAGTTTGAATTTTTAACCTAGAGGAAATCATTAAGCTCTGGATCTCATGTCCTCAGGAAGAATCAAGGTGAGTGAGCTAAATATTTCCCCTAAAGATTTGATATGTCTATTAAGTTATTAATTATATGCTTTTGAAAGGGACAGTATAGCAACATACTTAAGTATGCAAACTGTAGTTAAGATTATCTTGGTTCAAATCCTGGCCTTCCCATTTATTCACTGTGAGAACTTAATTAGTTTTTAGAATTTAATAAAAAGTTTTCTATTATCTATAGATTGCTGTATAAATGTTATTTATTTAGCACCTAGTAAATACCCAGTGGTTAGCTCTCATCTTGGCATTTACTGGATGGACCTGTTTTTAAGTGCCTATAGGGCTGCTACTCATTTTATGGGGAAGGAAAAGCACCCCCCCCCCCCCTTTTAGATGCTCCCTGTGTGGTCCCCAGTCACCTGAAGAAGAGCAAGTGCCCTTTTTCTTTGTAGGTGAGAGGCTCAGTAGGAACCTTTGTTTTGTCTATGCAAACACACAGCAACCAATTGAAGTAATCTTAGGAAGACTGAGGAGAAAAGCCTTTAGAATGCACCTTCAACCATTGGGTTTCCCTAACTCTACTGTCTCTCACTTTGAGAGGAGCAAACCACTACCACCCTTTGGTGGGGAGTGAATTCAGGCTACTCTTCACTTTCCAAAGGGAGTAAACCAGCTTACAATAAACCAGACTCTCTACCAAATTTTGGGAGGTCCAAGGCTAGAGAACTTATAGAATCTCCCCTACAAAGAAGCTCAGAGCTTGAGAGGTATGAAGGGCCCACTGTGCTGGTACATGGTACTGGGTTTAGGTGAGTTCCTGGGTGGTCTCCAGCTCCTCTCTGGTCCTGCCACATTGGCCAGAAAACTGTCAATGGAAAAAACAAAAACAAAAAAACAAAAAAATCAAAGCACTGTAGAAAATCATTGAAATGGTTTATTCCAAACACAAAATGGAGTGACCAGTCCTGGGAAAGCGTGAAAGCATTTTCCAGGGTGTTGACATGTAGCAGTTCTTTTTATTGAGAGCAGATGGCACAAAGCTGCAAATCAACGTAAGAAATGTTTGCATTGGTTTGGCCCAAAGAGGTAGGAGATCTGAAGTGGGGGCTTGTAGGTTATAAGTAGATTTAGAAATTTAAAAGTTAGCAATTGTTTAAGAAATACAAGTCTTTCTCCTCGTGGACTTAAGAGTCAGCAAAGGATTGCCTATATTTTACTTAAGCAGAGAGAAGAAAGCTTTATTGAGTATCATAAAAGGTACAGAAGGTAGGAAGAATCCCATAGTCACTGGGCAAGGGAGCCAGCTATAG
Source organism: Tupaia tana (assembly GCA_026018925.1). Classification (NCBI taxonomy): domain Eukaryota; kingdom Metazoa; phylum Chordata; class Mammalia; order Scandentia; family Tupaiidae; genus Tupaia; species Tupaia tana. Next base: position 51,936,422 of record JAKSZU010000006.1, on the reverse strand, counting down.
CAAGATTAATGTCTGTAAATATGACCCCTCCAGGTTCCTTAGAAAGTATCTTAGAACAGAAAAAGTAGTAAAAAATTTATACTCAAACTAGGCAAACCTAGAGAAAATAATTAAGGATAACTGTTTAGACTAGCTGTAGATGAGACAAGTGATACTTACACTGATGAGATGACTTTAAAAAAAAAAAAAAAAAAAAAAAAGATGGGCAATGCAAACAGATCTGCTCCAGGACCTCTTGGAAGATGTGTCCATGTTTTTAGTCTGCAGTTAATGACTTTAGTTAGGTAATTTCCAGCCAATGGAGGAGAAACCCTGCAGGAAAAAACCCTTTCCAAGAGTCTGCTCCAGTCACTGGATAAGTGAATCTTAGGAACCAACCAAGTTGTGTGCATTTGTCTTTTTAAAATTTTAATTTAATTTGCCAAAGGATTTGTGTGCTTGTCAGAGAGAGAGAAGGAGAAGGAGAAAGTATCCCCATGAGGTATGATCACACCACAATCCTGTCTCCATTTTTCCATCCTGTTGGGATTTAGGGCATGCCCACACATATGCTGATATGATTTTCAAGCCAGTGGGACTGGAATTTGAATTCAAATTGCAAGTTGGTTATGTGGGGTCTGGATCTCTTAACCACTGGGTCAAGGGTTGGTCCCTTATAAAATTATTTTAAAATCTTCCAAATAGCAGCTCAAATCCTATTTATATTCTCCAAAATCATGTAGGGGCAGTATTGAACCTGAACCTCTAGAGTCTAAGGGAGGAGCAAAAATCAAAGTCTTCTTAGGTCCTGGGGTTAAATCCTGGATCTGACATTAGGCAGGTCATAAAAAGTTCTTTTTACTTTTGTAGGCCTCAGTTTTCTTTATGTGCAAATTATCTGTCAGTTATACAACTTACCTTACTGGGTCGTTTTAAACGGTAAATAGAATAAAATTTGTTCAAAACAAAGTTTTCATTTATCTATAGATTGCTATATAAATGTTATTTATTTAGCACCTAGTACATACCCAGCACATGCTTAATGATAATTCAGTGATGAATAAAATAAGGGCTTTGTTCTCAAGGAAAGTGTGTTTTATTTGAGGAAACACTGAAAACTAACTATGAAATAAGCTACAATAATAATAACAAATTGTTACGAAGGCCCCAAAGAGGAAGAGATTAATTAAGGAAGTAGGCAGATAAATGAGTCAAAAGAAAAAACAAATGTAACTTAAGAACCAAAGATTTGAAGAATGACTAGAAATGTTTCTAATAATAAGCTGAGGTAAAAGTAAATCTCACATAAATGAAGTTAAGAGAGTGTTGGGGGATGGGGACCACTTAGTAAACAGTGGGTTGGCCCTTGTAGTTGTAGGTGAAGTACCTGGGGGACTTCTGAGAATGAGGTTATGGCCAACTTTAAGAGATTTGACATAAAAAGAGGCAGGACTGTATTTTGATGGCTAAGTGATATCATCAAAGTTTTTTGAGAAGGGGAAGAAGTTATACACCTCATTTCAGGAAGATTTATTTAGAGATACTATAAAGGATAAATTGAAGAATCAAAATTGAGGATATGGGACCAGCAGTTAGCGTAATAGCTATGTCGCTGGACTCCCACGTAGTTGACCGTGGTTCGAGTCCCGGACCCGGTGGCTTAAACTCACGCCAGGCATGTGTGTGTGTGTGTGTGTGTGTGTGTGTGTGTGTGTGTGTGTGCGTGCCCAAGATCCCAAGAGGAGAATAGAGAAGAAGGGATTGCGGCATGGCCATCCTCCCTGAGGGGTGATTTCTTGCTTTCTGTCCCTCTGTCTCTCTCTGTCTTTCTGGCAAGTGCACATGCCCTATAGCAAAAACCTCTCCAAAAAAAAGGAAAAAAAGAAAAAATAATTGAAGATATGAGTAAGGATTTAATGTGGACGAGGGATGATGAAATACTGAACAGAAGAAGAGATGGGTTGGAGACGTGGAGAGTAGGGTTGGATTTGAGAGCTATTTCATGGGAAAAGGAAATAAACTTCAGAGCTTATTAAATATGGAAAGTGAAAGATATCAAAAGTGACTCAGTGGCTTCTACCAGGGGAACTATGTGGATAGTAGTGCCATGAACCAAGACACAATTGCCAGAAAGAGATTTACATTTTGGTAAAGAGGAGAGAGTGAGTTCAATTTGGAGCAAGTTGAACTTGACAAGCCAGCAGGATATCCAGATGGGAATGTCCAGAAGGCTGGAGACAGATGCAAAGTGAGCAATTTCCTTTGCCTTTCTTTCCTCCACTGGAAAATGGATGGGGTATTGCTTGCCATTGTCTCTCCAAGGACTGTGAAGAGGATTAATGAAGCAGTGTTCATATTTATTCCACACCAAGGATCAATGAGAGCTTGGCAGAGTATCAGGTTGAAGTGTCATTATGCTAAGTTGGAAACAAAGCAGCTTTGATATGAAAGTCTTTGAGGGAGGAGAATGCAAACCTGCAAGGCCAATTGTAGACTCTAATTGTGCTTTAGGCCACCAGCACAGACAGCCTTTCTGTGGGTGGGCACTAGCCTGCTTCCAGCTGAAAGCAATGAAAGTGAAGCAGCCTTCCTATTGTCTGCACTTTCCCTTTGAATTCCTTTCCAAAGCCATGAGGACTCAGTCTATGTGAGTTTAGGCATTGTATAACTCACCAGTGAAACCCATTTTGTAATTTCTCATTCTATCAGTAACGCTAATTCCTTAAACACTCCATTAGCTGCCTATGTCCTAAATAACAGCAACTTTGTGTTGGCTCACATCCTAGTGATTGCCTGGTGATATCACACAGACTGAGGTGTTGCTTCAAAAAGGTGGACTCGGGTATAGAAGGTTCATCTCAGATACGTGCTGCTGGCTTAGCAGTGGTAGCTTCCCTGCTGCTCATGGTAAATTCTCTGAAGCAGCCCAAGCACGTTTGTCTGTCTCTCTTGGCCATATCCTAAGAAAACCTCTGAAAATGAGATGTAAAGAATATCGGTATAGGGGCCAGTAGATGGCACAGCGCTTATGTTACTGGAGTCCCACATGGCCAACCACTGTTTGAGTCCTAGGCTCTTTGGATTGACACTCAGGCCAGGCGCATGTGCTTAGTGCCCAAGATCCTGAGAGGAGAATGGAGGAGAAGGGATTGTAGAGTGGCCATCCCCACCCTGGGGGTTGGTTTCTTACTTTCCTGCTCACTGTCTCTGTCTCTTTTGTGAGTGCATGCTCCCCAAGGCAAAGACCTCTACAAAAAAAAAAAAAAAAAAAAAAGAACATCAAGTATATCTTTAGTTGCTGAGAAAATCAGCAGAGATGTCAAGGCAAAAACTCTTTGTCTAGTGGTTTTAGATGGAACCTTCGATGAGAATCAGAATGATTTTTATCTTGTAATAAGGTTCCTCTTCCCTTGAAAAGTAGATGACTTCTATTTTAGCATTTTATTTGCAGTCATGGTGGCACTTTAGCATGTCTTAACCTTATGTTCCTAAAAGACAAGGTTATTCAGGAAAAGAAGTACAAATTAAGCAAAAAATGAAACTTTCTCTCTCTTTCCTTCCTGAGATTACAGATTGTTGGAATTAGAACTAACCTAAATCCACTACTAACCAAGAAGAGTCAAGGATAGAATGTGGTCCCTTGGAACCGAACTTCTAATTAGTTCCTGCTTCTTAACACTGCTGAGTTTCTGTATCATGTCCCTGATTTCAGAGTTTCTCAAACACTTCCACCTTTACCCTCCCTACCCCAGAGCACTCGATTATTCATCCACAGCCTCAGAGAGCTACTAATTTATTCATTCTCAGAAAATAAGAATTTCTTGTGTTTCCTCTTCTAGGAGTATCTGCTAAGCTTCTTGGATAACCTATTTATTTTTAATGAGTAAGTTTTGCTTCATCTTTTATTTCATTTAATTATTGTGTCATCAGAAAAGTCATAACATATTTTTCTTTGCTAAAATGCATCATGACTTTTCCAAGGATCCAGTAGAATTTGGAGAAGTCAGTCCGTATCTCTCTCCTACTGGTTCCTCTGTGCAGCTACTTAAAGGATAGAATTTCAAGCATGATGGCATTTAGGGAAGAAGGGAAGGACTATAAATTGGAATGAGCTCTTCTCATCACCTCTTTAAACAGCACCACCACACCATCATTCATTCTAACTCCTATTAGGACCAGCACTATCTAAGACAATCTGATTATCTATAATCAAAACTATCCATAACAGCAGTAACTATGCATTTCAGCCGCACAAATTAGTTTTAAATACTCTAACACAAGTTGTTGGGTATGTGAATAGGAGGGTAGCTTGTAGTAGAAAAGAAGAAAATTTGTATTATGTTGACTGGAATAGAGTATAACCAAGGAACAATCTTATCTTCTTTCAGAGCTTAGAGTATAGTAAAATTTTATTCTAGGAGCAGAGAATCTAGAAGTAGATAGTTATCTCTCCCCCAATTATCTTAGGTGATCAATTTAGGTCTTTGTTTCTTTCTCACTGATTCTTTTCTTTTTTTTTTTTTTTTTTTTTTTTTTTTTTTAGTTAGAGATTTGTGCTATAGAGAGCATGTTGCCAGAGAGAAATAGAGAGACAGAAAGTGAGAAATCATTATGCAATTTGCTGGTCTCTCACTGATTCTTTTCTTTTTTTCTTTTTTTTTTTTTTTTGAAGAGGTTTTTGCTAGAGGGCTCATGCGCTTGCCAGACAGAGAGAGACAGAGAGATAGAAAGCGAGAAATCACTCCCCAGAGGGGATGGCCACGCCGCAATCCCTTCTCCTCCATTCTCCTCTCAGGATCTTGGGCACGCACGCACACGCGCCCGGCGTGAGTTTAAGCCACCGGGTCCGGGACACAAACCACAGTCAACTACATGGGAGTCCAGCGACATAGCCGTTATGCTAACTGCTGGTCCCTCTCACTGATTCCTTAAGTATCAAATGCTTATGTTTGTACTATAGGAAGTCAGCATTGCTTTTGAGCCCAGAAGTGCAAGAAATAAGGTAGCATATTATTAGAAAAAGTCAAGACTCTGGGACCAGACAGCAGTATGATGATAATGCAACTGGACCTACATGGAAGAGGTTCTGGTTTTGCATTCTAGGACCTCTCTGAGCATTTTGAATATTCACGCATGCCCATAATGCAGGGTGTGCATGCTGAGACTGGGAGTGGATCTTGGTATGAGGACCTTGTTGAGGGGTGCCTCTAATTCTCTCAAAAGAAATGGATTAAATGTTTTAAGTGAAGAATCTAAGATAATTGCTTTCTTTCACAATAGCAATGAATAATAAAAATTTATAATCAAAAAAATAATATTATATATAAATATATATATATATATATATATATATATCAGGAAAACTATAAAACATTGATGAAAGAAAATAAAGAAAGTCTACATTAATGGAAATATATTTGATGTTTAATATTGTTAAGATGTCAGATCTTCCCATCTTGATTTATAGATTCAATACAATCTCAATCAAAGTCCCAATAAGTCATATTATAGATATCGACAAACTGATTCTAAGATTTATATGAAAGGTGAAAAACTCAAAACAGCCAATGTAATATTGAAAGAAAAGAATAAGGTCAAGGGACTAACAAACACTACCTGACATCAAGATATACTAAAAAGCCAGAGCAATCAAGACATTGTGGTATGCAAAATAATAGACAAATGGATCAGTGGAATAAAATAGAGGGTCCAGGAACTGACTCACATAAATAGATGTCAAATGATTCTTGATAATGAAGCAAAGGTAATTTAATGGAGAAAAGATTTTTTTTCAACAAATGGGGCTAGAACAATTGGACAACTACATGCAAAAATAGCAAAGCAAAAATTAATCTAGACACACACACAATGTCTCTGATACACACACAAAAATTAACTATCAGACTTTACATAATACTATAGGAGAAAATCTAGGTGACCTTTGTTTTGGTAATGAGTTTTCTGTGAAAGATGGCTCTGCAAAGCCAGAGGGCCAGAAGGCAGGAGAATACACACTAGGGACTCCTTTTTAATGTCATTTCTCCCAAAATGCACTGAATTAATCTTACACAGTTGTATTACAGTTGGAATGTTTGCAGACACTACAACTTTTTTCCTACTGAAACCTAGGCAAATCACCCCTCTCTGCCCATTGTTTAGAAGTCTAATTATTCCAACCCCACTTCCCAATTGTCAGAGCCAGGTCAAGATGGAGTGCAAGGTACAAGGCAAACAGAGGCTAAAAGGATTGTGTGCATGTGTGTGATAAAATGTGCATCTCTAGATGCATATGGCCATGCTTACAAATCATGAATGAGTAGAATAAGGAACATAAAATACAGTGATTATATTTTGACCTGGGTAATTTTTGTGCCATGAGAAACATAAGCACTAGTGTTTTTAGATGCCAATCAAATGGTTTCCCTTTGGAAAAGATACATGTCAATTAGGATGATGAATTTTCACTCTCATAATATTTGTCAAGTTCAAAAGCTCACTAAATTATAACCATCTTCTAATTCAATTCTGTATAAATATTCCCCAAACCAGTATAATAGCATTTCATATAGAGTAATCCATGCCTTTGCTGAATTGAAGCCAACTAAATGATTTAATCAAATTGACTTGTACAAAGTAAATTTTTAATACATTTATTTTTGTATTAACTTAAGACAATCTTTATTCTAAAACACAACAATGATTTTATATAAGTGAGGACTTCAGGTTAACTGAAATAACCTGTAAAAAGAAATAATCAGGAGTTGATAGTGTAGTAAATGACTGAAGCTCTCTATAATCACAGGAAAAATGGGCTGGGTATGAAATTACATTCTACATTTTTTCCAAGAGCCACTATAAATCTGGGAATTTTTAAGTTCTGACATCTACATGTTATTACACACTCTTTAGTCTGCTTGGTATACTTTTAACTTACATAGTATATAACATGTAAGAATAAAGCTATAATTATGTAATTAAGAAAAACTAGTAGAAAAATAAAATATATAATTAAAAATAAATATTTTCAGAGCATCTGTCTTGATTCAGAATTCACTGTTAACAAAACAGTTCAGTTACAGTCTACAAACTATTTACTCTGCAGTGAGTTTAACTGCATACCTCTACTTACCAGGGACAGCACTCTTAAAATACAAGAGTTTGAATAAGTAATTATTCGGTCAATAAGTGACAAAGTAAGTCAAAAGAGAAGTGATAGAATCTTTGTATATTTTCAGTCAGTTGTCAACAATTTTTTTTTACTATGCCACTTATGTGGCATATAACTTTATTTCTCCATTCTCAGCTCAGCTGATATCAAATGTTTGATGTTTTATACTGCCAAATCAACTTAAACAAACATTCGTAACTAACCTGGATCAAAATCATTTGAGTATGGTTCCTTCATAATGTTAAGAAAGCATTTAAACAATGAAAGAAAACTTCAGGACGTGATAGACTAATTCATTAACAGATTATGTTAATGCTATTGCCTACAGCTGTTCCAATGGAGTAATTTTTGGTAACTAGGCAAGTATGCAAAATAAAAAAATTGGCTGAAATACATAGATCCAGTAAAGTTTCAGAAAGGCTCTAGAAGCATTGTTTAGTTTATAGACTATGTAGTGCAAAATTTGATTAGTATAACACTAAATTTTCTACGTTCTATATGACTATTTATTGGCATATCAAAAATCCTACCTTGGATAAATTTCAAAGACCATTTCTAATTCAAAAAATTAAAAGTGATCACATGTGAGTTGTACTAATAAAATGGCACCATATTCAAGAATACCTCAGTTAATGAAATTCTAGGACAATTCTTTTCTTTTAGCAGTAAAAAAATAGACTTTAAGTTAAATAAACAGTAATTTCTATAAATAATGGAAGGGCACTTTGATCTAATTTTTCGACTCAGGCCAATAACTCTAATAATAAGCATTTATGTGTAGTTGTACCTGACATAATTCAGTGCACAACCACACAAACACACACTTACCCAATGCACAAAATGATATAGGTAAATAATAGCAAAGCTAAGAAAAGACAATCCTCCAGTGTTCTCATCCTTTCTGCTGAACAGGTGCCCCTCCCCATCATTTCTCATGAATCCTCTAGCTTCTTATATTCCTAGCAGTTAGTTGTCATATTCTAGCCAATAGAGTAAATGTTAATTAAAAATGTGTGCCACAGCAAGACCTGGTCCCTAAAACCATCCCACATGTGTTCTCCTCTGATTTTCTCCCCTTATGACTTATTAACTTGGAGAGTACTCTCTTCACTCCTATGGAGACCTTGAAAGCTACATATTAAAGAAGTCAAGACTTCCAGCAACCCATACCTGGATAACTACATGAAGGAAGGTCACCATGCTATCATGCATCAGTACTGGTAACAACAACAAAAACCTTATTTAGCCTTTGCCTCAATAAACATTGAGATGTTTGTTACAGCAGCTAGCCTAACGCAACTAATAAACTGTTTAACATTTAGATCTTTTACAATCTAAATTTAGTCGTGCTCACTTGAATTTGGTATTCTTAGAGCTTGTTTCTTTAGAGGACCTGATACAAGAACTAAACAGCTATTGCTACTTCAGGTATTTTTCCCTTTGAGCTCTGCAAGTAGAGGACCTCATGCTGAATTTAACTTAGATAACCAAGTATCAATGCTTCTTGAAAAAGTTCACAACAAAATCTTGCCCACCTTGTCCTGTATAACTACCAATCAAGTCTTTTTACTCCCACTTCAAGTTAAGTCCATCTTTTGTTTCTGCCCCACTAAAGGTACACTTTATACTTTTGATACTTTGGGAATAATTTCCATTATTATTAGCAACGTCTTGCTGATGTAAGTCTTTTTAATTTATTTTTTAATTGCAATTTGGTATTCATGCTCACAAGAGAGAAAGAAACCTCCCAATGGGATGCAATATACCACAATCTTTTTTTTTTTTAAATTTTTATTTTTTATTTATTTGCATTCATTCTCTGAACATCATTACAGCATACAAAATGAGATTTTCCATCCAAATTACACTATATATTGTCTCAATCAAGCACATCAACAAGCATGTTATTGTCAGCAAATGATCTTCCATTTCTTGTCTTCTGTATGTTTTGCTTTTTCCCCCCATCCTAGATTCTCTATCTCTTACCCTCTGCCATCTCCCACTCTCCTCCCACAGTCTCTGGTATCTATGTTTGCTTTCTATACAGTTTTCTCCTCACATTTTATTGAATTGCCAAAGACCCTAATCAATCCAAATACCCTCATAGCAAACACAGGTGATACCCACATTTCCATGAACACAAGTCTTACTTTACGCATCCTATAAAGTAGCACCTAGCTGTGGCTACATATCCTACTGCAGTCATTGAATATATATATTTTTTTTTCCTGAAACTTTTTTTTTTGTAACTCAATTTACATTCCTTCCCTAAGCTTCATCACAGCATACAAAATGCAATCTCCCATCCAGTACACACTGCATAGTGATACAATCATGAACATTACAAAAAAATTTTCCATTACTAGTTCCTAGAATTACTTCCACCCCTCTTTCTGACCCTCTGTCCCTTCCCACCCTCCTCTCACACCACCTCCGGTGTCTACAATTGTCCTTCATTCCCTTCCCACCCACGTTGCATTGATCACACAATTTCCTACATAATCTAACTACTTTCAATGGTGAGTTCACTCATTACTACTAAGAAAACCAGTTATAACTTAACTCAATGAAATGCCAAGGAACTTTGCTTAAAGCCAGGAAACAAGTTAGGATTCTGTTCAAATGGAAGGTGCATGAACCTATCAGTCTCATGTACTTTTATCTTCTGTTCTGGTTCAATTTTCCTGATTAAATTCTGGGATATAATATTCAAATTCAGACTTGTCCCTCTGATTAAGTTGGCTACTTTCATAGTTTTTGGACTCTTATTTCCGTGTGTCTGTGTTTAATTTTCTTGATACAGCACACCCTTGAGAACTTCTTGGAGATCTGGTCTGGTGCTGGTAAATTCTTTCAGGTTTTGTTTATCTGAGAATGTTCTTGTCTTTTCTTCCCACCTGAAAGATAATCTTGCCGGGTACAGTATTCTTGGCTGAAATTGCTTCTCTCGTAACACTTTGAATATATTTTCCCATTCTCTCCTCGCTCGCATTGTTTCCGATGAGAGATCTGCTGTTAGCCTGATGGGATGTCCTTTGTAGGTAACTTGATGTTTCTCTCTTGCCAATCTTAGTATCTTGTCTTTGTCTGCGGTTTTGGTCAACCAGGCTATAATGTGTCTTGGAGAAGATCTTCTTGGGTTGATTCTATTTGGGGTCCTTTGTATTTCCTGGGACTGGATCTTCGAATGCCTCTCTAGGTTTGGAAAGTTTTCTTGCAGGATTTCATGGAATAGATTATCAATGCCCTTATGGGTCTCTTCACCTTCTGGAACGCCAATTATCCGGATATTTGGACGTTTGATGGTATCCAGTACATCTCGCATATCATTCTCAAATTTTTGAGCCATTTTCTCAGTCTTCGTGGTGGACTTTTCTAAGCCAGCCATTTTCTCTTCTACATCTGAGATTCTATTTTCTGAATGATCTAGTCTGCTTTTAATACTTTCAAGGGAGATTTTGACTTCTTGTATTATAGACTTCATCTCTAGCAGTTCCGTTTGAGTCTTTTGTAAAGTGTGTAATTCCTCTTTTAGATCTTGCAAGAATTTCCTCATCTCCTGGAACTCGGCAACTTCTTTCTCCTTTCTCTTTAGCAGTTCATTATCTCTCTTTTCTTCCATCTCTGTTAGCTTCGACATTACGAATGCTCTAAATTCCTTATCAGACATTTCCATGACTTTCACCGAACTGCTTGTGGATGAAGGAGAGTTACTCTTTTCCATTGGAGGAGAGGTATTTTCTCGTTTTCCCATATTTCTCGTGATCCGACGGTGATTTCTTGTCATCTGATGAATGGCGTGTTTCTTTCAAATTCTTGAAGTTAAGCCTCAATGTTCAGGAGTAAGCAGACAGAGGTGTTCTAGAATCGGATTGCCGTTCTGTAGTGATAGCTGGTGCAGCAGATTCAGTAGATATTGGGTGGAGAGACAAGAAAAAGGAAAATGAAAAAGAGAGAGAGAAACAACAACAAAAAGAGAGAAAAAAGACAAAAAAATAAAAAAATTATAATTGCTTTTCTTTTTTTTTTTTTAAAGAAAAAAATCACAAAATAGAAAACCGCGCGGCGCGCTTGAAATATCTAGTTCCCAGTATCCATGTGGATTCTTCTCAGAGAATGGCTCAACTCTCCTGCCTGGGAGAAAGGAGCAGAAGGGCTTATTAACAAAACAAAAGATGGAGCTGAGAGCCAGAGAGAAATTCTACCTTTAAAAAAATCGTAAAAAGGAAAAATTACCAAAAAAAAATGAGGAGACAGGAGCAGAGAGACACAGAGACCTCAGAGACACAGGGACAGGGATAGAAGGCCAGAGGGGCTCCCTACCACACTAGCTTTGCTTGCTGGAGGCTGAATTATGACTAGAAAATCTTCATTTCTCCTGTGCCTGAAATATCTAGTTCCCAGTATCCATGTGGATTCTTCTCAGAGAATGGCTCAACTCTCCTGCCTGGGAGAAAGGAGCAGAAGGGCTTATTAACAAAACAAAAGATGGAGTTGAGAGCCAGAGAGAAATTCTACCTTTAAAAAAATCGTAAAAAGGAAAAATTACCAAAAAAAAATGAGGAGACAGGAGCAGAGAGACACAGAGACCTCAGAGACACAGGGACAGGGATAGAAGGCCAGAGGGGCTCCCTACCACACTAGCTTTGCTTGCTGGAGGCTGAATTATGACTAGAAAATCTTCATTTCTCCTGTGCCTGAAATATCTAGTTCCCAGTATCCATGTGGATTCTTCTCAGAGAATGGCTCAACTCTCCTGCCACACTAGCTTTGCTTGCTGGAGGCTGAATTATGAGTAGAAAATCTTCATTTCTCCTGTGCCTGAAATATCTAGTTCCCAGTATCCATGTGGATTCTTCTCAGAGAATGGCTCAACTCTCCTGCCACACTAGCTTTGCTTGCTGGAGGCTGAATTATGAGTAGAAAATCTTCATTTCTCCTGTGCCTGAAATATCTAGTTCCCAGTATCCATGTGGATTCTTCTCAGAGAATGGCTCAACTCTCCTCTCTTTTTTCCTCTATTTCTCCATCTTATGGGAATTTTGGCCATACACACATGCACCTAGCATGATTTTCAAACCCATGGGGCTGGGATCCTAACTACAGTAAGCCATGAGGGGTCCAGCTTTCTGTGCACAGCATTCAACCATTGCACTTTGAGGGTGACCCTGATATGTCCTTTCTTATCTGGCATTCTAAAAGATGTCTCAATTGCCTTGTATAATCTGAATGATTGATAATGTTATAAGATATACTTTCATCACTTTTGAGCTTGTCTGAAGAAAAAGAATACATTTCTACCAGACTCAGAGTACGGGCCCAAGTTACATAGTAAAATAAGTAAAAATGCAAAACACACTGTGTGGCCACACTGAGAGGAAGAAGAAAATGAGGGGGGAGGAGGCAGTAGGAGATGGATAGGAAATACAAAAAGTTGACTAGACATGACCAATTGTCAGCTTCCTCTGGTTAGTGATGTTGATGCTACTCCCTGCATTCTTATAAATGATAAATAAGCCTGTTTAACCAAGCTTAATCCAATAAAAATTTATGGAATAGCTGTTGTATGTCAAAAATTAAATTAAGGGCCAGAATAGATTCAAAGAGGTAGAAGACAGAATTCTTTCCCTATAAGGTTTATGGTTTAAAGAGAAAAGAGATAAACACAAAGCATTCATGAAATGTTACAGGACAGTATAGGATTAATTGCCAGAATATATCATGCAGATGATATGAACCTTGGGTAGGTCGAAGATGGAGCTCAATGTGAAGTGTAGCTGTAAAGAAATGCTTTGGGAAGCCATAGGCAAAGTATAAAATTAACCATATCTGATTTATCTTTTCTTGTACCCTAGGTGGATTATTTTTGCCTCCACCCTCTGCAACATCATGTATAATTGTATCAGGTGCCAGAACTAGAAAGTCTCTCTGATGATGCATATAGTCTACCTGGAAAAGAGAATGTCAGAGGTTCAAAGGTTGTGTACTCTACCTGGTGGTTATCTTCATTACAAGCTCTCCTTTGGAAAAAAGGAATAAAAAAGCACAAACTTATATATGTGAAACATAATGAAATGGCATGTTTTTTAAAGGTCAGGATGCAGAAGAAACACAACCATTGTGTTAAAGTTTTATTTTAAAAAATCAGTAACCTTAAAATTTTACAGAAAATCACAATTAAATGCAAGATAGAATGACATTATTGAGTCTTGAAAAAGTTATGAAAAAGTGGCATTTTAACAAAATGCAAGCCCTACCAGAGATTTCCCAAAGTAATATTTCTTGTCTCCAGGGTGTTCAATTCTTAGGAAATTTCTTTCTGGGTTATACTGTCCGATTTAGCACAGTATTCTAGATTAACGACAGCTCGAAGAGCCAAATATAAGGATCTGGGTAGAATTATAGGAATTACAAACTTTAGCTTACAGCTACTCATCCATTTTGGCTTTACCAAAGTGTCTGCCTTTGGCTTAGAATTTATTTCACTTGGCTGGCTGCTTGTTAAATCTGAGCTCTTTCCAGTGAAGCTTGAGTTCCCCTGCAGGAATTCTCAAAAAGCAAAAAGTCACATTCGCAATGCCATTAACACACCCAGTTAGTGAAATATTAAAACTATCAAACCTAAATCTTAAAGGGTGACCTTTTCAGCGAGTTATATAAATAAAATAAAATAAAATAATGAATTATGGAAAAAAATCAAGGATATGATTATTTTTGAAAATTGCAATTTTAAGTCAATTCTTATCATATTTTGGTTATTATTATTGGTGATATCATAGTAACTTTTAATATACTGAAGATAAGGGACCAGCAGGTTGCATAGTAGTTAAAGCACTGGACTCCAATATGGACTGCCATGGTTCAAGTCCTGGACCCGGCAGCTTGAAACTCACACCAGGCATGTATGAGTGCATGCCCAAAATCCTGATAAGAGAATGGAGGGGAAGGGATTGCGGTGTGGTCATCCACACTGGGTATTTAAAGATATATATATATATATATATATATATATATATATACACACACACACACACTGAAGATGCTTTAGTCCTTCATTTAAAATTAAGTTATACAAGACTATGTGCCATCTCTACTAATATCCTGAAGTGTCTCACCCTGTTGCTTTCTCTTGCCAGCACTTTGTGTATTATGAAACGTGTATTACACATTTGCTTCTGATTTGGGAGTTGGCTGAAAATATCTCATCTTTGGGGAAGACTGCCCTAGTCCCATTGGAAAATGAGTCTTTCTAATCTTTGTAGTCACCTGACATTTTGCATATTCCTCCATTTTAATGATTATAATATGATGTATTTTGTAATGTGATTTGTGTATTTTTCACTAGACTTCCTTGAAGATAAGAACTGCTTCTTATTCACTGGTTTTCTAGTACTTAGTACATGATACACATAGAAAAGTATTTAATAAATATGTTAAAGTAATACCTAAATAAATAGAATTAAATTATTATATTTCCTCTTCCCCTTAGACATAGTCAGAACTCTTAACATGCTACTCATTCTACAGCACTTTGGAGGCAACAACAATCAGTTCTGTCCTCATTAATTTAATCACTTATTCTTCCAGTCATTCTTTTAACATATATATATATTTTTTAAGAATTTTTTCTATTTAATTTATTTATTCACTTATTCACTTATTTTAATTTGACCAGAGAAAGAGAGAGAAAGAAAGAGAGAAAGCAAACCACCAAGCCCAGGACTTGAACCGTGGTTGGCCATGTGGGAGTGTCCAGTGCCTTAACCGCCATGCCACCTGCTGGTCCCCCTTAACATATATATTTTAGTGCCCAATGTATGACAGGCAGTACTCTAGAACCTAAAGATATAGAAAAAAATATTATTTACTGCTATTTTTGATTTTCAAGTTCATATTTAAAGTGTTTCATGTGTTTAAATGTTTGTAAAATGTGTCGTTGTCAAGCAGTACCTAAATGGCTCTGTGGTGTCAGCTGCAAATTTGGCTTGCTTTACTTCCACAAATTGTCAGTAAGGAAACAATGAATTCAAATGGTTTTTGACACTACGTTAGCAAGGGCGCCATTTTGGCAGTAGTCCCCAGGCACCAGTTTCCACAGGGCAACGTGATGGGTGCCGAGTATTGCCTGTACACAAAGCGAGGACACATCATAAGAGAAACCCTGAGATTTAAGAGACTCTGATTTCATACAAGGAGATTTCAAAATACACATGGAGAGATGAAATTAAAGGATGAGTTTATTTTGGTGGGGGAAAAATTTAAATCCAGTCATAGGTTTTTCATAATATATATTTTCCATAAACTTTTTAAAAACCCTTCCTGTGGAGACTATTAGAAAATCTTCCCATCCTCCCCTTTGGAGGGAGGAATTATCCTCATTACTCATAAATACAAGCAAATCTATGGGAGAGAGAGAGAGAGCTTCCAGGAGCTGGGTAAAGATAAATCTTTCTTTACACTGTTCAGTGTTTAGACTGCCCAGACTTGCTAACTTAATCCTTTGCAACATTCCTGAAAAGAAGGTCTTGGAACAGTCAGCTGATATTTCCTAAACATGTAGAAATACGAGAGATTTATGGAGAATGTTCTCTCAACAGTCATTCATAGTGTAGTATAAATACTTACATTGAAAATTAAATTGTTATAGACTTTTAAAATATATTTACTACAGGACCAGCAGATGGCATAATGATTTCATCACAGGACTCTCACGTAGTCAACCATGGTTTGAGTCCCGGACCCAGTGGCTTAAATTAGTGCCAGGTGTGTGTGTGTGTGTGTGTGTGTGTGTATGTGTGTGTGTATGTGTGTGCATGCCCAAAATCCTGAGAGGAGAAGGAACTGCAGCATGGCCATCCCCCCTGGGGGATGATTTCTCACCTTCTATCTCTCTGACTCTGTCTGTCTTTTTTGGTGGGTCCATGTGCCATATAGTAAAAGAAAAAAAAATCTCTCTTAAAAAATATATATACATATATTTACTATCATCTAAATTGCATCACGACTTAATACCCATTTGTCATCCATTGAAAAATTATGTGGGAAGTGGGACATGGAAATGGTTTATTACCTGTCGATGATAACATGTATAGTATTCTCAACCGGACGGGTCTGAAAGTATTTTATATTGGGTAAATTCTCTTTATAAGCCAAATGATATATAGTGATTGAATGTTTTTTTTTTTAAACGAGAATAAATAATAATAATAATCTGAAAAAATAATGACATCAAAGCAGGTATGGGACCCTTCTTCCATGGTGCCCCCATAAGACCTGAAACATAAAGATGCAAGTATTAGTAAATGGATACCTTTGTCAAGTAAGTACAAAAAACAATAACTTTAAGTAAATGTTTATAAAATGTTAATATAATTTTTTAGAGGTTTTTGCTATAGGGTGCATGTGCTTGCCAGAAAGACAGAGAGAGACAAAGAAACAGAAAGTGAGAAATCACCCCCCAGAGGAAATGGCCATGCCACAACCCCTTCTCCTCCATCCTCCTCTCAGGATTTTAGGCACGCATGCACACATGCCCGGCGTGAGTTTAAGCCACAGGGTCCAGGACTTGAACCGCTGTCAACTACATGGAAGTCCAGCAACATAACCATTATGTCAACTGCTGGTCTCATGAAATGTAAATATAATAGATCTAAATGATGTTTATAAATTTAAAAAATACTCTTATAACATAAATTTTAATGGTTCATTTTCCTCTTTGAACTTATATTTCATTCCACTATCATCACAGAGTCTATCCTTTATAATTTTGTACCTGAATATATTTTTTGATTCTATCATGTTTATTTATAATTGAAATTTATTTTGTAGTTTTAGGAACCATAAAGTACTAAGGCTAAAAATACTCTGGAATTATCATTATAATTATTAGCATTCACTATTGATATTTGATTGATATATGATTACAGTAAAATTTTAATAGATATTAATGTATATAAAAATAAAATTATGTTGGAAGTACATTATTGATTAGATGAAAAAGACCTTAAAAAACTAGTTCATTGGTGTACTGGTTAAAATGTGTCACTCATCAAGGCAGATCCACAGGAGAAGTTTGCTGGTTCACATCTGAGACCTCCCAGAGAACACTGTGCATGCACAAGCCCATCACCCAGGCCGGCTGAGGCAGAGGGTGTACTGCCCTCTTTTGAAGGTTCTCTCTCTCCCTCTCTGATTCATAAAATAAATAAACTTTTTGAGTATCACATACTGCTGGAATGAAACAGGTTGGAGATATGTTCCATTCTGACTTTTTGAAAGACAAGTGCTGAAAATCTTTATGTACATAAAAAAATTAAAGTGAATCAGAGGAACTGTAAGATGTAAATCACACATTGATTTGCCATTCAAAGCACTTGTGACCTATCTAGTCACACTGGTGTTTTTTTTTTTTTTTTTTTTTTTTGCCGTAGGTGCATGCACTCCCCAGAGAGAGAGAAAGCTAGAAGCACTCCCCACCTCAGAATGGATGTCTACACCCTGATCCCTTCTTTTCCATTTCTCCATTTCTTCTCTCTCCAATTCTCCTCTTGGGATTTTTGGGCATGCATGCACATGCACCCAGTGTGATTTTTCAAACTGCTGGTCTTGAACTCAAACCACAGGATTGGCCATATGGGATCTAGCTGCCTTAATCACCACTCCACCTGGTGGCCTTCTATTTTCCAATGTATAAAAAGTATATTGTCTGTGAAACTGTAGTTTATCATTAATTTGTATCAGTGAGTTATTATTATAAATATCACCTGCATTTTGATACATGTGAAATTGCAACTGAAATTTATTTTACCAATGCTTTCTGAATGAACTGAATACAATTTTTGCTGGAAAGAAAAAAGGTCTATCTGTGCTGCAAAGGTTTAACTCAGCAAGTCTAGGCAGTCTAAACCCTGAACAGTGTAAAGAAAGATTTATCTTTACCCAGCTCCTGGAAGCTAACTTGTACTCTCTTAGAATATCCTGCCTTCGTAAGAGTGTTTTTGTTTACCTGGAAGCCTTGAGCCACTCCAGATAACGTACACTAATGATACGAATTATGGTGAGGCATCGGGCCATGTACCACCTCCACCTCCCAGGGGGCCGAGGTCAGCCAAGTAGGTGATCAACCTCGGCTATGTGACTGAGCACCAATAAAATTCCTGGGCATTAAGGCTCACATGGGTTTCCCTGGTTGACAATACTCTGTACATGTTGTCACTTACCTTTGCTGGAAAAATTAGTCCATATGACTTCACTAGGAGGGGACTTGGCCCTACATACTTTTGGTTTTTGGAGGATATTTTTGTTTTTGTTTTCCAGATTTTTGCCATAGGCCACATGCCCTCACTGGAGAGACAAAAAGAGAGGGAAAATGAGAAATCATTCCCCAGTTAGAGAACCACACCACAATCCCTTCTCCTTCATTCTCTTCTAAAGATCTTGGGCACACATGCACATGTATCAGCATGGTTTTCAAACCACTGGGTCTACGGCTCGAACTGTGGAGTCAGCCACGTGAGATCCAGTGTTTTAACCATCATATCACCTTCTGGCACATCCTACATGCTTTTTTATGTTGCTTATTTTTAATCAATATTCTTTCACTATAGTAAGTTCTAATACCTTTGTTGAATAAATCCTTATAGAAAATCATTGAATAGCCTCAGAAACCACCAACTAGGGGCCAAAAGGTGGCATAGAGTACCCCAAATCCCAAGAGGAAAATGAAGGAAAAGGGATGGCAGTGTGGCCATCCCCTCTGAGGAGTGATTTCTCACTTTCTCTCTCTCTGTCTCTCTCCAGTGAGCACACACGTCCTATGGCAAAAAAAATAAAAAAGAGAGAAACTACCAACTATAATGCCAAAAAAAGGCAAGACTTATTAAATGTCTGTTAATTATGCCTTTTACTCCTTCACTCCTAGACACATTTATGAAGGCTAAAATTGAACATAATTATGTCTTAAAATACCCCTATATAAATTAAAAATTACACATTGGATTTTTTTAAGTTGTAAATAAATATTAATATATTTATGCTAAATTTAAACTTTTTAGATACTTCACATTACCCTAAAAATTTAATAGATGAACAGAAAAGTGAATTATAAAAAATTATATGTAATTAGTGAATTTTATGGTTAAAAATAACAAAGTTGGGGCCAGCAGGTGGGGTGGTGATTAAAGCACTGGACTCCATGATGGCTTACTTTGGTTCCAGACCTGATAACTTGCTTTCTCTCTTTTCCTTTTTCTCTCTTTCTTTCTCTCTCTGGTGAGTATGTGTGCCCTATAGCAAATTTAAAAATTATAATGACAAATAAAATTAAATAAATAATTTTTAAAAATGTTTAGGAGCCAGCAGATGGCATGGTGTTTAACGCACTGGCCAATCCTGAGTTAGAGACCCTAAACTAGAAGCTTAAAAATCACTCCAGGTACTTGTGTGTTTGTCCAGAACCCCAAAAGAAGAATGGAGCAGAAGGGATTTTTGGCATGGCTATCCTTCATGGGGGATGATTTCTTACTCTTTCTCTCACTGTCTCTCTTTGTCTCTCTCTGGTGAGTGCATGTGCCCTATGGTATAAATCTTAAAAAAAAAAAAAAAAGAAAGGTTTATATTGTTTATTTCACAGATCAAAAGTAGTATATTGAAATTAATCTTAACTAAAGAAATTTACTTCTTTTGAATTAGGGACATTCTAGATAACAGTTCAGAAACATCATCATCTTATATAACTATGTAAGTAGATGTGTTTCTACACACACGTGTTACACTACATTATGGTAATTATCCACAAAAAGCCAAGGAGGTAGCAAGTCACTAGAAGTACAGAGTTCAGATAAGCCATTGTAGTAACAATGTTAAGTACATTATTTGCAATTAGAATTTATGATATAAGCTCACAACTTGCTTGGTTAATATAATTACATAAGTGGGGCCAGCAAGGCATGGTGGTTAAAGCAGCTGGATTCTCACAGGGCCCACCACCCTTTGAGTCTTGAACTGGCAGCTTGAAAATCACACCAGGCACGTGTGTGTGTGTGTGTGTGTGTGCCCAAAATTCTGAGGAGAATAGAGGAAAAGGAATTGCACCACAGCCATACACCTGGGATGGGGCAGGGAGTGGTTTCCACTTACCCTCTCTCTGTCTCTCTCTTGTGAGTTCACATGCTCTATGATAAAAATCTAATAAATAAATAAATAGATAGATAGATAATAAATAAATAATATAAGTAAAAGAAGAAGGAATGAGTAATAAATAAGAAAGGACCAGCAGAATGAATGTAAATAAATAAATTTAAATAAAAAAGATAAAAAGACATGCATTAATATTATCAAATAATATTTCCTGGGAAAAAATGCAATAAAAATGCTTCTTCTATGAATCTAACTGCTCATGAGCACACTAGCTAAACTGGTACATGTTCCTTTTTAGCACTGATCCCTTGCAGGTAGATCATTCCTTGTTCAACTGATGCTAATTATACTACAAAAGTAGAGACCAAGACCCGAGAATATACAAGTGCTCACCAAGCTCTTTTTCATCCCTGAGAATGGTGAGTATGGCAAGAGCACATTGCATTGCAGAATGGTGCTTCCCAGGATTTTATAAATCATAATATCCTATTTTTGAGTTAGATAGATAAGCACATAGTTGTGTAATATTGCCATGAGTTTGTCACCTAGATGAAATAAAATCCTGCTGTCACTATTTCTTTCTGGCACTCTGTTGTACTCTCCTGATACATTTCCTCTGGTGCAATGCATTCTTTGACATAGATCATGAATTAGAAGTAGCGAGGCTTTGAAAAAAATTGTTCTTATGTTCGTTGCCCAGTAATACTAAATACTGCATCTGAATTCAGATTATCTCTACAGAGATAAAAATATCCATTTCTAAGTTCATATTTGCCCCTTAACAAAAATACAGGTAAGTTATGAAAAGATGTAAAACTCTACTACAAGTTTATGGCAACCTGGTTATAAAGAGCTTCACAGGACTCACAGCCATACCAAGGTGAAATAGCTGCATTCCTCCCAGGTTTTCCTTCTTACCACGAAAACTTGTTAGACAAAACAAAGCAAGCATAGGATGATGTTGAAGGATAAAAACAAGGCGGCAAACTGCCTGGAGACCTAAAGCTCTCAGAAACCATATGTTAGTGAGCCCCTTTATCTTACTGCTTCTTCCATGTATATTTCAGATAGGGTACTGTGGGACCTTCCAACTCACAACCACCGACAGGCACAGATAAAAAAGCTCAAAGTAAAGCCTGTTTACTACATGGTTTTATACAAACATAGTTCATTATAGAAGTTCATGTTTGAAAAATGTTGACACTCAGAAGACTTCAAGAGTACAAAAGTCAGCTCTTCACCTCCAACTGGAGAAACAATTGTATGGAAAGCATGCTTTGTCTAGACTAGTAATTTCCAAACTTTAGCTTTAGTCACACTCTCACAGAGGACTTGTTAAAGTAGATTGCTGGAATCCATCCCCAGTGTTTCTAATCCAGTAGGATTTGGGATGAGGCCCCAAAATGCACATTTCTAAAAAGTTAATATCAAGGTAAAACCAGTGGTACTAGTCTGAAAATCAACCACTTTTTGAGAATCACTGATACAAGTCAAGCAAAGCTCAACTTAGCAGTAACACTGGTGGTTTCCCATAGATGGTGTAACTTAACTCAAAAACTTTAGATATATATGTACTAATAATGGAGAACTGTATTCTGTGTGTACTATGCAGGGAACAAAGACATGATCCTCTGAGTGGATAATGTGGTTTACCTGGAAGGAAGAGAGTTCTTCCACTGTTTATTATTTTGAGAAGAGATCATTCAAGAGCAGGACATGGCCATATGAAAGATAAGACAAATGGTATATGGATGGACATTTCTCTTCCTTAGGTTTCATGGTTGTTGGAAGGTTGAATACAAGAAATACAGAGATTAACTCTTAAAGTCATGGAAGTCAGTCTTTTTCTTAGAGGGCTGAGTAGCAAGCACCACATTCTGCAGAAAAAGATATTAGACATTCTGGAGTTAGAATAGATCCCTATGTAGGAAAAGAAGACAGCAAATTAAATCTCTGAAGTGACATACGTACCGTAACTGATCCTGTCTGCATTTCTGAAACTACTTGGAACCACAAGAAGTGGCTTATGAGGAAGCTAAAAAATGTGGATAGTAAAAGTCAGATCATTTAAAGAATTTCATCAAGCTTTGCACTAAGGCATTGTCTACCCACAAAGAACCATGGAGATTATTGGAAGAATCTTGGTCATCTAGGCCTCTTCTGACATCAGTGATTTCATACTAATTTCCTGACAGAGATGTCATGGCAGTAGACTGGTAAGACCCAAGGATTCCTTTTTGTTGTTGCAAAAATATAAAACTATCTTGGGGCTTATGAGCTGCTGAAATTCTTGGATAAAATAAAGGATAAGGGAAATAGAAGTTAAGGGAAAACCCCAAGAGGGGTATTCTAGGTTTCCTGATAAATAAAGAAGGTGGGTACTGAAGTGATTAATTGAAAAATTAAGGAGATGTGACCAAATTGGTCTTCTGAGTTAGTGGAACATTTCATACCAATTACATGGTTGTTAAATTTCTGTGGTTGGTTGACTTTTTGGTTAAATTATGATGCTAAGAAAGAGTGGAGAGATTCAGTTTTGCACTTGAAGAGGCTAGTTTGTTCATAGTCACATACTCTGGATTCTCCTCTACCACCAGCCAGTAATTTTACAAAAGGATGGTGGTAATCCAAACTAGGAGCTTGAAAGGAGCCTGGTTGATGAATGCTAATACTTTACCACAGCTGGAATAAACAGCTCAAAAATGTACCTGATGCCAATGAGTAGTTGTATCAACTTGGTATTCCAAGGACACTACCCTGAAAAAGCAGAATTACAAACTGATTGAGAAATGCCATTTTTCACTCTTTCAGAGATCCTTGAAATTCATTCAACACAATCATTTTGTGTCAGACACTGTGCTATACTAAGTTCTTTACTATATTATCCATTTAATCTTTATGACCGTAAGAGATGATTATTGTCCTTCGATAACAGAGATAGGCACCATGGTTTGGAGAAATGATGCAATTTAATGTTACTGTAATTTAAATTTTTTTCTTAAAGAAGGTTATAGATTGTTAGGTTGGTGATCAAGACAGTTAAGTGTTAACTATTCAATTTGGGCTCCATTCAGTCTAATCAGTATAAAGGAATGAAATATCCAAGGTCGGAATTTTATCAAACTGACTTGCACCATGTAATTATAAATTAATATTATGCCTGATGAGTCCCTCTTGGATTTTTTGAATGGGTAATCTTGAGGTCCCCAAATTTGTCTCATGTTGAAATTTACCTAAAGATTTATAAAATTTATGGATTCCCTAGTCACACCTGAGAGTGCACATAAATTACTTTATTAAAACTCTCCAAGGTTTTTTTTAAGTACAACCAAATTTAGAAACCACTAATTTATTCTGTTCTATGTAACATAAAGCTGGAATATGCAATACATAGAGAGAAGACCCAAGAGGTATGACAGCATTTGGTAATTCTGCAAAGAAAATAGGTTGAAAAGCACTCCTGCTTCAAATAACACAGATATTGGGTAGATTATCACAAAAGTTTTTAAATTATTATTATTATCATCATTATATACAAGAATAATAAACATAGTAAAGTATATAAATCAGAAGCACAGTTCAATGAATTTTTACAAAGTGATTAAACTCATGCAACTAGCACAGAATACAATACAGAATTTACACAAGTTCCAGAAGCCACCCTTCTGTTCTCTTTCTGCCATTGCCTTACCCACTTCAAACCAGGATAACCACCTTCGGACTAAAAATGACATAGATTAGTTTTGCCTGGCTTTGTAGCCATGTACACAAGTCATACAGTACCTGTTTGCTATCTTGTTTCCTTCGTTGTTGTAATGGCTTAATCTCATTGCTATATAGAACTCCACAATTTATCAAGTCCATACCACAATTTATTTCTCCATTCTATAATAATAGAATTGAAGGCTATTTGGGTAGTTCTAATTATTTTAGTTATTATAAAAAGTAGTGTTATAAAAGTTCTTGTACATGTTTTTGCTAAAAATATGTACCTATTTCTCGCGGGTCTGCAAAAAGTTCATGGAAAATGCATGTTATGAACAAAGGATGGATTTTTTTGTTTTGTTTTTAAATTTGGACCAAAATAAACCCAAACTTTAGTTCCACTTTCCATCAACTTTTGGAAGTCCCTTTATATACCTAGGAGTATACTTTCAGGATTATAAAAAAAAACATTGAGCTATCAGTTTTAGTAAACACTGCCAGTTTTACCAAGTGGTAGTATCTATTCATACTCCAATCAATAGTGTAAGACAATTCTTTTTGCCCTATATCCTAGTCAACACATATTATATTCTGTCTTTTTAGTTAAGTAAATGGTTGTGTAGTGATATCTCATTCTGGTTTTCATTTTCTTTTGGCTAATGGCTCATAAATTTGATGATTTTTTTCATATGTCTCTTAGTGTGTGAATACCTTTTTTGAGTAGTACCTGCTAAGTTTTCTTTGTTGTATCAGGTTATCTCTTTTTTCCTTGTTGATTTGTAAGAGTTATTTACAAGTTCTGGATATGAGAATTATTTGTCAGATTTACATTCAGAAAATATCTCCTCCCACTGTGTAAGTTGCCTTTTCACTATCTTAATGGCATTATTTGGTGTACAAAAGTTTTTAATATAGTCAAAGATAACAGTCTTTTCTTTTATGATTTTGTTTTTGCATTCTGTTAAGAAATATTGGGGGGGGCATCAGGTGATATGATGGTTGGGGTGCTAGATTCCCACATAACCAACCATAGTTCAAGTCCCAGACTTGGCAACTTGTTTTCTCGCTCTCTCTCTATTGAGTTCACATGAAAATTAAATAATAGTAATAATAATAAATAAAATTAAACTATTTTTTAAAAAGGAATATTTTTAATTCCAAGTGAGCAAAATTTTCTCCTGATATCATCTAAAAGTTTTATTGTTTTATCTATCGCAATTAGACCTCTTATCCATCACCATTTTGAATAAATTTTATGTGTGTCATAAAGAATCAAGATTTGGTGCCAGCAGGTGTTGCAGTGGTTAAGGATGTTGGACTCCCACATGGCCAACCATGGTTCAAGTCATGGACCTGGTGTCTTGATATCTCTCTCTCTCTCCTCTCTCTCCTCCTCCCTCTCTGGTCAAATTAAAAAAATAAATCAATAAATAAAGGTAAATAAAATAATTCTAAAAAAAAGAATCAAGGTTCACTTTTATCTGTGTATATTCAATTAACCGAGTACAACTTACTGAAAATATCATCTTATCTTCCACTGAATTGCAGTAATTCCTTCATTGTAAATCTTCATTTTAAAACAGGTGTGACTGTTTTTTACAGTTTTCTACTGGTGTAGTTTTCTGTCCTTGCATAGGCATCAGAGTGTCTAATACTGTAGCTTTGTAATATGTCTTGACATGTCATAGTTTAAACCCTCCGACTTTGCTTATCTTGGGTATTTAAGGTTCTTTGAATTTTCATATAAATAATAGTACCAACATGCCAATTTCCAGCTGGAATTTAGATTGAATTTGCATAGAACCTAGAAGCAAGTTAAATAATATTGAAATGTCAGCAATATTGAAGAATCTAATCTATGGACGTGGAATACGTGTATTTTTAGGTCTTAATAATTTATCTTTGCAATTTTTATAAGTTTCAGAATAGAGGACTTGTAAAACATTTTTTTGAATTATATTTAAGTATTTGATTGTTTCATAATATTGCAAATTTCAGTTTCTAGGACCTGATGCTAGCCTGTAGAAATAAAATAGATTTTTGATTATTGACTTTTATCCAACTGCCTTGAACACTTTACTTACCAATTATAGTTATTTAAATTCTTTTGAATCTTCAGTGTATAGCATTATATGATCTGTAAATAATAATAGTTCCACATTTTCCCAAGTGTTTGTATCTTTTATTTATTTATTTTCTAATTTTAATTGCCTTATTCCACTGACAAGTTTTCCAAAAACAATGTTGAATGAAACTGGCAATACAAAAAGGAGGCTCTCCTTGTTATATTGCTGATCTCAAAGACTGATTTTAGATTGTCTTTAAGTTGATATATTTCTTTTGTGAACAAGACAGTCTAAGAGAAAGAGAGACAACAATTCCAACTCCACATCATGATCTACTCCCAGTCATTCCCAGCCAGTGAACCTTCCCATGTGCTTCACAGAGCATCATGTTCTACCACTGTGCCACCATCTGGTCACTTACTTTTAGAACTTTAAAAAAAAAAAGTTTTTATCTATCAAGTGATTGATGAAATTGAAAAGCAATTTTAAACCATTATGTTTCTAAGTTACCTTAACAGGGTTATAAAACGCAAGGTTCTCTAGTGGCCATTAAGTCTGAAATGAACTAATTTTAGTAAAATAAGAGAAAACAACACTATTATAGCAATGCTACTGCCATCCCACAAAAGATAATTTTTTTTTTAATTTGAAAGGTTCATTATAGAAGTTTTATTAATGCCTTTGACATACATGATTCCTTTTGAAATAAGTCTAATTTTTCTTTTTTTTTTTTTTTTTTTTTTGGAGAGGTTTTTCACTATAGGGCGCGTGCGCTCGCCAGACAGACAGAGAGAGACATAGAGACAGAAAGCGAGAAATCACCCCCCAGGGGGGATGGTCACGCCGCAATCCTTTCTCCTCCATTCTCCTCTCGGAATCTTGGGCATGCATGCACACGTGCCCAGTGTGAGTTGTAAGCCACCGGGTCCGGGACACGAACCGCGGTCGACTACGTGGGAGTCCAGCGACATAACCATTACGCTAACTGCTGGTTCCCGAAATAAGTCTAATTTTTAAAACAAAATTGTATTAAAACTTGTTAAAAAGTGGGCTGATTTACTACTAGTAAATGTTTAAATGTAAATAAACATTTTAAGATAATTTTGTGGGTTTTTAAATTTTTTATATTTTAGAGATATTTTTGCTGTAGGGAATGTGTGCTCACCATAGAGATAGAGAGAATCAGAAAGACAGAAAGTGAGAAATCACCCTCTAGAGAGATGACCATACCATAATCCCTTCTCCATGCTCTTCCTGGAATCTTAGGCACACATGCACAAGAACCCAGCATGAGTTTTAAGCCACAGGGTCCAGAACTTGAATCATGGTTGACTATGTGGGAGTCCAGCAATGTAATCATTATGCCATCTGCTGGTCCCGATAATTTTGGTTTTTTGAAAGAATGAAGTACTTTGGTATAAATCTAGACAAATATGTACAGACTATGCAGAAGGAAAGCTACAACACAGTGATGGAAGAAATCAGTGACCTAAAGATATGGAGAGATTAGATAGTCTCAATTCAAAGACTGGAAGTCCATATCATTAAAATGATCAGTTCTTCCCAATAATGCTAAGATATCAGTTCCTCACAATTTGATCTACAATCTAATCTAGTCCTAATAAAAATCCAAGCAATCTCTTTTTGTAGATATTAAAAAAGAGATTCTAAACTATATATAGAAAGGAAAAAGTACTAGAATAGCCAACACAATTGTAGGAAAAGAAAGGTTATAGGATTCATGTTAACTGATTTCAAGATTTAATGTAAAGCTACAGTAATCATGGCAGTGTGTATTTGAGAAAGCATGGATACACATATTGATTAAATAGAATAGAAATCTCAAAAAGATCTCCACACTAATATAGTCAACTGATCTTTGACAAAGTTGCATAAACAATTTAATGAAGACAGGATAATTTATTTTTCAGCAAAAAACTGGAACAACTGCACATCACACACACATACTCATGCACACATACAACCCTCAACCCAGAGCTTAGAGCTACATAAACATTAATTCAAAATGTTTCATAAATTTAAATAAGAAATATAAAATGTTTTTAATTGAAGAAAATAGGAATCTGAATGACTCTGGATTTTGTTATGAGTTTTCAGATACAACATATCAAAAGCATAATCCTAATCCATGACAGAATTTTTAAAAAATCAGCTGGATTTTATTATAACTAAAAACTTCTTGTGAACCCCCCAAAGAAATTGTTAAGAGAATTAGAAGATAAGCCACTGACAGAGAAAATACTTGTAAGTCATGATTCTGGCAAAGGATGTGTGTCTAAATATACAAAGAACTCTTTTATTTATTTATTTACTTTGGAGATGCTTTTATTTTTTTAATTTTTTTTTAATTTTTTTTTTTGGAGAGATTTTTGCTATAGGGCGCGTGTGCTCACCAGAAAGACAGAGAGACAGAAAGCGAGAAATCACCCCCCAGGGGGGGATGGCCATGCCACAATCCCTTCTCCTCCATTCTCCTCCCAGGATCTTGGGCACACACGCACACGCGCCCGGCGTGAGTTTAAGCCACCAGGTCCGGGACTCAAACCACGGTCAGCTACATGGGAGTTCAGCGACATAGCCATTACACCAACTGCTGATCCCTGGAGATGTTTTTTGCTATAGGGTGTGTGTGCTCACCAGAAAGACAGAGAGAGACAGAGAGACAGAAAGTGAGAAATCACCTGCGAGGGGGAATGGCCACACCACAATCCCTTCTCCTCCATTCTACCCTTGGGATCCTGGGCACGCATGCACACGTGCCTAGTGTGAGTTGAAGCCACCAGGTCCAGGACTAGAACTATGGTAAAGTAGACTACATGGGAGTCCAGGGACATAGCCATTACACTAACTGCTGATCCCAATATACAAAGAATTCTTAAAAGTCAATAAGAAGGACAAAAAAAAAAAGCGCCTCAAAGTGAACAAAAGATCTGACAGACATCTCACCAGAGAAACTATACAAATGGCAAATAATTATATGAAAAGATGCTCAACATCATTTGTCATTAGGAAAATGCAAATTAAAACAACAATGAGATATCATTCTATACCTATTACAGGAGAGAATGCAAAATGGTACAGGCACTTTAGAATTTTGGCAGGTCTTATAAAACTTAACATAGACTTAAATATGACCATCATTCATGTTCTTAGGGAATCACCAAATTGATGTGAAAAAATTTAATGTCCACACTAAACCCAAAATGCAAAAAAATATATATATAGTATCTTTACTTGTAATTCTTCAAAACTATTAGCAATCTAGATGTACTTCAGTAGGTAAATGTATAAATAAAATGCATCTATTGATCTATTGAATACTATTTGAAGATCAAAATAAACGAATGAATAAATAAATGGAGAAGAGAAAAATCTCTCATGCAGTACAATTCCAAATAATTTAAGCTGATATTCCCCACTCATGGAAGTAGAGCATAACTCCCTCCACCTAAAGCATGGGTTATGCCTGATGACTTGCTTCCAGAAGAGTAGTATGAAAAGAGTAACTTTTCAGTAGTGAAAACTTGCAAGGAGAATGGACCTAAAACAAAGTAGAACAATTAGAGATCACAAAATAGGATACAAAAATAAGTTCAAATATCTTAATTATAAAAATAAATATGGGGACCAGCAAGTGGCATAGTAGTTTAAGTGCTGAACTCTCACAAAGTCAACCATGGTTCAAGTCCTAGACCTGGTAGCTGAAAATTCATGACAAGCACATGTGCATGTTTGCTCAAAGTCCCAAGAGGAGAATGGAGAAGAAGGGATTGCAGTGTGACAACTACACTGGGGGGAGGGGTGATTTCTTGCTTTCTCTCTCTCTCTCTCTCTCTCTCTCTCTCTCTCTCTCTCTGTCTTTCTGGTGAGCATACATGCCCTATAGCAAAAATCTCTCTTTAAAAAAAAAAGAAAGAAAAGATAAATAAATAAGTAGATATGAATAGCTTAAACTCAAAAAACTAAGCTCTGAACTTGAGCTATAAGGAAAAGAGCAAGAATAAAACTAAAGTATATAGAAGGATGTAATAAAAATAAGAATAAAATCATTATTAATGGAATATATAACAAAGATACATCAGAGTTTTTAAAAGGTAGATACTGAACTCTATAAAGAGTAACAAAACATACAAAATTCTTGTGGGGTTTGTCAAGAAAAAATGAAGCCCAATAATATACATCAATAATGATGGGCAGAGTTGGGCTCTTGAAAAATTAGTCTACTTTCTATGTTACTTATTTTGTTACTATGCCTGTCACCCATGTTACTTAGATATTTAGGCAAAAAAAAAAAATTCTCTGAACCTAATTAGTTGAATATTTCTTGGAATGCCTTCTGAATCATCACTATAGGTAGAACAGGTAAGAGAATTAAAAAACTTCCCGGTCTTGTTATTTAGACATACAGGGAGAAACACTTCCACTGATAGAAAAGGTAGAACAATTTTATTTATACTTATAAGTATTAAGATTTCTACCTTTGTTCCTATTTTGGTAGAATACTTTTAAATGATGTAGAAGCTTCCTGCCTATCCCCTAGGTATCATCATAGAGTAAGTAAACTATACCTATTAGGAAAGACAAATTGTGTGCTTTGATTTTGTCTAACAAGAAACCCAGATGACATTCCAGAGGCATTCTTTTTTTTTTTTTTGGGGGGGGGGGGGGAGAGGTTTTTTTTCGCTATAGGGTGCGTGCGCTCGCCAGACAGACAGAGAGAGACATAGAGACAGAAAGCGAGAAATGACCCCCCAGGGGAGATGGTCACGCCGCAATCCCTTCTCCTCCATTCTCCTCTCGGGATCTTGGGCACGCATGCACACGCGCCCGGCGTGAGTTGTAAGCCACCGGGTCCGAGACGCGAACCGCGGTCGACTACGTGGGAGTCCAGCGACATAGCCATTACGCTAACTGCTGGTTCCCTCCAGAGGCATTCTTCAACTTGGTCATTTTAATATGGGAAGATACACTGAGGCCATGTTTACTATGACTATTTGTTTCAACAGATTTTTCTTAACTTTCCTTGGGCTGCCGCCCTGTTTATTCATGTCCAACTGCATCATTATACTTATTTGCATACCCTGTATAAGACCTCTCTAAATCTATTCTTATTCCTGGAACATCATTAGATACAGTCACCTTTTACCTTAACTGGTCCTTGTAGGGATAAAAGAGAAGCAAAGCCAACATTATGTAGCCCCACACTGATCCTCCACAGTTCAAAAGTTGGAAACTGGGCTCTGGTGGTAGCAGCCAATGCTTATTCTCCTCTGCCAGTATACTGAAATATAATTATTGCATTTTGCCAGTGTTTAATATTATAGCAATCACACTTTCTTAAGTGAGAGAGCACTTGCCATGTAAGTGATATTCCTTCCATCTTGAGGATCCAGCAGGCAGGCTTCAACTATTAGGTTGTCGGGAAAGTCATGACATATTTTCCTATGCAAAAATGCATCATGACCTTTCTAATGACCCAATAGAATCCTTAGCAATGTGTTGGAATGAGTCTTACAACCTGCCAGTTTCATAGATGCAGATGCTGATGGATCATGGTGACACCTTGCTCCAATAAGCTGGTCTGAAGGTCTGAGACAGTACATTATATTCAAGGCCAACATCAAAACCACATATGTCAGACTTTGTGTCTTTGTTTAAGTAATATGAAGTTATGCCAAAGAAAGGGAACCAAATATGACATTCTTTGATTCTCCACAGTACCAAGTGGTTATATCCTAATGAGATGTACGTAAGCACTCAAAGTAATGATGTGGGATCTGGCAAAGTTGATGTAGACAAGTGACATAATAATTGCAGATTACCAGACCTAAATACATCTGGGTAACCAGATATGGGGTGGTAGTTTTTCCTGTGGTTAAAATTGTGGCTAAAACTATAGAAGGATTACTTAACCTACAATCTAAAGTAAGCAAATAGCATATTCCTAAAACAAGAGTACTAAGGAGCCAAAGTAAGGAGATTCAGGGAAAAGGAACTGATTGAACCAAATTCCCATGTTAAAAAAAAAGAAAGAAAGAAAGAAAATGACAGAAAACAATAACTGCCAGATCTAGCCATTAGAAATGGTTTTAGTAAAGCCGTAGGAAATGATGCCAAGTTGCAGCAGGTTGAAAGATTACAAAAAACTATTAATAACAAGGATAGAAAACTCCTCCAGAATTATATGAGAAAGGAAAGAGAAACTAAATGTTTTAATTTTAAAAAAAAGAAAGAAAAGAAAAACTGAAAATACTTTTAAAATGGGAGACTGAGGAAGTTTGGCAGTAATGGAAAACAATGAAGTAGGTAAGTAACTCAGCTAGGGCTCAGAAAACACCGAGATAACCTATTTGATATGGATCAAAGAAGTGATTTGTTCAGTTTTATAAAGAAAGTTCTAATAGGTAGTCAAAGGACCCAGGTGAGACTGAAATTTTGAATCTATGTTTGAGTGCCTATATTTAGCTTATTAGTCACTCTGCTCTTTCTTTCAAGTCATCACAGAATGAACATACAACTTTTTGGCTAGTATATTCCATAACATATTTTGTAATGAGCTATTAGAGATTGGAATATCATTGTAGCTAGTAATCTTTTATACTTCTAAATTAAACATCTTAAAATCAGAATCATTTCCATGTTACAAATCAGGCTTTAACATCTTTATATATAGCAATGATATCAACAAATGTAGAATTCCTCTAAAAACTACCAGAAAGTGTTAGAAGATGAGGTCTCATTTAAATACTAATAAAATTTATTTTTTTCACATACCAGACATTTTCAGAGTTAACCTTTTTGTTCATAATTTATAGTAAAATAATAAAACTGACTTTCAAAAAGACTTTTTGTATTTGTAGATTATAATTATCCTATGTCCTCTCCTCTGAGGTTTATAATTTAATAGCATGCCACTTGTAATAAATAGCCCTATTCTGCAATTCTAATATAATCTTATCACATCTCATTATTAGATGATCATTAACACTTAAACCCAATGATTTATTCTTGCCCTCTGTTAATACATACTGTCATCACTTGTAAAAAAGATGAAAGGAAACAGAGAATGTGTTTTCCCTGGAGAAAGAAATGCAGTTTGTGTTAAACTAGGAAGTAAACCTCATGAATTGCTGCTAGTGTCTTCACTTTGATCTGAACTTTTAACCAGTGCATCGACAATAAAAATTATCCCTGGGACATAATGAGTCCAAGCATAAACCATGCAGAAACAGAATCCACTGGGGCAATATCCTTGTTCAATTAAAAAATCACATCTAGGTTTCACATATAACTTGAAACTGCTGCAGATTTGAGGGGCCATTTGTCTAAAAAGGAATTTTTGGGTTTGTTTTAGCATTCTATTAAACAGGGTGTTAAATATCTAAAAAGAAAAAGAAACCTGGAATGATTTGACAATTCTGTGTTCTATATTCAGGTTCAATGTTCTAATGATGGGGCTTTTATATCTACTCGCATTTTCTACTGGGGACTTCTAATGTAGTTCTGAAAAGAAAGACTCTCAGACCTAGCATTCACTCCCTCATGTTACCCCAAAGTCAAGAACATTAAATGAAAAGAAATCAGAAAAATAAAAGGAAATAGCCAAGCCCACTTGTTTCAGAGAGAGGTAAACAAGGGGAAGAAAACAACCAATTAGCTATGACATTAAGCAGACATGCCCAACCAGGGCAGCCCCTCACCCTCTTTCTCTTTGTGTCCATTTCCATTTGATGAGGCAAGCTGCCAGGTTTGAGAATCGAATCATGGTCAGCCATGTAGTAGTTCAGCACCCTAACCACCATGCCATCTGCCAGCCCCCCAAACTAAGGGTTTTTTTTTTCCCCCTTTCTCTCTCTCTCTCTCTCTTTTTTTTTTTTTTTTTTTGAGAGAGAGATTTTTGCTGTAAGGTACATGCACTGACCAGAGAGACAGAAAGCAAGACATCATCCTCCCCACACCCCAGGTGGATGGCCACACCACAATCCCTTCTCTTCCATTCTACTCTGGGGATTTGGGGCATGTAAACACAAATGCCTAGCATGAGTTTCCAGGACTCGAACCAGGATCAGCTATGTGGGAGTCCAGCAGCGTGATCATTACACCATCTGCTGGTCCCCAAACTAGGTTTTCTACAAACAGAGAAAAATAGCCCAATAGCCTTGTAAGTTACTGTTTAACCACTCCGTATTTGGTTAAATAGTAATTTCCTCAAGAGCAGATAAAGCCAAACAGTGTATTATGATAGTCATGGTTCTTACCATGAAGGTTGTATTTCATTTTGGATCAATTTGGCACTCTTCAACCTCTAAAGTAAATTCAATTTTTAAAAAAATGCAGTGGGGCCAGCAGGTGGTGTGGTGGTTAAGGTGCTGTATCCTGCATGGTTCGAGCTCCAGACCCAGCAGCTTCAAAACCCAGGTGTGTGTGTATGCATGCCCAAAAATCCCTTGAGAAGAACTAAAGAGAAGGGATTGCAGTGTGGCCATCCCCCCTGAGGGGTGATTTCTCAATTTCCCTCTCTCTGTCTCTCTCCATTGAGTGCATGTGCCCTGTGGCAAAAATCTTTTTAAAAATGCAGTAATCACAATATGCATGAGGCAATGAAATGGCTTTCTTATCAAGCCCTCATGATAAGAAAGTAAAAAACTCTCAAAATCTCCTTATGGTGCAACTTAAGGAGGTCTTCACCTAAAAATGGACCCAGAACAAATTTAGAACCTTTATTATAATTAAAAAGATGCCATAAAGAAGTGGCCATCCTAACACCAAAAGGCATAGAGAAGACTGGATAAAAGAGTTGGAAGAAAATTAATGCAAGAACCCTAAAATCTGAAGTTATCCAAGATAGACAATTTCCTTTGGCAAAGCTGGCTAGAGTTTTCACTATTTTCTTAAGAAGGAGGCAGTAAAATCCTAATCTCAAAATCTCACTCTGTATTTAAGTTATTGTATCTACAAAATAACTATATGATACGTTTTATATCGTTCTAAGTCTACAATTTGTGTTCAGTTATTTGCAACAGATTTCTTTTGTTGTTCTCAGAAAGCCTCTCCAAGAGTAGGACTAAATTAGGCTGTTGGGAAAGTCATCATATGTTTTTCTATGTTTTCTATGCAAAAACGTGTCATGACTTTCCAGACAACCCAGTAGTTATCTAACTTGCATGGACCTTGCTGGACCGTGAACTACATATGGATGATGCAACTGACTCCCTCTTTACAGAATAGTGCGTGAACATTCATTGTAAGAGTACTAGGACACCTGATTTTATTCATTCTATGAAAAGCACCAGTGAGCACCTGTAAATATGCACTGTCTTATGAAAATTGCAAAGATGACAATTCAGTAACTGATGGATAGGCAAAGAGAAGGTTGCTAATATACAGATAAATGACAAATTAATGACATGTCAAACATTTCCTGATTCCTGCAGCCACTGTTTAGAAAAGGCTCTCAACCACATATTTCTTGCAAACATCTCTAGTCTATTGCAATAAATGACTAGAGACAAGAGACTGGTTTATTCAAGTTGGTATTCGAAATATAACAGATATTTAGGAGTATGTTTTTAAAGTGAATTAATTAACTCAAAGGACAGAAATTAACTTCTCATTCACGAGATTTAGAAAGACTTCAAGGAGAAAACAACTCGGCAGACCTAACAGAATACAGGAATTCTGATAGGAAGACATAGTGGTGGGAGGAAGTTCAAAGGAAAATGTACATAGTGTGCAAAATGCAGCTGCAAGTTTAGTATCCTGTCTCCTACTTCAAAGTGCCTTCCCCTATGTCCTTCCTCCTATGTAAGCCTTCCACATGGAGCACATACAAGACAATGTGCCATTACTGACGAGAAGTGGAGCAATTCAATCTTGCATTTTAATTCAGTTATTTTTTTCTGGTATAGTACGTTTATGGACGGAAAAGGTAAAGTTTTGACTTTTATTCCAGATAAATTACAGCTGTAGACAAAACTGTATTCATCAAAATCCTGTTCCGTTAAGAGTGTGTTTTTTGGACGAGCAGGTGGCATGAAGGTTAAGATGCTTGTATCCCACATGGCTAATTATGCAGTCCAAGTCCTGGACATAGTGGCTTGAAATTCACATCGGGCATATGTGTGTGTGCATGCCCGAAATTCAGAGAGGTAAATGAAGGAGAAAGGACTGTGGTGTGGCCATTCCCCCCACCCCCCAGAGGATGGTTTCTCACTTTCCCTCTCTCTTCTCTCTCTTTCTTTCTCTGGTAAGCACACATACCCTATAGCAAAAACTTAAACATTTAAAAAATAAATAAACAAACAAACAAACAAACTTATGTTTATTTACTATTTACTACATGACATGGGCTGGAAGGGGTTCCCTCCAAAATATGTTTGTTGAATTTCTAATAGCTTTTGGATGGAACTGTTATTATGTGCAAACCAATGGCATTGGAGATAATTGCTCCCTTAAACTTACTCCCTCACTCCCCTATGGACTACAGTTATCCCACCTCTGAACTATCTCATAGGAAAAAAAGGAAGAAAACTATTTCTGTGTCTCACCATGTGATTGTATTTACATGGGTAATTCAATTAAAATGAGTTCACTAGGGTGAGTCCTAAGGAAATTTGAGTACAGACAGAAGATGGCCATCTACAAGCCAAGGAGAGAAACCTAGAAGAAATTTTTCCCTTATAATCACCAGAGTAAGCCAAATCTGCTGATACCTTCATCACAAACTCCTAGCCTCCGGAACTGTGAGAAAAATAAACTTCAGTTGTTTAAGCCGCCTTGGCTGTGGTACTGTATTATGGTGGCCTTAGCAAACTAGTACATGGAACTTAAGCTTTGTGGTACTTTGGCCATGGTTCAGTCAGTTTTGCTTCAGTCTATTTTTCCCTCATTTGTTCCACGAAATTGGACAATTCTACCCATTTGGGGGTACTCAGATTAACAGACCAGAAGAAGACAGAGGGTCTCTGACCTTGGGGTGGAAAAACTATGTGCAAACTAGTGGCCTTGAAGATAATTGGTCTCTCCAAGGGACTCTGACTCCCCTAGAAAAGGCAAAATCCATCCCAGTCACTGAACTATCTTTTAGGAAAAGAAATAAGAAAATGTTTCTGTAACAAGGCAATGACCTCTACTGGAAGCTGTGAAGAATTACAAAGATCCCAGAAGTCTGAAGCCTTAGAGCAAGAGAAAAAAAAAAAAAAAAAAAACGTTTAAAAGAACAAGGCTAAGTAATAAGCAGTGATTGCAGAGAAAAAAAATTTTTAATTTCCAGAGGATATATTCGCTTGCCAGAGACAGATAAAGAGATGGGATGAGAGAAAGCACCACCCAATGGGATATGGTCACATGGCAGTCCCTTCTACATTTTTCCATCTTGTCAGAATTTGGGGCACCCATGCACATGCACATGCACATGCACATGCACCTAGTGTGTTTCTCATATTGCTGGGGTCAGGATTTGAACCATAGTCAGCCATGTTGGCTCCCTTAACCACTAGGCCACTGGGCTGACCTACAGAGGAATTTTTAAGGGAAAACACTGTTACTCCCAGCCATTAAAGAAATCAAAATTGAAAGGAAGTTTTGAACACTAGAAGCAGGAAAACTGCGCATCAAGTGTTGCTTGTTGCTGCTGAGGGGAAGGTGGGTAAAGGGGAGGATCAGACATGTTGAGGAGGGTCCCCACATCTGCTTCCTTGAAGGGATTTCTAGCTCCTTTCTTCTCAGTGTGGTCAGCTGAGTAGTATAAGCTCCCCACCTTCTGGGGCTTACTTAATAACTATCTAAATTTCAACAAGTTCCTCCTTGTAAACTGTCACTGTAAACTATTAACACCTTAAAATTTGAGAAGCTCTCCAGCCTCCCTTATTCAGAAAGGGTGACATTCCAGTGGTAGCTTTAGTCTTTTCTAATAATGCCCTGGTTGGAAAACGCAAATCAATCACATGCGAGACAGTATTAGGTTCTAAGTTCCAAAGCTTGTTTTCTTTCTCTTAAGTACATATAATACAACTACCCATAAAATGTATAGGTAGAATTAGCATATATTTAGTTACCTGGGTTTTTTTCTTTTTCCCCTTTTAAATCTTAAAATTCAATGATGACAGCTTTGGAACTCTCTGATTTCCAGGGTTTTCTATGAAAATGCTGATCCTTCTACCCCTGCTATTAACCATCCTATTGTCAGGGAAGCAGGAAGTGTGAATTTTAACTCTTTCTAATGAATATATTTATGAAAACCAAAACCAATTTTTTTTTTTTTTGGAGAGGTTTTCGCTATAGGGCGTGTGCGCTCGCCAGACAGACAGAGACAGACAGAGAGACAGAAAGCGAGAAATCACCCCCCAGGGGGGATGGTCACGCCGCAATCCCCTCTCCTCCATTCTCCTCTTGGGATCTTGGGCACGCACGCACACGCGCCCGGCGTGAGTTTTAAGCCACCAGGTCCGGGACGCGAACCGCGGTCGACTATGTGGGAGTCCAGCGACACAGCCATTATTCTAACTGCTGGTTCCCAAAAACCAAAAATTTTTACAGCAGCTTTAGAAGCCATTACTAACCTGCAGTTTGAATTCATCTCCTCTATTTCCTAAACCGGCTCTACAATTTATCCTCACGAACGATTCCAAAGTATGGTACCAAGAATCACCTATTTTTGTTCATCAAAAGAGTAGTTTTTCCTGTAAGTGCCCCCCAAACCAGAGTATATTGATTGGTTCGCAACTATTTTATTTCATTATTATGAATATGTCCAAGGATATCCTGGTGAATGTTTAACAGCCAGTTCTCAAAAAAGAAAAAATTAAAATTTGGATTTGCTAAACTCAGTTTGGTCTGACCATGCCTCCTTACTTGAGTCCTTCTATAACAAACTGCAACCTAACTTAGGATGTATACTGAGAGCCTAACAGAGGGGTATACTTCTGTGACAAAGAGCTAAGTCTCAGCCAATCACAGTAGCTGAGCTTCAGTCAGCCACAGGCAGCTAACTGATCAGACCATGTCCAAATAGGGGAGCACTGAGACAGAACCAATCAAGCTGTCTGTACTCTCATTTTCAGCCCACAAACGCTGCCTAGCCACATTGCTGGGGGAAAGCAACCCAACTGTTTCCTGTATTCATTTCAAAATATGAGTCAGTCACAATATATGTGCTACACAATTATACAGATTAAATATTTCCAAATAGAAAACTACCAGGTTTGAAATAAAGCACTGGTTTTACTAATGATGTGATTGATGTTTTTATAACAGTGAGAAAGTTATTCATTACAAGTTTGATGCTGCTCTTTTTCATTTATTATGAAATGCCCAAAAACACAGATGCAAAAAAGCTGCTGACCCCCAAACATACCCTAGCAAGCTTATCTTTCTCAAGCCTACCTACAAGAGCAATCTTGCACCATCCCATGAAGAAGGCTTAGTTTCTATTTGGTGCCCTTGCAACTACTTCCCAGTATCCCTCCCATTTATACCAATACTTCCCACAATCACTCATTCCCAATTATTTTTTTCTTAGCAACTCAAGGCCTTTCAGTCTGGGTCAGTCATGCCCATGGCAGTTCCCACTCCACTCTCAGTCTCTCTAGTTCACACCAGAAAACTGATCTATAATTTTAATTTTCTAAGTACCATGATTCGTCTTATAAATTAATTCTTCACTTTTTCTTCATGAATGCCATAGTGAAAGTCACTGCTATGGATTGAATTGTGCCCCCACAAAAAGTTGAAGTCCTGACCTCTAGTACCTGTGATTGTATCATTTTTTGGAATTAAGATCTTTGTAGATGATGAAGTTAAAATGAAGTTGTTATACAGGGGTGGGAGAAGGGAAGAGTAAAGAGAAGGATAGCAAGAGAATAAACAGAGAAGCATGACATTAAGGGACACAGAAATGGTTTGTTACCTGTTGATGATAACATGTATAGTATTATCAACCAGACTGGTCTGACAAGCATTTCATGTTGGGTAAATTATTTTTATAAGCAAAATGATATATAGCTATTGAATGTTTTAAAAATAATGAGAATTAAAATATAATAATAATCTGCAAAAAAATGATGAAAAGCTATTTGATGATGATGATGATGTGGATGGTAATGTCTTTGTCTCGACTATATCAGTATAAATGCATGGTATTCCTTCTGGAAAAAGACATGTAATACACTGTAAAGATATATGTGATTCAATGTAATATAAACAAGATTATGATAATAAGTAAAATAAAATTTTAAAAATATGAAGTTGTTAGAGTGCACCTTGTGTGTTATGATTTAGTGTCTTTATAAAAAGGGGAAATTCAGACATGGACAGACATGTCTAGAGGGATGACAATGTGTAGGAACATAGGAAGAAGTGTCTATAAGCAAAAGACAGAAATCTGGGATAGATCCTTCCTTCACAACTCTTTAATAAAATCAACCCTTGATTTCAGACTTCCTAGCTTCCAGAACTGTGAGACAATAAG
Organism: Tupaia tana; assembly: GCA_026018925.1. Classification (NCBI taxonomy): domain Eukaryota; kingdom Metazoa; phylum Chordata; class Mammalia; order Scandentia; family Tupaiidae; genus Tupaia; species Tupaia tana. The sequence continues at coordinate 51,895,879 of JAKSZU010000006.1, read as the reverse complement.
TTTCTGTTATTTAAGACAGCCAATTTGTAATATTGCCAGTTTGCAGTCCTTCTTTATAGTAGCTCTAACAAACTAATATAGTCACAATCAGAAAAGGTAGGTCAGAAGCAAAACTTGGGGGTAATCAGTTTTACTTTTATACAACTTTTGCAGATTCTAGGTTATTTTAATAATAATGTCACTATTTGCATCCTCCAATATTTTCTTAGTAGGAGGAAAAGGGCCAGCCCTTGACGTTGTAGTTGAGGCAGCTGTCTCAGATTCAGAACCATGAAAAACTCACCCGTCACATGTCCATGTGTGCCCAAAACCCTGAGAAGAGAAATGGGAGAGAAAGGGTTGTGGCACAACCATCCCCCATGGTGGGTGCTCTCTCACTTTCCTTCTCTCTTGCTATGTCTCTCCAGTGAGCACACATACCCTCTAGCACAAAAAGGCAGTGGGGCGAGAGGGTAAAGTTATACTGAACAATGTACATAACCCTTACTATGTCAGTGAATGAAAACATGAGGCACATTCGTGAACATGCTAGTCACAGGCATCATAACAGAAAAAGTGACTGCGAAATTCTAAAACATGTGTTACATAATTCAGCTTAATAGCCCCTCATGAAGGGGACTTACACGTTACTGAAGAGACCTTACCCTAACCCATTCCTCTAGTGGAGACATTTCTGAAGCTGAAAGCAGGTTGATGTGGAAAATGTTCTAGGGAAGACAAATCCTTTGAATGGAGTTTATATCCAGCCATAAACTCCACCTACATAAATAGTAAGCTCTACAAATGAGTTTTGATACCTAAAGGCACAAAATAGAAACATAACTGCTCAAACTATGTCAAAACTCTCCTTGATAGAAAAATAACATTTCAGCCCCTGAAGAGACCAGGGAGACTCATATTTTGAAAGAGTGAACCCTAGAGATACTCCTCCAAGGCTGCAATTACTGGAAGACTCAACCTCATTCCTTAGTTTCTTTTATTCTAGCCCCAGCTATGAGAAGTGAGGCTTAGAAACCTGATCATGTCCCCTAGCCATTGTAAGAGCTTTTTGTACAGACAGATATCCAGGGCCCAACCTTAAAAGTTCGATTCATATCTCAGGTTTGCTCCTGGGCCTAGAGTTAAATTCTTTTTTTTTTTTTTGGAGAGGTTTTTTTTGCTATAGGGCGCAAGCGCTTGCCAGACAGACAGAGAGAGACAGAGAGATAGAAAGCAAGAAATCACCCCCCAGCGGGGATGGCCACACTGCAATCCCTTCTCCTCCATTCTCCTCTCGGGATCTTGGGCACGCACGCACACGCGCCCGGCGTGAGTTTAAGCCACCAGGTCCGGGACTCGAACCGCAGTCGACTACATGGGAGTCCAGCGACATAGCCATTACGCTAACTGCCGGTCCCTAGAGTTAAATTCTGAAGGGATTTGGCCATGTAGCCCAGTTTAGGACACTGCTGGAAAAGATTCTGCTGAAAGATCTAATATCTGCTTCTAATTCCACTCAGGGCCGATGCTGTGTGATAATTATCACTTACTCTCTCATCTTGAGAAAGATGCTAAGTTCTCCTAGACTTGCCTAGCACAGTCACACTCAGCCTTCCACTGCAGAAACTTCTCCTCCTCACTTCTGGGTAATTCTGAGCACAGTATTTTGGAGCAGGAGAGCGGGGGGAGACACTGCCATATCTTAAAAACAACCTTTTTTGAATACTCTCATTTCATATTCATTAGTTTCTGTTCCTTAATGTGCCCGAGCACATTCATTTTGCAACCTTGCAAACCGCCGTTTGCCCATTCACCAAGGGCAAGATGATTTATGCAGGGTGAGTTGTAATAAGCACAGGTTTCATTTACTTTCGACCATTGCTGTATCTCCCTTGGGGAGTAGAATTGATTTAAAAGCAAAACAAAAATAAACCAAATCAAAAAAATTAATCAAGCTATGGCCTAGTGAATAGCAATTATTTATAAATTGTGGTAGTTCAAATGAGGACAAAGTATTTCCTAGGGAATGTGGAAACTGAAGAGAGCTCCAGAGAGAGCTGAATATAAGAAACTCCAAGCTGTAAATAGCTTTTTGGTGGTGATAGTGGTAGTAGGGGTTGGAAACCATAAGCTTCGTGTCTAGAATGAGGCTGTATCTACCTTCTGGACATCTATCCTGAGTTTTCTTAGTCTTACAGTTGAAGATACCATTCAACACCCAAAATTGAGTGAAATTGCAAAATTTAGGAGACATGGCTGTACTAGAGAGTTGCCTTTGAAACACTTCTCAAATACTCTTTTTCATTCCTACTATATCTCCTCTAGGTTCAGATTCTTACCAACTCTTTTCTGACTGACTACAGGAGTCCCTAACTGCTTTCCTTGTCTCCAGAATCTTCAACATACATGCCCTTTCAGTAATACTTACTATTCAAGGTCTTCACTCTCAGTATCTTCAGCACTCCCATCCTAGGGATCATGAGGATCTGGGAAATGGGAACTACCTCCTCTTGGAACTTGTTTAAAGATTTCTGTTCTAGAGTACACATTCTGGCTGAACTCCTGTAACCTCTCCTATAACCTGTATAGTCTACAGTGGTACCAGGGTTTCTAGGCCAAATTGGAAAACTCAAGAAAAGTCTAGAACACTCATACTTGGATTTGTTTTGTTTTTAATTGCCAGAGGATGTGTGTGCCCACCAGAAAGAGACAGAGAAACAAAGAGAGAGGAAGAAAGCATCCCCAGTCAAGCATGATCACACTGTAATCCCTTCTCCATTTCTCCAACCTATTGTGATTTGGGGCACATATGCACACGTGCCCAATGTGTATTTTCAAGCCACTTGGGCCAGGATCTGAACTGCAGTCAGGTGGGATCCAGTTGCCTAAATCACTCAGCTACAAGGCTGGACTAAACAAGCACTCCCTGTGTTGGCTTCGATGTAGTAAACCTCTTACCTCAAGTAGCTGTGAGTTCAGACATGTTCCACCATGCCCCATATGTTGAAAACCCATTTTTTTTTTATTAATTACTTTATTTATTTTCGTATATACTTTCAATCATATTGTTTGGCTTACAGTGAGACCATTTCGATATGTGAACATTTCTCCCCAGACCCGTTGATCGAAATATCTTCAACAGATAACACCACATGGCTGTTTCATCTTAGGTCTATTGATCTTCAAGGGAAAAGAAAAGAAAAAGGGGTTCTTTTGGAAGGTTTCACTTCTGATCCAGAGGTGTCGTTTTTACCTTTGTTTCTAACACTGAAACATGAGACTAGTTGTGCTCAGTGACAGACAGTGTGATTAATACTAAACTCAAATTTTGGATTCCTTCAGGCCTCCTAAAAACTGCATTCTGAACCAGATTTGTCCTCTCTTTTCAGTAATGAAATAGATATATTATGTCTCTATAGTGATGTTTCATCTGGCTTTTGGTTTCATCAGTCAATGACAAAAGTTTCATAATAAGCAAGGCATCTTCTTACTCAGAGACATGACAAACAAATCACCTCATGAATATAAACGTTTAGCATTTTAGGTTTAGAAGAAGCTTTAGCACAGTCTGCTAATCATAATAGAATAGGGCTGAACCTTTCAGACCTTGGTTACTGACACCCCAGGAAAGGAGAACGAATTCAGAAGCTTAACTGCTAAATAGAGAGATTTGAGTTACTGACCTTCTCTTCAGAGATATCTATAAAGTCCAAGGTTAGGCATACCTGTCATGTCTAAGTTCACAGATAACTCCAAGACACCTGCAATGATGAAGAAATTTCTCCCCATGGTTAGGACAGCCAACGACTGTCAAGCAAGAACCAACATTATCCAACAAACTTTGGGCCACTATGACCATTTTCAAAGTCTAAGTCCTTTGTTTTCTTGCCTTTTAAAGACTTTCAGAAGGGATGAAGAAAATAATTAGAGAATTATCCCCTCACTGACTTTCCCCACCCACAGCCCAATATTACTCTCACATGACAAATTCATGCAAGATTGCACCATCCCCTATATAAGATCTTAGGAGCCAAGGAACATAAGTCACCACAAAGGCTAGAGAAGTTTCCATCAATCTGTTAATTTCTCACCTTTGGAGTACAAACCAGAATGGAAAAAAATACAGTACACAACATAGCTCTCAAGCCCAGAATTCTTCTACATCAGGGATTTCTTTGTTCTGTACCTTTTGTCTCCAATTTCAAGGTTCACTTCTTTTCTGGGTCTGATGTGTGGTCTGTGTTCATTTAGCTATGTCTGAAGCTTCTAGACTATGCAAAATTGTCAAAGAAATTTGCTCTTTTCACTCCACCTATCTCCTGTCTGGAGTCTTAGCTAGTATACTCTTCTCTATGATTCTACTCCCTGGTGGTGAGGCTTTTTACCTGTTCAAAGATGATGTATACAACAGCACCTGGGGCATACTAGATACTTAAGTATTGGTTCTTTTCTCCCAGGGCCACCAGGGAAGGACTCCACATTAAAGTCCAATATTCTGGGGAACCAGCAGTTAGCGTAATGGCTATGTCGCTGGACTCCCATGTAGTCGACCGCGGTTTGCGTCCCGGACCCGGTGGCTTAAAACTCATGCTGGGCGCGTGTGCATGCGTGCCCAAGATCCCGAGAGGAGAATGGAAGAAGAGGGATTGCGGCGTGACCATCCCCTCTGGGGGGTGATTTCTCGCTTTCTGTCTCTAGGTCTCTCTCTGTCTGTCTGGCGAGCACACACGCCCTATAGCAAAAAAACTCTTCCCCCCAAAAAAAAATAGTCCAATATTCTGAGGTTACCCAAGGCAGTCTGTTTTATCCTCTACCATCAAATGACTCCAAATCTGGATCTGAACATTCACTTTCATTCTGACCCTCTCTAATTTAAGCCAGTTCTTTGCTTTTGTTATTTTCCCACTCCAAGTTTTCCCCTCAGATAATTACTTCATCTAAACTAATTTTCATAAATCCCTTCATTTAAAAAAGCCATCAGTAAAATTCCATCAGTGGGGATGCTCAGATAACCATGAGTGTCCTGACCTTCACTAGGGCTTCTTCAAGTTCTCCAAGGGCAGCTACTCACCTTTGGCAAATTAACCACAAGGCCCATTTCTTGAGTTCAAAAAAACAAGACCCTCTTAATTATTCCAACTAAAATTTGAAATGCATGTAACTAATAAAGCTAAATTAATGCATTCTTAAGGAAAAGGGGAATTTCAATCACTCTCCCTGTGCATTGGAAATTTCATGAATAAGTAAATATGTCCATGCAAATAACTCCCACCTCAGAGATGAGTTTGTAAAAGGATGTCCTTTCCTTAAACTAACCAGCCTTCTAAAACAACTCTCTCAGCAGACAGTGTACCTGACAGTATTAGTGAGTAGTAATGACCTGTACCCTGTCGGTAATCTATACACACAATGATGAAAGCTTCCAAAAAGATATACTAACTCTCTGACCTGGCTCTATTACATTTTTAAGGTAATTTGTGTCATAATGGTTTAAAAACATGTACAAGTAGTTTGTGCAGCATTTTATATAATCACTTGTTCACATTCTCAAGATCTAAAAGAAGTGGAATAATAGGCTTTAAAAAATCAATACACAAGTGTCACAGGATTTGCTAAGCCTGGCTCAGCCTTAGGGGAAGTGAAGAGGGCAGAGGTACCAATTCCAAAGGTGGGCATTTTACAGACTAATGGGTCAAAGTGACATTTGTCATTTGATTTGTGAGTGCAAATGACTTTAAGACAATGTAACTTTTATATAAATTCTCCAATTAAAAGTACTGGATATTCTAAAAAAAAATCAATACACAAGTCTAAACCTAATGGATTATTCATTGGAACCTGCTCTACTGCACCACAAGATCTGCAGTCTCAACACAATTCTCAGCAAAACTGTGTTAGAGTGGAAGAATCTATCTGACCCACCAACTAGTCTGAGGAAATTCTAGATGTCAGGAAAAAAGACAACTACAAAGTTGTCTTGGTAACAAGAAGTTAGAGTTCAAGACAGTTTGAGGACAGACCAAGTTCTGCATTAGAGCAGAAAAGGATATACCTTGAAACACCAGCCCTGGTCTACTCTTCTACTCTGAGTGGATTATTTATAAACGCCTAGAATCTAGGAGAATTCTAATAGCTTTGATGTCTTGCGGGACTAGCAGAAAGAGATGGGACTGGTTGAAATGAGAATTGCATAGCTCCAGAGCACAAATGAGGGATTGTTTCTGAAAGGAATGTACGCTTGCTTATAAGACAAAGAAACCAGGGAGTCATTTTGACTCAACAAATGATTTAGGGGGAATACTCCTGAGACTTCTGTGCCTCAGTATCTTTCTATGTGAAACAAGTATACGGAGGAGGATTTTGTAGAGAAAGTGATATTTTTCCTGTCAATCACATTTTGCACTGACCAAAGAAACAGCTTTCTGGATCAGAGACACTCACCTGTACTGGACCAGGCCCACTGAGCAAGGGGATAACAGGACGACACTAAGGCCTGCAGGACTGGCATTGGTGGGTACTGGGACTCCTTAGTGTCTCTACGTGGGACTAAAGGACTCAAGAGGCACCATAGCATTTTCAGAAATAAAAAAGGCAAATCTCATTTTTTAAAACATTCACGTTACCCATAGGATAATTAATGGGCTTGTAGAAATTTATGGAAATGGAGTGTGGTGGTTCCCACCCTATGGCAAAAACTACTGGAGGCTGGAGGATTGTGTCATTGAGTCTATCTCTGTCTTCCTCAACGTACATGATTTTAGGGACCAGTAAATGGCATAATGGTTGCTGAGCTCCCATGTAACTACATGGTTGACCATGGTTCTCAGTCCCCAACTCAGTGGCTTAAAACTCACACTTAAAACTCATGTGTGTGCATGCCAAGATCCCAAGAGAAGAATGGAAGAGAAGGAATTGTGGTGTGGCCATCTCCCCAGGGTGGTGCTTTCTCGCTTTCTATCTCTCTGTCTCTCTCTATATCTTTGGTGAGCACACATGCCCTATGGCAAATATCTCTCTTAAAAAAAGAAAAAAGAAAAAAAGAAAGTTTTGGAAAGGAAGGGGAGCAGTGGGGACAGGGAAAAAGGTCCTTCTTCTCAAAAAAGATCAGACATGAGAAGAAACTGGTTTTTTAGAGTATGGAAAAAGATGGAATAATACTTCCACATTATATCAGCTAACTCACAGGTCTGTGTTCCATAGTCATTTGATCAGATGCAATGCTTCAGCTATAATCTCATTTGTTTTGCTGGTCAAGACTGATTTTTATAAGCCTACATCCCAGATTACATTTTCTAAATTCTATAAACAGGCTTCTGTTATTGTAAATCAGAAGCTCACACATCCAAATACTGCTTAGTCATTAATGACTTGTATGGATGAAATTTAAAACACTATTCACTATTTAACCTTGATTATCTTCAGTACACAATGGAGATAGAGAAAGTTTCTTGTAATACCAATATTTATGAAACTAAAAATCTATGACTACTTGAACAATAGTTGCCTGTTTAGTCCCATTATTATTGCTATAATGAAATACCTAAGACTAGATAATTTATAAAGAGGATTGTTTGGCTAATGATTCTTGTGGCTGGGAAGTCCAAAAGCACAGCACCAACATCTGCTTGGCTCTGGTGAGGGCCATATGCTTCTTCACCCATAATAGAAAAGTTGCAAGTCTGCTGGGCTCATGTAAACAGAGAGAAACATGCCAGCAGCCAGCTTGCTTTACAGCAACTCACTCTGGAGGGAACTAATCCCTGAGAACTAGCTCCCTCCTGAAGCATTAATCTACTCATGAAGGATCCGCCCCATGTCCCATGCACTCCAATTAGCCCACACACACTGCCACGCAGTATCAAGTTTCAGCATTACTTTAGGTGGGGACACTCAAACCCTAATAGTCCTAATAAATGAAAAGAGGAATAAATACAATTGCAGCCCCTACTAGATCAGAAAAAATAAATAAAAGGTAATCATTTACAGATATTATTTGTTACCATGACTCATCATTTCTTCAACTCTCTTTACAATAATAGGGAAAAAAAACTAATTGCTTTTTGTTAACTTAGAGCTCATATCAAAATTTTGCTAAGTAAAACGATTCCCCATCCCTACCCCCACCCCCCGGCCAGCCTTGCAGGAATCCACAGAAGACTGCTGGGATTTCAAGTACCATCATTTGGAAGAGGACCATTTACTCCCAAGAGCAATCAAGTACCATGCCAGAAAGTGAGGAATACAAAATGAACTACCTCTAGATGGATATACAAGGCAATAATAATTCTTTAAAAATTTTGCTAGAGGGCATATGGCATTATTTTTAATGCAACTTGGTTATAATATCAGAGAAAAGAGGAAAAACATGTATATCCTAAAATCTCAACCTCTTAGCCTTATTATCCTGTTCATTGCTTTTCCTAATATTTTGCATCTCTTTACCATGGTTGGTTAAGTAAAAACCTATATATACACACTCTGTTTTATACTAGTATTGATTTATCAAAAATACTTCAATGTACAAGCCAGATTTCACCATTTTCTATAATAAAAAGATTAAAATTTTACTGCTCTGGGAAGTTATCTAAAAGAAATATTTTTTTCTGAGTCCCCTAGCAGTCTTTATTGAGTTTCATATCTCTCATATAAAATATCACATTCATTCACCCAGCATGTATTTATTGAATGTCTACTATGTACTAGGCACTTTATCTACTTTGTCCAGTATTGAAGTTATAAGAATGGATAAGAAAGGCATGGTTTCTGCTCTTATCGACTTTACTTTCTACTGAAAAATAAAAACAAAACTAAGCAAATTAAAATTGGTCTTAAAGTCTCTGAAACAGAGGACTGGATAGTGGCACAGTGGTGATGTAACATTCACAGACTGACCCACATGGGATGGTTCCAGATCTAGAGACCTCCCTGAATACTCCATGAAAATACTCATGACCTAGGACTGCCCAAAGCTAGGAGTAGATCAAGACATAAAGACCCTGTAGGGATACCCTTCCCATTCTCTTGCTCATAAGATAAAGAAATAAACTTTTTAAAAGCATTTCTGTAATGATGAACAATGTATTACAGTTCTGATGGAGATTAATAGGGCAAGTATAAAAAATAGTCCTGCTAAGAAGAGGGCCTAAGGTAGAGAGGGAAGTCAGGAAAGACCATGTCCTGAAGTGACTTGTGAACCAAAACTTGAATGACGAGAAGCAAATCTTGCAAAGAGTAGCGGGAAGAACGTATCAGGCAGTGGGAATAGCTAGTGAGTTCTGCCTTAGAAAACACTGTGGACCTTTGGCAGGGCCTATACCTGAATGGTTAAGGAAACCAGATCCTAAATGACAGAACTTAAGGTGTTAATCCTGGACCTGGTGTCTTAAAAAAAAATGCTGGACACATGTGTGTACACATCCAAAATCCTGACCAGATAGAAAAATGGAGGAAAGGGAATTGCAGCATGACCATACCTCATTGGGAAATTCTTTCTCCCTCTTCCTTCTGTCTCTGGCAAGCACACGCACTGTTTGGAAAATATTTTAAAATAAAGAAAAAAAGGGAAGAGGGCAGCAGGTAGTGGTTAACTTGCTGGACTCCCAAGTGGCCTACTGCGATTCCAGTCCCAGACCTGGAGGCCTGAAATTCACGCATGCATATTCAAAATCCCCAGAGGAGAATAGAGGAGAAGTGATTGTGCCATGACCATCCCCCATAGGGGGTGATTTCTCACTTTTGCTCTCACTGTCTCCATCTCTTTCTGCAAAGGCTCATGCCCCATGGCAAAAACCTTTTAAAAAAATTTCTAAAGGAAAAGAAAAAAGGAAATATGGTGAACCTTAATTATTGCCTAGAGAAAAAAAAGTTTATATGGGTTTAGACACAATCACATTTCTGTTTCTCCAAGCTTGTCACACTGCACTTTGACTAAGGTACGTCCTCATACTGCCTAGGGATGCCCTTCGTAGTGTAACAGTGTACATCAAGACCTCCCACTAGTGTTTAACTTACACTGGTAAAGGACTTGCCAATGGATTACCACCAAAGATAGGAAGGCAGGGAGGCAGGGCTTTCTTCACTATAACTGCTTTTACCTATTTAAATTTGTTTTTCTTTTTTTGGGGAGGATTTTGCTATAGGGCGCATGTGCTCACCAGAAAGACAGAGAGAGACAGAGAGATAGAAAGCGAGAAATCACACCCCAGGGGGGATGGCAACACCGCAATCCCTTCTTCATTCTCCTCTTTGGATCTTGGGCACACACGCACACTCGTCCCCCGTGAGTTTTAAGCCACCGGGTCTGGGACTTGAACCGCAGTGGACTACATGGGAGTCCAGTGACATAGCCATTATGCTAACTGCTGGTCTCTTTACCTGTTTAAATTTTTGAGACTCTGTTCAAGATTTCATTTAATGAAAGACTTTATAAGAAGAATTTGAAAACTGATTTCCAACCTTTCCTGAGATTTTTAAATGATTTTCAAATTCCCAACTATGGTAAAGAAATGTTAGCACATTACCTTGAGTTTCTCCAAGTCACCTCTTATTTTACCACCCACTAAACATAAATATTTTCTTTCCTGGTTTCCCAACTCGCACCCCATTTTGGCTTCATGTCTTATGTCTAATCTTCTTTGTAGTCTATAAACTTACATTTTGTTTTAGATTTGATGAGCCTACTTCTTTTTCCTTTACTATAGGACCAAAAAAAAACAAAACAAAACAAAACAAAACCTAACCATTAAAATGCAGAGACCATTAATAGATAATATTTAGCTCAGTCCAGAAACAAACAGTTTCAGCTCATTGATTCTAAGTAAATTACTGATCTTCATATCATTGGTGAGGAAAAAGCAAGAAAGATAATAAAAAAGCAAGCTTACCAACTTTCAGAATAATGAAAACATTCAAGGTAATCCAGAACACAAAATAAATCAAAATATATAATCTCTTTTATGACTTTCTCTTTTGACAGAATATCTCTGCCTTTCATCAAAAGAGAAACTCTGGAATTAAAAAAAAAAGACTGGAAAACCAAAGGACTAAATCAAGGGTTCAAGGGTTGAGAGAAGAAAAGGAAGAAATACAAAGATTGACAAAAGTAGAAAGAGCAAGACAGTGGTGGATGAGTCTAAAAGACAAAATGTCATCTTAGAGACTTCCAAAAAACTTCTACTCCTAAAATCATTCATCGGATTTTCCCACATACATGGCTACATAGTGATTTCGTATTAGCAGTCTACGGGAAGAACATCCTATAGCAAGTGCCCCAAGTTCTTATGAAAAGTTTCCCAATGGTCTCATTGCATTCCCAGCCCATATGGCTTGCTCCCTGCTGATTTGCAAGGCATCGCTACCCAGGTTTCTGGACTTCTTTCAGGTTTAGTTAAAATTAGATGCTAGAGCACCAGGGAACAAGGGATTCATTTTTAGTTGTCACAGATGCCCATGAGTCCCAAAGCAAGCATTCACATTGCTTTAGACATGTTGGAGGTACCCACTTAATGTCTTTGTCAAGTCTATTTACCTGTTATGATGAGTTCATTTTCACCATGCAATTTCCAATCAGAAGCATGAAATTAAAATCAACGAACTACACCCTAGCTTTATAATACAGTGCAAAAAGCAGAAATCAAGTCAGCTAAATATCTTTACTTAGAAAATTAGTGAAAAACCTCAGACTCACAACTCAGCATTCAATGAAATCTAAGAATATTGTCTGTTATTTAATACTAAAATAAACTATTTTAATACAAGTAAACAAACTATTCCTCATTTACTTTATGAAGATGAAAATTAGAATGTTATTGGCCTACGTGCACACTAGTAAGAAGGCTTTAGGTAATTGTAGGTAGTAGGTAACTACCATCTTTCTGTTCTTACGACCTCTCTAAACCAAATAATTCATTGGGTTTTCTCAGCTTCCTGATATAGGAGATTCATTTATACATGTATACTGTATAATGTTCCCTTGTATTTCTTTGGAAAGAAAATTATATTAAAATAAAACCACAAATATGAGATGAAAACTCTCAGTTTACAATTATCCTTCAGAGCAGAAAAAATGGTCACATAACATTTTAGAACTTAATCATAAAAATGAATTCTGTAATTTCCAGTTATTTCTTGAATTTGAAACCTGGGGCTCCATTGAGACTCTAGAGAAGTGAATAGTAAGCCCCCCTGGAAATAGTCTGGGAAGAGGCTCCCAGAGAGGTTTATGATTTCCAGCTCTCATTCCTGCAGTTGCATCTCTGCAGACACCACTTTTGCAGACTAGAAAATAAACAATACTAAAAGGTGAAAGTAACTATCCTAGACCTCCCTAAAGTGTGGCTCTTACTCCAACCCAGCCTAAGTCCTGACTTAGAATGAGGTAAAATTTGGAAGTGCTCACATATCTTTACTGAGGCCTTTTCTCAGAAAGATTAGATCATAGAGTCCTCCCCCCCATACCATTTTTTCTCTTGGAAGACCATATTTCCTGAGTTGTCCCTCATACCACTTCACCAAAAAAAGCAAACTCACATGACTTACCTAGTCTATAAATATGATTCTAATTAGAATCCCATGAACATTCATCTTCTTGTAAGGTTACACATAAATGAACACTTTTTTATTGTAATTAGTCTTATCAATGTACAAGAGATATTTTTAAATATCTAGACGAAAAATGAAATAAGTATTTGTCCTTAAAAATTAAGACATATGGGACCAGTAGATGGTATAATGGCTACGTCACTGGACTCCCATGTAGTCGACCACGGTTCAAGTCCCAGACCTGGTGACTTAAACTCATGTCAGGCATATGTGTGTGCATGCCCAAAATCCTGAGAGAAGAATGGAGGAGAAGGGATTGTGGTGTGGCCATCTCCCCGAGGGGTGATTTCTTGCTTTCTGTCTCTCTGTCTCTCTCTGTCTTTCTGGCAAGCGCACACGCCCTATAGCAAAAGCCTCTCAAAAAAAAAAAAAAAAAAAAAAAAAAAAAAAAACTAAGATACATAGACCATCATGCACAAATAAACGGGAACTCTAAATAGACATATGCATATCACCTTCATATCAATTCAGAATAACTCAAGAAGTCATATAAAGTAACCTTGACGTATTAGTAAAATTTTGCATTTCTTTCAATTCTTATTAGAAGCTAAACTCACCATTTATGCTAATGCAGTGTTTCTAGCATAGCTTATTATAATAACTATATGCCATTGTATAATTATATATGTCACTACATAATTAGTATGTAACTACTGATTATATCAGTCATCTGCTGGATGAAATAATCAGGAATTTTTCTCTCAAAAGAAAACTCATAGTTTATCCATTAGTTTCATTTGTCTACTGGGTAGAGCAATTAATATAACTGGCTTATAATCTATTAAACTAGAAGTCATGGTATGCAAATGAAGTCCTCTCTGAATACATATCTGTTAAACCTCTTTGATGTCCTCAGCGCATAAGGTCAGTCACTTCCAAAATCCACCCTGATTTCCATGTATGCTTCCTCTCTAGGTTTCTAAGAGAATTCCAGTATGCCTTAAGCCTGAGACTATATAAATCACACAATGATTAACTACTGTTGCAAAAAGTAGAGATTAAGTTCTGAGGAAATAAACCCTAGAAGGTACATTTTAATTGGCATTTGAGGGTGGGAATTTGCAAATGAAGGAATGAAGGACAAAGGTTTAAAATATGAGGTATACTAAAAAAAAAATCATATCTGTACTTCAAGAGCAGACAGTGAAAGTAAACCTGTCCTTTGTCTCATGAAAAGTTTAGTTTCTTAGGTAGAGGGAAAAAAGTTCAACTACAGTAAGCATGATACAACTCTTCCAGTTTCCCTACAGTTGGCCTTTATTAGTGGCCCCTTTGAACTACTTGGGTGAGTTGATAGTTGTTAATATCCTACTAAATATCCCTTAGGGTCAGCTCAGTGGTGAAGCAACATTAGGTGCTCAAGCCATATGTAAGATCAGGGGTTAAACTTCCTGATCAACATATACAGACTAGGCACCTGCACCCATGATCCTGGCTGGTTGGGAAGACTAGAGGATCGTGCCATGAGACCCTATTAAGGGTGCTTCTCTCTTACTCTTTTCTCTCTTTCAACATACTTTAAGTAAATAAACTCCCCTTAGCTTAGAGGCTTATTATTTTTAGCTCTCCTAAAGAAACGAGAAGTGAAAAGGACATGGATCATGCAATGCACCATCAGAGCTGAGTAAGTCTTTCCATAGATGTATAAGCTCAACTGCCTGGGTGTTCTCTTCAGGGGCAGTCTGTATGATAAGCACAAGTAAATCCTTTCATGTGATTGAAGCCCTAGAGAAGTTACCGTGACATATTCCAATCGACTAATGTCAAAATTTTACGCACAAATATTCCCAGTTGCTCTGCCTGGTGTTTTTTTAGGCACCAAGTGACTGACAATGCCTCTTTGGACTGACATTTATTAAGTCAGTCACTAAACTGGCATTATTATTAGAAAGTGTTTTAAAGTTTAATTTGATAGGGGTGTTAACTATTCAATTCCTCCTTATAACTTCAAAGACCATATTACAATATTTGGCAGATGCATTTCCAAGGCAGATCCAAGACCCACACCTGATAATCTGATGAGTTGGGTACATATCAAACCATTAAAAACTTGGTTGGTTTTCTTTTGTTTTGTTTGTTTTTTGGGTTGAGTTTTGTTTTGTTTTGTTTTGCTTTGTTTTCAAGATGGAATGACACCTTGAACAGATATAGTAAATACATATCTATTGTCTTCAGTTTGCAAAATTTAGCTTTCCCTGTCATACAAGCAAGACTCTGATCACTTATTCCTCTTACAGGAATAGGAAAAAAAAAAAAAACAGAGGGATATATTAAGTTCCTGCATCTATTAAGAAACCTGCCTAACCTGAGTCATGCCTGGCTAAGCCAGACAACAGATCATGATCTGATCTTGTGCTTCTAAAACTTCTCTGTGCCCTCAAGTTCACCAATAGAACTAATTTTCCCTTGTGAATCTATAGCTGACTAGTCAACCTTATATTGCATTTTTTTTATAACAATGAGGCTTACTTTTCTATCAAATTCCCCTTCCTGTTGTTGTTGCCTTCCCAGATATTATACATCTTTCACAACTAGGATCTATCCTTGTTTTCCCTGCCTGTGTTTGTCAGCCATCAATTTCCTATGAGGGCCTTCAGATAAATGCTAGAATCCCAAGGTTGATTAGTAATGTAGGCATCATTACAGCCCATCTGCACATTTGGTGCTTCTTCCCATCTGTCGGAGCCAGAGACCACTAGTATCGCTCCAAATTTCAGATCCAAACAATCCCTTAGAATATGATACCAAAGGCCAGAGTGGTGCAGAGGTAAAATATGATGCTCCATAAGGCTGACTCATGTGGAAAGGTTCTAGGTTCATGTCCAGTGACTTCCCTGAATACACTGGGAACACACATACCCATGATATGGGGCTGGTTGAAGCTAGTGAGGATCATGACATCAAGACCCTTTTGGGGGTTTTCTCTCTCTCACTGTCTCTTTCTTGGAAGAAATAACTAAGCCTGTTTTAAAAAAAGAATATGATACCAGCAGAGAATGGAGTCAAAAAATAGTTCAGGAGTAGGAAATAAGCTCAATCATGGTGATCCAATGAAAAGAAGGACAGAGTGAAAAGCTATATTAGGGTTATTCGGAGAGGAAAAAATGTGATAGAGATACATCTAAGAGGAAATCTATTAGGGAAATTTGCTTGTGTGATTATGGAGATGAAAAAGCCTATAAGCTGAAAAACTAGGACAGTTTATGGTATAATTTTATTCCTAGCCCAAGGCCTATGAACCTGGGGGCCACTGGTGTAAGTCCCAGAGTCTCAAGGCCTAAAAACCAGGAGCTCCAATGTCTGAGGACAGCAGAAGATGGGTGTCCCAGTTCAAAAAGAGAAAGAGTTTGTCCTTCCTTGGCTTTTTTGGTCTATTTGGGCCCTCCCTGGATTAGAATAATGCCTGTCCACATAGGTGAAAATGGATTTTCTTTATTCAGTCTACTGACTCAAATGACAATCTTTTCCAGAAACACATTTACAGACTCACCTAGAAATAATATTTTACGTGCCTTCTGGGCATCCTGTGGCCCAGTCAAGTTCACCCATAATTAACCATCAAAAAAGTATAAACAATTTTTTTAATTAAAAGGGGTGTGTTCTTATCTTGAATCTTTTTTTTTTTAAGTTACTAAAAGATGTAATCCATCTAGTGCTATAAGTAATGCAATCAACCAGTGACTGCAAAACATCATAATTATTTTAGGAACGAGATCCAGGGTTTTAGTTTAAAATCTGTTTGATTCCTAATACAGTTATTTCCTATTACACAATCTAACCTCTAGCTCTGGCTAACCATTTTAAAATTAGGATAACAAGTTTTTTATTATCTAAAAATCTCTGTTTGGGAAGTTTGTCTGAATCAGATTAATATTATCCTATTTGATTATGTATGTATTCAATCAACAAACATTTTTTAGAGAACCTGTATATATCAAAGCTGTACTAGTTAATTTGCAAATCAAAGATAGTCAAGGAACTTTATTGAAAAGAGGAATATTTTCTTGACTTCTTCCTAGTCTTCTTGATAGGACCTTAGATACCATCCATTCATTTTATCCACCCTGCCTTGGGCTTTACAGTCTTTCTGTATTGAACCAGTAATCTCTTAAAATTCTTGGCCACAACTTACCCACCCTTCTGATTGGTTCCATGGCAAACCTTTTAATGTATACACATTTTATTCTGATATGCCTCATTTCCCACCTTCACACACTTTAACATTCCAATTTCTGATTTTCTACTAGCACTGCTATCTTGGGTACACTGGAGAAAACACTTCAATTTTCAAATGTTACCTTAACTAATTTGCTTGATTTGTCACTATCTCCATAGATAATTCTGGCACATTGAATTTTTTACATTAATAGCAGTTTTCTGCTTTCCTAGAGAGAACACCTATATAATAAATACCTAGTTGACCAAGGGAATAATATTGTGAAAGCTGTCTTGGTTACCTATTTTTTATCACCTGAATTGAATTTTTAAAAAAATGATAGGACTAGGATGTGAAACTACGATATTACCAACTGGAGAGAGGTAAAAACAATTTTCATTCTAATTTAAACATATGTTTAATTTAGAAAACTCCTGATCCATTGACAGATATTATTAATAATTAAATAAAATAATAGATGACATGTGCTTCATGTTTCTTCATTAAATCTTGGATTAGCAATAAACAAAAAGTTGCATTTCACTTGTTTTTTAAAATAGTGTAATAAAACACTTATGCAACAATTCAGTACTTGTTTTATCTTCAAACATATAGTTTTACTGAGGTACTTTTCAAGAAGAAAATTCCACAACTTAATAAGGATATCTTATCTTGGTATATCAACATTTCACTTGTGATAAAGTATTATGATAAACAATATAAAATTAAAGATATTTGACTGTATGACCTATGAAAATGGGATTTTCATGCAGTTTAAATTTACAAAGATTTTCTGATAGTCAACCAATTGCAACCGACCAAACATCATCTTTTTATATTCAACCTAATAGTTAAATAAGGGCTAACATTTATTAAGCATTTGTGAAGTGCCATTTTCTAGGCTAAATATTTTTTATATATTGTTGCTTCTGGTGAAACCTTAGAAGGAAATGATAAACATGCTATTGAACACTGGGGGAAAGTGATCCTTATAAAGTGGCAGAAAACTTGACTGAAGTGTGTTCTAATGTTCGGTGGAAGGTGTTCTAATATTGAGTTGTGCCTTGAGTTTTGTACCTTAAAAAAAGTGTTGGAAAAAATGTGTGGAAACTCCAACCCCACTAGTGTCTGTGAATGTGACCTGATTTGAAAATAAGGCCTTCATAGATGTAATTAGTTAAGATAAGTTCATATTATATTAACATGGTCTAAAACCCAGTATGACTGATAAGAAGAGAAGACTCAGAGCCAGTAGGTGGCATGGTGGTTTAAGGCACTGGAACCCACATGGCCAACTCTGCAGTTAGAATCCTGGACCTAGTGATTTGTAAAATACTCCTGGTCCATGTGTGTGCATACCCAAAATCCCAAGGGAGAATGGAGGAAAGGGGATTGCTACATGGCCATCCCCTTGAGGAGTGATTTCTTACTTTCCCTCCTTTCTCTGTCTCCAGCAAAAAAAATGTGCCTTATGACGGGAAAACACACACACACGTACACACACACACACACACACGTGTGTACGCGCACATACACGCACATACATAGAGAAAAAAACTGTGAGAAAATGGGAGTTAGAGATTGGATTTACATTACTACAAGAAGTCAAGGTAAAGACTAAGCCCTGAGTACATTAAGCGTAGCACTAGACTTAGACTATAAAGCACTAATCTCTCAGTTGCTCTTAATTTTTACATTTGAGGAAAATATTATAGAAGTTTATATGCTTCAAAATTACTTTTCATGTATTAAATAAATAATTATAAGGCCAGTTTCATGGCCTGGTGGTTAAGGCAGCTGGGTCCTACATGCCAAATGTACTTCATGATTTGAGTCCCAGACCAGGAAGCTTGAAAAACACACCAGGCACATGAGTATGAGTGCCCAAAATCCCGAAAAGAGGGAGAGATGGAGGATAAGAAACTGAAGTGATATCATGTCCCATGGAGGGTGCTTTCTCTTCTATCTCTGTCTCTCTCTGGTGAGCCCATGTACCCTCTATTGTATGTACAAATATAAGCACACTCACATGATAACTATAGAAGATATAATTACTTACCTTGCATTATATAAAATACTTCTATTGCATGTTGCCCAATGGAAAAAACCACTCAAAGTAATGAAAACCACCCGTATACCTAAAAGTTAGTTAGCCAGACTGCTTAGCTTGCTAGAATGATCTCTATCAGGATATTTTACTAAAATAAGGAAGAGTTAAGATTTTACACTGTTCTTCAGAAAACTGTATCTAGCATAAAACTAAAACTTTTATAAAAATAGAAATTCTTAGGTCAGTGGGTAAACAATTGTCAATAGTAGTTTCAATGATAAATGCCAATTATTAAAACATACACTCTCACAATATTTGTACAAAACAAACAAAGTACCAAGAACAAAAGAAGCTAAATATTATATGATGAGAGTGAAGGTACATTTGATGTACAGCACCCAATCTAAAAGCATTTACATGACTTAAGGGAAGTGTTTTCTCAGCTTATATACTTATTCAAGGAATGGGGGGAGAGGCACCATATATGAAATATTATTACTATAACAGGAACAACTTTTGTTAGTTTGTCATAGGGTGTGTGTTCTTGCCAGAGACAGAAAGAGAGAGAGTGAGAGAGAAAGTGGAAAATCACACCTTCCTCCTGCCCCCTGAAGGGATGGTTACCCTTCCCCTTCAGTCTGCTCTAGAGATTTTGGGCACACATGCACATGCATCCAGCATGATTTTCAAACCTCCAGATCCAGGACTCAAACTGCCACATGAGATCCAGCCTCCTAACCCTCTATACCACCTGCTGGCCCAGGAACAATTATTTTAAAAAGCTACTTTACCTACTTTACCAGATCAGAATGCCCTGGAAAAATAAATTAAGTACAATTATACTTAAAAATACAATACTTTTGGAATTTTTTCCTATAAAATGCATGTTTTGGGGGTGACCAAATGACAGTTTCTTTGTCCTTCACGAGTTGAAAGTAAAGGAGCAGAAATGTATTTTTTTTAAAAAAAATGAGGAAATAATGTATCTCTGTCCTTTGATGCCAGACATTCTACATTATTCTGTTCTTTCTGCCTCTGGACGTTTAGGATCAGTAGACCACGTCTCTAATCAGCAAAACCACCTCATACACAAAAGCATATTTAACTGAGAGAGGAGAGGAGAAAGCTTGGGATAGGCACAGAGACCTTGATTCTGATCATGGCTTTACCCCTGGCCAGCTGATAGTGCTGAGGAAAATCTCTTCACACCGGAGGAGGGCTGAGGCCATGTTTCTCCCTCCTCTCAGACTGTATGGTCACTGAGCATGTGGAAATTCTCTCTCCTATCATCACAGACCTAGCTGAAAGAATGTTCCAAAGGGAAAGCTTATGGCTCAGTATCTCTGATATTGCTGTGGTCTGTGATGCTTCACTCCCCTCAGTAACAAGAAGAACTTGCCAGAATAAATTGTCCAAGACAGTGAATTCCATATGTGTTTTCTCTTAAAACTGATTTTTTCCTAACATCCTGCCATCCACACACACACGAAAAGCCTAAATCAGTGGTTCTCAAACTTCAGTAAATGTTATTCTGCTTTACTTACTAAAAATGCATGCCCCAGACCCACACTCCAGGAATTCTGATTTAATGGGATTTGAGAGGAACCCAGGAAATTGCATTTTTAAAAAAAATGTCTCCAAGTAATTTTGAGGCAGATGGTCTATGATCCACTTTTTGTCCTCCCTACCTCCATATGCCACCTTGTAGCCTGGTGGGATAAGTTAAATATTGAAAAGAGTTGTTATATAATGTAATCACAGTTTTTTCATATCTATATTTTCTATGTTTATGTGTATTATTTATGCACTCAAATAATCACAAAGGATTTTGAAAGAAAATAATTTTTTAAAGAAATTATATTATGAATTTCATTCTATTTAGAGGACGCACTTGTATGTAATACTATTGGGTCAGGGCCAGCAAGTGGCATGGTGGTTAAAGATGCTGGACTCCCACATGGCCAACCATGGCTTGAGTCCCGGACCTGGTGGTTTGCTTCTCACTTTGTCCACTCTCTCCTCTCTCTCTATTTCTCTCTCTCTCTCCTCTCTCTCCTTCCCTCTCTGGTCAAATTCAAATAAATAAACAAATAAATAAATAAATAAATAAATAAAAGTCAATAAAATAATTCTTTAAAAAAATACTATTGGGTCATCAGAAAAGTCATGACATGTTTTTCTGTGCAAAAATGCATCATGACTTTTCCAAGAACCCAAGACTTTTAACAGAAAGTGGCTGACTGTTTATTCATGTAATTCAAGATGACCTAATTCTCCTGGTCTTGGAGAGATGTAAAAAAAGAGTTTGTTTTTAGTTTTTAATATTTTTTCTTTGTTCATGATAGAGCACAAGTTCATATACACATAAGAGTAAGAGAAAGAGAGAAGAGATGAGGACCCTCCAGTGTCTGATCATGCCATCCTCCCCTTCTGGTCCTCAAGCCTCTAGCCTGTGGGATCTGGAGCACTGGTGCACATGCCTGGAGTGTTTCAGACTGACCAGGGATTCCCACCACATGGGATCTGGCTTCTCTGACAGTGCATTACCACTACTCCACAGAGCCAGCCCGATAGGAAAGGTTTTTAGTATTGCAAAATGAGACTGTGAACGGAAAGAGGAAGGGGAGGTAGCAGAGGAAAATGAAGAAGAAAGAATGTCATTGCTGTTGTCATTATATGAGAATTTCAGTTTTCTCCAATTTAATTTTTTTCCTTTTAAGATCTTTCCCATCTCTTTATTCGCTTACTGTTTTTTTCTGTATTCTTACATGTCCTTCTTAAATACAAGTAAGCAGTTTGGGGAACCTGAATATGGAGAGAAAAATGATAGCTTCCAACCACTTAAAAAATGAAGTGAAGTTATGTCCTGCTGCTCTAAACCCAACTCTCCCAGATCAGCTACTCCTAATTGGGCAACAGATCACTTGTCTAAGGAAAAAATTATGCTACATTTAGTTTTCCTCTAGAACAGCACAAAAACTGACACAAAATAGTTCTTTGAAGTGGTCTTGTCTTCCTCCCTGTGTGGCAGACCCACATAGCACAATATAACAGAAAGTGGCTGAGTCTGTATTCTTATCATTCAAGATGATCTAATAGGAACAAACTGTGCAGACATTACCGCTGACTCTAGTTTCCTTAACCAGTTTTATCTCCATTGTCAGTGGAGGTCCATCAGTTCAGCTATTTAACCCCAAGAAATCTGAAAATCTTCTTATAAATTGCATCTTGAGGAAGGAAAGAAAAGAATTTAAAAAGAAGCAAAAGCAATAGATCGGAAATAAGGTAATATTTTAGGATGAATTATGCATATTTGTATTAGATAATTAGATATAAACTCAAATATGTCTACAACCAAAGAGCATGTACCTAATGAGTCTGTGGCCAACATTTCCTCACAAGAGCATTGGCAAAAACCTACACCTTTGGTGGCTTTTCTGAAAAAAAAGAAGCTCGAAGTCCTCCTCTTCACTTGTCATTCTGGTCGTGTACAAACCTGATTGTCTTCTGTATTCAGATACCGTCTGCATACGATTCCACATCAAATCATGCCAAGCTGAACTGTGCCTTAGATCAGGAGTAATATAAACACTGCGAAATTTCTCAGCCTCTGCCCAAAATTATTCAAAATCAGACTTCAAAGACAGAGCTTTTATCAATTTGAGCAAGCACAGGTTTACACAAAATCTATGGATGTAATTCTTTTCTACTTTTACAAATAAGTCTGCTGGAACAGCTTCTGAATAGCCTGGGTTTCACTTCCACAAAATATTTTCTCCTCAGCTCTTAGAGGACTTTTAGAAACTGCCATGACTCTTAGAAAAGCATAACTTTTCAGGCTGAATGCTACTAGAAAAACTATTTTCTTTTACTCATTTAACATATTATAAAATCACTTAGCATGTTATGCTATAATTTGTTCTATCACAGTGACTGTAACTTGCAAAAAGGTGTTTATTAATTCTTCTCCTGGCATTTTGCTATTTGTCTTGGCTTGGGTTCCAAAAGGAAGCAGAGCCTGACACTAGAACTTGTAAGCAAACAGTTTAGAAAATTATCCCAAGAAATTGGAGTTGGGACTGAGAATTGGGGAAGGAAGGAAAATCAATCCAAAGATGAGCTCTCAGGGTACTCACTACTGTGAGCAATGGGGATTCCATCTCACTGGAAACCCTCTGAGGAGCTGTAGAAAGTGAGCTTCAGAATTTTCCATTACAGGGAGAAGAGAGAATATTTTTCTGCAAGTTTCCTTCAGAGAGAGAGAAAGAGAAAGATTTTCCCACAAGGGATGATCACATTGCGATCTCTTCTCCTCCATCTCCCTCCTTTTGGGACTTTGGGCATGCACCCACACTCAAGCAGCATGCTTTTCAAGCTGCTAGTCTGGTATTCAACCTACGCAGTTGGCCATGTGGGATCCAGCTGCTTTAACCACCACATCACTGGCCAGCCCATGGGACTTCTTTCACAATATGTATTTATATGGTGAATTTTCAAGAGAGTAATATGATATACATTATTTCTCAGACATGTTCAATCTCATAAAACTCTAGGAGAATAGCTGTCAGTGTCACATAATACTAGAATTATTTAGATGGAAAAGTGAAAAATGATAGGTCAGCCAGAGGTGAAGAGGTTCAAAAGGCTGAATCCACATGGCTTACTGCACAGTTGGAGTCCTGGACCCTGTGTCTTGAAAAACACACCCAGCACATGTGCACACATGCCAAAAATTCCAAGAGGAGAATGGAGGAGAAAGGATCATGCTGTGGCCATCTCCTGTGGGGGAAGGTGACTTCCCACTTTCTCTCTCTGTCTCTTTCTATCAAACACATGTGCCTTATAGCAAACAAAAAAATTGAAAAACATTTGATAATTATTATCTTGAATGCCATCTGTTGAGTGGTACTTATTGGAAGAAAAATACATCCCATTAAGAAATGTATTAGGCTTCATTAGTAAAAACAGAATGTGTTGAGTTCACAGGAGACTTTAGGAAACAGGCAAAAAAGAAAAAAAAAGGAAGAAAGATATAAGACAGTTTTATATTCTTCAAATCACTAGAGTGGGGAGAACAGATTGGAATCTCAACTAAATAGAGGGTTGTACTGCTATGACGCTCCATGAGCAGTACTCCCAGTTGACCCGTTCCAGGGAGCCACCCACCTAATGCTATTCATATTACAGTAAGAAGAATCACCGGTAAAAGAAAACCTAAAAAGTTAACAGGGGCAGGAAATACACAGTCTAGGTCGGCCTTGAGGGAAGTTGTGTAAGGAAGGAAGTTTGAGACAAGTTTGCATGTGAAGGATTGAACCCCAGGGTGGCCCTGAGTTACAGACAATTTTCCAGGCCTGTGAAGCTAGGAACTACTTGGGATAAAGCAGATCTACTGGCTCTCCATGATGTAATTGGAGTCAGTATAAATAAATGGCATATTTATAAATCTTTCGCCTATCTCACAGTTACCACTGTGGCATGGGGGATGATACAGCTCATAATCCAGAAGATTTTGTAGATTGCTTCGGAGTGCAACATTGGATGACTCTCTGCGCTGTTTATGTTCCTGACCCTTTGCCAACATCCTGCAAGGTCAAACCCAACCAAGAGGTAAGAAGAAATAGTAGAAGTCAACACTGTTAACAAAATGATTTCTAGAATCAGAACAAAAGTTGCCCTGGACAGAACAAGAATTCTGCCTTCTTGGGAAAATGACAGGTACTATTGTAGAACTGACTATTGTTCAGAAAATAAGACTTAGCCTCTCATTAAAACAATTTGACTACAGGAAGCACTTGACATTTTAGAGATTCTAGACTATGCTGAGCATAATATTTTGAGGAGAAACGATCATCACCTTGACTCAAAAGGACATAAATCCTAGAATATATATATGTATCTGTGTGTGTGTCTATATATCTATATATCTATACATACATATCTATATAGATATATAGATATATATATATACATACATATTCAATAAGATAAATTAGGAACAGCATATCTTCATTAGAAAAGCATTTTGAAAGGTATACATACCTGGCATGCTTAAAGAGTGAGATTTTTAAAAACAGGCTTCTGCTCTAAGATTTACCGTGGTCTGCAATAGAATTTTGCAGCACGTGATTGAACAGTATGTTCAATATAAAACTGTCCAAATGATTTCTGTAGAACTCACCAAATCCTTCATTTCAGAGATCACTACACTGGATTTACAGTGTGATTTAAAAACAAAGTCTCAGCTCTAGTCACATACCATAAAAAGTAAGGGAAAGAGAAAGTTCATGCAGGCAAAAGCTATCCATCATGTCCATCCCGAACTATTTCAAACTGGTGGAAAAAGAGCATTTTCCATGACAATTAAAAAACCCAACTGCCAAATTAAAGATTAAGAAAAAAGTCATTTAAAATAAGGCTAGGGAACTCACAATGTCTAGTTTGTGGAGAAAAGAGTTGGCATTGAATTAGAGAGAGAGCTTGTGCTCCAGTCCCACAGAGGGAAGGGAGGAAACCACGCAGACAGCATTTTTTCTGGATCCTGTTTGACAGCCTAAATTCCTAAGGCAGTATACAGTTCTCTCAGGTCTGTGACCTCATTTTGAGGCTTCCCAGAAACATCTTCTTAATATAAGCAGTTTAAAAATATAATTTTCAAAATATCCCAATTCCCAGGTAAGCAGAAAATGTTTTCATTAGCAGAGAACGGAATGGAAGGGGATTGCAATTTAGCCATCTGACCACATTATCATAGAGCTGTGCTCCTGATTCGGGGTGCCTATAACAAAAATAAGAATCCACTTTTTAAATGTTGAATCAAATCCATTTTTAAAATGTTGAGTGCTTTGGTGTTAGCTCACCAATCAGAAAAGAAGTGTATTTTACCTTTCAAAAGTAAATCTGAAAAGAAATGGACATAGCAATTGCTAAATTAAGAGCCTTAAGCTTTGCCCAAATTTTGCCTCATTTTATCTTACCAAAATGAGAAATACTCAGATTATTCCAAGCTTATGGCTTACTTCAGCAGAGCTGACAGTAACCAGAACTAATCTGAATCATATCATATCACAAAAATTTCTGTGCCAAAGTCCACCACCAGTACTAACTGAAACACCTGAAATTCCCATAATTTGGATCATAGCTCAAAAATCATA
Organism: Tupaia tana; assembly: GCA_026018925.1. NCBI lineage: Eukaryota > Metazoa > Chordata > Mammalia > Scandentia > Tupaiidae > Tupaia > Tupaia tana. The sequence continues at coordinate 51,869,940 of JAKSZU010000006.1, read as the reverse complement.
GCATTTTTTTCTCTAAAGGTTCATCCTAGAGACCAGCAGTTGGCGTAATGGCTATGTTGCTGGACTCCCATGTAGTCAACTGCAGTTCGAGTCCCGGACCCTGTGGCTTAAATTCATGCCGGGCACGTGTGCGTGCGTGCCCAAGATCCTAAGAGGAGAGTGGAGGAGAAGGGATTGTGGCATGGCCATCCCCGCTGGGGGGTGATTTCTTGCCTTCTGTCTCTCTCCATTTTTCTGGTGAGCACACGCGCTCTATAGCAAAAACCTCTCCAAATCACCCCCCGCTGGGGGGTGATTTCTTGCCTTCTGTCTCTCTCCGTCTTTCTGGTGAGCACACGTACCCTATAGCAAAAACCTCTCCAAAAATTTTTTAAAATTTAAAAATTTAAAAAAGGCTCATCCTAAAATCAATATATTATTTGGGAAGAGTAAAAAATGGATAAAATCCTTTGTATTCTATTATATGTCCCAAAGTGAATTCATCACAAATAATTCATTTCTGAAGGCTTTCTCTAAGCCTTTACTAGAGGATGGCCAAGTATACAGGATTTTATAAACCTATTTTTCTCAGGAATTCTCCCCTGCCACCACCACTAGATTAAGGATATTAAAATCTAGATTAACAGACCCATGCCGCAGCTAAGAGAAAGCAGAATCCTGAGATCATGGGGTCCTGGGCATGCAAGCTGAAGTGAGAAATAAGCAGGAAGGAAAGAGCTGGAGCTTGGACACAGCCGGAAGAGGACCAAGAGTGGGCACCAGGGAGGAGTTTGGGGGAACCAGGCATGGGCTGGAAGACATGAGTGTGAGAATGAAGGAAATGGGAAGTGCAGGAACAGGATGCACATGCGAGTAAGAAAAACCCAACTTTGTCTCTTGCCAGATTTGCATAGGCAGGCACTTTCTTCCAGGAGACAAACCTTAACGTGAACAAATAATTGTTAGTGCTCACACTGATTTTAAACTGAGAGTTGTTGCCATGTGTAGACTTAAGTAATCTGACAAATTACAGATAATACAAATAATGCGATTTTTATTGGGCCAGAAAGTTGAAAAAGAATAAAGAATTAGCTTGGTGTTCTTAATTAACAAAGCAAAACAACCAGTCTGATCACACTAGCGGTATCAGAACCCAAGCAAAATAAAAAGTTACACAATTTTTATCTCTTAATTTGTTTACAGTATATTGAACCTGTCTTTGCTAAATTAGAAATTGAGCAAAATTGTTGTTGGACTGTTTTCAGAAAATTCGAGAACCAGGCCTCTCTGTGCTATCTTTGTCATCCTCTTGAAAGTTCTGTTATTGTTTTCTTGGAGTGTCAGTATTCTGTGGCCTTTTTTCTTTAATCGCAAGTCTTTTAAAAACCTTTTCTTAGGAGCCAGCACATCATCTGGAGGAAAAGGCAGCTGTATCCCACCTACATGACCAGTTTCGCAACTCAAGTCCTAGACCTAGCAGCTTGAAAATCACACTGAGCACATGTGCAGGTGTGCCCAAAACCCTAAGAGGAGAGTGGAGAAGGGATTACAACATAGCCACCTCCTCGGGGGTGATTTCTCCCTCTCTCTCTCCACTCTCCTCTCTCTCTTTCTCTCTCTCTCTCTCTCTCTCTCTCTCTCTCTCTCTCTCTCTCTCTCTCTCTCTCTCTCTCTCTCTCCCCCCCCTCTCCTCTCCTCTCTCTCTCCAGCAAACACACGCGTCCTGTAGCAAAACAAAACAAAACAAAAAAAAAAACACACGTGTCCTGTAGCAAACAAAACAAAACATAAAAAAGAACACCTTTTCTTATGAAAATATCTGCTGGACTTTCTGATATTTGACTTAGAATACTGTTAAGACTTAAAAATTTACCCCTCCCAGGGATAGCTATACTTCTCTGATTTATACACATGTTCAAAACCAGAGGTCTTTTCCTAATGCCCCGTAATGACATGGGGCAAATTTCCTCCTGAGGCAGCCAACTATCGATAGGATTCTTTCTTAGTTTATATCATACTCTTTATGAAACAAAATCCCATTCTTCTTTTTCTATAATTATTTAACCATTATTATTTACCAAAACTTTATTTTCCTTGTTAGCATGACAGTTACACTGTCAATTGACTACAACTGAATTTGCTCTTTGGACTCTACTAATCTAAGACAGAATTAAAATTAGTGCTCCTGAAAATAGTATTTTTCCATTATATAAAGAACTAAATTTTTAAAAGATAATTTGCTTTCCATGAAGTATTTGATTTTTATAGTAACAAACAAGCTAACCAATTAAAAGAGAGGAAGTCCCATGGGGAAATGACAAGAAAGGGATAATCAGACTGACTTTCTCTTACTTTTTCAAAAATATCTACCTTTTATTATTATTTTTTATCACCAGTGGGCATGTGCACTCAGTAGAGAGAGAAAGAGAGAAAGAAAACATCCTCCTTATAGACTATGGTCATGTCACAATAACATCTTCTCCATTTCTCTATCCCTTTGGAATTCTGAGCACAGGAACCAGCAGTTAGCGTAATGGCTATGTCGCTGGACTCCCACGTAGTCAACCGCGGTTCGCGTCCCAGACCCGGTGGCTTGAAACTCATGCCAGGCGTGTCTGCGTGCGTGCCCAGGATCCCGAGAGGAGAATGGAGAAGGGAAAAAAAAAGAAAAAAATAATAATTCTGAGCACACAAGCACACACACCCCACTGTGTTTTCCAGACTGCCAGGCTGGGATTCCAACCCCAGTCAGCCATGTGCAATCCAGATTCCTATGCATAGCACTTAATCATTGCACTACAGGGCGGCCTCAGAATGATTTTAAATTTAGAGATATTTCCATGTGTTAACTTAAATAAAGTGACATGTAACATCAAGAAATATCATTTTTCAGTAAAAAAAAAAAAAGGAATAAAGACTGTAAACTTTTCACATTGGAACTGTAATGCATAATCCAAGCTCATAGTGGAACCCTTGGTCTCTTATCCTGAAGTAAGAATCCTTATCACATAAAAAGTAAATAAACAAATAAAAATAAAAAATCATGACTGTCATCCCCATTGTGATCATCAGGACAGCTGAGGTAGAGAGAAAGGGCTCTTGATGGTGTTATTTATCGATCCCTGCCACTGACCAGCTGTGTGACTTTAAGCAAATTAAACAAGAAGGTTGAGCCTCAGTTTCCTCTTTTAAAAAAATGGGAACTCTCTTCACATATTGTTTGGAAGGATAAAATGAGATCTGATGTATGTAAGAACTCTTTCTACACTGTAATGCATCATACAAATGCTAGTTATAGTGAAGGTTGTTTCTAGTAAGTATAATTCACACTTCCAACAAGCTCCTGTGCCCCCAGATTGTCTTGCTGAAGTTGGTCTGCACATATTTACAAGACAAAAGCTCTCCCCAGGTTTAATACAAATTTGCAGTCTTCCTTCTAGGAAACTGTGTCTACCTTGGCACCCTATTAGCTACACAGAACTTTTAGTCCTTTCTCTACTTTCCTTAGAGAATCCAGTCACAGTATACTATGAAATTAGTTAACTATTCTGAAGATTTCAGTATGTTGCCAGGGAGGACACTCATCACACGCCCATTGACATCTCCCCATCTGTCCTGATATGTGACCTTCCTATTGACAGTCCCATGGCAAATGCAGCTCATTCTCCTATTCCAAATGCTTTTCTTGTGGGGATTGGTCTTGGGGTTCAGTAAATGATTATCACCAGCTCATCCTATGCATATAGTAATTATAAAAATGAGAATAAGATGTGATTAAAAGTTGGGACAAAGAGACTGGTTTGTGATCATGCCAACCCTTGCAAATTTCTAAAAACATGCTTCTTTGATTTCTGCACTTAGAAAAATGGAGTAATCCTGCAGCCCAGGTTGGAAAATGGGGAGGGAGGTACACTACTCCCAAGAGAAATCTATGGCTCTTTTATCTGTTAGAGATACCCTACCCTCTGAAGAAGAGGCAGAGCAGGAGAAGGGCAGTTTCCTGTGGAGATGTCGTTGGTCTTAACAAGCACCAAGCTTACTCCATTCTATCTTTAAAAGATAGACTTGACATAGTAACTACCCAAAAACAGAGATCTGGAGACCTAGTCTCTAGAGCACAGAACACTCTACCTTGTTATATAAGGGGGGGAAATAAAAGCAGGGGAGGGCAGGCTCCGTAGCTGGTGGTTGAGGCAGCTAGATCCCACATGGCTGACCCTGCAGTTCCAATCTCAGACCCAACAACTTGAGAAACACACCAGGCTCATGTGCATGTGTACACCAAATCCTGACAGAATGGAGAAATGGAGAAGGGATGGCAGCCTGACCATTTCCCATAGCGGACAATTTCTCCCAGCACTCCACTCTGTCTCTATGTATCTGACAAGTGCACATGAGCCCCTGAAAATTTTTAAAATATGTATGTAAAAAGCAAAGCTTTCAAGCTTCTCTTTAAAAAAAAAATCAGCAAGAGTAAGCAAAAATTCTATTTAGCATGAATAATTCTGTTTTCCATGATAGCATTTCTCAAGCTATACTGTGTGTATGCTAAGGACTGGGTTTTCCATATCCTTACTGGTCTCTTTTCATGATCATGTTTATCATCTGATAGGAACAATACTTTTCTCTCTGGCATTACAGATTTTCTTATAATATTTATCATTTCTCTCTTCAGAAAACCAGCTGTAATCAACATTGAAAATGTGACCTTCATTGTCAAGAGGAATCAATCTATGAATTCATGCAAGGGAAGATAGAAAATGTGTAGGACCTTTACCACAGAATTCCTAATGATTCAATTATGCTTGATTCCATATGTGCTAGATTTTGTCTTTCATCTTACACAAACTTATTCTGCTTCATTCTCTCTGCTGTGTTCCTTTCATGTCATTATTCATGCTTAATAAAGTCAAGAATCAGCTATTTTTAGAACAATCATACATTCTACTATTCTAGTCTATAGAAAAACTATTTAGTTCTTGGGACCAGCAGTTAAAGTAATAGCTATGTTGCTGAACTCTCATGTAGCCGACCGTGGTTCAATTCCTGGACCCGGTGGCTTAAACTCACGCCAGGCGCGTGTGCGTACATGCCCAAGATCCCGAGAGGAGAATGGAGGAGAAGGGATTGCGACATGGCCATCCCTCTTGGGAGGTGATTTCTTGCTTTCTGTCTCTTTCTGTCTTTCTAGTGAGTGCACGTGCCCTAGAAAAAAAAAAAAAAAAAGAGAGAGAGAGAGAAAAAACTATTTAGTTCTAATTTTTGCTCTCAGTGAAGGTACAGCCCAGAAATCTGTATTAACAAATCTTCCAACTGATTCTTATCCACACAAAAATTTGAGATCTATAGCTATAATACTTTGGCTTTCAAATCAGACTTTCAAGCCTTCTGATTCTGAATTAGTTGTTCCAGAGGCAATTCTGGCCAAGTATATTTTTTCAAAATTCCCCAGTGAGTCCAGTGTCCTAATGTACAAATAAAGGTTAGAAATCACAGCTCTAAGATGTGCTCTTTAGTACAGGGTCACAAAGCTTGTAAGTAGCAGAGCCAAAATTTGAATTTACATGCTTTGATTCTAGAACCCTGTTTTGGGGTGGGGCAGATCTTGGGGGAAGGGGAGAAGGGGGAGGGGAGGCTACTGATGATGTTTACCCATTCCAAAAAACATGTTTGGAGGTTCGGCAAAGAAAGATGTGAGTTTACTTACTAGGAAAGCTCCACTGATGGCCAGACAGAAAATGGTACCTGTCGTTAGCAAATACAGGCTCAGGTTATATAAGTTAAGAACAAAGCATGAATAAATCAAGTAAAGACATACACTGTTTAGGGGTTTTAATACCAGATGAGCTTATCAATTAATAGAATCAGCAGGGTATAGGGACGACCAGTTGGCATAATGGCTATGTCACTGGACTCCCATGTAGTCGACCATGGTTCGAGTCCTAGATCTGATGGCTTAAACTCACAGTGCACGTGTGCATGCATGCCCAAGATCCCAAGAGAAAAATGGAGGAGAAGGGATTGCAGTGTGGTCATCCCCCCTGGGGGATGATTTCTCACTTTCTGTCTTTCTGGCCAGCACACGTGCCCTATAGCAATAAATAAATAAATAAAAAGAAGAAGGGGAAAAAATAAGAAAAAAAAAAAAAAAGAATCAGCAGGGTATGTCTGGTGAGGCATACCTCTGGAACAGCCAACACCACGGGCCAGTTCCATGAGATAAGGGCATGGACATGAGGGGCTCACTCACAAGGTCAAGCGGGGCCAGCAGGCAGATCTCAGAGGAATAGGGTGAAGAAGGATGGGGAGGAGAGCTCATTGCATGGAGTTTACTCTCAACACCAACTTTTACCACTATGGCTAACATCTAAGTCCCCCATTCCTCCACTCCATCCCTATGAGATTATCTCCATAATTACTCAAACTTCAGCTTCATCTCTGGTTTCTCTGAACTTGCTTCTATATTTTTTCATCCTTGTGCTCTGTATTCTGGTATTTCTCTCTCTACTCCATTTCTCTTTTTTTTAAGTTTTTTTAATTAAAAAAATTTTTGAGACATTTTTGGTATAGGGCATGTGCACTTGCCAGAGAGACAGAAAGGGAGAAATCACCCCGCAGGACGGATGGGGCACTCCACAATCCCTTCTCCTCCATTCTCCTCTTAGGATTTTGGTCATGCACATGTATGTACCCAGTGTGATTTTTCAAGCTTCTGGGTCCAGGATTCAAACCATAGTTGACCATGTAGTCCAGCACCTTAATCACTACACCATCTATTGACCCCTCTACCTCATTTCTTAAGTCACACACCCATTGAAACCACCCTCTCCTCACAAGCACACACACACACACACACTTAATGCTCTTTTGCTATTTGCCCAGTATTAACATAGCACAATTATTTGGAGATCAAATTTTGTCTTTAATAACGTCTGAAAATCCAGGATATTAAAGCTGAAAGCATTTCTGAGATCAGCAAGTCCAGACCCTTTTAGTGCTAATTAGCATAATTTCTCTAGATTTTCCAGATGAGAGCTTCTCAGTCATACACGTTTCATGAGAGGATAGTGGGTGTAGTTTAAAGCAAGAGCTTTGACATGCAAGGGAAAAGGAATTTTGCTCATTGGAAGAAAGAGGTTTGGAACTGCCAAAGGAAGCAAAATAGTTCGCTATTTTCTGTTTACTGTGGTGCTCTAACCTATATGTACTGAAATCCAAATACAGGACCCACATGGAGAAAAGTCCAGATACTCAGCCTTTTCTGTGAGATAAGAAATAGGCAGAAAGATATTGGGTAGGAATTAGTGGGTGATACAGAAATTTCAAGTCTATTTAATGTTCTGCTGTGTCTTAAAGTACCATATGATATTTGTGCTTAAAATTAAACATATAAATTTAAAAAACAGCATTAGTAAAATTGGGCAACTTGAGAGTAGAGTGCATTGTCTTTCATTACCAGCCCTCATTAGGATGTAGATATGAATGCGGCGTCCTTTCTTATAGTTAAATTATTTGCCATATTTGAAGCTAAGCCTGAATATTTCATTAAAACAGAGATTAAAGCCTAGTTATGATCTGATAAGCTGAGGTTTCAGTGCTGCCCTGTGTTTAAAAACTATCAAAAAGGCCTCATACTCCTGCTTGGTTTCCATAAACAAAGTGCGACCTCATTCTTTTTTCTTTCTTTCTAGGTTACAGCCAATCACAGCAGCGAGGCTTCAGACAATCATAGGCATCCGGCCTTTTAAATTGTGTTAATGCAGACAAATTTTGGAATGTAACCAACCCAAATTGCTTCTCTACCCATTCCCATACATGTCACTTTCCTTTTCCACAACTAAAATACAGTGTGACCACAAGGCTACCCGGAGTTGTCTGGAAGTCTGAGACAATTTGCTGATTCAAATCATGTTAAGATTTATTCAATTAAACTCCATTGAATTAAATTGGCTGGATTTTTTTTTTTTCCTTTTTATACCTGATAATAACAATTCTCTCCCTCAGATTTCTCATTTGTAAAACACTCTAATAAATAAAACTCTTTCCCTATAAATTTTATGACATATAACCAAGGTAACATAGCATGCCATGACTGAAAGAAATCTGGAAAATAAAGCAAGAAGACATATGTATTATTAGTCTGCTTTGGGCCATTGTTTAGTGAACAAAAGAATGATGTAAGGCACTTTAAAAGAATGTCTTAAAAAATTAAAACAACAACAACAAAAAATACCTGCAATAGCAGCTGTCAAATCTTGCTGGCTACTGACATGTTCAAATGATCAAATCCCACTCAGGCAAACATCTTGACAGAAATGCAAGTGACTTTCACTCACACAAAAGCTTCTTTAAAGTCATCCACATCATGGATCATAAGCAGTTCTTGTCATTAATCCTCTGAAAACGAAGCTAGACAAAACTTGATGGAGAAGTATGACCGTAAAGCACCATCTAAATCTCACCATATGAACTGCTGAAATAAGAATGTTTAGCTTCTTTTTTTCTAGAGAGATTTTTGCTATAGGGTGCATGCACTGGCACAAGAGACAGAGAGACAGGAAGCGAGAAATCACCCACCCCGGGGGATGATCACACCGTAATCTCTTCTCTTCTATTCTCCTCTTGGGATTTTGGGCATACAGGCACATGCGCCTGGTGTGAATTTTAAGCTGCAGGGTCCGGGACTCAAACTGAGCTCAACTACATGGGAGTCCAGTGATGTAATCATTATGTCATCTGCTGGCCCCATGTTTAGCCTTTTTGACAATTTATTCATTGTCAAATTAAAAGCCAAAAATATTGGGACCAGCAGTTAGTATAATGGCTATGTCGCTGGACTCCCACGTAGTTGACCGCGGTTCGCGTCCTGGACCCGGTGGCTTAAACTCATGCCGGGAGCATGTGTGTGCGTGCCCAAGATCCCGAGAGGAGAATGGAGGAGAAGGGATTGCGGCATGGCCATCCCTCGGGGGGGGGGGGGATTTCTCACTTTCTGTCTCTCCGTCTCTCTCTGTCTGGCGAGCACACGCGCCCTATAGCAAAAACCTCTCCAAAAAAAAAAGCCAAAAAGTATTAATATTTTTGGTTTGTTGGCTATAGGGAACACACACTCGCAGAAGAGAGACAGAGAGGGACAGAGAGAAAGTGAGAAATTACCCTTGGGAAAGAGGAAGGTCACATCACAATCCCTTCTTTTCCATTCTCTTTTAAGGCCCTGGGCATGTGTGCACATGCACCAGCATGTTTTTTAAGCCACCAGGTCTGGCACAATTGGCCATGTGGGATCAAGCCCCCTCAACCACCATACCACCTGGGTAATGTTCATATTTTTTAAAGTTTATGAGTATAAACCATCTCCTTTTTAACTTGAGAGTTTGGTGGCAACATAAAAGGGACTGAAATACAAAAATATACTGAGATCCCTGGGAATGATTTTCAATACTATAACTGGAAGTGAATATTTTTGTCAAATTGCCAAACGAGAGTTTGTTGTATATTTTTATACTCTGTTGCTACATATAAAAAAGCATCAATTAAGAATTAAAAATACACAAGATAAAAGTAATACTTGGTGAGGAAAATCCAATGCTAAAAATAATGAACAGTATTTGAAAGGGGTTGGTTAGAAGAAGACTTTTTATGTGCAAAATCATGGCTTGTTTTCATAAGCACACCTTGTTTGTGTCTTTCTTTGAACTACATTTGTTTTATCATCCCAATCCAGATTTTCCACAGCAATATTAAATTCTAAAATGTAGCCTAAACTTCCTTTGTTTTTTTACAAATGAAATCATAGAATTTTAAGAGCTAATGGAGTCTTCTGGAATGATTAATTCTGGATATATATGCTCCTCTCCCTCTTGCTAAGTTCATGGCAGTGATCACCAATCAGTCTTGATCTTGTGTGTTTTGATGAGCAGAGACATAACTGGAGAGTTACACTTTTAAAAAACAGATGGCACAGCCAAATTAAGAAAACTCAAAAAGAGGTTAATAAAACATACTTAGGGAGGGATAACTCTCAGTTTGTAAGATTAGGAGGGACTATGATGATCGGGATAAGGGAGGGCAGCAGCCAGAGAGTCGCGTAAAGATGGCCTACTTGAGAGCAGTAATAACCTTTAGTTGAAGTTCAAAGTCAGCCCAATGGGACCCCATGTAAACTGTCACAGGGTCATAGCACTCCTTGTTTACCTTTATCCCTTCCTCCAGGCTACTGGGATCTGGCATTTAACAAATCCAACAGGAAACTAGAAAGCTAGAAACTCTCTTCTGTATTTCATAAGATCACCACTGTGGACAGAGAGTGGGTTAGGAAAGGGTGCAAGGGGGATAGAAAGAGACAGAAGTCATCCAGCCCTTGGGGTGATTTGCACTATGGCAAGTAGCCATTAAGTTACAGAAATGAGAAAAAACATAGGTTTTTTTTCCCCCCTTATCTTATAAATTTTATTTACTGGAACTAGCAGAAGAAGTAATGGTTACGTTGTTGTACTTCCACATAGTTGACCACAGTTTGAGACCTGGACCCAGTGACTTAAAACTCATACAGGGCACGTGTGTGTGCATGCCTAAAATCCCGAAAGGAGAAAAGAGAAGGGATTGTGGCATGGCCATCCCTCTGGGGGGTAATTTCTTGCCTTCTGTCTCTCTGGCAAGTGCACAAGCCCTATAGTGTATTTACTTATTTCTGCCATGAGAGAGATAACACAAAGAAAGAGACAGAGAGAGAGAGAGAGAGAGAGAGAGAGAGAGAGAGAGAGAGAGAAACCCCCAACAGTATCATTATGCTGCAATCTACCCCCAACTTCTGCCAGACAGAGTCACAAGCATGCACAAGGCGATCCCAGGACATGAACCCAGGACCCTCCCACATGGGCCCAGCATTGCAAAACATTACATTAGCACTACCCCACCAGCTGGTTCTTTTTTTTTCTATTGTAGTAGGCCTTTTCCTTGCATGCCATTGTGTATATGTGTGTGTATCTTCGTGTGTGCTCACACACGTAAGTATATGTGTGTGCACCTTAATGATAGGGAATTGGTCACTGAGCAGATTCATCTGACACTCTGGGACTGATTAGCTCAAATGACTCAGATGGTCCTTCTGTCTTGAGGTCAGTCCAAGCCCCAGCCAGTCAAATAGTCTCTAAATTCTAGATCCAACCAACTTGACCACTGGTGCTAAAGCTTAAGCCAGATGACCTCTAGGGCCTTTCCAGTGCAGTGTTCCTCTGTGACTCTAGGGACTGTTTCTTTCTTTTGCTATATAAAACATAAAGCCACTTTTCCAGGTTCACATGAGACCAAATTAACTTACCTTTCTGACCCATGACATTACTTAAAATGTCATCCTGTCTCTAATTCAATGTTATTTTGGAAAGTCCTGCACCCATAATTAACTCAGTGTCATATCCTAACCTCTTGTGGTATTTGGTGAAAGTAAACAAAGAAGATTTTTTAATGAGTGGGCCATTCAAGATTGTTTTAAATGCCACAAATTTCTCAATCACCATTATAAGCTAAAAAGGTTTTCTCTTCTCTTGCTTAAGTTCATAGCATGAAATACATGAGGAAAGTATAGATTTGTATTGGGACCGATCTTTATGCACTAATCTTACAACGGGACCATATTTCTGAACATTTACTAACATTCTGGTTATGATATTAATATACAATCCTTTGAAAAAACTTCAGTTTCTCTAGTTTCTGACTGAATAAACAGGATCTTAAATTTCCACTATTATTAGTGTGTGCTCACTTACCTTGGTATGAAGACAGCAAATTACATTTATACCAATCAACTAGGAAACAAACACTTCCTTGTTTTCAGATTCAATCCATATCAGTGATTGACTCTCTACTCAGTACCAAGAATGGTACTATTTACTGAACAAACTCAGTAACAGGTAACATACAAGTAATTATATCCTGAGATATTATCCTGCTTTAAGCTACTCTGTTGTCAAAAGCACTGCAAGTGTCATTATTAAATATGAGCAACACTGGAAACATTTATGGCTTTCAAAACAATGTACTTATATGAAAACGTTTTCACTAAAAGTAATCATAGTTTCTACATTAGTGACTGTAATAGAAATCTTGCTCTTTCCATAGAAACAGGTCATTAGAAGAAAGATTCAATAGCATAAATCACTATACCCACTTACTCGTGTTAATATTAGCATTCTCCTGTTTAAAAGCTTTTCATATTGAAGAAGTTAAGAATATGCCACTTCAAAATATGCTGCTCTGGCATATTGGCTATTTTGAATTAAAAGCACTTTAAAAAACTAAAACAAAAAAACAGTGGTTCAAGATGTTTATCCTGACCCCATCTTTATTTCTTAAAAGCAGGAGATAAAATTCCCATGTGAAAGATAGTCTTCCTTTGGCAAATAAATAATATTCTTATCGTCAAAGATAAAAAGTCAAAACCAAAAGAATTCTGTACAGAACTAGTTAAACTAACTCTTATCTTTTAAACCTTTCCATGAAGTTTAATTGTTTGTTCACAATTTACTATTTGTTGTGTGATTCAGAATATAAGTGACTGACTCTAACTGCTTCTTTGGGTCATTCTTTCCCATGTTGCGTAAAGCTTACATTAAATAAATTTGCAAGCTTCTCCCCTGTTGATCTATCTTATGTCATTTTAATTCTTTTTTTTTTTTGGGGGGGAGAGGTTTTTGCTATAGGGCGCGTGCGCTCGCCAGACAGACAGAGAGAGACAGAGAGACAGAAAGCGAGAAATCACCCCTCAGGAGGGATGGCCACGCCGCAATCCCTTCTCCTCCATTCTCCTCTCAGGATCCTGGGCATGCACACACACCCACCTGGCGTGAGTTTAAGCCACTGGGTCCAGGACTCAAACCGCGGTCGACTACGTGGGAGTCCGGCGACATAGCCATTATGCTAACTGCTGGTCCCTGTCATTTTAATTCTTAGGCTCAGTATAAACTCTAAGAGAATAAAAAGTAATGGGGCCAGTAGGTGGTATAGTGATTAAGGTGGTGGACTCCGACATGGCCAACAGTGGTTTGAGTCCCCAACCTGCAGCTTGAAACTTACACATGCCCAAAATTATAAGAGGAGAATGGAAGAAGTGGTGATTTCTCACTTTCCCCCTGTCTCTCTCTGTCTCTTTCCAGTGAACACACATGCCCTATGGCAAAAACCTTAAAATAATAACAATTACAATGACAGCAGACACAACTAGTCTATTTCTTCGGGGCACTGTTTTTACCTATATACAGCTTTTCTCCCATTCTCACCACCCACAGGTTAATTCCAGTTCATATTGCTACATACCTAAATTGCAGTGTGGTTTCTGCTTTTGTCTTATATCCTAAATATAAAGTATGTAAAAGAAGGGGTGAGTATGATAGTTTTTAAGTGACTAACAATTATAAAACACGAACTAAGCACCAAGCTCAGTGCAAAGGACTTTACTTATGTGTTTTCTCATTTAACGTAATAGCCTTTCAGGTGAGTAAAAATCTCCCCATTTAATAGAAGGAAATTAGAACTCAAGGAAGTTAAGCAATTTGCACAAAAACATATAGATAGTAAATAGTACACCCCCCAAAAAACCAATCCATAATCTATTTCATAGCTAATATAATAATCTGATGCATATCAAAACCATATCTCATTCCTAAAATGGTATCAGCAAACTGATTCTCTTAGAATCTACAAAAAGGCCGATCCCTTTGACCAAGTGATACTCAGGTTGGTGATCCTTTTCCTGCCTTACAGATGCTGCTTTCTCCACCAGAGAGAGACAGAGAAAGTCTTAGTCTTAGTCTGCTGCCTGTAAGACTGAGCTTTGGTCATGTTTCACTCTTCCTGAAGCCTTCTCATTTCACAGCTGATTCTAGCACCTTCCTCTGTTTTACCCTGTCCTGAAGCATACATCCATTATATCATATATCACACTGTAGTTCAACCTACCATTTGTCTGTCTTCCCAGAAAGCAGTCAGCTCCTGGAGGGTTATTGTCTGTTCACCATCCTTTAGTATCACACTCACTTTTGCCAAATGAGTTTCCAGCTCAAAGTAGGCAGAGCTAGAGAAGGAAAAAGGTAAAGCGCTGGATTAAGTTTAGAGCTTTAGTCATATCTTAGACTGAACGGAGACTAAGTTTGTGACCTAAGTGACTAAGAGAATGTCTATTACTCAACACTGAACAGGACATCCATGGGAGTTCATGAATTCTCATCCAGTGGCTGAGAAAGTATACAGGAGTATAGAGGACAAAAGATAATTTTGCATGTTAGTTACTGCAGGCTTATACAACCAAGTGGTCACTCTGTATTCCAGTGTCTAAAACACTGAAGAATTTAATAAATGATTTTCTTTATCCTAATGACAAAGACTTTTAGAGTATTTTTCTAGGAATCAATGCACCCTACTAAATGAGCAATTTTTCCAGATGCCAGAGTCCTCATCTTTAGAGATCTGAGAAGTAGGGGGAACTAGCCCTGCCATAGCAGCTAACAGCACATATTCACTGTGCACTAGGAAGGGCTATTGAAGCCTACTTGTGAAGGGCATTGCAAGGCATGATAAGGAGTTGCACATGTATTTTATCATTTAACCTTCATACCAATCTTATGATTGATATAGAAATAATTATCTATCTTCCCATGGAAAACAAAAAATAAAAGAGAAATTAAGTGACTCACCCAAGATCATATTATAAGTCAATGAATGATTCCAACCAGTCAAAGTTTAAGACTCATACTCGTTTGTTTTCGTGTTTTTTTGTTGTTGTTTTTAAAGGCTTTTGACAAAGAGAGTGTGTGCTCACTGAAGAGCAACAGAGACTCAATACTCAATGAACATATTCATTCAGAGGCAGCTCCAAAGAGGATGCATGAAAGAGGCATAGAGGCCTTCTAGCAGAGGGAGCTGCACATACAAAGGTGTGGAAGTGTAGAGGAGCCTGTCATATTGGGAGTGTGGGTACGCCTGTCATATTGGGAGCTGCACATACAAAGGTGTAGAAGTGTAGAGGAGCCTGTCACATTGGGAGTGTGGGTAAGTCCAAGGAGCTGGACATTAGGAAGACAGAGCAGTTGTGACAGGATCTATGTATTGAGACCTGGTTGTGAGGGGCCTCATATGATGTGGTGAGGAGGCTGGCCATCACATCTGCAGACAGGGAACGGCTGCAGCAGCAGTATGGAAGATGAAGAATTTAGAAGGATGGATGAAGAAGAGCAGACCTGCTAGACTGTGTTGCTGAGAGTCTGAACTAAGGTAGTAGGCGGGAGGGAGAGAGGAGAGACTTGATTCAAAAGATGGTTCTGATAGAGGAAACAGGATTCAGTGAACAACCAAATATGAGAAGTAAATGGAAAGACAGAAACAAGGAGGCTCTGGAGCTTATTTGGGAAGATTTTTGGATGGTTATAGTAATGAGGATCCGGCACGTGAAGGGAAGCGATGGACCTAGGTTAAGGTGTACTGAGCTTGAAGGTCTAGAGTGTCCACATGAGATGTCTTGGAAGCAACTGAATTGTGGAGTTCAGCTGATTTGGGAAAGTTGTACCAAAATTCCTCTTTCAAGTTACTTGTATACACTGATATCTGGGCTCACAAGCCCTCGAAGTAAATAAAATCATCCGGGAAGGAGGGAGAGTGAGTGAAACAGAAGACCTTTTTGGCTCCTTATTTTCAATTTTTAGGTTGCATTTAGGTTCTTTTGATTCAAATGCTCTTTTACTATTCTTCCAAATATGTACTCTGGCCTGTACAACACATGTTTTCTTTTTTTAAATTCTCTAGGATTGCTTTTTATTCTTTATTTAAAGTTTATTTCTGTGTTCCATAGTGGATTTTTTTCCCATACCAAATAGTACCTACAAACACACACACACACACACACACACACACACACAATGTTTCCTTTAGTTGTTGTTGTTGTTTTTTTTTTAAGTATAAATCACATGGCTTCAAGACATCTGGGGTATGACCAATCTGAAAGGCACCAAGTCTCATCCTACAGGGATTTTTATCTCAATAGGTCAGTTCATCACCACAAACTGTATTTATTCAGCATTAGCTCACATGCTTTTGTAAATCCACTAGTATAGCCAGAGCTCTTCTTGGCAGACTACTCAGTAATGAGCAGCTGGAGTTTTCTTTGTCTTAGGCAGTGATATTATCTTGGGCTACAGTGAGCCCCACTGGCTTAGTAAACATAATAGGAAATGCATTATTTATATTGATCTTCATTAATAATAAATAAAATTACAGATTCACTATGTTTCCAGACTTCCCAGCTCACATCAGTGAAACTGGTACATGATTGCCTTCTCCCAAAACATCACAATTAAATGATTGCAGCTCAATGTATGCTTTTAATTAATTTGTGTGGCCTTCTTATGCTGAAACTAGAAAATAATGAGCTCGGTTTTCAAATAGACAAACATGTCATGGTCTGTGAACTTATGATTCTTGTGGCATTAAACGCACATCAAGCTCATTTTTAAGTTTCCTATAGACATCTAAAAAATGATTATTAAATTATTTTGAAGTCATAGGAGAAAAAGTGAGCAGAAGAGTATCCAGAAGAGTGGCAAGGCTTGGCTTCCAAATTCAATACTCCTTTTCCTCACTTTGCCCCTCCGCTCTCTGTCTGTCTTTCACTCTTTATTTAGATACTCTCCCTCATTCATCCATCCATTCATGGCAAATGCTTAGTGAGCATAGACTGTACTTGACTGGATAATAAGTTATAGTAACTTATTATACTTATAGTGGACTTTTAGAACTTTTTAATGCTTTTAAAAGTATTCATTTTGTTACATATGCTGGTCAGTAGAGACACAAAAATGGCTGAGATCTTCCACATGGAATGCTTAAAAGTCTACTCGTAAAAATAAAATAGGTAGCACAAATGATTGAACCATGGATCAGAAAATGGGAAACGCAGGCTCTTCCCCTTGACTCAGAGGCCCTTGAAATTAGAGATCTGTCTTATTCCTCTTTACATTTCCATTGTCTAGAACCACAGCTGGACAAGTGCTTGATCTCAATGAAGAGTGCTGACGGGAACCAGCAGTTAGCGTAATGGCTATGCTGCTGGACTCCCACGTAGTCGACCACAGTTCGCATCCCGGACCTGGTGGCTTAAAACTCACGCCGGGCGCGTGTGCGTACGTGCCCAAGATCCCGAGAGGAGAATGGAGGAGAGGGGATTGTGGCATGACCATCCCCCCGGGGGGGTGATTTCTCGCTTTCTGTCTCTATGTCTCTGTCTGGCGAGCGCATGCCCCCTATAGCGAAAATCTCTCCCCAAAAAAAAAAAAAAAAAAAAAAAGAGCGCTGATGAAAATGTTCTTCTTTCTACCTGGTGTGTCCCTAACTGTGCTAGTAGACTGATGAAGATTAAGATTAAAGACCAGGTTCCTGCCCTCACATGGCTGCTAATCTAGTGGAGGAAATGACCACTAACCAAATAATAACACAGTCGTAACAGATTTGATAAGTACTATAAAGGGACTAACAGAGACAGATTAGAAGAGATGGGAGGTAAGCAGGATGAGAGAGGGTGACTTTAGACTAGGAGGTCAGAAGGCCACTCTGAGAAGGAGGAGTTTAAAGTGGGATCTGCAGGATGAGAAGGAATCAGCCACAGGAAAAAGCAGGGAGCATCCAGGACAGAGGGAATAGTACCTGAAAAAAACCCTGAGTCAAGAAATTGTGCAGGAAAAATTGCAGGAAGACAAGAGTGAAGCAGAGACCAAGTTGAAACTGGCAAAACCCCAGTAAGAGATGAGGGTGATTTGGTCTGGAACCCACGGGAGTAGAGATGGAAAGATACAGGTAGGTTTGAGATTTATCTTGAGATAGGATTTTTTCTGCTCTTGATTCTCTTGCAATCTGATCTTCATTCTTTTGTTTCTAGAACTATTTTATTTAACTTCATTTATTTTGATTTGACTAGAGATGGGGGGGGAGAGAGAGAGAGAGAGAGAGAGAGAGAGAGAGAGAGAAAGAGAGAGAGAAAGAGAGAGTAAAAAAGAAAGCTACCAAGTCTGGGACTTGAACTGCCGTGGGCCATGTGGGAGTCACGTGCTCTTAGCCACCACACCATCTGCTGGCCTCCTGATCTTCATTCTTTGTCTTCTAGAAATTCTTCAATTTTTCATATATTTCAATACACTTATGAATTTTCTTCTGTCTTTGGGGAAAAAAATGGAAATACCAAATCTTTATGATATTTCAAAGAACATCATGTAGAAGTGGAGATATGCATTAAACATTACTACAAGGCTGGTTGTATAAAACTTTAGCACATGCAATTATGTACAGTACAGAATACCCAATGATATGATAAATGACGATGGTACTAGTTTGTGTATTTGCTATACTATGCCTTTATTATTATTTTAGAGTGTATACTTTTTGCAAATTAAAAAAAGTTTACTGAAAAATAGTATGGTGTGTTACCCTGGTAACAGCCCCATACATTTTGTATTTACTCCTTCTCTTAATTGCATCATTTTCTTTCATGTTCAATTTAATCTCACGTTACTTTGTTCATAATTTTTTTTTTTCCATTGGGACAACATGTGGAGGTTTAAGAGAGTGATACTGAAGATACTGACCTAGGCAGGCTTATGCTAATGTATGCATTTGTGTCTTAGTTTATTTAAAAAAGGTTTAAAAAGTTTTAAAATTTTAAATAGAAATAAAGCTTAAAGAATAAAAATATAAAGAAATGCAAAATGTTGTACAGTCATAAGATGTGGGGACCAGCAGTTGGCATAATGGCTTTGTCACCGGACTCCCATATAGTCAACCGCAGTTCGAGTCCCGGACCCGGTGGCTTAAACTCATGCTGGGCACATGGGCATGCATGCCCAAGATCCTGAGAGGAGAATGGAGGAGAAGGGATTGTGGCATGGCCATTCCCTGGGGGGTGATTTCTCACTTTCTGTCTCTCTGTCTTTCTGGCAAGCACACATGCCCTATAGCAAAAATCTGTCCAAAAAAAAATGTGTCATAAGTGTTATTATAAAAGAGCTAAAAGTTAGAAAAAATAAAATAAATGAAGTAAACTTACAGCTAAGTTTAATTTATTATTGAAGAAAGCAAAATACTTTTTTTTTCTTTGGATAGGTTTATGCTAGTCTGTAGCATGTAGGTTTGTGTAATTACACACTATGATGTTTGCACAATGACTAAAGTGCCCAGTGATGCATTTCTCAGGATGTATTTCTGTTGTTGTGATGAATGACCCTACACAGTCAACTTCCTATGTCTATTAGTCCATTATTATGTCGCTTGTAGAAATATCTGGGACAGAGTGAATTTCAGAGAAGAGAGCTTTAATTTGACCTATAGTTCTGGCCTTGTGAAAGGTATAAAAAACATCACAAAATGGTGAAGGTAGGATCTTGAATAGAGTGGCTGTCCTATGTTTCTTCCTGCTTTGGCCTCTTTTTGTCTTATAATCACACAAGAACTCAATCATAGCCCCCTTTCCCTCACCCCATGACCTTATTATTCTCAAAGTCCCCAACCCAGATTCTCTCAGGAATTAAGTTTTCACTTAATACCTTTATAATACAACCAAGTCTAAACATATGAATTTGAGTGGGAATATCAAAACTATAGCACTCTGCTACTCATTCATTCCTGTGTGTGTGTGTGTGTAGCACATACTGTTTTTATTGTATTTTTATTGCATTTATTGTTTATTTTCATTGGTAAGATGGCTTCAATGCTTTTTGCATGTGAGATAAAAGTAGACAGCAGTCTATCTCTTTTATATCAGAGAGATGTCATTTTTTTTTTTTTTTGGAGAGATTTTTGCTATAGAGCATGTGCGCTTGCCAGACAGAGAGAAACAGAGATAGAAAGCGAGAAATCATCCCCCAGAGGGGATGGCCACGCTGCAATCCCTTCTCCTCCATTCTCCTCTCGGGATCTTGGGCACACACACACACGTGCCCGGTGTGAGTTTAAGCCACCGGGTCCAGGACTCGAACCACAGCCAACTACGTTGGAGTCCAGCGACATAGCCATTACGCTAACTGCTGGTCCCAAAGAGATGTCATTTTGAGGGCAATTTTAATAACAAAAATACTAATTTGTTTCGGTGTCCTTTTTTAAATTTTTCCAAATGTGAGCAAAATAAAATTAGCTTTAAAAATATTATGTTTTTAAGCATTATTTCTGTAGCAGCTATTGACAATATAAAACTGGTGATTTTCACAGACCACACCTGATTAGCCTTGGCCAACAGGGGTGATTGAGTGTTCAAGTGGGGCCAGAGAGAGACTAAACCTCTCATATTCCTATTATTGCTGTCAGTGATCTTCCTATAGATACAGTTCACTCCACCATCACAATAACTAGAAATATACTGAAAATTAGGCCAGTTGAATACATCCAGAACCTCACTCATTAAGAATTGTTAAACTATCATGGGAGTCCTTTTAGCTCAAGTTTACACATCAAAACAACTCTTTACATAATGGAAAAATGCAAATTGGTCCTTCTCCTATTCAGGCAAGTAACAAATTGCTTATTTTGAATTCTACTGTGGACATTTGTTCATAGTAAACTTGTCAGATTTAATTTCACAGTGTCTTCTAAGGAGAAGCAAATTTTGGTATCCGGAAGAACTTAGATTTGTTATCAGAAGTAAAACTTTTGCCCTGGTATAATGACTTTAATGCTACTATAGGTTGTTTTAGCTAATGAATAAGTGTATCAAAGTTCAGATTTAGAACAGTTAACAGCACTATATTGCTCTGCCTAAGAAAGACAAAGAGAGACTGAGAACCCCTTGAAGAGGTTTAGAAAATGTGAGGCAAGAACAAGAAGGCAGAGTACGGATGGAAGCAGAGAGGGCCGAAAACTGGTAGCTGTGAGACTGAAAAAAGGGATGTGGAAGACCAGGGCAGGGCTTGACAAACCTGATCAGTCAGTGAAAGAGTGGGCACTGTGGATACAAATACCCTCTTTGTTGCCCTCTATAGCCCACAATCCCTAATGCTTTCGCTGATATGAATTTTTATTTTTGGGATACTAGAATAGGAAAAGAGGAATAAATAACAAAAAAATATAATTTATATTGGTAAGAAATAATTTTTCCCACCAAGTAAATATTAAACCAATTTTAAAGAATATTTAAACACTTTTTTTTAAACTCTGCGGAGGACCAAATGAATCTGTCTATCCATAATCTTAGCCTAATTCTACAATCCAGAGTGAAAGAAAATAAATTGTTGAGTGACATGAGACAAGACATAACTGATGGTATCAGTCTCCAGAATAGCAGCCAGTACTTATTCTTCAAGACTCGAACATCTTCTCTATAAAGTTTATCATGATCTCTGAGAGCTGCACATGAGCCCTACCTTAATGACTTGGAGTATATCAAAAAGAAACCTAAGGGCTTTCTCTGATCTCTTCACCACTCCATTCTGTCAATAACAACATTTTGGTTACTATTCCTCTGAAAAATTAATTAAACATGACAATCTTAATTTTGTAGGATCTAATGATATAACTTGATATATATTTTTTTAAAAAGTCACTTCTCCCACATTCTGGTCAATTGTCAAGGAATTTTGACTCATGCTACAAAAAGCAGGGTCCCCTTGGAGCAGATGGGCATATTTTCACTGCGCAGGTTATAGGATGAATATCATCTAGCCTATTTCACTCCACCCAACTAAAAATATGCTTTGGGTAAAACATTTCAATTATAAACTAAAGTATCCATCAATATTTCCTGCATTATTATCTATTTCTGTTTTGCATGCTCCCTTACCATCCTAATTACCATAACAGGCTATTTGCAAAATGGCCACAATTAATTCTTTCATCGTATCCATACTAATCTGCAATGCAAACTCCCAGCTGGGCTGAATTTGTGACTTAATTGGATCAATATAATGTAGCTAAAGTGATGTTTGTCAATTCCAAGCCCAAGCTACAGAGACCTTACATGCTTTCTATATAAGTTCTAGGGCTTCCAAGACAGAATATTATAGACTGGGTGGACTAAACACCAGGATCTTGTTTTCTCATAATTCTGGAGGCTAACAGTCCAAGGTCAAAGTGTCAGCAATTTGTTTTTTTCTCCCTTTTTAGTTTGCAGATGGCTATACCCTCACAGTTTTTACCCTATGTGTACAGTCCCTAACATCTCTGTGTGTGTCCAAATTTCCTCTTTTATAAGGACACCAGTATGATGGATTAGGGTCCACCATCATGGTCTCATTTTAAATGATTTACTTCATTAAAGGCCTTATCTCCAAATATACTTAACATTCTAAGTCACTGGGAGTTAGAACTTTAACATTTAAGTTTTAGAGGGACACAGGTCAGTCCATAACACCTACCTCATTCTCCTGAGCTCCTCCTACTGGCCCAATTTGAACAAGCCCAGACTGCCTTCCTATAGGACCAGCCAACTTCCAGAAGCAAAGCTGCTTAGCTGACCTGTTTCTCTCCACAGGAACATGGG
Organism: Tupaia tana; assembly: GCA_026018925.1. NCBI lineage: Eukaryota > Metazoa > Chordata > Mammalia > Scandentia > Tupaiidae > Tupaia > Tupaia tana. Next base: position 51,847,463 of record JAKSZU010000006.1, on the reverse strand, counting down.
AGAATCCCACCAAAACCTGAAGAGCCATTCAGCTGAACCCAGTCACCTGCAGGCACACCTGTATAATTGTGAGCTAAATAAAATAGCTCTCATTTCAAGCCACTAAGAGGTAGCTTATTACACAATAGTTGAATGAGACACTAACCCATTCATGTTTTGGCCCATTTTGTGTTACTATTAACAGAACACCACAGACTGGGTAATTTATAAAGAACTGAAATTTGGGATTAGCAGATGACGTAATGCTTACATTGCTGGACTCCCACTTAGTCGACTGTGGTCCCAGACCCAGTGGCTTAAAACTCATGCCAGGTGCATGTGCATGCATACCCAAATCCCAAAAGGAGAATGGAGGAGAAGAGATTGCTGTGTGGCCATTCCCCCAGGGGGTGATTTCTCACTTTCAGTCTCTCTCTGTCTCTCTGGCAAGCACAGGCACCCTATAGCAAAAATTCCTCTAAAACAACAATAACAACAACCGAAATTTATCTGACTCATAGTCTAGAGGCTGCAGAGTACAAGAGCATGGCACCAGCCTTTGTGAGGGCCTTTTTGGTATATATCAGCCCCACGGTAGAAGGTGAAAGGGCAAGAAAGGGTGAGAGTGAGAGTGAAGAGAGGGTTGAACTCACTTTTATAACCAACCCATTCCCATGATAACTATATTAACCACACATGAGGGCAGAGCTGAAGGACTGGGGAGAGAGAATCACAGTATGTCAAGCTCTTGTTGAGAGTCTCTCTCTCTCTCTCTCTTCTCTCTCTCATTTGTGCATGCACTATTATTTAAAAAAAAAAGAGAAAGTTAGAAGAAAAGAAGAAAGGAAGAAAGATGAAAAAGAAAGAAAGAGAAGAAAAGAAAGGAGAAAAAAGAAAGAGAAGGAAAGAAAGGAAGAAAGAGAAAGAAAAAGACAGAAGGGACAGAGTTCAAACGCTCTGAGGTAAGAGCAGTTCTGCATGAAGCACGGCAAAGAGATCAGTGTGGCTGAGTGAGTAGACAGTAGTTTGGGGTGAGTACAGTCTCTCAATGCTATAGATCAATCCCATGAAACAGCCAATATTTGACAGTTTTCACTACCAAACAGCAATTTGATATGGCTAAACCTTATTTGCAAGACAACACGTAAAGCAATATAAGTGGATGATTCTCAGTGTGGGAGAGAACAAACTAAGGCCACTTAAGCAATTCTTTTCTTAAAGCCAGCCTAATTTTAAAATCTCTTAAACAGCACTTTCATCCTCAATCAAAACGTATGATGTGGGGTCAGATGGTGACACAGTGATAAAGTGTAACACCATATGAGGCTGACACACGTGGGAAGTTTTCTAGTTTGTGTCTGGAAACCTCTCTGAGTACACTGGGCACATGCATGCCCATGATCCATCACTGAGGCTGGGGATGAATTGTGGCTTCAAAATCTTATTGGGAGTGCTGTCTCTCTCTGGTCTCTCTCACTCATGGAAGAAATAAATGCTATTCATACGTCTCTAGTGACATTTGGATAGAATTCTTCTGCCTCATCCTTCCTAACACTACTAGATGTTTATAAACAACGTCTCAGTCAGCTCAGGCTTTCATAAATTACCACACACTGGGTGACTTAAACAACAGAAATGTATTTTATCACAGTTCTGGAGGCTGCAAGTCTAAGGAAGTTCAGGGTGGCAGCATGATCAGGTATGGAGAAAAATTTACTTCTGGCTTGCAGCCTTCTCACTATGTGCTCAGATGGCCTTTCTTTGGTGGTATAAGCTCATTACTGTCGCTTCTTAAAAGAGCACTAATTCCATCATGAAGACCCCACTCTTGTGACCTTATCTCAACCTAATTATCTCCCAAAAGCCCCATCTTCGAGTACTATCACATTGGTGGTTAGGGCTTCAACACATGAATTTGGGGGGATACAATTCAGTTCATAGCAAGCAAGACATCTGCAAAAAGTATAATAGAGACAAAAGTTCATTTTGTTGTTGTTATACTATGGATTTATCTAAAATCCTGTTAAAGGACCCCTATCCCTGAGGAACAGGACTGGATTATGTGGAGACTAAGGGACTCCTTTGGTGCCTCTGACTCAAAATCTACACTAAAATCAAGTCAGGAGTTTCCTCTGCTCCTTTACATGGCCCTCCATAGACATGGGAAGAGAGAGAGAACAAGCCAAAGTCTACCTACAGAAAGTCAATTCAATAGGAGAGAGCAAGAGTATACCAGTTAGTTGGGGCTCTCATTGCAAGCACAAGAACATGCTCTGACTAGCAAGCCACAACAGATGAAAAATGAGGAACTTCACAGAATTCCAAGGAAGGACAAGAGCTAGGATAGCTCCAAGGGTCTGGGTAGCAGCATCTCAGTGAGAGTCTCTTTCCATTTCTAACATGAAAATGGCTCACTGCCTACAAATTTCTATCCTGGGATCACTTTTTGTGGATTATTTTTAATCTATCGAATAATATTTTTCAGTAAGAGTGTCCAAAGTCATCACAATTGCACATGCTTTGGTGATGTAGGAAAAGGAGCTTGTCTAAATTCAAACTCCCAAGACAGATCTGTCACTCTTGGTTAAGCCACTGAACACCACTAAACAGACCTGGTACACTTAGAGTGATTGTCTCATCGAGACCACACAGAATGGAGGAAGAATAATATCCTCTGGGAAACTAGAATCTTACTGCAAAAAGAAGAAGAAATAGATGCTGAACAGGCAAAATTGTCAGACAGCTACTATGACATGCCAGGCAGAAGTGCAAGTCTACCACTTCGTTTAGCCCCTCACCAAGCACTCTGCCTCATCCTACTTTGTCCCAGTGAATGTCCTTGCCTGTAATTTTGACCCACTTGTGAAAAGGTGTAAATAGTGGGCCTTAAGGCTGATAATACATCACATTTTCCTATAAGCTCCAGTGAAGAATCAATCAAAAAATACATGCCTGATTTTTCCTAATCTTCACACTGAGTCTACAAATCTGCTAGAATAAATAAGTAGACCTCCTCTTGGTTTAAAAATGTTTTGTTTTGTTTGTCTTCATAGCCTATAAAGTAAATCAGGATTAAACATTAATCTTCATCCCAAAGCCATACTATACTCAGCCCGAGATGACTCTTTCCCATTTCTCCAGCCATACCTGAAAGGGTTAAATGATATGAACCAAGCATGACGATAATTCATAGAATATAACCTCAAGAAAATAAATGCTCAAATTCTATAATATTTGCCCAAATGCCTAAAATTTTAATAATATAACACTCTTCACATTATTAAGTTTTTCTAAAATAAATTCCTCTTTTATTGGCCCACAGAAAGTGAAAATCCTAAAATATACATGAAAGCATAACTATTCCCCTAGTTCCTTGCACTTCTTATCCTGCCCAGTTCCTCCCAGAAGTATTTAACCTAAGTACCTTACTAGAATCTACCTTCAGCAGTTAAAGGCAAGGACAGCTACCAGAAATATGTTCCAACAGCTCCTCCAGAGTTGTGACTTTTCTAATTCCAAATCTTCACGGCCCACCTCCTCAAGTGCAAGAGTCAACAGAAAACATAAATTTCTCACAGGATCTGCTCCACTTCTGCCAAATTTAACAAACTCAAGAAAATCCCCAGAACGAACTCATATGCAAAGGCTGAGGAAATTTACAATACAAAAATCAACTTGCATACAAAATTGTTTCTCAAACAAAATCACATATGACAACTTAGTTCCACAATAGAGTTAAGCATTATAGGCCATAACCAAGGGAATGTAGTATTATCTATAGGAAGGAAGGAGAACTAAAGGAATGTGGGGAAAAAATGTGCCATGTCTTCAGCTTCATCAGTGTACAGCTTGGATCCAGGTTTAAATTCAGTTGGGACTTCTAGGCCTCCATTATCATGTCAAACAATTCATATACATATACAGGGACTTCAAAAAGCTTCTGGGAAAATAGGATTAAAGTTTCTTTTGGTGTAAAAAATTTTGAAACCTATACATCATTTGTTCATAATACACATTTTCTGTGAACTTGGTGAAGGCCCTCCTCTTATAGTCATACTATGAGTTAGGGCTTCCACATATTAATTTTGGGAGTACAAAATTCACTCCAGAGCAGGATCCCTAGGAAATAAGGTTACTGGCAAGAGGCCAGTATGAGAGTGGAATACATATGAGGCTCCTGAAAAATGACTTCGGCATATTCACCATACCTGTGTATCACAGCTTGACCCTGAATATTCCATGCATTTTATTATCTTGGCTATGGTTAAGTCCCTCTATTGCTATGCCTATATTCATAATGGTAAGTAAGGAATGGAAAACAAATATTTCACCCTTGTAAAGACAAGAACCACTTCCCAAAACAGTTTTTGGCCCTTCCACCTTAGGAAACCCTAAAGAATTCTATCCATGTGATAATTCTGAGTGTTCTGCTGAAACTACACAGGAAAGAAATATATAAAGAGAAAGTTTTCTGCACTTTGAAATGCCTACAGAGGGAAGATGAATATACACCAAAGACAGCTGTTTGACCTAGATGTATCAGCGTCCTATAGTTGAATTCATCTTAGTGCAACAAGCCATTTACCATCTTGACTGGAGGAAAAACTGCCTGTTCTGAGAGGAAAAAAGCAAAGCCTTGCTATTTTCTTTACTCGTTATTCTCAGTTGGGAGAAAAATGTTTTTTCAAATGTATTGATTATTTTGAGCCCATGAGTTTGGATATATCTAAAACAAAGAACTTTAAAAATATAAAAATAAATGGTCTGTCTATAGTTCTTGGAGGAAAATTATGGTACACTACAAAATACTTCTGATGTCTGAGGGAAGATGATAACTGCTCATGAAACTATGGGGCACACATGTTCATTGTTGTGTTTGTGGAATCTTCCCTTCTCCAAGGCCCCTGTGGTCGTTAAGACAGTGGTTCTCTAAAACGGAGAATTTTGACACTCGGGGCATTTGACAAATGTCTTGGACTTTTGGCTGTATCTGGGGTTGGGGTTGCTATTGCTATATGCTGGGTAGAGATCAAGGATACTGTTGAGCATCCCCCAACCCCCATGCACAGAGCAATGCCCTGCAATGAAAAATTATCTAGCCCAAAACATCAATAATTCCAGGGTCTAAAATCTTGCGATTAAGAAAGAGACATATTTAAGGAAAAAACACTTTTTAAAAAACCTAAACAAAGAACCTGTCTGCTGTATTTTCCCTTTGTAGGGAATCCTGGTTCCCCTGAAGGTTCTATATAAGCAAAAAATTTACCAGGTTGGAAAAAGTATCACTAGTGTTATTACACAGAGTAAAGAGCTCTATAAAACTAGTTTGGAGAATGCTGTTGAGGACTGAGATCAAAATCAAACTTCCTTGTTCCTTCCCCTTTACCAGAGGTGGTGGACACACAGAGCAGGCTTGTGTACCTTTCCTACTGTCTTAATCCATTTTCTCTTGCTCTAACTGAATACCACAGACTAATTTATAAACCTACAGGCTTACTGACCTCATGAGTCTAGAAGCTAAGAAGCCCAAGGTCGACAGGCATGTGTCTGGTGAGGGCCTTCTTACTATATCATCACATGGTGGAAGACATACATGGTGAGACAGAGCTGATACATGCCAAAGAGTATGAAACGGCCACTTTTTGTAAAATGTGGCCACCTCTTGAAGGTGGAGCCCTCATGAGCTAGCTAATCAGCTCTTACTCAGTCCGGCCTCTTGATGTTGTCATGATGGTAGGTAAGTTTCAATATGAGTTCTGGCAAGGACTTTCAAACATGCTTAAGTACTACTTCAATACTGCTAGTTCATGGAAAGTAGGACTAAAGAACTCTGCATTCTATGGAAACATAGTAGGTGAACAAATATTACTACCAATTACCAAATCTCATGAATATCAAAGCCTCATTTTCACAGGAATAACACAGCAATCAGACACATCTAATAGTGCAAGAAGTTGTTTGTGGTTCTCCCAATCCATAACACAACTGTCCTTTTAAAGTTACCTCCTGCTTTTATTTCTCATTTATTTTGCCCAGCACAGCTCACTTGTCTTACTTTTCCTCCAACATGTCAATCACGTGTCAAACACATCAGCACAAGCTTTGGCACTTACGTGGCCTCCGTTAGAATATGCGTCACCCAGAAATCCCTTCCTTCAGACATCTTCTTAAAGGATACCCTCAATGACCACCCATGGTTACACATCCCAACCCCACAATTCACTAGGCTTTTCCTCCAATTTATTTTTCTTTTAAGATTTACCACTCCCTACCACTTTGTATATGTATCTGTTTATTGTTTCTCTTCCCTCCTAACATCCCTTATCAATAATAGGGTTCATGGGAGCAAGAACCTTGTCTAATTATTCAGTGCCTACAATATTATCTGACACATCATAGTTACTCAATTAAAGTTTGCTAAATAAAGATTTTAAATGTCTTTCTATTTTCTTGCCCTCCTTTCATTTTCTTCCCATTAACCTTTCCTGAGACTCTTAAACCTACTGTTTCTGATTTTTATCGTATTCATGTTTATTTCTTTGACTAAGTATTAAACTAATACTGCTACCAACCACTTCATTAGCCCTCAGAGTTAAAACATCAGTAGAAATTTCAATAAGTAAGTACTGAACAATGGCTCTAAGTATGGTTCTGGGTACCACAGGAAACACAAAGAAGAATGGGGAAAATCCTAAGTTTTTCCTCTGAGAAAATAGTGGGAGAGAGACAACATTCTTCATATCAATGCTTTGATGTAAGGACACATGAAAACTACACTGTGCTAGGGGTTTATCACTGACTCCCACATAGTTGACCGTGGTTCAAGTCTTGGACCTAGTGGCTTCAAAATCACAGCATGCACGTGTGCATCCATGCCCAAGATCCTGAGAGGAGAATGGAGAAGAGATTGCAGCATGGCCATGCCCCCTGGTCGGGGGTGATTTTTCACTTTCCCTATCACTGTGTCTGTCTCTTCCTCTCTGGCAAGCACACAGGTCCTAAGGCAAAAATCCCTCAAAAGAAGAAAGAAAAAAGAAACTACCTTAGCTGAAGAACAGTGTTATGGGAAGTCACAGAAAGGTCAGATGATTTTGCCTATGGAGATGATGAAAAGCTTCCTGGAAAAATCAGTGCTTGAAAAGAAACTAGAAAAATAGGCAGGTGTTAAGCAGGATTAGAGAGAAAAAAATAATTCATGTATAATTAGAAGAAAATGAATGGCAGATGTATTTGACTGAAACACAGGGTTTGATGGTAGAGTAGCTAGGGAGATGAAATGAATCAACAAGTCTGAATCTCAGTGAATCGACTGTAAAGTGAGATGATAGCTCCAAACCTTGGCAACACTCTAGCCATTATAGTAGTGATAGCAGTGATGCCAATAACAAAAATCAGAAGGGGGCACTTTTGGAGTGGATACTGACTAGTTTGGTTTTTGTCATCTTGTGTTAGAGATTCCAGAACAGCACCCCTTGTATGATAGAGTTCGTTCTCTGTAGCTTCATGGTTTTGCTCTGTGGCCCTCCTAGAAATGCTATGTGCCAAAAAATATCATTGGTCCTGTCACTTCATCTCATAAAGTAGCCAGAATGAATTATGAGGTTTTACCACTAAGACTTCTGATTAATATGATGACCATCGGAGGCCAGCAGGTGGCACGGTGGTTAAAGGCACTGGATTCCCACATGTGGCACGGTGGTTAAAGGCACTGGATTCCCACATAGCTGACCGTAATTCGAGTCCTGGACGTGACAGCTTGCTTGCTCACTTTCTTTCTCTCTCTCTCTCTCTTTCTCTCTCTCTCTCTCTGTATGTGATGAAATTTAAAAATAATAATAATAATAACAAATGGAAATAAATAAACAAACAAACATGATGGTCATCAAGCAAAAGTTTCCCTACTTTATTTCTTATAGATCTCTACTCACTCTATTAAGTCGAACCATAGAAATGGCCATTTTTGTAGGTCAGAATGGTTATACATAAACAATATATTGTCAATGTTGTAGTAAAATGCACACACTCTGAAACCAAGACAAAACCTACTTTAACCCTGATTCAGAATGTATCAGTTGTGTGATTGACACTAAGCCTCAGTTTTCTCAGCTATGAAATAACAACAATGAGCTGAGTGTTGTAGAGATGATTTGAGGATTGAGTAAATGACACACATGAAGCACTTTGTGCAATACCAGCCACATCTTATCATTCTTCCCTTCTATTGACAAGGACAAGTCTTTCCTTAATTTCAGGTGACTTGTCTTTTCTTTCCTTCTGTGATTATTCCTTCCTGGATAGACCCTCCCTACACGCCTTCAACCTCTTCTCTCTACTCTGTCATCATGTTCAAGTCTTTACTATCAGGGCAAAACTTGACTCCATAGGTTACTTCTGGCCATACTGCTATTTTCCTCATTTTTGAAACAAACTTTATGAGGGTACAGTTTATAACCTCCATTTCTACTTCCTCAGGTTTCACCCTAACAGCAACTCCTTGCACTAGAATAACTGTCATGAAACTCTAATCGTAATTTCAAATATTAATACTGACTTTTTTTTAATTGCCGGGGGGCACATGCACTCAACAGAAAAAGAGGGAGAAAGGGAGAAAGGGAAAGAGAAAAGGCAGTCCCCAGGAGGTGCTTTCATGCCACAATCCTTTCTCTTCCATTTCTCTATCTAGTTGGGACTTGAAACATACATAAGCACCTGATTTGACCATGGCCACCCATGTGGAACCTGGCTCTCTTAACCACAGGCTATGGGGCCAGGCCTGTACCAATGACTTCTAAATGAATAAATTTAATAATTCTTTCTCAATTGTAATTTATTTTGATTTCTCTGAGTTTTTAAAACTGGCAACCATGTACTATGTCCTAAAACCCCTCCAAGACTTCAAGACTTCAAGTCTTAAAATCACCTTTGGTGGTTCTTCCATAATTACCTCAAATTACTAATCAATTCACGTTCTTCCTTCCCAATGTTTCTGATATTTTATTCTTCATAGTCCCACCTCTCTTTTTCTATTTAAACTTTTGATATACATGTATCTTTACATATATTCAAAATTTGTCACCAATGGAAAACTGCATAAGAGTAAATTGTTTTCAATTTCCAATTAAATTAATGAGCAGAAGGAAATGACTAACTCAATGACAACTGGGATTGTATTGAAAGGATAACTGCATTCATTTCAAAATAGGCAAAATTAATGTAATTCAGTGTCCATGGCTGTGGATCTTTTGCTGGGAATATGTCAGGCCATCAGAGATTGCAGTCAAAACATGAGGAGCAAGGTGAACTATTTCAAGAAAAAGAGAGCCACAAAGGAGATGTGAGCGATTGGCTTTTCCTGATGAAGCCTTATCAGTGCCATGCGTAAGGTCCCACTATCTCCCTGGAGCACACATTGAAAAATCATCCATTGGTTTTGTATAAACCAAGGGAAGCCATTACCTTTTCTTTTTAAACTTATTCTTGCTAAATAGTCTCCTTGAGTCTTACAACATAAAACATACTTTACCACAAACATGTTTTCCATAAAATCCTTGAAATATGTAGTCTTCTATGAAATAAGTTCCTTAAGTTTAAATTTGGACCTCTCTTTAAATACATCTGAAATCATCACCAAAGGAAAATTATAGCCAATCTGACTACATAATTCTTTAAATTCCCAAATAAAACCAGTTTTAAAAATTATTTCTGTGTAACAGTTTTTTTTTTCAGAAAGCAATTTGTGCTTGGGTGAAACATTCAAAACATGTTATATGTTTTTTGAAAGTCTGTTTCTCCATTTCTAAGAGAACACAAATTCTCAAGTGTAATTTATTTTCAATGCTTACATCAAAGACTTCCAGGAGGATTAATTTTTATTTTCCTTGAACAGATCAGATTAGTGTTATTACTACAAGTTGGGATAGGAACATCTATTTTTAAGCTTATGAAATATTTTAATTTGAAGATAATATATTCAGATATGTTTCCAGTAACAATGGTTCTAATTGGAGCATCTTTGTGTATTAAAAAATAAAAATAACCATGCTCTATTTATTCTATGTTCTTTTCATTTCCTAATATGGCAACAGCAAACCTCTTCCCCAATCTTCAAAACAGAAAGTTTTGTGAAGTTATTATACTTTTTTTTCTTAGTTTAAATAGAATTTTTCATGTCTTGAAAGAAAATGAAATAAGAGCCAACAGAAAATGAGGCTAAAATCACCTTGTCGGGAATGACTGAAGGCTACAGAGAAAATGAACAAGGAAAAAACAGAAACAAACATTCAAATGAATATAAATGGATCAAGCCAGACTGCAAAGAGAAGCAAATAGGTCTCTGAGGAAAACAGCAATGGAGACAGGGCTTTAATGTACATACAAATATCTCTGCTCAGCTCTTTTTTTTTTTTAATTGCCAGAGGGCATGTGCACTCATCAGAAAGAGATAGACAGAGAAAGAGGGAGAAAGCACCTCAGCATGGGATGTGGTCATGCCTCAATCCCTTTTTCTCCATTCCCCTATCCTGTCGGGATTCTGTAAACACATAACCATGCCTACATGTTTTTTAAGCCTGGGACTCAAACCATGTCCCTGGCCATGTGGGATCTAGCTCCCTTAACCCCCAGGTCACAGAGCTGCTCCAAGCTCTTCTTCAATGCACTCCCTGCCATGTTCTTGGTTCACTTACAAATTTCTTTAATTTATTTCATTCATGTAAAACTCCTCTGACTCATTCTTTCTTTTATTTTATTTTTTTATCCAGAGGATTTTGCAACTGGGTGTGTGCACTTGCTGGAGAGAGACAGAGAGAGGGAAAGTGAGAAATAAGTCCCCAGAAGAGATGGCCACACCATAGTTCCTTCTCCTACAGGGTCCTCTTGAGATTTTGGGTACATATGCAAATGCACCTGTCATGATTTTTAAGCTGCTGGGTCTGGGACTCAAACTATAGTCAGCCATGTGAGAGTCTAGTACCTTAACCACTATACTATCTGCTGCTGCTCTCCTCATCTATTCTCCCCCAGTGCTCTATTCTGCTTTTCCTAGAAGGCAAATAAAAATGATAAATATTTGCATTGCCCACTCAGAAATTAGGTCTGGGATTATACTGAGTAAGGAGACCTAGGTTATAAGGCGAGCCTAATTATCACTGTCTGTAGGAGGCAAAACTGCTTCTTTTGAAAAATTAAGTAGCTGGCCTAGCCCTGGTGGCACATTTAATAGCGTGCTGGAAGCCACAAGACAACCACAGCTAGAAAATCTGGACTTATTAGCCTAAAATATGCTGGGTCATAGGAGCACCCATGATCTAATAAGCTATAAGACTAGTGGAAGGGGATCCCAGCATGACAAGACCCTATGGAAAATACTCATCTTTATCTCTTTCTCTCTCATGCATATGCATATGCTCTATCATAAATGTTTTCAGTGTTTAAAATTTTTTTAAATGAAGTAAAATGATACACAGTCATTATATACCACATGACAATATGGACAAAATAAATTGTACTAGCAAGTGATAAATGCTAAGATGTCAGGAAGGTGAGTGTGTTTCAGAAGTCTGGGCATGAGTGTCCAGAGAGGTGTTAAACCAAACTCTGAACCCAACACATAAGAAGTATTCTGTTAATATTTGCTGAATGAGCAAATGAGTAAAACTGTTGTTAGATAATGCCAGCCTGGCCAGTGGAATTTAAAAAGAGAAGCTTGAAATATTTGTTGTATTTTCAGCATAATCCTGACCTTGCAACATGATAGTAGTTCTATAAATATTTGTTAAGTGAAGAAATGAGCCCATCCAGTCAGGGGGCATCTCTGTTATTTGTAGGACTTGGTGCAAATTGAAAATGCCTAGCTTCTTGCTCAAAAAGCAAGAAAAAAAGTGCTATTAATGGTACCAAACTATAACATTTTGTTCTTTTCTCTGCAATCTCTTACTCAGGATCTACCATGTTCTTTATTTGCTATTTAATGTCATGTTAAGTAAATGTAAATGTAAATTTAAATTTTACATTTTTATTTTTTAAGATTTTTCCCATGTGGCACATATACTTGTTAGAGAGGAGAGGGAAAGAGACAGTGAGAGGAAAATGAGAAATCTCCCCCAGGGGAAATGGTTATGCCACAATATCTTCTCCATTCTCCTTCTGGGACTTTGGGCATGCATGCATGTGTGCCTGGCGTGATTTTCAAGCTGCCAAGTCCAGGACTCAACCTTAACCACTAAGTCACCTGCTGGCCCCAAAATTATAAATTTTGCAAAGATTCTACCATTCATCGTCATATTTGGCTATGCCAGGTTTTGTTTGTTTGTTTGTTTTTGCTTTATTTTTGTCAAAGGGCATGTGAGTTGCTGGGGAGAGACAGACAGAGGGGGAAAGTGAGAAAGCACCCTCCCCCACCATGGGAATGGTCACATAGCAATCCCTTCTCCATTTCTCCCTCCTCTCAGGATTTTGGCCAACTTGCACATGTGCCCAGTGTGTTTCTCAAGCTTCAAAGTTGAGGACTCAAACTACACAGGTGACTGTGTAGGAATCAACCACCTTAACCACCATGGCACTGGCTAGCCTGGTCATGTCAGTTTTTTTGCTTTTTGGAGGTTTTTTGTTTTGCTTTGTTTTGTTTTGTTTTGTTTTGTTTTGTTTTGTTTTGCTATAGGGCACGTACACTCGCCAGAAAGACAGAGAGAGACAGAAAGATAGAAAGCAAGAAATCACACACACACACACACCCCAGGGGAGATGGCCACGCCCCAATCCCTTCTCCTCCATTCTTCTCTCGGGATCTTGGATACGCATGCACACGTGCCCTGCATGAGTTTAAGCCACCGGATCCGGGACTCAAACCACACTCGACTACATGGGAGTCCAGCAACATAGCCATTACACCTACTGCTGGTTCCGGTCCTGTCAGTTTTAAGTGCAAATATAAGAGTATTTAATTAGTAAGCAGAATCATCATACACATTCACACAAATATATTAATTTTATTCTTAGACCAAACATTGCACAAAACTAACTAAACAATTTTTCTTTTTCCTTTTTTCCTTCTTGATATGTGCACATTCTACCAATAGTCTTTACCTTCAGCTTATTGATAAATAAAATAATGAAAGGAAAAGAAACTATGATTGGCCTTTTATGGTTTATGATTTCCTTTTCCTTCTAATTTCAATGAATATGATTGGCTAATATGGCGAAGTAACATAAATAATAAAAGATCCGATAGGTTCCTTAGTTGTTCATGTTCTTTAGAATACACTGCCTTCTAAGCAAGTTCTGTTTCAAATGGAAAACAAGCCTCCTGGGGATATCAGCACCCCTTCTGGATCCCCTCGGAGGTGCAACATGCTTGCCTCATACTTGCTCTGAGTCCTGCTGAACTCACATGCATCATGAGTCTTCAAGAATTCTGTGCCCATGGGGTATTATGACCACTGTATGTATACAGACCAGCAATGAACTTCAGACACACATGTTGTATGTATCTCCTCTGCTCATGAAATGCTCTACTGTTCCATCAGACTTCATTTATAAAGTACAATTTGTCAGCAGATAAGTGAGGTTCAGAGGTCAGTGCATGAGCTACTCTAAAGATGGTAAACCAAATTCAGAACCTAATGACTCTGAGTATTACATGGTAATGGTTCTGAGTAATAAACAGTAAGAATTCTGTAATTATTTGCTGAAAACAAAGAGTAGCAAGGAACTAACCAGGAAATAAAATATTAAGAATTTCAAGATAATAATAGTGAACATTAAATCAAGTATAGTTCTTTTCTGAGCGTAAGATCTTATAATTGCACAGGACACAGGTCCACAAGGCTGTCCCTATATCCAATAGATTAGTAAACTGAGGGTGGGAGGAGAAGCAGTCTATTAATATGTGGGCACAAGTCATTGTAGTATTGATATTCATAACAACACAACTAACACTTACTAAGCTTACTTACTATGGCTGACAAGCCAGTCTGGTTTTTTTGGCTTTTGGTTTTTGTTTTTCAAATTGCCAAAGGGTGCTTGGGCTCACCAGAGTAAGACAGAAAGAGAGAAAAAGCTAAAAAGCATGCCCCGATTGGATGTGGTCATACCACAAATCCCTTCTCTTCCATTTCTCCATTCTCTCAGAATCTGATCATGCATACATAGTGGCCTATCATGTTTTTCAAGCCACCATGGCCAGGATTCACAATTTAGTTTGCCATGTGGAATCTCACTTCCTTAACCACTGGGCGATGAGACCAGCCCTGGCCAGGAATCAATCTAAGTGCTTTACATGCATCAGTTCATTCAATCTACATAACTACCCTATGACCTTATGAAGGAGGAAGTAAAGTCATTCTTAATTTGAAGGTGAGGACACTGGGGCACAGACAATTATGCCAGAAGTAGTGGAGAGAGGATTAGAACTCAAGCAGTCTGGCTCCAAGACTGAAGCTATTAACCACCATCTGTAGCCTCTGGCAAAACTGAGTATTTAACATATACTGATCTAAGAGATTTCATGGTTTATCTCACTAAATCCTCACAATCCATCTCTAAGATAAGTGCTACTCTTTTCTTGATTTTATAGAAGGAAAAAACTAGCTTGGAGAATATGTTATTTATCTACTATTAAAAAATCTAACAAATGCTAGAAATAAAGTTCAGAGTTAGGTCAGTCTAACTCCAAAGTTTATGTTCTTAACCCTTAGGCTATGTCTATTCCAAGAAGCACTTTTCTGGATACCAACCACCTAGTAAGAGACAGAGCCGTGTGCTGAAATCATCATACTCCCAGGTCAATGCAATGAGTAATATAATTCTTACCAAATGGTTTCAGGGTAAAGTCCTGATTCCCATACAAACAGAAAATAAATATACATCAAAGATTTTATTTAACTCATTAATTAAAGAATTCAATAAGATGTATAAAATTAGTTCAAAAGACAATCTAAAGAACAGACACATGGATAGGCAGTCAAGAATGCTGAAACGAATTTGCAAATAGATGTGAAAACAATCAATATTGACATGACAAGGATCAATGACATCTCCACTGGACAAAATTTGTTTGCATCTTTAGGGACAAGAATTACTTGCAGGCCCGCTGGTGGCATGGTGGTTAAGGTGCTGGATCCCACATGGCTGACTGTGTGTTTCAAGTCCTGGACCCAATGACTAGACACGTTGGAAGCATGTTCATGCACGCCTAACATCCTAAAAGAAGAGAGAAATGGAGGAAAAAAGATGAGAAATGTTTTCTCACTTTCTCTCTCCTCTCTCCCTTTCGACCCCTGGAGAGCACACAAGCCACCTGGCAAAAAAAAAAAAAAAAAAAAAAAAAAAAAAAAAAAAAAAAAAATCATTTGCATTACTGTTTGTTTTCTTTTATTTTTGGAGAGGTTTTTGCTATAGGGCATGTGCGCTCGCCAGAAAGACAGAGAGAGACAGAGAGACAGAAAGTGAGAAATCACCCCTCCAGGGGGGATGGTCACACCGCAATCCCTTCTCCTCCATTCTCCTCTCTCCTCTCTGGATCTTGGCAGTGCACGCACACATGCCTGGCGTGAGTTTTAAGCCACCGGGTCCTGGACTCAAATCGTCGACAACATGGGAGTTCAGAGACAGCCATTATGCCATCTCCTGTCCCAACCTTACTATTTGTTGTCTACAATGGACTCAGTTGTAAAGTAGTTCAAAGACAATGAGAGATGCAGATTCACAGATGGAGATAATAACCGAAAGAGTACTCTCGACATTTAGTTTGCTATTGAAAGGACACCCTACTAGTAATCTTTTTCCCATTTCATTATTTTTCACAAGTTTTCCTGATCTAGTAGGGGTATAAGTTACTCTTTGCTTCTTTGTCTTTTTTCCCCTCTTTCATGACAGAGCACATGCACATTCATGTAAGAACGAGAGAAAGAGAAGCACCCTCCACAGGCCTGCTCATGCCCCAATTCCCTGCCCACAGTCTTCAAGTCCATCAGATCCTGGACACTCACATGCATGCCGAACATGTTTCATGCAGACCAGGCCCAGGTTTGCACCACAGTTGCCACGTGAGATCCAGCTTTTCTTGAGCAGAGCATTAGTGTTGCACTATGAAGTCAGACCTTCTTTGCTTTTTTATTGAACATATCTGGCCAAAAGCCCAACCTCTCACCAGCCCAAATATCAGCTTTCTTCTTGCCTGCACCTGAGGACATCCCATAATGATAAAGACCATAAATTCATAATGACCACCATCGGCTGAACTCCCACATAGCCTGTAGGTACCCTGCTGCATTTCTTTGGTTATACACAACCATTTCCCATAGTATACACAACTTTGTCAAAAAGTTTTCTCTCCCCTCAAATCTCTGATCAGAGTTATATTTTTTTTTCTTTTTTTTTTTTGGAGAGGTTTTTGCTATAGGGCACGTGCGCTCGCCAGACAGACAGAGAGAGACAGAGAGATAGAAAGCAGGAAATCACCCCCCAGGGGGGATGGCCACGCCACAATCCCTTCTCCTCCATTCTCCTCTCGGGATCTTGGGGACGCACGCACACGCGCCCGGCGTGAGTTTAAGCCACCGGGTCCGGGACTCGAACTGCGGTCAACTACGTGGGAGTCCAGCGACATAGCCATTACGCTAACTGCTGGTCCCGAGTTATCTTCAAAATATTAAGCAACAACTAAGGTATGGGTACCCACTGACTGATCAGAATAGGCACTGTGTATATGACTTTGAAGACCAACAGTGTTAGACTCTAGTTGCTGAATTATAGGGAGGTCTGGAGGGTTTCAGGTAAGGGGTGGGGATAAAGAAATAAGGAAATATGGGGAGTTACAGCCTAACTTAGGAGCATTTCAATACTTTAACCACCAAAATGGTTGGAGATCTCTGTGTTTTCAATTACCTACTTCTCTAATCTCAACAGATGACCGCTACTCCACAGAGAAAATTAAAGCCATCAGAAATCCTCTAGTTTTCAGCCAATAATTGAATCCTCCCTACTGCCTCCACCATCCCTTTCTCATTCTTAAGTGTAGAAAGGAATCTGTAAGACACATGGACAGTGCCTGATATCTGTTACAAACAGAATAATGGAAGAAAAAGTAAACAGACAAGATGGGGCTTTAAAAATGCAATAGCATGAAGGAAGAATTGAGAACACTGAAAGGAATTAGATAGCACAAGTGAGTCTACTTCATTCCATAAGAACTACAACTCAGGGTGCTCAAAAATGATCAAATATACCTGGTTTCTCTAAAAGGATCTCTTCAAGAAAAATTTGCTCTGAGTCATTTCAAAAAGGTGAAAGAATCACTTCCCAGAATGAGTGTATTAGGGAAGCTGATTATAAATTCAATTGAAATGAACCCAAGGGACATTTGCAGTATATCAAATCCCTAGAAATAAGAATTTTATGTGTGCTTCAGACAAGTAGAGAAATTGAATTTATTTTGGGGCTATCACCAAGATACAGAGGATTTGAAATACTAGGAAAGCTTTTTATACTTTGACTTAGTGAACAAGTATAACAATTCTGTTTATTCCTTAGAAGTGAAAAAGAAATTCATATAGTGTAGATCAGGGGTTCCCAACCCCTGGGACATGAACTATTATTGTTAAAAATGGGTCACCCAGCAAAAGGTGAGCAGTTGTGAGTAAGTGAAGCTTCATCTGTATTTTTAGCAGCTCGCTACCTCTGGAAACACCCCCTGTGTTCCACCTCCTGTCAGATCAGTGGCAGCACTAGATTCTTAAAGGAGTGTGAAACCTATGGTGAACTACACATATGAAGGATCTAGGTTATGGGCTCCTCATGAGAATTTAATGCCTGTGATCTGAGGTAGAGCTGAGGCAGTGATTGGCTGCAAATACTGCATTATGGTGAGTTATATAATTATTTCATTATATATTACAATATAATAATAGAAATGAAGTGCACCATAATCATACTGAATCCCCACCCCACATTTTTAATGGTGTCTACTCCACATTTTGAGGTGTTTAATTATGAGTGCCACTTAGGCATTTATAACAATAGATGGCAGATTTTCTAATTTTTTATCTGGACAACCATTAACCATTTTAGGCCATCTCATACTGTATATTTTAGTATAGGCCAAGTCTTAGACTAATTGAAAAACAAGTTTTTTGGTCTCAGTCAGGCTCACCAGTCTATAGTGAGTGTCTCTAGAAGTCTGCCAATTGTGCGGGAAAGCCTGTTTAGAGTGATTAACAAGGTGTTTTCTCCAGGGCATACCAGAGGTTGCTGATGAGGGGAACTCAGAGCACACCCACCAGGCGGACTTGATGTGTGCTTGAAGGAGGGTGCCTGCACATTGCAGGAATGTATTCCCCACCCTTAGGCTTAGGAATGACAAGACAAATGTTTTAGTGGCACAAGCAAAGATAAGTCTCTATTATCAGGTAACAGCCAAGCAACATTCTTATCTTGGGACTGTAGGGTGACACTCTGGGAAGACCTCCAGCTCAGTATACCATACTTGATCAGGCCCAAGGGCACTTTGATCTATGACATGGAAGTGAGGAGTCTTAAGCTGTCGTGTGGTAATTATTAATGTGTCCTTGGTACTATAACTGAGCCAGAGTTGTGGCATTGGATAGGATTAGTTTATTTACCAATAATTTGAGGGCAAATATACACATTGCGAATTAGTTCCTTCCCCCAAGGGGCCAGGAAGAAGCACCAATGGGGTTAAAATGGACATCCCAGGACCAATGGAAGCTATTATCCCCTAGTTGTATGTACTGAGGGACTGGCAGCAGCAAGTTATTCTCTGCCTCCTCCTCATCCTGGTCTGTAGCTAGCTCGTAATGTGGCTTCGAGTACTAATCTGCAGCCCAACACTGGGAAAGCATGTCTAGTGGTGCAGGGTGGCCAGTCCTGGCCTCTCATTCAGGACATGAAAGGCCTCATGCAAAGGTGTGGTCCACTGCTGGAGAGAGCATTGACCTATCTTCAGAGCTTTTTTTAGTATTCCATTGTAGCATTTTATGAGGCCAGTTCTTGAGGGGTTATAAGGGAAGAGGTGAAAGTATCCATCTACATGTATTTGCAGTACAGATATATGAAACCTGAAGACAGGTTAACAAACCATAATGATGTACAGGTACATCATTGTTGTACCTGGTATCTGGTGAAATGTGCTTTCTGATCACTTTCGATGACTTTTGGTGTCTCATAAGCTGCAAGTAGCTGCAGCAGCTCCTGTGTCGTAGTATGCTCAGTAGTCCGCTGACTTGGGAATGTTTATAGAGTGTCTGCAGTGGTGTCTACACAAGTCAGAGTCAAACAGGACCCTTGTAAATAGGGGAGAGGTCCAATATAGCCTATCTACCATCAGGTCAGGGGCTCCCTGTCCCTTTTGATGAGTCCCTGGTCTGTCAGCAACTGACAGGCGGTGCTCTGAGTACACCAAACATTTGTTGTAAGCTATTACAATGTCTGAATATTTTAGAGGAATTTTTCAGATTTTTGTTATTTTTCACAACATCTTTTGTCTAGCATGTTTTATTTTTTGTTGAGGCCACCCGCAACATCTATGACAGGGGCTTCCTCTGACCATTGGATGGGTGTGCATTAACAATCATTGTCAGGACTCTGAAGGGGGAGTGGCCTGACACTTGATAAATAGTGACTATCTTAGTCTTGTTAATTTTATAATTTTTTGCCACATGTCATGTCTCTAAAAAAATTTTTTTTTTTTTAATAATGTTTCACTGCTGTTGGTGTCACAGTGACATCTACAGGGAAAGTTTTTTGTTTTTGTTTTTTTTTTGGAGAGGTTTTTGTTTTGTTTTGTTTTTTGGTTTTTGGTTTTTTTTTGCTATAGGGCGCGTGCACTCGCCAGACAGACAGAGAGAGACAGAAAGCGAGAAATCATCCCCCAGGGGGGATGACCACGCCACAATCCCTTCTCCTCCATTCTCCTCTTGGGATCTTGAGCTCACACACACACGCGCCCGGCGTGAGTTTAAGCCACTGGGTCCCGGACTCGAACCGCGGTCAACTACATGGGAGTCCAGAAACGTAGCCATTACGCTAACTGCTGGTCCACACAGGGTAAATTTTTTGAAGAGAACCCAGCTGTCTGTGCAGATAGTTCAGGGTCATTTTTTTATTTCCTTCTTTTCTTCTTCTTTTTTTTAAGTTATTACAATCCATGCAGCTCTGAGCTCTGCCCACTGGCTACTCTGTCCCTTGCAGTATTCCATTCAAATAGTTTCTGTAGATGGCTGGTAAGCTACAGCTCTCTATGGGATAGGGGTTCCCCCTCAGGAGTCATCCATATAACAAACATCATTCCCTTTTTGATGGGAGAAGGAATGAGGAAAGGAGTCTATATTAGAGGAACATCAGTGTTCATAAATATCACAATCCCTCAAAACTTTTGGGTCCTAAGGACCTGGTAGATCACTTACTGTGTTGTTGCAAATAAGCTCACCACTTGGTAAGAGTTGTGTCTGGGCAGCTGAGCTTCTTGGTTTGTCGGACAGATTATGTATTTACCCCACAATGGAGAGGGCTATTCATACTGTGACTGAGGCATGTCTGGTTACAGGTGCAGTAGCTATCAAAGCTTGATGAACAGCATTTACCTATTGTTTGATAGGCTGTATCATGTCTCAGCTTTCTTTTTTTTTTTTCTTTTTTTTTTTTGAGAGGTTTTTGCTATAGGGCGCGTGCGCTCGCCAGACAGACAGAGAGAGACAGAGCCAGAAAGGATGGCCACGTCATAATCCCTTCTCCTCCATTCTCCTCTCTGGATCTTGGGCACGCACGCACACACGCCCGGCATGAGTTTTAAGCCACCGGGTCCGGGACGCGAACCGCGGTCGACTACGTGGGAGTCCAGCGATGTAGCCATTATACTAACTGCTGGTCCCCCGTCTCAGCTTTCTTTTAAGTCTGGGACCAAAACTCATTGGAAAGTTGAGCTTTCCCTTGCCACTTCCAGAGCCCCTAGGAATACCCCCTCCTGTGTGATATTAACATATGATTTGTAGAGAAGTGACTGATTTTAAATGCCCATTATATGCACAGCACGCAGCACTTTTGGTTGTGCTAAATACCTATTGGGGAACTTCTCCATCTAATTCTATTAAGCCCCCTTTTTCATAAGTGTGTATAAAGGACGTACTAATTGAGCTAAAAATTTTTGTAGCTGCTTAGCAATACTAGGACAGGGAAAAGCTTGGATTTCATCAATTATAGGCAACAGCTTCACCTTCGTCTTACCCAACTAAACAACACTGAAGAGTTTGACAGATAAGCCAGGTCTCATCCTTTGTTTTGTTTTACAGCCCATTCCAGAGCTAGTAAATGATCTATGAGCTGAGGAACACTTTTTTCCAGGACTGGAAGAAAGTCAGAGGTTAACATAATATCACCAGTATCATGAACTGCATTTGGCTTACTCCATTTTTTTTAAGTCTTGGGCGAACATGCCAAGGCAAGAGATTTGGACTGTGGAGATAGACTTGAGGAAGGGTGGAAAGGTCTATTGGCATCCTTGACAGGAAAAAGCAAAATGGTCCTGACAGTCTATATGACTATCGGCACTGAAAAGGCATTAGCTAAGTCAATAACGAAATGATAAGTACTCAGTTGGGAGCCCAACTGGTCAAGAACATCAGCAATGTTAGGGACAGCAGCATTTAGGGGTGGCACCACTTTGTTTAATTCTCTGTACTCTACCGTCATTTTTTAAGTGTCATCTGATTTTTTTTACTGGTGAAACAGGACAGTTGTAAAAGCTGTGTGCAGAGCAAATATTAACTTTAGCCCATTTTTGTATTGTTTCTCCAGTCTCTATGCCCACCAGGCAGTCAATACTGTTTGACTGTCACTACCCAGCATTGGGTGGGGAGAAGTTGAGGGTGTTCAGCATGTCTCTGTATAACAGCTTTTACAACCCATACTCTGGGTGGAACTCCTCAACACTAGTTTGTAAACATAGCCTTTGTAGTACTGAGACGGGAGTGCTGGGTGATCAGATCCAACATCCGTGTCACTTCTTGTCCTATTGGAGAAGACACAGAAGAATTAGAGATGTAGACACAGAGAGGAGAAGAAAGCAGAATTCATTAGGGAAGGAGAAAAAGTTTCCAATAGAGTGGAAGGGAGCCCAAGTGGGTTGCCAAAGAGGAGCTGGAGGTGAGGGGTTTTTATTTAGCAGTCTGAGCAAAAGGCTGGATTTCTGATGAGGAAGTCGGCTTTAAAAAATTGTTACATGGTAGTCCGAGTGATTTATTACCCTATTCTTTGTGGGATCAGCAGACAACAGCATTCTGTACTTCTTGTTAGAATATAGTTATTGGATAGAAACTGCTGCCCTTAGCTATAGTTTATTTGAGTCCCACACAGCCAGCTTTTGACTGTGAGAATGTAGCTACTGTGGCTCCATCTTGGCCTCATCCTGTCAGTGTGCTCAAAATTCCTATCTTCTGCATTATTAGCAGAGTGTCATAAATTCTTTCTTTTTTGAGATATTTTTGCTGTAGGGTACATGCACTTGCCAAAGAGACAAAGAGATGGAGAGACAGAAAGTAAGAAATCATGCCCCAAGGGGATGGCCATGCCACAGTCCCTTCTCCATTCTCCTCTTGAGATTTTGTGCACATACACACGTGCACCTGGCATGAGTTTTAAGCCACCAGGTCCAGGACTCAAACTGCGGTTGACTATGTGGGAGTCCAGCAACATAACCATTAAGCCATCTGCTGCTCCCAAGAATCATAAATGCTTTAGTGACATGAAAAAAGGGTATATATTGTACATTAATCAGACCACAGGAAAAAAAAAACACAGAGACTTCATTAAAAAGAAAAACATAGTGACTTTCTTTGAGGCCCCTACCCTATCTGCCTATAAGTAGGGTCTAACTCCTATCTCAGTACATCAATGCCTAGTATATACATACATACATATATATATACACACACACACACATGTTATATATATGTTATATGTGTATATATATATATAATATATATACACACACATATATATATACATATATACACACATATTTACATATATATATATATAACTCCTATCTTGGTATATCAATACCTAGTATATACATACATATATATAGTATATACATATGTGTGTATATATGTATATATATGTGTGTGTATATATATTATGTGTATATATATATGTGTATATGTGTGTGTGTATATATGTGTGTGTGTGTGTGTGTGTGTATATATATATATATATATACATACACACATGAGAGATATGTGCACTTTGTAAGGGCAAAGAGAGAATCACCTACCTAAGATCAGAGTTACTTTTTTATTTTGATCGTATTTTTTTCATAGCCATGAATTGTAGTTGGAGGCCTCTGAAATTTACTACAGTGATTATAAGTAAGTGTACTTTCAGCCCTTGTATTAACTAATACTAATATTCACTATATATTTTGTGATATCTAATATATTGTAAGCTCCACCTGTGGACTCCAAGCCACAGAGGAGGCTCACATGTCTCCCGGGACTTGGCCTCCCTCCCGTATTGATGGCCAGGTCTAATAGAGGTGGACCTGTTTCTTCAGCAGGAGGGGTGCTGGGAACTATATGTTTATTGTCCCAGCAGGAGGAGGTATCACACAAGACATTTTGCAGTCAGAGAAGAGGGGCATTACTGATCTTGTTTGGAGTCCATTCTAGGACTCACACTTCAGGGTCTTTTTAGGCAGGGGCTTTTGGCAACAGTTGCCACAGACATGCTAAGACCACCCTGAGATATTTTTCTAGTTTTGTGGGATCCAGTTTAGCCTTTATTAAATATATTCACATCTATTTGCACTGACTTTAGTAGGTGCTATGTTTTAATTTCCCTGGTTTTGTCTTTTTAACCCTTTAACTTTACTTTTCACTTTTTGAATTTTTGTTTTTGTTTCTGTTTTTGTCTTGTCATTTTAGTCTCTCCTAGGTTAGCAATTTGGGGGCAGTCAGTGAACATGGAGTAAGGACTGAGATAAGAGCACCATAATAGGAGGAAGGGACTGACTACAATATCTTGCCTTTTATACCAACAGTGAAATCCATATCAGCTGGCTCCCTAAAAGAGTTAGTATAGATGATGTATTCCCAATTCCTAGATAAATTCCTGAATTTTTTAAAAGAGATTTTTGCTATAGGGCACACGTGCTCACCAGAGAGACAGAGGGACAGAAAACAAGAAATCACCTCCCAGGGCGGCTGGTCATGCCGCAATCCATTTTTCTCCATCCTCCTCTCAGGATTTTGGGCGTGCACTCACACGCACCCTGGGTGAGTTTTAAGCTTCCAGGTCTGGGACTCAAACCACGGTCAACTATGTGGGAGTCCAGCAACATAACCATTATGCCATCTGCTGAACCCAAATTCCTGTAATTTTTCTACAGTATTTCATTTGGGGACTAAGGATGGCAGATCACACTCACTGGGCTAGACAAGGTGGGATGCTGCAGTAAGCCAGGCTAAGGAAGGCATTTTCATCCTCTGCTGAGGCACTGTGAATGTGTTGCCTCAGTGAAGGGTGACAAGTTAGAGAAGACATCTTTCACATCTCCTCACTGGAGAGAAGGATTTCATCTGTACCTGTATCCCCCATACAGAGGAACCACTCAGCCCTGCTCTCACAACCTTTCTGCCAAAATCTTGTTGCTAGCTCTGCCAATTCATGTATGTGGTCGAGCCATGGTATGTAGCAATCAGTGGGGTGGCGGCAAGTTCTGGGGGTCAGCTCCCACAGGTTGTGGTGGCAAGGTTTTCAGTTTCTGCACTACTACAGGTTTAGTTGTGAATCTTCCTCGGTATCCTCTATCACCTCAATGGAACCCACTTCTGAGAAGTTGAAGTCCTCAGCAGGGTCCCTCCTTTGGAGATTTCAGTCTGATCATGCCAGGTTGCACAGTGGCATGTTAGCAGCATTTTCTGCCCACTAACCTTCGCAAAGCAGCAGGTTAATTCCTCTAATTGTTACATTATTTGCTTCAGGCATTGATTAAGCAGGTCTCCATGACTCCTGCATCTCACTCAAGTAGGAGCTCTTCCTCTGGCACAGCGCTTCTGTACAGGCAGCTAATCCTTGCTCTGTGGCAAGGTGCAGAGCACAGAGGAGCGCCCAGCCAACTGTGGTGGCAACCGTCTTGATGGTCTTGATTTTCTTTTCTTTCCAAATGTTCCCCTTCTCATGGACTGCCCTTAGAAACTCTAGCAATCCTATAGGCATTTTGGGGTGCCCCCATCTCACATGGTGGTCCCTTGTCTAAAAGATTGGCTACCTCATACCACATTGAGGTGGGGGCCCTTCCTGGTACTTCCCCCAGCAACATCTGCTTTTCCTCAGTTTCCCCTGTGGTCACTACAATGGGGTGCTCTTTGGAATCCTGCCAGTCATACCAAATGTTTCTGGGGAACCCAAACTTTGGGGGTGCCTGTCCACAATATTTACCAATTCCAAAGAACACACTTGGAGGTCCAGCAGAGAAAGGCATGAGTTTACTTATTGGGGAAGCTCCACTGATGGCTGGATCACACCAACAGCAAATAGAAGCTCAGGTTTTATACACAAAATTAATGCATGCATAAATTATGGTTGTTTAGGGGTTTTGATACTAGATCAGCTTATCAATTAATAGAATCATCAAGTTATATCTGGGTTTAGCGCCTCTAGTCTTGTGATGTTTACATGGGAGAAGTGTGAGGCGTACCTCTGGAATAGCTCCAGCCACAAGCCAGCTTCATGAGATAAGAAAATGATCACCAGGGGCTCATGAGGCCCACCTGGGTGAGCAGCCAGATTTTAGAGGAACAGAGCGAAGATAGAGAGGGAGGAGAGCTCTGCATATAGAGTTTACCCTCAGGTACCGTAAAGGTTGGGGACTGCTGGTATAGACGACACTGTGAAGAGAAAAACAGATTTATAACAAGTAACAGAGTAGGGACTGGCTTAGTATCCTCTAATAGGACCTCAAGAAATTTAGTATGAAACATAGAGAGTTGACATTCTCAAACAGCTTTTGTATTTTGAACCAATAGTACTTAAAATTGAGCTTGCATCAGCATTTTTTGGAGGGCTTGAGATAACACAGATGGCTGGGCTCCATTCTCAGAGTTACTAAGCCAGCAGGCCTGGATGCAGCCTAAGAATGTGCTTCCAGCTTCCAGATTACAGCAATGCAACTTTGAGAATGACTGGTCTCAACTATACTTTAAAATAAAATAAAGCTATGGAAAAGTACTTATTTCCGTGACTGGAGGAGAAATAAGTTAACCACAAGTTATTTAAAAAATAACTTTTGAAAAAATAACTCCCAGAAGCTTTTGATCAAATGTAATATT
Organism: Tupaia tana; assembly: GCA_026018925.1. NCBI lineage: Eukaryota > Metazoa > Chordata > Mammalia > Scandentia > Tupaiidae > Tupaia > Tupaia tana. The sequence goes on along the minus strand of JAKSZU010000006.1, from coordinate 51,821,145 downwards.
AATTAACTCAATATATCAGCTGAAGAAAATAAACTGTCTGTTCTAAAGTCGTTTTACTGTATTTTTCCAGACACCACATCGTTTGTTTTATAGTTTGTTCCCCATTTGTTTAGCTTTTATGGTTTTTACCATTTCCCTAAGATTTCTTTATCTCTTATGTCATTGTCTTTCAATTGATTTCCTGACACTTGTTTTAGCCATTTTTTCCCTCAATTCTTACAATGCTTCCTTTCTACACAGCATGCTATTCTCACTGGCATAAGGGGACTTCAAAAAGTTCATGGAAAGGGACCAACAGTTAGCGTAATGGCTATGTCACTGGATTCCCATGTAGTCCACCACAGTTTGTGTCCTGGACCTGGAGGCTTAAAATTCATGCTGGGAGCGTGTGCGTGTGCGTGTGTGCCCAAGATCCCAAGAGGAGAATGGAGGAGAAGGGACTGTGGCGTGGCCATCCCCCCTGGGGGATGATTTCTCGCTTTCTGTCTCTCTGTCTCTCTCTGTCTGTCTGGCGAGCGCACGCGCCCTATAGCAAAAACCTCTCAAAAAAGAAAGTTCATGGAAAGATGGTATTAAAGTACAAGTTTATTTTAATGCAAGATAAATTTGAAATCTATGCATACTTTTTTTAATAAGACACATTTTCCATGAACTTCTTGAATAGCCCCTTTTAAGTTGCTGATTCACCTTATTCTTTGTGTTATTATGGCTTCATCTCTGGCTTATTTCCACTTACTGAAGATCAGGCTAACTAAAAGTGAGCATTGTAAATTAAAATCAAGCAACTGAAGCAATGTAGGATTGTCTCAGCTCAGAATGTGCCTAGTCTTGTTTCTGTAGGGTCAAAAAGTCTACCCACACATTATAAAAGGATTATTTACTTGACTGATTCTGCTGCTGGCCATAGACAACCCAAAGGTTAATAAATCCTGTCCAGCCCTCTATATAACAAAAGCAATGGATGCGGTTCGATAGTACTACATAGAAGTCTATTCAGGATCTAAAATGGCAAAGAAAAAAAAGAGAGAGAAGACAAAGTAGTTGCTGCTCTTTTAAAGAACAGTTACCAAAGAAAAGAGGTTGGTGGGAATAGTATTTTTTTAAAAATTAGTGGGAAAACACAGCTATTTAGAAGCTTATACAAGCAAAAATTGATGGACACCATTGTCACCTAATTCAGAATGCAGTAGATTCTGCTAGGAAAGGGCAGAAATGCACCTAAAGCGGCAAAACTCAATAGTTACTTTCAAAATTCAAATAATAAAGTTTAAGTGTTAGAAAACTTTTCCAGCCACTAGAAATTGAGTTCTCAAGGATTGTCCTTGTAGGTCATATAATCCTCCCAAAAACAAAGAACAAAACTAGCTCCCAAGATATTTTATTTATACTGTTTTCTGTGACATTTTTATGTATCATCTTGGCTAGGCTAAACTCCCCAGTTACTCAGTAAAACACTAATCTAGGTGTTGCTAAAGACACTTTGTTGATGTGATTGAAGTCCATCATCAGTTGGCTTTAAGTAAGCAAGATTATTGTAGATACTTTGGATGGTCTGATTTAAATCAGTTGACAGGCCTTAAAAGCAAAACTGATGTTCCTCTGAAGAAATCCTGCCAATAGACTGCAGCATCAACTTGAGTCCAAGACTTGTAGCTTCAGTTTCCTTCCTGAAATCTTTCTCTGAGTATATTAGACATTTCTAGCCACCTCCACATTCATGTAAGCCAATTTCTTATAATACAAGTGAGGTCATGATTCCCAAAGCAGGCATGAAATGGAGGGGGGATGCCAGGTCACTCTAGGCTATTGCCACAAATAAGGAACTGAAATCCTCTTCTCTCACTCAGCTATGAATCAGTTACGCATTCTTCATAATATTGCCCCACCTAAATATTTCTTAAATATGTTCTCCTAGCTCCATCTCCATTACACCACGCCTAGCCCTAGCTACAATCATGTATTTCTTACCAAAATGGCTGCAAGGTGATTCTAAGGTGGTCTCTTCATACCCACTGTCCTCTGCAATGGAATCTAGAGTGACTCTTCAAATACAAAATTCTTTAAAATTTAAGTATACCGTCCACCCACTTAATTTTAATATTTGTAAATGGATTTCCATTGCTTTTGAATTATTCTCAGTATTCTTAATGTGACCTATAAGAATCTGTAACATCTACCCCTCCTGCCTTCTCACACTTCTCTATGCTCTCCAAACAATCATTTTTTACCAATCCTTTCAATTCACTGAGAATGCAATAAGTTTTTTATAACCTTCTCCGCTACTGGTAATACAGTAATTTTTGTGTAATTATTTGACCTATGACTTTTCTAAGAGTCTGGAAACCATACAAGAGCAAGAACTGGGTCTGTCATATTCATTGTCATTATCTCCAGTGCCCAGCAGTGTCTGACACAGAGCTGGCCCTCAATAAGTATTTGCTGAGTAGATGAATTCTGTGCTACATAATGAAGTTTCCAGGCACAAAGGTAGTCTGTGTCTCTCTCCAAAATGGACAAAAGAAACCATCAAAACAATATAAACCCCTCCTTTCCCCTTTAACTGGAAATAAAGGACCGAAGAAACAGTCTCTGGCGGAAACTGCTCACCTTCAAATATTAGACACATGAAAAGTACTCACCTGTAAAAAAGATAAAAATCACTAGACATTGACTAGTACTACGGCTTACATTATCTTTTTAAAGTGAACCATTTGGAGAATCATAACAAAGTCCTGCAGTGTCCAGTGACAAATACTATAAAACTTGCAAAATAATTTTTTTTTTTTGGAGAGGTTTTTGCTATAGGGCACGTACGCTCGCCAGACAGACAGAGAGAGACATAGAGACAGAAAGCGAGAAATCACCCCCCAGGGGGGATGGTCACGCCACAATCCCTTCTCCTCCATTCTCTTCTCGGGATCTTGGGCACGCACGCACACGCACCCGGCGTGAGTTTTAAGCCACCGGTTCCGGTACGCGAACCGCGGTCGACTACATGGGAGTCCAGTAACATAGCCATTACACTAACTACTGGTTCCCGCAAAATAATTTATTCATATTCTCAATTTTATTTGCACCAATGGAAAAGAAACAATATAAAGTAGGAAAGATTATTTTGAGTTGAAAGTCAAGAGAGATGAATTTTACTTAAGGCAGTAAAGTTAATTAGATAACACCAAAAACAAACAAAGGCATCAGAGGACATGTTTGACAAATTCTCTCTGAATTCAGTAAAACATTTCAAAAACAAGTACACTGAATGAAACACTAGCAATGTGGGAGGTATCCAGAATACCTGGCATGAAGCATCTTAAGGGGATAGAAGGGCTAGTTGAGAAGCAGTAATCAATTAAATAATGAAAGAAGATATCCCTAAATCAAAAGACAAAAGAAAGAGAGAAAAAATATTTTGGGTTTTCCAGGGAAAAAAAAAAAAGAGTTACTCTCATAAATTTTATTTGGGACCACCAGCAGATGACATAATGGTTACATCAGTGAACTCCCACGTAGTTGACCATAGTTCAAGTCCCAGACCCGGTGTCTTAAAACTCACACCAGACACGTGTGCGCCCAAAATCCTAAGAGGAGAATGGAGAAGGAATTGCAGCATGGCCATTTCCCCTGAGGAGTGATTTCTTACTTTCTGTCTCTCTGCCTCTCTGTCTCTCCAACAAGCACACATGCCCTATAGCAAAAAAATCTCTTTAAAAAAACTCAGGACCAGCAAGTTGCACAGTGCTCAAGGTGACTGGATCCTATATGGCTGACTGCCCAATTAGAGTCCCTGACCCAGCAGCTAAAAAAACACACCAGGCCCATGTGCATGTGAGCCCAAAGTCCCAACAGGAGGGAGAAATGGCAAAGAAGGGATTGCAGTGTGACCATATACCACAGGAGGTTATTTCTCACTTTCCCTCTCTGTCTCTCTGGTAAGTGCACATGCCCTCTAGTAAATTAAAAAAAAAAAAAATTGAAGAGCCACAACTATACAGATCCTGATTAAAATATTTAAAGAGATTGAAAAGACCAGGCTACATTGGCTCAAGTGTAAGGGCATGATCCTACAGCCTTATGGGAAGGCCTTAGGGTCAGACGCTGGGGAGCGTTTTGGGCACACCTGCTGGTCACACCCACAGGGTACCTGTGATATCAGCTCTCATCCTCCCAGCTGGAACTCCAGGCACTCAATACCATGCCTGGCTCTTTTTTTAGATAGGATCTCACTATGTTGCCCTGGCCAGCCCCAAACTCGAGATTCTCCTGCCTTAGCCTCTGAGCATTACTGGGATTACAAATTCACTCCACTGCTCCTGGCCTTTAGGTCAGATCAGGAAACAAACCCAGGCCTCCCATGTGTATGGAGCACAATATCTTAACAGCACACAACACTGAAGCTGAATTTGCAGTTTTTTTCAAGTTATTTTAGATCTATAATTCTATTGAGGTGATTTGTTTCTTGTTGCTCTTCTTGTCATTGTGATAATCATTCATTAATGTTTCTAATTTTAATAATCTTTTTTTAGTTTGCCATATTGACGGAAAAATTTATGTCAAAAAGTGACACGAGTTTTTTTTGTTTTTTTTTTTTTTTTTTTTTTTTTTTGAAGCCAAAGAACTGAGGATTCAGTTAAGTAGTTAATGTAAAGGCAATCTGCTTTTGACTTTTAGTGTCTATATTTAAGGTTTTGAAATTTTTTCAACAATTAGAAACCCCTATATATGTATTTTTTTAATTTCATTTTTAGAGGGATTTTTGCTAGAAAGCACATGTACTCACCAGAGAGACAGAGAGAGAGAAAAATGAAAAGTCACTCCCCCAAGGTGGATGGCCACAGTGCCATCCCTTCTCCTCCATTCTCCTCTTGGGATTTTGGGTACACATGCACACACGCCAGGCAACTCAAACCATGGTTGGTCATATAGGAGTCTAGCACCTCAACAACTACACCACTTGCTGGACCCAGAAATTCCTACATAATTTAAGAATTAGCAAGTACACCAGTTAAATTCTTATATATGCAATGTTTAAAACAAATACAATTCTAAAGTCTTTGAGAGTTGAGAAACTTTTATCAGCAGAGCAATGCAAAGGCAAAATGCTATTTATAGAATACTAAAAAACAAAAATCTTGAACAACCTTTCATTTAAAGAATTACACTAAATTCTATTTAAACAATGTATGTTTTTGCAAACCGACCATGGGAAAATATTAAAATAAGAAAAAAAGGTCAGCCTGATCAAAATAATTGCTCTCTTACAAAAGAAATTCAAAGATTGTTCTTTTTGTTTACATTTTTTGAGGTCTCAGGTATTACTTATTGTGTTATTCCAGTGCCTTCACAACTTTCAGTGAAGTATATAAACAAACATTTTAAAAACAACCTAAAAACATTAATATAACCAGTTTTGCATAGCACCTAGACTGAGAAACTTCAAAATATCTCAGTAGTACCAGAACTCCAGAAAATGCCTACATCATAGGATGAATTCTAGCACTGTTTTTTTTATTTTTTTAATCTACCATTTCCACTGTCTCCAAAGAGAAACTGGATTATATCTTCTCTAGCTAATAGAACCAGTATTAAGAAATTGGGACAGCTATATGAAGTTTGTCTCTTTTGTATTATCATTACTTAAGATTATTTTTTCAAGCTGTTGTAAAATGAAGTCAAGGTATTACTTACTGTGTTATTCCAGTGCCTTCACAACTTTCAGTGAAGTATATAAACAAACATTTTAAAAACAACCTAAAAACATTAATATGACCAGTTTTGCATAGCACCTAGACTGAGAAACTTCAAAATATCTCAGTAGTACCAGAACTCCAGAAAATGCCTACATCATAGGATGAATTCTAGCACTGTTTTTTTTATTTTTTTAATCTACCATTTCCACTGTCTCCAAAGAGAAACTGGATTATATCTTCTCTAGCTAATAGAACCAGTATTAAGAAATTGGGACAGCTATATGAAGTTTGTCTCTTTTGTATTATCATTACTTAAGATTATTTTTTCAAGCTGTTGTAAAATGAAGTCAAGGAATGTGGCCTATGATAAGCTGTCTTTAAAATTTATTGAAACATGCTTTCTAGCTTAGAACATGCTCGTTTTTATTAAGCATTCTGAGAATTAGGGTAAAAAACTATATATTTTTTTTCTCTACTTGTTGAGAGCAGTATTCAAAGGATAATCATTAGATCATTAGATCAAGATAGTTGATTATATTTTTCCTTTTATTTATTTATTTTTTTTATTTTTGTATTTGCTGTAGAGTATATATGCTCACTGGAGAGAGACAGAGAGAGAGTGAGGGCAAATGAGAAAGCACCACCAGGTAGGATGGCCTGCAATCCCTTCTCCATTCTCCTCTTGGGATTTAGGGCATATGTGCACATTGCATGTTTTTCAAATCACCCAATCTAGGACTCAAACTACATGGTCAGCCATGTGGGATCCAGCCACCTTAACCACATGCCAAAGGCTTGCCTGATATTTTTCAAATCTTCTATATTTTTATTGATTTTCATGTGCTTTATTTATCAGTTACTGAGAAAGATAAATTATAATTTTCCATTATATAGTTTTGTCAATTTCTGTTCATATTTTAGCTCAAAATTTGCTTTATAGCGATATATGTTGAAACTATGCTATTTAGTACCTCTAAATTAAAAGTCATTGTCAATATCTTCCTGAAAACCTGAAATTTTTATTAGCATGTAGTAAACGTCCTTATTTCTAATATTGCTTGTACATTGAAATCCACTTTTATAGTTAAAATACCTACATCAACATTCTTTTCTGTTTTATATTTCCTTTTGTATATTTTTCTGTTCTTTTACTTTCAGTCTTTCTAGGTTCTTATAAATAGCACAAAAAAACTATTTCTCATAAACTGCATATTATGGAATTTTTATAAAAAGCAATCTAAAAAAATTGTATTTTAACTAAGGAATTTGCCACATTTACATTTATATAATTACTAATACTAGGGATGTGAAATTTTTCATGGAAAAATAAAAAAACAAATTGGGTTTAAATATTTTAAATCTATGTATATGTCTTTCATAATATTCATTTTCTGTGAGCTTTTTGAAGACTTCATCAAATAACTAAATTATTTTCTACTACCTTATTTTGAGCTTACTTCTCACCCCAATTTTTTCTTTGTTCTTATTTTTTTTTTCTTTCTTCCTTGCTTCATTAGGACTGATTGAGATTTAGCACTATTTTTCCCCTTTATTCTATCTTTTTCCAATTTTACATTGGAAGATGAATTCTATGACTATAACCTTGGAAATTTTACTATGAATATTTATTTTAAAGTTTAAAGTAAGCTAATTTGTTTACAATCTTTTTTAAAAAAGAAAAGCCACAAGGAACAGATCCAAGAATGTAAAGGGTGAGAAATGGCAGAGGGTGAGAAATAATGATATATATATATATATATATATATATATATATATATATGAAACAAGAAATAAAAAATTATTTGTTGATGATAACTTGTATGATTAAGTCAATATACAGTGTATTCTGGAGGAGAATTACATTTTGCTGTGATGCTGTTCAGTAAAATAAACTTAAAAGAAAAAATTTTCTATTGAGAAACGATCTATATGGTAATATCCTTGATTTGATTGTCAAAACTAAATAAATAAATAAATGAGGAAAAAAATCAAGGACTTCAGAATGTTGTTACTCCCATCACTTTTCTTTCTTACTTATAAATTATTATCCTATAAGTTAAACTTTCATTCTTTTTTCTTTCTTTAGAGGACACATGCATTTGCTAGAGAGAGAGAGAAAGAGAGGAAGAGAAAATACCCCCTAATGGAGCATAGTCATGCAGAAATTCTGTTTCCTTCATTTACCATCCCATCAGGACCTAAGACAGTCATAAACATGAACCTAGTATTTTTTCAAGCTGCTGGGGCCAGAACTTGAACCATAACTAGTCATGTGAGATCTGACTCCCAGTGCACAACACTTAACAGCTGCACTACAGGACCAACTCCTATCTTTATTCTTAATCCGACAATTAGCCATTATTACTGGCATCTTATTGAATGTCATATGCCCCTATATTTTACATCCCTTCTCTATGCTTAACTCAGAGCAGTTTCTTCAGAGGGATCCTACAGTTCACTAACTGGTTTCTTTTCTTCAATTATATCTAATCTGATGTTTAACTTGTATAGAGTTACTAATTTTAGTTATGATTTTTTTATTCTAAAAACTCTAGTTTGAGTTTGATTTATTTTCAATACCTTGACTATTTTCTTTTTTTTTTTTTTTGGAGAGATTTTTCACTATAGGGCGTGTGCGCTCACCAGACAGACAGAGAGAGACAGAGAGATAGAAAGCGAGAAATCACCCCCCAGGGGGGATGGTCACGCCACAATCCCTTCTCCTCCATTCTCCTCTCGGGATCTTGGGCACGCACGCACACGTGCCCGGCGTGAGTTTTAAGCCACCGGGTCCGGGACGTGAACCGCGGTCGACTACGTGGGAGTCCAGCGACATAGCCATTAGGCTAACTGCTGTTTCCCACCTTGACTATTTTCAATAGACATATGTTTCTTCACCAAACTTTCAATCTATTCTTTTACTTCCTTAGACCATATTATAGCATGGTTATTTTATATTTGACATTTGAAAATTCCATAACCACTATTTTTTGAAAGTTTGATTTTGTTGTTTGTTTTTTCTGCTGGTTCTTACTTATGATGGCTTGTTTGTCATGTTATGTGACTTTTTTTAACTGTGTACACAAATTCTTTGGACATTTCTCTGTATGAACTATTTGAAATCTTGGTTTAAAATGCTTCCCTCCAAAAAGATTTGTGTTTCCTCTACAGGGTACCTGAAAGCACGACTGATCCAGGAGAACTTCATATTTTCTACTTAGGTCTGTTTTGCTCAGGTCCAGTAGGTATGAGATTTCCATCTCTATACTCATATTACTGTGGGATTGAAATTAGAAATTTTCTGGTGAGGTATGTCTTCCCTACTCCACCCAGAGCCATGGTAGTAACAAGCAATATCTTTACCTTCTGCCTCTGTTGAGTGGACCTTTTTCTAGTACACTTGTAGCAAGTGAACTAGCTTTATTCAAGAGTCTTTCATCTAACCCTACTCTGCTCAGAACCTGCCTTAATTTTTACATACCTAAGTGTGATCCACCAAGACAAATGTCCCCAGGTAGAGGCCAGTGGCAACACTATTTACCTCTATTTGTCTCTATTTGCTTTCTCATTGTTTCTGGCCTGCTAGAATTTCCCAGCTCAGCTGTTTCAAAATGCATTTTAATAAGCAATTTTTATATTCTCCAATAGGATGTATTCTCCAGATAAATCATTTACCATCTCATTAAAAACTAGGTAGCCCTGTTTAACTGTAGTTCTGCTAGAACTTTGTCAACTCCTAATTACTTCTCTGAAAACTGAATATACACCAGCAATTTTGAATATTTTGCCTGTTTTAACAGGGAAATTTTAGAATTCTAGAGTCTGTTCTAAAGACTGATTTGATGAGCCTTGAGAATCTAATCCACTGGGTTGGTTTTGCTCACCTCATCTATGAAAAACAACTACTGAATATCTCATTTTCAACAGAGCTGTAGGCATTTCTTGCCCTTTTGACAAATGGAGGTAACTGCAATGGCAGGATAAACAGGTCCAGTTGAGAGCCGTAACTCAGAGGGCAGGGACTCTGGTCATTTCTACACTGTCCTCTGCTCTTCATGCAGGCTTTGCAGTTTTCCCCAGGCAAATTGGAACTTGTTAGCTTATGAGTAAAAACTGCCCCTAGAAATATCTTAATTTTATTACATAAGTGAGTATGAAAAGCTGTAGCAGGAGTTCTGGAGAAATATTTTACATATAATTGTAAAGATGAATATTCCTTCTTAAAAAGAAATAAAAGAGGGATTTTATTAGTATTAATGTTTATGTAAGTAATAAGGTTAAGAAAAAACCTGTTTTTCAATGCTCCTGAATTATAAGCAACAACACGCCAGCTCCTTCAGACTTCTGTCTCGAAACTGTCAGAGATCCGTTACGGTTCTTACTGCACCGGCATGATAATATCGTCTGAAGGATGTGTCTGTCTTGACTAAAGGACAAATAAACTGGCAGTTGAAAAGGGCACATTTTAATCAAAGTTGAATGCTCATGCTCTTAATAGTAGCAAAAGACAATGAAAAATTAGTGTAAGTTTCTGCAGAGCATCCAGGAATTTAGCGAACTGTCACTATTGGTCTTACAAATTTTGCTCCCCAAGTATATTCAGCCAGTTTCCAAAGACTACTCTGAAGGCTGCCTGGGGAACAGTAAATAATATTGGACAGGGGCTTGTGAGGTCACTTCATGGGCTTTTTAGCAAAGTAGCAAGAAACAGTCCCTCTATAACTCCTTATAGTGCTCCCCACTGTTCTTTCTACAGGATCCATATTTGGGAATTCACTCTTTCTCAGTATTACAGTGTTTTCACCAGACCACCAAACATCCAGAAGGAGGGACAGGCTCAGCCTCATACCAAAGAGGTCAGAATCTTGCTAGCAGCTGATCAGACACAAGATAAATGCAAATAATAAAATAAATATTAAAATCCAGTCTTGAGTCAGCCCATGGCCTGGTTGTTAAGGTAGCTGAAGCCCACATGGCCAATTGGCAGTTCAAGTCCTGGCCCTGGCAGCTTGAGAAACACACTGGGCACATATGAATGTTAAAAATGGAGAAATGGAGGGACAGGATTGCAGTGTGACCATGGCTCAAAGGGGTGTTTTTTCACTTTCTTTTTGTGTCTTTCTCCAGTGAGTGCTATTACCCTCTTGCAGAATTCAAAACAAAAGAAAAAAAAAAAAAAGAAGGAAAGAAAAAGAAAGAAAGAAAGAAAGAAAGAAAGAAAGAAAGAAAGAAAGAAAGAAAAGAAAAGAAAAGAAAAGAAAAGAAAAGAAAAGAAAAGAAAAGAAAAGAAAAAAAAGAAATCCTCTCCTTTTGTCAAGTTGCCTATTAGATCATAGAGAACCAACAGAAGCCAGCCTCAAAATTCCTCTCACAAATGGTTGGTCCCATGGTCTCACAGGCTTTGTTCTGACTCTGACTCTGCAATAAGATGGAGAAGACCATCATTTTCTGTTCTACCTTTGTATTTTTCAAAATGTCATCTGCAGAAAATACAAGTCTCTCTCTTGCTTAATGCAGATTGCCTCACACAGCACAACTTTGGTGTGTTATTATGCTAAAGGATTCCCTTCTCATCACGGGTAGGGATGTGAAAGGTCAAACATGGCAAAGGAAGCCAAGAATCTATTTTCCCACATCATATGCCCACCACTCTTAGACAAGCTGCGAAATTTTGTGTGATAGCTATGTGCCATAGCACAGTGGCTCCTTAAGGTGAGTGACAGAGCAGGCCAACTATCAAACTGGATCCATAGGGAACAAATCCTAATCAGTATTTTATTCAGACATGGAACCCAAATAAAAAGTAATGGATATAAAGGCATTGTTGGGTCAAGTCTCACTTATTTACTCACTTGGAAGGCCTAGGATTCTGGAAGCCTGAAACCTGAAAAGATCTGAATTTCTTTACAGATCTGTATTTCCTCTACCCTTGAAGTTATAAGGAATGAGTAGGTGAGTAGGGGCTCAAGAAGGAAAGGAATATAAAGACAGATGGAGCCTCCTGAGTTCATAATTTCTTGGAGTTTACCTTATCTGCTGCATCATCACTTCAAGAGATTAGCCATGAACCCAACAGCATCCATCTGAGAAGGACTTCAGCTTTTAAAATGAATTATAATTTCTCAACTACTCTTGCTCTGCATCCTGCTAGGTAGCAAAAAAACACAGAAATTGGTGTTATTACTGTTCATCTTCTGTGTCATTTTTCTGCACCCCACCATTCCACCAGACATTTGAGAGTGGGAAGCACAGCTTAGATATTCACAAATGTCTATGCAAATTTGGCAAAATACAACAATATGCATCTGATAATGCCCACGCAGAGGATTCTGTGGGTCTCATGCTGTACAATCTAAGTCTGCTGACACAAGACTTCTCTTCAGAAAACAAGTCTCTCTCCAGGATGGAAGAATGCAGAGAAATAGAAGAACAAGAGGCTGTCTTCTGATAGTTTTCCCAATCAACCTTTTTCATTTTTAAAAATTATATGACCACTCTCAGCTCATTTAAAAAGGGGGAAACAGCCACTCATAATACCACAGCTTAACAAAATCTTCTTGCTGAATTACAGTGTTAAGGATTTTGTCTCTATGGATCTGATTTTACAGTTAGTTCCTATCATCAGGTACTTACACGTGGAGATTCTACCTATCTTTTATTTAGTTTAATCTTATTTTAAATTTTTGTTCTTGTTGTGAATGTATACTTAAACTAACTAGTTTTCAAATCTGTAGACCAGAATTACCTGTGGCACTCCTGGGGAAAAAAAAAAAGAAAGAAAGAAGAGAAAGAAGAGAAAGAAGAGAAAGAAAGAAAGAAAGAAAGAAAGAAAGAAAGAAAGAAAGAAAGAAAGAAAGAAAAGGAAAAAAAAAATATATATATATATATCGAGCCCCCCCCTTCCATAGATTCCTAACTTAATGAGTTGAGTGTGGACTAAGTTGTGATCATATTATCTTTCTTCAAAGTAATTTTGAAACAAATCCAGAATTTAAAACATTTGAGAAATACAGGAAAGTAGAAACTAATGTTAATAACTTAGTTCTTTCTTCCTTAGCTTTTCTCTATTTCCTTAAATAGTACTGCATACAATTTTTATTTATGTATTTTAACCTTTACATTAGTTCCTACTATTTAAATATTCTTTAAGTATCATTTTACCATCTGCATAATATTCCATTTTATCAATAAACATAGCATTACTTACTTAAGTATTTCCTGTATTTCCCCCATTTTCTATTGTGAACATCTACCACATTATTTCAATTTGGGAGAACTTTTTGAAAAGGTAAATAGCCTCTAAAACTGAGTAATTTATTAACTTATTTTTTACCATAGTGTTTTATAATAGCCAACTTTTTTAATTCACACACTTCACCATGTAGCCTACTTGATGTCACATTAGATAAAACTCTAATCTATAGCTTTATATTTACTTCCTAAAATAATACCAGTGTATATATACAGGGAGACTTCAAAAAGTTCATGAAAAAATAGAATTAAAATATTAACTTATTATGGTGCAAAAAATTTTGAAATCCATATACAGTTTTTTTAATACACATTATCCATGAACTTTTGGAAGACTCTTCAAATTTAATGAAATAGTCTTTGTTACTAAAAAAAAGTCGAAATTCTGATATGACTAGAAACTTAAGGAAATACTATAGCTAAGTCAATAATTATAAGAGTTAAAGGAGAAAACCCTTTATTAGTGTCAATAATATGGGTAGAATATTTTCTCCTTTAAAATTTGTATTAAAGTCATGCAAATAGTAAAAACTTGTGCTATAAAATCTACTGTAAAGTCTTCTGGGATGAAATGGATTCATAAATCATGATATATGTGTACATTAATTAGATGTTATACTGCAATCATAATTAATGAACTTGAAGTAGCTATATTACCATAGATAAATCTCAAAAATTTCAATAGTGATTAAGCAAGTCACAAAACACATATTATTCAATTTATATAAGGTTGTTCGATATCAGAACAGTGCTGTGTATTGTATACAAATTAATGTATGTGAGTTAGAAGTATAAATGAATATATAGGAATGATTAAAATTCCATTCAAAATGGTTATTTATGGGAAAAAAAGGGAATGAGATCATGAAGGAATGAAAGCAGCACAACTATATTTGAAATATGTATTCTTTGACAAACAAAAAATAATCCATATTTGCAAAATATTAGAATGGGAAGATACTTGATGATAATTTTATGAGTATTTAAGATAACTCTACCTTCAGAGCTGGCAAGTAGCAGGTGGTTAAAGGCACTAGATTCCCACATGACAGAGGAATCCTGGATCTGGCGGGTTGCTTTCTCACTTCCTCTCTCTCTCTCTCTCTCTCTCTCTCTCTCTCTCTCAACATTAAAATAAATAAAGTTAAATAAAATAATTCTTTTTTTAAAAAAAACTCTACTTGCATATTTTTAAATATTTTTTAAATCACTAAAATAATCATTAAGAGTACTTCATTCTAATGCTAATTTTAATATCTCTGTTTGGTCTGGACTGCATTGCTTGCCCTCTCTGTTCTTCAATTCTTTTGCTGGCAAAATGGCGTTAATATCTATCCTTCCTCACTTTACACAGATGGTATCTGGCTAAAAGCAATAACAATAAAGTGCATCAAGTTCTATGTAGAATTAAAAGATTTAAATCAAGAAAAATAACATTCTTTCCCCCTCCAGTAAAGAACCTCTAATCTACAGGAACAGGAAAAAAGTCCATTGAAGTTCTTATACATTAAAAGTACCTCAATTTAGCTTTTTTTAAAAAATCATTCTCTTTTCTAAACAGAGTGAAACAAACATTCTGCTTATTGATTTTTTTAATTGGTAAGAAACACAAAATGGTATTTTATAAATTAAAAATGGACTGTTTTGTATTATTGCTAGGTAAGAGAAACAGAACAAGAAGAGAAAGAGAGAGGAGGAGGCCATGAAATGAAGTGAAAAGCAGGAAAACTGTAAATAGAGCAATGGGGACAGAGGGATGCATACAGTAGAAGAGCAAAGCAGTGGCCCTGGGAGAAAACCTTCAGAGAAGGATCTTCCATGCACATCCACGGGAGCAACTACACACAGAGTAATTACTAAGAAACATGCAGAAAGACCCATAGTATTGATGGACAGAAAACTGGACTCACAAAAATCATTTAGACTTGTTTGAAATTTCCATGTGTCTTACACAAAGACCTCTTCGTATTTTAAGACTCTGACCAGCTCCCACTTCCCAGAGCCAACTCTGGCTTAAAGCAGGAAGGATTAAGCAGTTTTTATGGTTATGCTTTAATACAAGTAACCAGGCAGGTTGGCTCCACTTTTACAGTGTCTTCTGTTTAATCCATTGATATTCTGCCTTTTCTAGTGGCCCAGTTTGTCATTCTGCCTGAGCCCATATTGTGATAAGCAGCTTGTTACTGCTATCATTCTTCTGAGTTTCCACTTCTGCTTTCTGATCACCCATTCAGATTTAGTAACCCTTTAGATTGGTCTCTACCAGAGGTCATCTGCTCACCTGGGAATGCTGTCACTACACCATCTGGATGCTAGACTTCACTTGCCATTAGCTAATGGTTTCCTCTGTATCTTCAGCTAATGTTGCTCCTTGAATTAGTGAGTAGTCTCATTCTAGGTTCTGATTTCCCAGCCATAGGTATGTCCTGATATCTGAGATAACACATCTAAACCTTCAGGGAATTGCAAATTGGAACTTTTACATAGGTGACCATTCATCCTGATTTGTCTGAGGCTGTCCTAAGGTAATTATTAACATCGTTCTCTTTTAAAGTTCTCTT
Source organism: Tupaia tana (assembly GCA_026018925.1). Classification (NCBI taxonomy): domain Eukaryota; kingdom Metazoa; phylum Chordata; class Mammalia; order Scandentia; family Tupaiidae; genus Tupaia; species Tupaia tana. The sequence goes on along the minus strand of JAKSZU010000006.1, from coordinate 51,805,646 downwards.
GAAAGTGTCCTAGTTCAGACAATAAATTATATAGTCACCCCCAGGCTGTTGCCACTAAAGACTTCTAAATCTATGTTTCATTTTTATAGCTATAGTTATAAGCAGGATATCAATTTGCTACCATATTTGAATAGCAGTTGAAATTAAGCAATTCAGGCTCAGCCCAGTGGCACAGTCAGCAGAAACTGAGCTGTAGCACTGGAAGCCACATGGCCATTTGCAAGCTTCCATCCCTGGGTTGGCTTGAAAATACATCAGGTGTATTAAGCATGCCTAACATCAGGAAGAACTGGAAAAGGAAAGGGGATCACAGTGTGACAGGACCCATTGAGAGTGCCTCTCCATCTTTCTCTGTCTTTCTTGCCTTCTCTCTTTTTTAAAATTATTTATTTAATTTTATTTATTCATTCATTTATTTTAATTTGATCAGAGAGAGAGAGAGAAAGCCACCAGGTCCGGGGCTTGAACCGTGGTCAGCCATGTAGGAGTGTCCAGCTCCTTAACCACCACCCCACCTGCTGGTCCCTTCTTGCCTTCTCTCTTATACATGCTCTTGCACTATCATGAATAAAAAAAGTAAAAGTGTTTTAAAAAGCAATCAATTCAAATGCTTAGTGTAACCACTGATTGAGGATTTATTGCCTTAGTACAAAAATGGTATAAAAAATGTAGACTACAAAAAGAGAACAAAAGCAATAGGAAGTACCAGAATCAGAAAGAAGTACTACTAGACACAATAACAAGAAGAGAAAAAGAAACAACAAAACTGGAACATTAAGTTTGTGTCTAGAGATGACTCATTTAAACTTCAATATATTTATTTCATTTGCTAGACCTCTGTCAAGATCTCACTGCTTTCTAATACGTAACTTCCAGATGCCAGCAAAATCATACTCACCTAAATCTTTTTTGGAATCCACTATGGTATCTCATCTGAGTTCACAATCAATGCTACCAGCTATCAAATGGTGCTTGCCTTGATCTGCCCCACTTGAAGGAGACTTCCCTGCCACTACCAACCATGCATGTCCCACTGACAACATTTAAATTCCACCCATGTGCACTATCTCCCAGTGCACTATGCACCGTCAACGCACCATCTCCCAGAGGCCCCAATGCACCCATGCCACCTCTCCAACTGTTGCTATGTCTTCCAGATTCCTCAATGTGCCCAAGCCACATTTTGAGCAAACACATTTGGGGAAAACATTCCTTTTTACCATACTTCTTTCAACAAATATTTATTGTTGACAGCACTGTGCTGGCCATGATGGCTATGATGATTTGCAAACAGGAACATGGTAGCTGCTCACAGAGAGCTTATGGTTTAATAAGAAAGAATATATAATGCTTAGTTGATGTTTTTGTATGTCAGGAATTACTCTAAATATTTTATCTGTGTTTTCTCTTTTATCAACACAGAAAGACTAGGAAGCAGATATTTTTATGATCATCTTTATTTAGGATATTGTAGCAAACTGAATAATGGTCACTCAAAGATACCAGGTCCTAATCTTTGTAAAAGTAACCTCAGTTAAGAAAAGTAACTTTGTAGATGCAATTAAATCACAAATCTTGGCATATGATCTCTTGGGATGTTATTGTAGATTATTTGAATGCATCCTAAATCCAATCACAAATGTCTCTCTTATGGAGGAAAGGCAGAAGGAGATTTCACAGACAGAGAGAGAGAATGTATAGACAGAAGCAGAGATAGAATAATGCAGCCACATGACGAGAAGCTCCAAAAAATGCCAGCAGTCACCACAAGTTGGAAAAGGCAAGAAACCAGGTCTTAGCCCGAGCTTCCCAAGGGAGCTCAGCCCAACTGACATATTGATATAGGAATTCTGGCCTCTAGAACTATGAAATAAATTTCTGTTTAAGCCACCAAGTTTGTGTAATTTGTTAAGGCAGCTACGGGGAACTAATACGGATAGAAGACTGAAGCTTAGCAAAGTAATTTGTCCAAGGTTACAAAGCTAGAAATTTACAAGCTGGGGTCTAAACTCAAGGATCATGTTTCCAGTCCTCTCTTTGCCACTAGGCTAAGGCACACTATCAAAATATCTTCTGGGCACCAAATCCATGACATCTGTGTTCCAGAATCTCAAAGAATGTTTCATAAAGAAAGTTTCTTCCTATGTCCCTTTTCTTCCTTACTCAGGTAGAAATCTCTGACATGAATTAATAAACAGGGACAGAGCCCTTCAATATTCCCTATGTTTTTTCTCTTCCATAGCCTCTGGGGCTTTCTGCTTCCTCTATTCACTCTCCTTACCCATCGCCTTGCCAAAAAATTTCATGGTAATAGACTCTTTGCAAATCAAATCCGAGTGGACCTGCCAACAGTGCCATTAGTAGGGAAAAGAATGAGTTCAAAGAAAACTGCTTTCCATTTCCATTAACTGTCAAAAAAAAGTCTTTAAAATAATGAATAAATTCCCCGGGTAGAAAAAAATTAGATAAAAAATGAAAATGGAAGACAGGCAGTAGAAACATTCTCAAAGGAAACTAAGTTAGTCTCTAAATTCTTTCCTCAATGTTTTATTTTATGTGCATCTGATGTATGCAAGATCTCTCTTGTGATCCAATTATTCTGCCACCTCCATCTACACTTTCCAATTTAGTGAACTGACCATTTCTTCAAAGAACACTGCTGAAATATGCATTATACAGAAACATTTCTGAAGAAACCTTGCACAACTGAGAATCAACGTTTTTGCTGTTGTTAACATAGAACTGGCGAGAGGTATCTCTACAGAGTAACAGATTCAATTTTGTGAAATGTTAGGAAAATAAAAAACAGTTCAATATTTCAGATTTTGATGGGAAGGGCTGCATTTCCCTTCATCTTGGTCTTTGGGCTCAATAGACCTATCTGATTGCCTCAGAGTGCAATGCTGCAGCAAATGAGAGATACTTTTGATTTCATACATCATTTATAACTTCTACAGCTATTTTGCAAAGCCAATGCACATTATTCTTCCAAACCAAAGAAGTAATATTCTGATTTGCTTCTTTGCAAAGCTCAAGCACAGATAGCTTACATTTTTATAGACAGTTCTTTCCAGTTTCCAAAACACTATCAAGCAGTTTTATCTTACCCTGGACTTTCTTCTGACTGGGCCTCTATTTTCTTTATTCTCCTATAATCTATATTCAGGCATTTCCTCAGTATTAATCCATGATTCCCTCCTTTATCTGTACTCTTACTTTTCCATGCGATCACAATGATATGGATGATCTCAAATATCGCCTATACTCAAAAATCTCTCTTCTACTTGATCTTTTAAGATTTAAATGAATAAAAAGAACTCAAGACATTTTATACATCCTGATGCACAACCTCAGGAATCATCAGTCATCATTCCATTATTTCCATTGTATTCTGGCTGCACAGTGTGGTGACTGTGCATGATTTTACACCTAGAAAACCAAGAGAATCCACTGAAAAGTAATTAAAAGCAGTAAAAAAAATTTAGTAAGGTAAGTGGGTGAAATTAATACATAGGAAATATAGCTTTCATGTGTATAAAATAAACAAACAAATAAAACCACTACTTAGAGGACCTGAAGATGGTGTAATGGTTACATTGCTGAACTCCCACATAGCCAACAACAGTTCGAGTCCCAGACTTAGCAACTTAAAACTCACACCAGGCACATGTGTAAGCATGCCTAAGATCCCAAGAGGAAAAGGGATTGTAGCGTGGTCATCCCCCTGGGGGGTGATTTCTCACTTTCTGTCTCTCTCTCTCTCTCTCTCTCTCTCTCTCTCTCTCTCTCTCTCTCTTTCTCTCTCTCTCCCTTTCTCTCTCTCCAGCAAGAGCATGCACACTATAGCAAAAATCTAAATTAAAAAAAAGAACACCTTAGGATATGTAATGATATGAAAGAGTCAATTTACACTACAAATTTTCAATAGTGTGGGCCAGCTCCACGGTGCAGCATTAATGCAGTGCTCAAAAGAAGACAGATTTCAATTTGAACACCTGCTGAGTCAGCCTGAAATATACCAGGCACACATAGGAGCACCCAAGACCTGACAAACTAGAGAACTTGTGGAAGAGGATCACAATGTAGCCAGACTCTGGAGAGTGCTTATCTCGCTCTTTCTCTCTCTCCTGTGCCCATATGCACACTCTATTATGAAGAAAGAAGCATATGTGTGTGTATCATTCCATACTAACAAATAAAAAGCTAAATAAAATTTAAAATCAACAATTATTTTTAGATCCATCAGGAAAGTGAGGTCACAGGGCAAGCAGTTCCTCTAAAACTTAGAAACACTGACAGACAGACAGAATCACAATCTATCTGCAAAAACCCACAAGCAGAAATCTTCCCCAGGATCAGCACCAGGGTAGAAAAACCTACACTGTAACTGACAAATTATTGGGAGTGCAGTATGGATGAACCTGAAGGATTATTAAAAAAAAAAAAAAAAAAATCCCTCCAGGGTGACCAAGACATCAGAAGGAACCCACACTTTTGTGAGTTTTACCTCCAAGAGGTCAACCAGCTTTGTACAAGTAAACATCAGAGGAAAACTCCCTCATACTTCGAGTAGCAGGCAAAGAAAAGGAACTATTTGAAAGACACTTAAGCTTTCTACTCATCTTAACAAGGACTGCCCTTAAGAGAAACTATTTTATCAAAGCCTAACCCATGGGGGTTTTATCAGAGTCTAAGTGACCTGGGGAAAAGGAAATACACAACTCTAGCCCATTCTAGTCATCCTGTTCCACCTAAGGGATACTGGGGATGGCTGAGAAGCACTGGTGACTCCAACAGCCCAGGAACACAGGTTCCCTAAAAGACTGAGACTTAATCATGGGACTATAGAATGCTTCCCCCTCACCACACATCTCACCACCACACTATTTAATTTAAAACTTGTTTACTGGCATCATTCCCTTATCCAATTACATCATGTCTGGCTTTCAACAAAATTACAAAGCATCTCAAAAGGCAAAAAGCACAGCTTAAAGAGACAGAGCAAGCACCAGAACTAGACTCAGCTATGGCAGAGATGTTGGAATTACCAGACTAGGAATTTACAACAGCTATGACTAATATGCTAAGGGCTCTAATGGAAAAGGCAAATAACATGCAAAAACAGATGGGTAAAGTGGAGGGAGAAAAATTGTAAGATAGAAATAAAAAGAAATGCTAGCGATCAAAAGCACTGTAACAGAAATGAAGGGTGTTTTGATGAGTTCATTAGTGGACTGTGCACAGTTGAATAAAAATCTAAGACATCATGCCTGATCCTAGATGGCTGGAAGACTACAAGGGAGAGGGGCGTTTAGCATTGTAAGACCATTGTAAGAATCTGTCTCTGATTCTCTCTCTCTCCTCTCTTAAGATAAATAAATAAACTTTAAAAGAAGTTACAGTAACCAAGACTGTGGTATTGGTGAAAAAACAAATGGATCAATGAAACAGAAGAGAAAATCCAGAAACAGACCCATGTAAGTATAATCAATCTTTAGCAAAGTAACAAAAGCAATACATTAGGGAAAACAGAGTCTTTTCTTTTTTTTTCCTTAAATTTATTTTTGTTTATTCATTCATTTATTTAAATTTGACCAGAGAAACACAGAGGGAGAGAGAGAGAAAGTGAGAAAGGAAGCCACCAGGTCCAGGACTCAAACCTTGGTCAGCCATATGGGAATGTCCAGCACCTTAACCACCATACTACCTGCTGGTCACGAGAAAACATAGTCTTTTCAACAAATAGTGCTAGACCTGGTCATCAACATACTAAAAAACAAATAAATAAAGAATCTAGACCCAGGCCTTATAACCTTTACGAAAATGAACTCAAAGTGGATCACAAAATTATAAAACTTCTAGATTAGATAGAAAAACCTCTAAATGTAAAATTCTAAAACTTCTAGAAGATAAGATAGGAAAACTAGATGACCTGGGTATGGCAAAGACTTTTTAGATATAACACTGCAGCTGTGATGATAGAATGAAAAAATGATCAAATGGAATTCATTAAAACTTGAAAAATTCTGCTTTGCAAAAGACAATGTGAAGAGAATAAGCAGAAAAGCTTCAGACTGGGAGAAAGTATTTGAAAACAATGTTTTTGATATTACAAAGAAAATACTAGAAATTTCTTTCCTTTTTTTTATGTTTTTGCCATAGAGTACATGCTTTTTTCCAGACAGAGACTGAGAGAGGGAAAGTGAGAAATCACTTTCCAGGATGACCATGCTGCCATCTCGTTTCCATTCTCCTCTAGAGATTTTAGGCAAGCACGCATACATTCCCAGCATGATTTTCAAGCCACTGGGTCTGGGGCTTGAATCATGGAAGTCCAGCACCTCAACTACCATGCCACCTACTGGCCCCAATTTTAGGAATTTCTATGGCGTCTTTGTACTATCAGAGATCAAATATCAGAAACTAGTTATCTACTACTGAAGAGATAGATGACTTTACTTTGTCTGTCTGTAAAGTTCAGAAAGAGAAAGGCCAGGGGCTGTCTTTTTTTTTTTTTTTTTTTTTTTGAGAGGTTTTTCGCTATAGGGCACGTGCGCTTGCCAGACAGACAGAGAGAGACATAGAGACAGAAAGCGAGAAATCACCCCCCAGGGGGGATGGTCACGCCGCAATCCCTTCTCCTCCATTCTCCTCTCGGGATCTTGGGCACGCACGCACACGTGCCCGGCGTGAGTTGTAAGCCACCGGGTCCGAGACGCGAACCGCGGTCGACTACGTGGGAGTCCAGGGACATAGCCATTACGCTAACTGCTGGTTCCCAGGGGCTGTCATTTTTTTAAAAATACTATATTATGTGCAACACAAAAACAATTGTAAAAGAAGATTTCTCCAGGGAAGAAAAAAAATCAAATGGGTTATTAAAATGCATTTTACAAAATGCTAACTTTCACAGATACGGTGCTAACCTCTGAGTAATTTTACATCCTGTTGAGACCATGATTATTCCCAGGACAGGAGAGACAGACAGAATAATTTTATATCAAAAAGTACGACTAAATTAGGAACCCTTTCAAGACTTGAAATGTAATTTGTTTTTTCATATTAGATAAGTGAATGTGTTTGATCTAGTGAGCTAGAATATAGTTCAATCCATAGGTAATACAAATACATAATATCTATATTTTAAGTACATTCTACCTAATTCAACAGGTTAGTCTGTTCTATTTTTAAGTATCATTAGTACCTTATGTCCACAAACTTACCAGCTTCCTCGTTAAAAATGACAACAAACATTCTGATGGCTCGTGAGAGCAATACCAGCAATATACCGTATGTGAAGTTGAAAAACTATTCTTAGAGATAACTGACTTGGACTTTATTGAAAAGCAAAGAAAGAGGAAATCTATTCTTTTCCCTCTGAAAAGGAAACTTCATTATGTTGCTTTAAACAGATACACTTTCCCGGAGACTCCCACCATTAATTAGGGTAAATTTCACTAAAGCAATGATCTTTCAAACTTGAATGAGAGGGTAAGTCACAGGTTGTTTCTTCATTTTTCAAAACTCTTTTCTTGTTATTATTTCTGAAATCAAAATGCGATTTGCAATGAGGTTCAAAGTTAATTGAATGGTCCTTTCATCCACAAGTCCCCTCTCTCTCAGAAAGAGCTACTATCAATTTGACAGTGCATGTAAGAATTAAAGAACTATGGGATCAGCAGTTGGTGTAATGGCTACATCGCTGGACTGACTCCCATGTTGTCAACTGCATTTTGAGTCCCAGACCCAGTGACTTAAACTCATGCCAGGCACGTGTGTGTGTGCCCAAGATCCCGAGAAGAGAATGGAGGAGGAGACTGTGGCCTGGCCATCCCCCCTGGGAGTTAATTTCTCTTTCTGTCTCTCTGTCTCTCTCTGTCTTTCTGGTGAGTGCACGTGACTTATAGCAAAAACCTCTCAAAAAAAAAAAATTCAAGAACTATAGATGATCATATGTATAACGTAGATGAACAAAGAAAATCCTCCTCCTCCATCATCATCACCTTCACCATCATTACCATTTACTAAATAAGTACTTATAATAGGCACTGTCCTTTAATGTATTAGCTTCCCATGTATAGTCTAATTCCAAGCGTCTTCAGTCCTTGCTATATCTTAGAACCTCAAGAGCTTTGAAAAAGTATAATTGCCCAGGCCTGCTACAAACCAAGCTTCAGAAGCTTTGAGGACAGGACTTAAATGTCTATTTAAGTCTCCCCAGGAGATTCTGATGAACAGTGAATACTGAGTCATTAAAAACTCAATCCTTACAAAAATTGTTGTGGCAGACATGGTTAATTATTTATGACCACCATTCAAACTCGGGTGTACTTCATCCTAAATGTTTTTTGGGCTGTTTTCTATACTCCTGCCAAACAGCAGCAAGTACTTGGAATAGAAGCTACACTGACTTATGTCATGTTCTTCCTAATTAAAAGAGATACTTTCAAAATTTGTAAAGTATATAAGAAAAATAGCCATAATTAGAAGGTTCATTTGCAAACATTTTAAGTTAATTTGTTTATTTCATCCGAGAGAGAGAAAGAGAAAGACAGGCGCATCCAGGGTCTCTCACTGTGATCCTCTCCCAAGGCTTTCCAGCCCACCAGGGTCATGGGCGTGCATGCTAGGCACACACAGATTAACCCAAGAATCAAACGCCAGTCTTCTGTATGGCTTTCAGCATTCCAGAGTGGCATGCTACTACACCATTGAAGCTGGGTCCATTTTCCATATTTCCATATTTCAAAGAGGAAATGCCCATAGAGTGAATAGGCCTTAAATATTGGGTCGTTGGAAGAGTCATGACATATTTTTCTATACAAAAATGCATCATAATTTTTTCTAATGACTCAATAAACTGAGAACCAGTTAACAACATTAATAACACCAGGACTTTGGGCCAGCCCCTAGCCTGGTGGTTAAGGTTGTTCTATTCCACATGCCTGGTTGTGTACTTTGAGATCCAGACCCAATGGCTTGAAAAACACACAAGAGCCTGTGTGGGTGTGCCCCTGATCTGAAAGGAGGGAGAGATGGAGGAGAAGGGATGTAACATGACCATCCCCCATGGGAGGTGTGCTTTCTTGCCTTTCTTTGCTCACTCTCAGCAAGTGCATGTGCCCTTTAGCAAATATAAAAAATAACTACTGTGACTTCAAGCACTTAACCTTGGACTCTAACTTTCAGTGGGTTTGTAACTCATTATAATTAGTGTCAAATTTTTAGTCACATCTAGGAGGTAAATTATATTGATCGCAGAGAGCTAATTGCCACAGAGAAACCAAGTTAATTATCTGGAATGCAGAGGTCCCATGCTTTATAACCTAAGATACTTCTAGAAATACACTTCTCGGTTGTTTCCCCTTTACCTGAAACATACATTTAAAAATAAGGGGTCCTTTGGGATCAGCAGGTGGCATGACAACAGAGGTGCCAAAATTCCACATGGTCTACCACGGTTCGAGTCCCAGATCGAAAGATCTGAAAATCACACTGGGCATGTGTCATGAGTGCTCAAATTCCCAAAAAGAGAGTGGAGGAGAAGGGATAGCAGTGTGGATATCTCTCCTGGGGAATCTCCCCTAGGGATGTCTCTTTGTCTCTCTGGCAAATGTACATGCACTATGGCAAAAAAAAAAAAGAAAATAAATAAAAAACAAGGAGTCCCCACTAATTGTATTCCTACTCATCAGTGGTGCCTCCCTGCCATCCTGTACCTCAAAGGCACTTTCAGCTCTTCTCTAAGCAATAAGCCTTTTTCTGGGGGCAAAGCAGATAATCTCACCCACCCTGATGTCAAGTTCTCCTCCACTACAGTGGCTTCTGAAAACATGCTAAACAATCTCCAGACTCTAAACAAATAGGTTTCATCTTTTCTCTCAATTTAGAAGATTCTGAGTTATATAGAGTTTGTGAAAAGCCCTTGGGGACCACTTTGCCAGAATTCTGTTAGGAAACCAGGAGTGGAAACATACTTTTTTCTTCTGATTATTTTCAGAATAGTATAGTTTTAGCACACACAGAACCCTGCAGCAGATTTTGCCCTTGTGTGAAGTGCATGATGCCCCTTGACACGTATTCGTTGTTGAGTTACCCACAGAGTACCATATGCCTGGTGAGCTCTGGCAGCATGCTGGATCCCACACAGCTAGGGACACTCTCTGTAGCTCAAGTTCATTCCTTTTTGATCTGCTCTTTTACTTTTCTTAAGGTAGACCTGTGAAAATGTTTAGAATTATTTAAGAGTTTTATTTGTTTGTTTGGTTTGGTTTGGTTTTAATCACTCTACAAAGACAGAAGACATGCTGGTGCACCAGAGTGATTTTCCACGGCAGCTGCTTTTTTGTTGTTGTTGGTTTTTGCTTTTTTTGTTTTTTGGGGGGTTTTTTTGAGAATTTTTTTTTCTATAGGGTGTGTGCATGTGCCAGAAAGACAGAGAGAGACAAAGAGACGGAAAGCAAGAAATCACCCCCCAGGGGGGGATGACCACGCCACAATCCCTTCTCCATTCTCCTCTCGGGATCTTGGGTATACATGCACATGCGCCCGGTGTGAGTTTAAGCTACTGGGTCCAGGACTTAAACTGTGGTCCACTACATGGGAGTCCAGTGACATAGCCATTACACCAACTGCTGGTCCCAGCTGCTTTTCATTTCTAACTGGAACAAGAATGTGTTCAATAAAAGATGATCTATCAATATTTGTATAGCTTTTCCTTCCACAATTTACTAAATGACAACCATGTTAATTTACTTTCATAATTTTATCAATGACTGGTAAGAGAAATAGGATGAGAGAAATAAAATTTAAATATTTACTTCTACTTACAGTTGGGTGTGTGTTTGGGGCAGTCATCGATGAAGAACAGATTGTGTACCTACCCGGTAAAATGTACCATATCAGGGAAATCTGAAAAGATTTCAGTCACGATCGTTTTTTTTGTTTGTTTGTTTGTTTTTCTTTCTTGAGAGAGAGAGATTTTTGGTATAGGGCACATTTGCTCGCCAGATACACAGAAAGATAAAGCGGGAAAACGCATGAAATCACCTCTGAGGAGGATGGCTATGGCACAATCTTTCCTCTTCCATTCTTCTCTCAGGATTTTGGGCATGCACACACATTCCCAATGTGAGTTTCAAGCCACTAGGTCCAGGAATTGAGCCATTGCCAGTCATGTGGAAGTCCAGCGCTATAATCGGTACATCACTTGCTGGCCCCATGATCCTTTTCAAGGGACTCACAGGATAGTAAAAAAGATTTCAATCCTGAAAGTGAATGTTTTCAGAAGTTGTTTGTAAGGAAAACAAATTAGCAAACTGATCCCTCTGAAATCCTTCATATGCCTGGGCCCTTTTTTATCATTATTATAATAAAATGCCCACTGCTGACACATAAACTACCTAAAGAAAAAGAAGGGAATTAAAAAAAAAAAACTTCAGGAGAAAAGAAATAATAAAGGTCTGAGCAGAAATAAATGAAATAGAAAATAAATGAACTATACAGAAAATAAATTAAAGTAAAAGCTGGTTCTTTAAAAGAAATAAACAAAATCACCACTAGCTAGACTAATTAAGAAGAGAGAGAGGAACCAGGTAAATCAAATTTGCAATATAACAACAGACATAATAGAAATACAAAATATCATTAGAAGATACTATGAACAACTATACGACAACAAACAAGAAAATCTGGATGAGATGGACAAACTCCTGGACACATACAATCTACCAAGATTGAGTTAGGAGGATATAGAAAATCTGAATAAGCTGATAACAAGCCATGAGATTGAATCAATAATAAATAACCTCAAAAAAAAAAAAAAAAAAGCAAGCCCTGGTCCTGAAGACTTCACCTCTGAATTCAACAAAACTTTCAAAGAGTTAACCCCCATTCTACTCAAGTTATTTCTAAAGATCCAAAACGGTGGGGACCAGCAGTTAGCATAATGGCTATGTCACTGGACTCCCACGTAGTCAACTGCGGTTCGCGTCCCAGACCCAGTGGCTTAAAACTCATGCCGGGTGCGTGTGCGTGTGCGTGTGTGCCCAAGATCCCGAGAGAAGAATGGAGGAGAAGGGATTGCGGTGTGGCCATCCCCCCTGGGGGGTGATTTCTCGCTTTCTGTCTCTCTGTCTCTCTCTGTCTGTCTGGTGAGTGCATGCGCCCCTATAGCAAAAACCTCTTAAAAAAAAAAAAAAAAAAAAAAGATCCAAAACAGTGGAAATCTCCTAAGTTCATCCTATGAAGCCTTCATCACTTTTATCCTTAAAACAGACAAGGACAGGACAAGGAAGGAAAACTATAGCCCAATATGTCTGATGAATATAAAAACAAAAATTCTCAACAAGCTACTAGAAAATTGTATCCAACAACATATAAAAAAGGTTATACATAACAACCAGGTAGGTTTTATTCCAGGTACACAAGGATGGTTCAACGTACGCAAAACCATAAATGTAATACACCATATTAACTGAAGAAAAAAATGAAACCATATAATCATATCAATTGATGCAGAAAAGCATTTGATAAGATACAACATCCCTTCATGATCAAAACTCTGAGTAAAATAAGCATAGAAGGATCATTCCTCAACATAATAAAAGCTATCTATGAAAAACCCATAGCTTACATCATCCTGAATGGGGCTTTCTACTAAAAACTGGTACAAGACAAGGATGCCCACTTTCTTTTATTTTTCTAGGTATTTTATTTGTAAAATGCATTTATTTCACATATCGCCTATGTTCATTTATAGGCAACTCCTCTCATTATCAAAGAAGTAAAAACATTTTCATTATATCATGCATACATTTCTCCTAAGCTCAATATTGAAAAATTCACCCATACATGATTAACTCTTGGGTTACTGATGTGTTGTCCACTTTCTGCACCCCTTCTCAATATAGTACTGGAAGTCCTCACCAATGCAATCAGAAAAGAGAATAAAATAAAAGGCTTTCAAATAGGAAAAGAAGAGATGGAACTATTTCTATTTGCAGATGACATAATTGTATATATAAAAGACCCAATAGCATCCATTAAAAAACTCTTGGAAGTAATAAATATATATAGTGAAGTTGCAAGATACAAAATAAAAATACAGAAATCTGTAGCATTTCTATATATGAATAGAAGGCAGATTGAGATAGAACTGAAGAAAGTAATTAAATTTACCATAGCCACAAAAAGTATAAATACCTAGGAATAAATCTAACTAAAGAAGTTAAAGACCACCATAAAGAAAACTGAGAAGCTAAAAAAAGAAATTGAAAATGACACAAAAAAAAAGTGAAAGGAACATCCCATGTTCCTGGACTGGAAGAATTAATATAGTCAAATAGGCAATTCTACACAAATTAATTTATATATTTAATGCAATCCCAATCAAAGAACCAGAAACATTCTTCACAGATCTAGAAAAGATAATCATACAATTTGTCTGGAATTATAAAAGACCTTGTATTGTCAAAGTAATCCTGCACAAGAGGAGTGGAGTGGGTGGCATCTCACTCTCTGACCCAAAAATATACTATAAAACTATGATAATCAAAACAGCATGGTATTGGCACAGAAACAGACAGGTAGACCAATCAAACAGAGTAGAGACCCCAGAAATAAACCTGAAAACATACAGCCAATTGATTTTTGACAAAGGCTACTAGTCAATCCAGTGCCAAAAGGAAAACATTTAGCAAATGGTGCTGGGAAAACTGGATATCCACCTGCAGAAAAATGAATCTGAACCCCTATCTCTCACCATTGACAAAAATCAACTCAAAGTGGATCAAAGATCTAAACCTAAGACCTCAAACTATAAAACTACTGCTGGGAAAACTCTAGGAGACCTTGAGATAGACACAGTCTTCTTAAATAAGACCCCCCAAAGCATAGTCAATAATCCCAAATATAGACAAGTGGTATTACATCAGATTAAGAAGTTTCTGCATGGCAAAAGACACAGTAATTAGTGTGGATCAACAGCCCTCAGAATGGGAAAATATTTTTGTAAACTATGCATCAGATAAGAAATTGATAACCAGAATATCCTGAGAACTCAAGCAGTTTTCCCAAAAAAAAGATAATCAACCCAATTAAAAGATGGGAGAATGAGTTGAACAAACCACTCTCTAAGGAAAACATACTAATAGCCAAAAAACATGAAAAAATGCTCAACATGTCTCACTATTAGGGAGGTGGAGATCAAAACCACAATGAAATACCACCTAACCCCAGTCAGAATGACTAAGATTAAAAAAAATAATAATAATAAATAAGTGCTGGTGGGGCTGTGGTGAAAGGGGAACTCTCCTACACTGCTGGTAGGAATGTAAATTACTCCAGCCACTGTGGAGAACAATATGGAGATGCCTCAAAGATCTACAAATAGAACTACCACATGACCCAGCAATCCCACTCCTTGGTATCTACCCAAATGACAGAAGAATCCTTAGTTGGAAAAGTGCTAACACATCAATGCTTATCGTGGCATTAGTCACAATTGCTAAGACATGAAACCAACCCAAATGCCCATGAACAGAGGAATGGATTAAAATAGTGTGGCACATATACTCTATGGAATACTACTCAGCCATAAAAAACAAGACCCCAGCTTTTGACAGAAAGTGGATGATATGAAAGATTTACTGCTGAGTGAAGCAAGCCAGGTTATGAAGGAGAAACATGTGTATCTCCACTTAATATATACTGACTATGTGAACTATATAGCTGAAACTGAATGACTAGAGGATCTAGAAACATAGAAAATGGTTATAAATATCAGATACCATGTGGGAAGAGGGTGAAAGAAGGAGGAGAGTCTGAGGAAAGACATTAAGGAGAAAAATAGAGAGGCAAGGCATGTATGGTACAAAAAAAATGGGTTATTATCTATTGAAAATAATGTGTATAATATTCTCAACTGGACTGGTGAGAAATGTATTCATGTTGGAATATTCATTTTACAAGCTAAGTGACATATGTAATTGAATGTATAAAAGAAATTAAAATAAAAAATATAAAAAGAAAAAAAAGGAATTATTTGTTTTGGTATAAATACAAATTAGTTGATGTAGTATTCATAAAGAAAAAAAAAATGATACCCAGATAACGTGGAAGTTGAATTGGTCTACACATGATTTTTTTTTTTTTTAGCCCAGTAATCATTTGTGACACCAAATGCAGGTGAACTCAAAGAATTCTACACAGCTGAATAGAGCTAGCTGCTGTGCGTTCCTCCATGCCTTTTCCCTGGACTCAGTTCGCTCAAGTACTGAGTCTTGGAAGAGCTTATTGAAAGCTCTCCCAAACTTCATACGTTTTGCTCTTTTCTCTAACTCAGCAGCCTTGATTTTTCCTGCCATTTCTCTCCTACACTCTCACCAAAGTGCCTTTTCCTAAAGTCTTCAATTGATTGAACTAGTTTCACATATATTTGGAATTTAGCAGGTCTTTTGAATTTATACTACAATTCATATTAAGATTATTATAGTTTTTCATTAGTGCTCTGGTTACAAAGTTGTATAGCTTTTGAGTGATCTACCCCAAAACATTTCCACATAAGTTCTAGTACTTTCCATACATAATTGTACAAAATACAAGGTTTCCAGAAATATGTACACAGGCCAAATGGGAACTCAATGAAGAAAAAAAGAATCACTGCAGGTGTTGAAAGATTATTAGGAAAAGCAACATTAAGATTAAAGATTAAGAGGAGGGACCAGCAGTTAGCGTAATGGCTACATCGCTGGACTGCCATTCAGTCGACCGCGATTCAAGTCCCAGACCCGGAAGCTTACTCTCACGCCGGGCGAGTGTGCGTGCGTGCCCAAGATCCCGAGAGGAGAGTGGAGGAGAAGGGATTGTGGTGTGGCCATCCCCCCTGGGAGGTGATTTCTTGCTTTCTGTCTCTCTATCTCTCTCATTCTTTCTGGCGAGTGCACACACCCTATAGCAAAAACCTCTCCAAAAAAAGAAAAAAGAAAAAAAAAGATTAAGAGGAAAGAGGAGGGAAGAATAGTAAGAATGGTGAGAGAGACATTGTCAAGAACCACATAAATAGAACCATCAGTAAAACAAGATCAAATAAGAGAAAAGTTTTTAAAATAGGTTTCCCTTGATGGTCTAAGGTCTAAGATGCTAAGTTTCTCCCAACAAAAGTGAAAAGCCACTAGAGGCTTTGGGACACAGGTGAAAACTAGGGGATAGATGACCCAATTCCCTCTCAGTGCAACAAGGACTTCTAGAAAGGGCCTAGCCTATCCCCATCCTTTTAAATCTGCAAAACTGAGGTGCAGGTAGAAGACTAACTTATTTGAACTCACATATACTATTGGCTTATGTCTCCTGGTTCCTGGGTCCAAGATCTTATGACTATATCTATGTAATACAAGAGGTACTTTAAAATATTATAATTACTGCGGTAGTCAACAGTCCATGAACCAATGATGAACTGTTCTGTGCAGATATTGTTAGAAACGTTAATAGAAAGAGATAAATTTATTTTCAAGACTTCATAGACAGGGTCTATATTTAGGCACAATGGATGTTTAATGAGTGATATGTTTTCTCTCCGTGTATCCTGTGTAAATTCATATGTGTCATTGTGTACATAACAAGTTGTTAGAGGTAATTCATATGACTCTCTTGTGATATTACATAAACTAGCAAGGTAGTTTTGGTATTACCTAGCAAATACTGGCAAGGTTAAAACGTAGACAGATATGTGGTTCATCTCTGAAAATGACAATGGAAAGAGGCAAGAGGAAAATTAAGCCATGCACAGGACGGTAGAATTACTCCATGAAGTTGGACCATGACTGAGCACTACTCTGCTCTACCCAAGAAAAGAGATGCCAAACAAGAACATCCCTGCTACACAATCTGACTGGCTGCAAAGAGGGAACTAATGAAGATTTCCCAGGTCCTCTGAGGAAGACAGTCCTTCATGGTCACATGGCCAGAAAACCACACCATGCATTTGTGCAGCGTGAGATGGGATACCACCTAGCAATGAGCTAGACCTTATCAGAGAGGCATTGCCTTGGTGCAATACCACTATTTTTTTATTATCATCATGATCTTGTTTATATTACATTAGATTGCATATAACTTTACAGTGTATTACATTGCTTTTTTTTTTTTTTTTTTTTGGAGAGGTTTTCACTATAGGGCATGTGCACTCGCCAGACAGAAAGCGAGAAATCACCCCCCGGGGGGATGGTCATGCTGCAATCCCTTCTCCTCCATTCTCCTCTCGGGATCTTGGGCACGCATGCACACGCGCCCGGCGTGAGTTTTAAGCCACTGGGTCCGGGAGGCGAACCGCGGTCGACTACGTGGGAGTCCAGCGACATAGCCATTACGCTAACTGCTGGTTCCCTACATTGCTTTTTCAAAAGGGAATGCCATGCATGTCAGTCAATACAGACACATTAATCTCCCCACTTCATCATTCAATATCTTTTCATTGTTTTCCCCAATCATTATTATTATTATTATAATTATTTTTTTAAACAGTCAATCACTATTTCTCATTTTGCTTGTAAAAAGACTTTACCCATCATGAAATACTTCTCAGACCAATCCAATTGAGAATACTATACATGCCATCATCAACAGGTAATAAGCCATATCTGTTTCCCACTGATGTTCTGCCTCTCTATTTGTTTTCTTGCTATCTTTCTCTAACCTCCTCTCTTCACCCCCCCCCATTCCACACTGTCTTAGTGTCATTAAGTACTTTCACTGCTTTTATGTCCTCCAATATTTTGCTCTCTACCATAGAGTGCAGATAGTCAGCATATACTAAGTGGAGACATACAATATCTTTCTTTCATAGCCTGGCTTACCTCACTCAGTAATAGATCCTCCATATCTGACCACTCTCTATCAAATGCCAGGGTCCTGTTATTTTTTATGGCTGAGTAGTATTCCATAGAGTATATATGCCACACTTTTCCAATCCATTCATCAGTTTGTGGACATTTAGGTTGGTTCCATGTCTTGGCAATCGTGAATAATGCTGCAATAAATATTGATGTGCAAGCACTTTTCTGACTGAGCATTCTCCTGTCCTTTGGGTAGATACCCAGAAGTGGAACTGCTGGATCAAATGGTAGTTCTATATGTAGATCTCTGAGGAATCACCATATTCTCCACAGTGGTTGAGCCAGTTTACATTCCCACCAACAATGTAGGAGGGTTCCCTTTTCACCACATCCCCACCAACACTTATCACTTTTTATATTCTTAATCTTTGCCATTCTGACAGGGGTTAGGTGGTATCTCATTGTGGTTTTTATCTGCATCTCCCTTATGATGAGGGATGTTGAACATTTCCTCATATGCTTTTTGGCTGTTCGTATGTCTTCTTTAGAGATTTTTGTTCAGCTCATTTTCTCATCTTTTAATTAGGTTAATCATTTTTTTTTTCACATAAGGCACTTGAGTTCCTTGTGTATTCTGGTTATCAGTCCCTTATCTGAGGCATATTTAACAAAAATATTTTCCCATTCTGAGGGTTGTCGATTCACACTTGTTACTGTGTTTTTTGCTGTGCAGAAACTTCTTAGTCTAATATAGTCCCACTTGTCTATTTTAGGGATTATTGCCTGTGCTTTGGGAGTCTTATTTAAGAAGTTTTTGCCTACTCCAATGTCTCCCAGAGTTTCCCCCAGCATTTTCCACCAGTAGTTTTATTGTTTGAGGTCTTAGGTTCAGATCTTTGATCCATTTTGAGTTGATTTTTGTTAATGGTTAAAGATGGGAGTTCAGTTTAAAAATATGGAACACTTCACGAATTTGTGTGTCATCCTTGCGCAGGGACCATGCTAATCTTCTTTGTATTGTTCCAATTTTAGTATATGTGCTGCCAAAGCGAGCATGGTGTGATACCACTTTTAAAGTCTAAAATTATTATTATTTTATTAATATACCCAGAGTTCATCACTTTTTAAAAGACTAACATCATTCGCTCATGTTAACCAATTACACAAAAGACTGCTGCATGAACCAAAATGCCAATAGGAAAAATGGGAGCAAAATGCCCAGAGTCACTCACTAATGCATACATTCTGTTTAAAATTTTATTTAGAAGTCAAAGCATAATCAGAAAATTATGCAACTGGGCCCAGCCACAGTGGCTCATGCTGCTAAAACAGAGGTGAGGACCACATGGGAGACCCGGGTTTGATTCTTATTCCAACCTAATGGCTGGGTACTGTGCCTATAATCCTGGAGAACTGAGATCTCAAGGTTGGCCTGGGTGATATAATGTGATCCTGTCTTAAAAAAAAAAAAAAAAAAAAAGAGCCAGGGGACAGCTCAAGCAAATCTGGATCCATGTGGATGATCAAAGTTTCAGTCCCCTGGTTCACTTGTACACACCAGGTGCAGGCACACATGATCCGGACTGAGAAGGCTGGGTGAATTGAGGGGCGAGACATTTTGAGAATGTGCCTCTCTATTTCTGTTTCTCCCTCTCACAAAAGAAAAACTTATGGGCCAGTTCCTTGGTGCAGTTGTAATGTGTTGTTCAAGAAAAGCTGGATTCCACATGGTGACCACAGTTCAAATCCCTGATTTGGGCAGACCAAAACACCTGAAACACGCCAGGCTTATGTGGGTACCCAAGATGGGATAGGATAAAGTACTAGAGGAAGGGGATCATAGTGAGGTAGGAGACAGGGACCTAAAAATATAGTTAAGGTATGGGCCCAAAATGGAATCACAAAATGGCTAAGTTTTGAGATGGAGGTAGTGGTGGCTCAGTTATTGACCTCAGCAGCATGACCTAGACCTAAAACAAAGGCTTTTTCCATATCCCACCACATTCCAGGAAAAAGATAATGGTTTTCATGGCCCAAAGCTTCTAGACAAAGAATCTCCTGACCTTGGTACCCACTCCAAAATTAGGAAGATAATCGGACCCATCCAGCATGCTCTTCTCCTCACCAAGAGGGTAATGCATCCACAAGTTCCACCTAGAACAAGTCCAAGTCAGGACAAACCCCTTCCTGATCCAAATAAAAGAGCTCATGTCTCATTGTGAGTGTGGGCCTCATCACCCCTGCACTCCTGCATACCTGCGACAACAGTGTGAACAGAACTTGTGGAGGGTGCTCATCTTTCCATCTCTCTCTCTCGCTCTCAATCTCATGGTTTTTTTGTTTTTTGGGGGGAGGTTTTTGCTATAGGGTGTGTGCGCTCACCAGAAAGACAGAGAGAAACAGAGAGACGGAAAGCAAGAAATCACCCCCCAGGGAGGATGGCCACGCGGTAATTCCTTCTCCTCCATTCTCCTCTCGGCATCTTAGGCACACACGCATATGTGCCCAGCGTGAGTTTAAGCCACCGGGTCTGGGACTCAAACTGAGGTTGATGACATGGGAGTCCAGCAACACAGTCATTACGCCAACTGCTGGTCCCTCTCTCAATTTCATGTATGTGTGCATGTGCTCTGTTATAAAGGGAAAAAAAAAAAAAAAAAAAAAAAAAACAGAAAATTAAATGAAATTTAAAAAAAAAAAAAAAAAAAGAGTTGAGCATGGTGGCACACTCCTGTAGTCCCAGTTGTGACATAACAAGAATTTGTTTTTTAAAAAAAAGAAGAAAGAAAAGAAAAAGAAAAAAGCACGCAGTATGGTAGGGAGAAAAGGAAGGGAAATTATATGAACGACTTTGATACCACATTGTGGGGCAATGACAGCCTCAAGCAAGTTGATACAGAGCTGCCAAACAGGCAGGAACACATGTTCATTGATCAGACCTGCAATGAACTGATTTTAAGAAAATATTGGGTCACTGGAAAAGTCATGGCACATTTTTGCATAGAAAAACAGAAAAATACATTATGGTTTTTCCAATGATGCAATATTTCATAGAATGTTTTGTAAAAAAAATAAAAATTTTTTTAAAAAATTTTTAAATCTTGCTTTAGATTTTGAGCAATTATAAGTAACTTTAAAGAAGTTACAGTTAGAATCTTTTTTTTAATTTTTAATTTGATATAAGACACAAGTGATCACTGGAAAAAGACAGAAAGATTAAAAGAGAAAGTGAGAGAAAGCAGCATCCACAGGGGATGACCACACCACAGTGCCTTCTCCTCCACTCTCCTCTAGGGTTTTGGGCACACATACACACATACCCAGCATGTTTTCTTTCTTTCTTTTTTTTTTTTTTTTTTCCTTTTTCTGGAGAGGTTTTTGCTATAGGGCGCATGCGTTCGTTCACCAGACAGACAGAGACAGAGAGATAGAAAGTGAGAAGTCACCCCCCCCAGAGGGGATGGCCACGCCGCAATCCCTTCTCCTCCCTTCTCCTCTCGGGATCTTGGGCACGCACGCACACACGCCCAGCGTGAGTTTAAGCTGCCGGGTCCAGGACTCAAACCGCGGTCGACTATGTGGGAGTTCAGCGACATAGCCATTACGCTAACTGCTGGTCCACCCAGCATGCTTTCTAAGTCATTAAGTCCAGTTCTCGGCTATGTAGGATCCAACAGCCTTAACCGCCATGCTGCCTGGCTAGTCCAAAGTTGTAGTTAGAATCTGTACATGATATGTGATTTAAAAATATTTCCTAAGGGAAAATTTACTTTGCTGAAAGTTCACGTTTGTAAAAATCATTCCACGAATTCTTTCCAGGCAATTGCAGGTTAATCTGATAACAGCTGCTAATTAGACTATGAAGAAAATTAGTGAATTAATTGTGGTTATCTTGGAACAACAGCCTCCTAGAAGATTAGGGTAAGAAAGACACTGGCTTAAAATTGCTTACTTCAGAAATAATTTGAAGAGTCAAACTATAAAAACTAAAGGGGAAATCTGAAGAAAAAAGGAGCACATAATCAAAATCAAGCTCTTTAATATTGCTTATAAAATGTGATTTATAAGGGACAAGCTGATGGTGTAATGATTACATCACTGAACTCCCACGTAGTCAACCACAGTTCGAGTCCTGGACCCAGCAACTTAACACTCATGCCAGGTGCATGTGTGTGCATGCCCAAAATCCCAAGAGGAGAATGGAGAAGAAGGGATTGCGGTGTGGCCATCCCTTCTCGAGGATACTTTCTTGCTTTCTGTCTCTCTCTCTCTGTCTCTCTGGTGAGCACACACATCCTACAGCAAAAATCTCTATATATAAAAAAATGTGATCTATGGTAGCTTAATAGATTACAACAAAAAACAGATGTTTCTTTCATTCAATTGGATTAATTTAAAACATACTACTAAAAATAATGACATGGGACCAGCAGGTGGCAGTAGTTAAGGTGCTGGATTCCCACATAACCAACCACAGTTATGCATGTGTGTGGGCACCCAAAAACTCAAGAAGAGACTAGAGGAGAAGAGATTGCAGCATGGCCATCCCTCCTGGGGGGTGATTTCTCACTTTCCCTCTTACTGTCTCTCTGGCAAGTGCACATGGCCATGGCAGAAAACATAAAAAAAAAATAAAAAATGATGACACAGGCCAGTCACAGTGGCATAGCAGTCACACAATGCTCCATATTACTGAAGCCACACGGCAATGCACCAGGTTTGCATCCTGAGCTGGGCACATGCATACCCAGCTGATCTTGGCTAGTTGAGGCTGGGATTTGACTGTAGTGTGAAGACCTGTTTGGGGATATACCTCTCCACCCACCCCCTTCTTTTTCTTTCTCTCCCTCCTCCATGAAAGGAATTAATAAGTAAATAGCTTTATAAATATTAGTGGCATAAAACTATACATCAAACTAAAACTTACATAGTCTCTGCAAAATCTGATAATTTATGTCTTGTTTTATTTTTTAAGAGAGATTTTTGCTATAGGTGCGTGTGCTTACTGGAGAGACAGAGAAACAGAAATCACTCCTCAGGGAGAATGGGCACTCGACAATCCCTTCTCCTCTGTTCTGCTCTTGAGATCTTACACACACACACACACACACACACACAAGCCTGGACATGAGTTTTAAGTCACCAGGTCCAGGACTCGAACCATAGTCGACTACGTGGGACTCCATCAATGTAACCATTATTCCATCTTCTGGTCCCCTGAAAATTTATGTTTGAACAAATGTTTTTTTTGTTTTGTTTTGTTTTTTATCATTTCTCTAAGTATGGCTTAGATCTTTTAGGTTTTCAAACTTTTTATCTTTTTTTTTTTGCTAAAACGAGGTCCACTTTCCCTAATCTACTACATTAATAAACATTATTCATATAAGGTAATGAGTTCTGTTTTTTGCTAACATTGGCAGAATATCCCACTATGCCAAATAACTTCAAGTTCTTTGTAGGAATTCTCTGAGACCAAAGGGGTTGATAGCACGCTCAACAAATCACCTAATTTGGGTACTGTTTCCAAGAAATTTGGGTTTTCCTTGTGACTTTGACCTTAAAATGAAGACATCTCCTGATGAATTGTTCTAATCATCTTCATGGAACTTTTTTTATGACAGTAATAAATCATGAGGCTAGTCTTTCTGAATACATAATAAAAACATCTCTTACATGGCAGGGATCAGTGTGAGTACAACATATACACAAGGGAAAATATAATCCCAGAGAAAGATCTAAGTACAGCTTTGTCTTTCCCTTAATTAGAAATGATTCTGACTGTCTGGAATGTCACCAGATGTCGTAGTAATTATGTCACTGGACTCCCACATGGGTGACAGTGGTTCAAGTCCTGGACCAGCTGCTTGAAAATCACACTAGGCACGTGTATGTGCATTCCCAAGACTCAAGAATGAGAATGGGAAAAAGAGATTTTAGCATGTCCTTCGCCCCCAGGATATACTTTCTCATTTTCCTTCCCACCGTCTCTCTCTCTCTAGTGAGCAAACGCACCCTAAGGCAAAAACCTCTCAAAAAATTTAAAAAGAAAAGAAAAGAAAAAGAAATAATTCTGACAGTCAAGTTATCTCATCCCATCTTTTTCCTGATCTGGAATGCTTCCACCAAATTGGTAATTTCTTTTTTTTTTTTTTTTTCCCCTTCCTTTTTCATTCCCACCACATTTTTAGACTGAACTCTTCTAGGTATTCAAATGTTCTTTCTCTCTTTGATCTCCAATTATTAATCACTCATTTATCTACCAATATGCCAAATAAATCACTCCTAGGCAAAAAGACTATGCTAGAGATTATTGACATAAAAATTTGAGACATGGTCTCTAGTCTCCAAATGTCATTAGTCTAAGTAGAAAAATCATGTTAAACAAAAATACAGATAACATTTAAATAGGATCTATTCCACCAATATTTACTGAATGCAGAAAGTCTCTCTAGAATTTACAGACTGAAAAAAATGAATGTTGGCAAGAGAAGACTCACAGCACTGTGGGATGGGGCAATGGTAATCTGATTTGGTGTGGTCAGCCTTTCAACACTTTCAAAAGGGATAGACTCTGATCCTTCCCATAGAGAACTAAAAAGAATGTAGGCAGTGTAAAACAGAGAGTAAAAGCCTTAACTCTAGGAGCCAGATTACCAGTTCAAATCCTAGGTCTGCTTCTCTACCACAGGCAAGTAATACAATTTCTCTGCAACTCAGTTCCCTTAGTATTACAGAGTTGTGCTAAGTATAAAATAAATCAACATGTGTAAAATATTTAGTACTGTGCCTCACACAAAGTAAAATCCATGTGAAAGTTTGCTGTCATCATTATTATTAATGCTGTTGACATGAAGACTTCTACAACTACACACAACTTTTTATCAAGGCCCCTGAACCCAGAAATGTGGATCTCATTTTGAATGTACAAGACATTAACTCTTCATTTATAGTTACAATATTCTATCAGCACAAACAGTTGTTTTGTTAGGGAGAGTTTTTAAAAGCAAGAGTCGAAGTTGAAAAAGAGGAAAAGCAGGTAATGGTGATGAGATCTCCAACTTCAGATCCTATTTTTGAACCAGATTAAATAATAATTCCTTGAACGTTAACTGAATAACAGAATGCCTACATTATGCTTTGTTAAAAATTCACAAATTCTAGGAAACAGCAGTTGGTGTAATGGCTATGTCACTGGACTCCCATGTAGTCGACCGCAGTTTGAGTCCAGACCCGGCAGCTTAAGCTCATGCTGGACGCGTGTGCACGCGTACCCAAGATCCTGAGAGGAGAATGGAGGAGAAGGGATTGCGGCATGGCCATCCCCCCTGGGATTTCTCACTTTCTGTTTTTCTGTCTCTCTCTGTCTTTCTGGTGAGTGCACACACCCTATAGCAAAAACCTCCCACCCCCCCAAAAAAAAAGAAAAGAAAAAAAAATCACAAATTCTAAAGTAATTTACTGAAGAATTTTTTTGTCCCCATCTTCCTTTTTTGTGTATTAATTTCAACAGCTACATCAAAAGCATGACTAGTTTTCCTAAGCACTTATCTTATTTGCATGTAAACTTCTGTGTAACTTTTATACTTGGTACACATCTATAAAATCTCTGTCATTGTGAGTCCCAGGACAATGCAATGTATTTCGCTTTTGCATGCCCTGACTGGCATTTAGAAGTATTATTGGTGGCAGCTGGGCAAATGTTTCGTTTGCTGGAATGGGTGAAGATCTTTGATATTTAGCATCATGCCCCAGATTGTGATTTTTATGAATGCATTTAGAGGGAGAATTCATAAGCCAAGAAGGCCCACGAGATGAAAAGATAGGACATACTCAGATGGAGATGAAAACTGGAATCAATAGTAAATGTGGGTGGAAGTGGGGAGGTAGTGATAAGTTAGAAATCATGTCTTTGTTTACTTTATGTATCATTTCATTATCATATTTATCTGTATCTTCTTTTAAGGAGCCCTAGATACATCAACCAACCTGAAATAATTAGCTTGTAGAGTATTTCAGAGGACAGGTAAAACAAAAACAATTGTCATCATCATCTTTGTATCAGAAGCAGCATCTGTGTTGTGTAATAAGTACTTGGAAACAAGTCTCAGATTTTGAGAAAGCTGACATAGTTTATAGAATACCACTTTTAAAAAATCATTACATAAAGTTGTATAGTAAAAACATCAAGGGTTAAGTAAGAAGCGTTCACCATAGGAGAAACTAGAAAGAAAGAGGGAAATGGGACAAACCAAACAGGAATGGCAAAATAGTAAACCATCAGAACGTGGACAGAGTAACACTGCTTTCCCTTGGAGTTGGGTGCTACTGAAGAGGAGACTAGAGTGTTTTTCATTTCATTCCCTTTGAAAACTCATCAGTCCTATCTCAACGGTTGAAAATGACTGAAAAGAAGCAAGACTTCTTTTCAAAATATATCCTTTTGGATTATATTTTTCTCTTTGGTATCATTAAATCCCCTACTATTATTTCTTCTTCTAGTATCTCCATCAGTGTTTATAGTATGTACTGTAATGTTTAAATATATCCATGAGTAAATTTAATATTTTAGTATTATATATAATAAAACATTATCTTTAGCTTTGATACTGTGTTTGGTCTTAAAGTCTACTTTTTGTACTACTAGTATAATTGCATCAGCTTTTTGGTTAATACAGTAGTCCCTTATTACCCACAGGGACTCGTTCCAGGATTCCCACAATACTAAATCTGTGAATGCTTAAGTCCCACATACATAATGGTGTAGTATATGCATATTATCTACATACATCCTCCCATATATCTTACTCATCTTCCGATTACATAAAATATCTAATGTAACGTACATGCTATGTAAATAGTTGTTATATAGTACTGACTTTTTTTCTGTTCAAATTAAGTACTCTTATTGTCTTTTTCCTTTTTTTTTTTTTAGTTTTTAGGTTTTCGTTTTTGCTATAGGGCACATGTATCTGTCAGAGAAAAGAAAGAAAGAAAGAAAGAAAGAAAGAGAGAGAGAGAGAGAGAGAGAGAGAGAGAGAGAGAGAGAGAAAGAAAGAAAGAAAGAAAGAAAGAAAGAAAGAAAGAAAGAGAGAGAGAGAGAGAGAGAGAGAGAAAGAAAGAAAGAAAGAAAGAAAGAAAGAAAGAAAGAAAGAAAGAAAGAAAGAAAGAGGGAGGGAGGGAGGGAGGGAGGGAGGGGAAGGGAGGGAGGAGGAGAAAGGAAGGAAGGAAGGAAGGAAGGAAGGAAGGAAGGAAGGAAGGAAGGAAGGAAGGAAGGAAAGAAGAAGGGAAGAAAGGAAGAAATCACTCCCCAGGGAGGATGGACAAATTACAATCTCTTCTCCTTCATTCTCCTCTAGGGATGTTGGGCACATATAAACACATGCACCCAGTGTGATTTTCAAGCTGCTGGCTGGAAACTCAACTGCACAGTCAGCCATGTGGGATCCAGTGCCTTAACTTCCACACTACATGCTGGCCCTGTTGTTGTTTTTTAATATTTTTGATCTACAGTTTATTGAATCTATTTAAGTGAAGCCAGTTGATATAGAAGGCTGACTATATCCCCCCACACATTTTTTAGAAAAGCTTAAATTAAAATTAAGAAACTTATAATAGTAGGTGCTGACAAAACTATGGCACAGCTAGAACTTTTATTCATTGCTAGTGGAGATGCAAAGTTGTACAGACATTCTATAAAAAGAGTTTGGCAGTTAGCAAAAAGTTGAACATATCATATGACCCTAAATATACAAACTTTTCAATATTTACTTTAGAGAAACAGAAACTTATGTTTGCATAAAGCCAAGTATTGAGTCATCAGAAAAGTCATGACACATTTTTTGCATAGAAAAACATATAAAAATACATCATGACTTTTGTGAAGACTTAATAGACATGGAGAGTGGCCAATCTGAACAAACACGGTAACCTTCAGACACGCAGAAACACGGTTCTGTGAGCTTAACTTGCATAGCAATGAAAGCATCTGCATGTAAATACACTAGCTGTCAATACTGCAAAGCAGTGTCTGTCTAAGGAAGCCACATGTGTTATTCAGATTTCACCCCAAAAGATCAGAAGAAACCATATGGTGCCAGTTGTTTTCACATCATAAGTCAATTAACATCTGAAAATAATTGGCTTTGCATTCCATTTCCTCTTCCCCCATTTTCCACCCTACAAAATAATAAACCTAGGGCTGGTTCAAGGTCATGACTTTCTCCACCAGAAAAATCAGACGACCTACCTGATCCTCACTTTTCTATATTGTATATCTTTGTGTGTTTATTTTTATGCTAATTTCTAATTCACAGCCCCACACACACACTCAGAAAAACACATTCTACTGAGCAGGTCCCGGCAAATAGAAAGTGTTTATAGCTGCTTCATTCATAATCATCAAAAACTGGAAACACATTTTTTTGAGAGGTTTTTGCCATAGGGCATGTGCGCTCGCCAGACAGACAGACAGAGACAGAGAGACAGAAAACAAGAAATCACCCCCCAGGGGGGATGGCCACGCTGCAATCCCTTCTTCTCCATTCTCCTCTTGAGATCTTGGGCACACACGCACACGTGCCCAGCGTGAGTTTTAAGCCACCAGGTCTGGGACACAAACCGTGGTCAACTACAGGGGAGTCCAGCAACATAGCCATTATGCTAACTGCTGGTCCCTGGAAACACATTTTTCAACTGGCAAATCTATACAATGGAATATTATTTAGCAAAGAAAAAGAAAGAACCTATTAATACATGGAAAAAGTCAGACAGATCTCAAAGAAAAAAGCCAGTTTTTAAATATTACAATGTGTAATTTAATTTATATGACATAATCAGAAAAACAAAACTATAGTGATAGATAACAGATCAGTGACTACTATGAAGGACAAAGTTTGAAGCCAGCTCAGTGGCTCAAAGGTAATGCACTGCTCAAGTGATGCTGGATCACTATGGAAGATTACAGGTTCAATTCTCCAGTCAACCTGTACACACTGGGCTCACTAGCCCATCATATTAGCTGACTAAGAACCCTGAAGAAATTGCATTGTAAGACCCTGTTAATGATGCTTGTCTTTCTCTCTCTCTTTCTCCCATGAAATAAATAAGTAAATTTAAATAAATAAACAAGAGAGTGTATATATCCTGATTCTTTGTAGTCAATCCATGTGTTAAAATTCACAGAACTCCCAGAAAGTGGGAACAGTGAGAGGAAGGGAATCAAGGAGGAATATAGAGAGATAAGACATTTAAGGGACACAGAAACGGTGGATTGTTTGTTGAGGATAATGTGTATGATAATATCTTCTATTACACTTGTATTTAGTTTATTTACACTAGGAAAATCATTACACAAGCTGTGGTGATGTACAGCTGTGATGATTGAATGTATAAAATAATTTTTTTAAAAAATCATAGAACTCTATTCCCTCTCCCAAATTTTAATATATTATTATATAATAATATAAGAATTTTATGTTTTTATCTAAATAAAAGCAGAAATGAAATTTGAGAAATATACATTCTTGGCCTGCTACAAGCTATTCTCAGAGTGATCCCTATTTCTCAGAGTGATCCCTATTTCTTTTTATTTTTTAACATTTTATTTTCAAGTATTTCTTTGGACCTACTGAAAAGTTACAAAAGTAATACAAAGAACCCCCATATCAATGAAGATTCCTCCGAAGTTAACATTTTACCTTATTTGCTTTATTATTCTTTCTTTTTCACCTTTCTCAGAGTGTGTGTGTACCCACACTTGTGCACTTTTTTCCCGTAATGTTTGAAAGTAAGTTGCAGAGCCAATTCCTTATCTTTAAATAAGTGGATTTACTAAAAGAAATTTTCTTCTATAAACTTAGTTCAGTTTTCAAAATCAGAAAAGTAATATTGATCAAATATTAATATTTAATCTCAAGACATTCAAATTTTGTAATTGTTTCATGAATTATTTTTAATATAAGAGAAGAACAAATTCTCTGGTTCTAGATTCAGTCAAAAATAGAATTATATTTAACTCTGATTCTTTTTAGTTTCCTTATTCCAGAACAGGCATTTAATCTTTATTTGACTTGATAACTTCATTTTATAAATAATTTGTATTGTGATTTTTAATTTACATGTGCTAGTTGTACATCTTTATGGGGTGCAGCACGGTGATCTTTTTCAAAGGCAAATTTGATTGTGTCATGCCTCTGCTTAGAACATCTAGGACCCTCCGTGCAAACTTAGAGTAAAATCCAAAGTCCATAAGGCCTATATGATCCTGTCCATGCCAGCTCTGTACTCTGAATCTTTCCACTATCTCCCTCCAGCCGAACCACACTGACCTCCTGGCAATTTCTTCAAGCACATTCATACCTCGGGTTTACCTCGCATTCCTGCTCCCTTTGCTATAATTCCCTTCCTCCAAATACCACAGGGCTTGCTGTCTCATTTCCATCAGGTCTCTGTTTATAAATAAATAAATAAATAAATAAATAAATAAATAAATAAATAAGTTACTTCTAATCCACATGGCATTTCATTCTGGAATCCTTCTGAAACCAGCCCCAAAAGGGACCAGCAGTTAGCGTAATGGCTGTGTCGCTGGACTCCCATGTAATCAATCCGTGGTTCGAGTCTTGGACACCGTGGCTTAAATTCACGCTGGGCTCGTGTGCGTGCATGCCCAAGATCCCGAGAGGAGAATGGAAGAGAAGGGATTGCAGCGTGGCCATCCCTCCTGGGGGGTGATTTCTCGCTTTCTGTCTCTCTGTCTCTCTCTGTCTCTCTGGCGAGCACAAGCACCCTATAGCAAAAACCTCTCCAAAAAAAAAAGAAACCATCCCCAAGAGAGCAAGTCCCCTTATACATTTTTACTAAGAGCTTTTTTCCCCTAGGGCACAAACTCTTCACTTGTCAGAGAGAGAGAAAGACAGAGACAATGAGCGGGAATGTGAGAAATCAGCCCCCACTGGGAATGACCACACTGCAATACCTTCTCCTCCATTTTTCTTCTGGGATCTTGGGTAAGTATGAGCCCCATATGATTTTAAAGTCACTGAGTCTGGAACTCAAACTGTGGTTGGCCATGTGAGAGTCCAGTGACATAAGTGCTACGCCATCTGTTGGCCCCTTTTATTATTATTATTTACATTTCATCATTGTACATCTCCATGGTGTATTTTTATCATAGTGCTTGTCTCAACTAATTGATAGTCTCTCTCTCTCTTCTCTCTCGCTCTCTCTTCACCATTCCATGGAAATAGCCCCTAAGTGCCTCGTACATAGTAGGCATTCAAATTATTATTGAATCAATGTACAGAATGTAATTACTTTTATCATGTCACTCAGAAAATCACAGGTAACTTTCCCTCTTGGAGAAGGGCCCTTCTTTCTTTAGAATCAGGTGATCAATCTCCATTCAGTACTTTTCCTAGCACTAGTGAATTCTAAAAAATCTCAACTTCCTTCCTAGTTAAAAAAACGGGTTAAATATTAAAACTTCCTGTGAGGTAGGTACTTTTGTTATTACAATTACTATTGACAATGAGGCTTAAAATATTCTCCTTGCCAAACTTTCTTTTTGGAATGTCAATGATTTTATAGAGACATCATTTTAGAGAAATATGTAGGAGTCAATTCCTAGATATCTGTGTTTTGAGGATAGAAAATGCTTAACTGTTTATATTAGGAAAATTTCACAGAAATCAAAAAAGACCATTTTAGAAAATCCCTGCAGTCTCAACCCATCATAGCATCAAAATTAAATTATTTGTATTTCATTTTATTCTGAAAATAGCTTGTCCTAGGACAATTCTTTGGACCCTGGAGCCTACATTTTGCCTTTAGATGAAATGAGTATAGGTAACAGCAGATGGTGAAATGGTTACATCACTGGACTCCCATATAGTTGAATGTGGTTTGAGACCCAGACCTGGAGGCCTTAAACTCATGCCAGGAGCATGTACATGCATGCCCAAAATCCCGAGAGGAATTTGGGAGAAGAAGGGATTGTGGTGTGGCCATCCCCCCGGCAGTGATTTCCTGCTTTCTGTCTTTCTGCCTCTCTCTTGTCTCTCCAGTGAGTGCACATGCCCTACAGCAAAAATCTCTCTAAAAAATAATAATCAGTATAAACCCATATTTGTTCAATCTAAGGCTCTTAAGTAGGTGGTTTGTTGGTTTTTTGTTTGTTTGTTTGCTTGGTTTTTGTTTTGTTTTTCAGAATTATAGATAAATGTTAAACTCCAAAATGTCATTTATTCATTGCCAAATAGGCAATCCTTTCCCCCAGGAAATTACTAGCTCTGAGATCATTGATTTCATCTTTGCAATTGCACTATGTGCCAATATGAAATTTTAGCAGTTATAACTTTGGTGGAATGAAATAGAAAAAGTCTCAAAGCCAGGCATTTTATAAATAGATGTTTTATATTTCAATAAAGTCTGTCTTTCACACTTGAAACAAACAATACCTCAAAGTTTATTCCTAAGTTTAAAAAATTGTCTAATGCAGAAAAGGTTCAAAACAATAATCTGAAATAGTTCACTCATGTTGTAATATCTCTCAATAATGGTCAAATCTTAGCACTATGTATTTTTTCAGACAACTATCTCAGATAAATTCTCTTTTTAATATTATTGATAATATAGTGTCACAATTTGTGGTTAAAATTACACACACACACACACACACATACACACCCCAAAAATGTTAATGAGAGTGACAGCTTAGCTCCTTATGTTAAAACTACAAAAGCAGTTAGAAGAAAACACCAGGAGAAAGCTTCATGACTTTGGACTTGGCAATGACTTTTTGGATATGACACCAAAAGTACCATCAATAAAAGCAAACAAAAACAGACAAATGGAACTGCATCAAACGTTTTTCCATCAAAGGACAAAATTAGAGTGAAAAGGCACACTATGAATCAGGAGAAAACACTTGCAAATCGTACCTGATGAGTTCATATCTAGAATATATAAAGAATACCCACAACTCAACAACAACAAAATTTAATATCCCAAAGTAAAAATAGTCAGCCCCAAAATAGGTGGAACAGGCAGTAGGGCATCATTCTGTGATGCCAGAGCCATATGGGAAAGCAGAATTCAGATCCCTAATTGACATGAATGTGCCAGGTACATCCATGTGCTCCCGAGATCCTGGCTAGTGGGAAGGCTGGCGGGAAGCTGGAGCATGATGAGACGTTGTTTAGGGTGCCTCTCTTCTCTCTTCTCTCTCCTCTCTCCTCTCTTTCTCTCCCTCTCTCTCTACCTCTCTTTCTCTTCCTCATAAAAGAAACAAACTTTGAAGAAAATGTAAA
This sequence comes from Tupaia tana, assembly GCA_026018925.1. Taxonomy (NCBI): domain Eukaryota; kingdom Metazoa; phylum Chordata; class Mammalia; order Scandentia; family Tupaiidae; genus Tupaia; species Tupaia tana. The sequence goes on along the minus strand of JAKSZU010000006.1, from coordinate 51,772,507 downwards.
AAGAAAAAAAAGTAAAGGACTTGAATAGATATTTCTCCAAAAATTATGGCCAACAAGCATATGAAAAAATGCTTGAATTTACTAATCACCAGAAAAATACAAATCAAAACCAGAATGAAATATCATCCCACACCCACTAGAAGAGCTACTCTCAACAAAATAGAAAATGACAAGTGTTGGTGAAGATATGGAGGAAGTGTTGCCTTTGAGCACTATTTATAAGACTAAAATGGTATAACCACTGTAAGGAAAAACATGGAACTTACTCAAAACTTTTAAATTTGCATTTCTATATGATCCAGCAACCCACTCCTAGGGTACATATCCAAAAGAATAAAGAAAAAGGGAATAGCAGAGCCTTGAAAAGATATTTGTACCACCATTATTTTTTTTAATTGACAGAGGGTGCATACACATGCCAGAGTAAGAGAAATAGAGAGTGAGAGGGAGAAAGCATACCACAACAGGATGTGGCTATGCCACAATCCTTTTTTCTCCATTTCTCAATCATAGGATTGGAGAGCATGAGCACATGTGCATGCACACATACACACACACATAAACACACACACCTGATGTGACTTTCAAGCAACTGGGGCTGGGATTTGAAATATAGACATGTTGATTCCGGCTTTCAATGAATAGCACTTAACTGCTGGGCTACAAAGCTACCCACACTACCATGTTTATAGCAGCATTAGGAACAATAGCAAAAGGTGGAAGATATCCAAATATCCATCAAGAAATGAATGCATAAACAAAATGTAGCAGATACATGCAATGAAATATTATTCAGCCTTTAAAAAAAGGAAATCCTGTCACATGCTACCACATGGATGAAACTTGAGGGCACTATATTAAGCGAAATAGCCATCCACAAAAAAAGACACATACAATATCACTACACTTATTTAAAGTAGGAAAATTCATAGAGTCGAAAAGTACAATATAATTACCAGTGGCTGGGAGGAGATGAATAAGTAAAGTTATTTAATGAATATAGAATTCAAATTTGCAAGATGAAACATTCTGGAGATATATTTGACCAAAATGTACATAAAGAGTGATCAGGTGGTGGCACAGTGGTAACACAACTGGATTCACATGGGAAAGGTCCTTGGTTCTTGTTCTGAGATCTTCCTGAGCACACCAGCACAAGTGCATGCCCATGATCCAGGCTAGCTGAGTCTGGGGGTTAGTCACATCATAAAGATCCTATTGGGAGTACCTACCTCTCTGTCTCTCACTCATGGAATAAAATAATAATTTTGTTTTGTTTTGTTTTGTTTTGTTTCCTCTTTAAATTTATTTATTTTTTACATTAATTCACTATACATCATTACAGCATACAAATTTTCCATCCAAAATACCCTGTGTATTGGCTCAATCAAGCACATCAACATACATGATTTCAGCAAATAATTTTCCAATTCTTATGTCTTGTGTACTTTGTTTTTTGTTTTGCCATCCTTGATTCCTTATCCCTCACCCTCTGCCATGTCCCACCCTCCTCCCACATTGTCTCTGGTATCCATGGTTGCTTTCTATGCCTTCCTCCCCCCCATTTAATTGATTTGCTAATGAACTTAATTAGTCTAAATATATCCAATAGCTAGCACAGCTGATATATACCTATACATGAACCCAAGTCTGACTTTAGGCATAAACCCCAGTGAGTAGAATGAACATATTATAAAGTAGTACCCAGCTGGGGCTATATAGCTTACTGCAGTCATCAAATATGAATTTTTTTTTTAACTTTCTATACGGACAGTTTTACCGGTTTTTTTTTCTCCTGCAACTTTTTTTTTAATTACTTAACATTCATTCCCTGAGCATCATCACAAGGTACTAAATGTGGTTTCCCATCTAGAATAAACTGCATAGTGGCTTAATCATGCATGGTATCATCAATAATATTCCATTTCTACTTTCATACATATGTATACGTATATATATGTTTTTTACCCCATGTTTGACCCTCTGCCCTTTCCCACTCTCTTATTACACTATCTCTGCTATATACAGTTTTCTTCCATTCCTTTTCCCCAACATTTTGTTGATCACACAATATCATAAGTAATCTAACTACTTTCAGCAGGTAATTTCAAGAAGAGTAGTTTTGAACTGGTAATGATATTTCCTTGAAACTTAAAGCCTAGAAACAGGTTAGTATTCTGTTCAAATAGTAGGTACATGCACCTATCAACAGCTCAAGACAGAACAAAAATCCTTTAAAACTGGAAAACAAAGCTTAGGAGAAAAGCAGCAATAATTTAGTCAAGTCACAGAATGTTGTTTCATCGGTTCAGTCTCATGTACTTAATCTTTCTTCTGTTAAGGTTCGATCTTCCAGATTGAATTCTGGAATATAATATTCATCTCCAAACATTGTCCCTACAATTAAGTTGCCCATTTTCTTAGTTTTTGAATTCTTATTTCTGTGTGTCTGCATTTAATTTTACTGACATAGCACTCCCTTAAGAATTTCTTGGAGATCTGGTCTGGTGCTGGTAAATTCTTTCAGGTTTTGTTTATCTGGGAAAGTTCGTGTCTTTTCTTCCCAAATGAATGATAACCTTGCTGGGTACAGAATTCTCGGTTGAAATTGCTTTTCCCTTAATACTTTGAATATATTTTCCCATTCTCTCCTCACTCGCATTGTTTCCAATGAGAGGTCTGCCGTTAGTCTGATGGGATACCTTTTGCAGGTAACTTGCCTTTTTTCTCTAGCCAGTCTTAGTATCTTGTCTTTGTCTGTGGTTTTGGTCAATCTGGCTATAATGTGTCTTGGAGAAGGTCTTCTTGGGTTGATTCTATTTGGGGTCCTCTGTATTTCTTGGGACTGAATCTTTGAGTGCCTCTCCAGGTTTGGAAAGTTTTCTTGCAGGATTTCATGGAATAGATTATCAATGCCCTTATGAGTCTCTTCACCCTCTGGGATGCCTATTATCCGGATGTTTGGACGTTTAATTGTATCTAGTACTTCTCGCATATTATTCTCAAATTTTTGGGCCATTTTCTCAGTCTTCATGGTGGATGTTTTTAGGCCAGCCATTTTCTACATTAGAGATTCTATTTTCTGTATGATCTAGTCTGCTTTTAATACTTTCAAGGGAGATTTTGACTTCTTGTATTATAGCCTTCATCTCTAACAGTTCCATCTGATTCTTTTGTAAAGTGTTAAATTCCTCTTTTAGATCTTGCATGAATTTCCTCACCTCCTGGAACTCTTCAACTCCTTTCTCCTTCCTCTTCAGCAATTCCTTGTCTCTCTTCTCTTCCATCTCTGTTAGCTTTGCCATTATGAATGTTCTGAATTCTTTATCAGACATTTCCATGATTTTCATTGAACTGTGTGTGGATGAAGAGGAGCTATCCGTTTCCCTAGTGGGAGAGGTATTTTCCTGCTTCCCCATATTTCTTGTGGTCCTGCAGCGATTTCTAGTCATCTGGTGGATGGTCAGTTTCTTCCCAAATTTGGAGGTTCAATCACGCGGGTTTTGTATGCTGGAGACCCAGTTAGCAGTGGGACATCTTCCTTTCTCCCAAAATGGCTAGATCGCAGGAGCCATGGAGCTGTCTGTCTCTTGAAGAAGGGCTGTTCACGTGGGTTTTGTATGCCGGAGGCCCAGTTAGCAGTGGGACATCTTCCTTTCTCCCAAAATGGCTAGATCGCCTTGTTTTGTTTTTAATACATAAGCTTAACGTTAGTAAACTTAAACATAATGAAGATGGTGGAGCTGACTCATGACCTTGTGGTTAAGGGATCCAGAACTCACATGACCAATCATGTGGTTCAAGTCTTGAACCCAACAGCTTGCAAAACACTGCAGGCATGTGTGTTTCCAAAATCCCAACATGATGGCGAAATGAAGGGGAGGAGATTGCAACATGAACACACCCCACTGGTGTGTGCTTTCTCCCTCTCCCTTTCTCTATTTCTGCCTCTAATGAGCACACATGCTCTCTGGGAAAAATTAATTTAAGATATTTTTGCAGTAGGATGCAAGTACTCACCAGAGAAACAGAGAGAAACAGTGAGACAGAAAAAAATAAATCACCCCCAGGTGGATGGCCACACTGCAATCCCTTTTCCTCAAATCTCCTTTCAGGATTTTGGGCATGCACACACATGTGCCTGGTGTGAGTTTTAAGCTGCCAGATCAAGGACTTGAACTATGGTCAATTACATGGGAGTTAAGTGACATGACCTTATACCATCTACTGGTCCCTGAGGAAAAAATTAATGATTAATATGGTAAATTATATTATGTGTTTTTGTTACAATTAATTAAAAAAATGTACAAACAGTTCAATTTGCCAAATTGTCCAAAGATTTGGTATATTCCTTCATGAGAGTGAGTTCTAAACGAGTGGCCATGAGAGTCCTTGGGGAAAGGCTCTCACTGACCCTTCGACATTCATCTCAGAACTAAACCAGACCATGATGGCAAGATAGTACAAAAAGTTCTTGTCACCTTGCAATATCACTTAAAAAGGCCAGAAAAGTTCTGCCTCGTTCAAAATGTCTTCCTCACAGTGCTTGAAAATCTCTTTGCTTTTGCATAATGTCTCAAATGTCTTCAACTAGAAATTGGTATGTGCTAATAAATGCTAGTACACAACCAGCAGGACCTAATTTGGCCTTACTCAATGCCTACTGAGTAGGCTTTTTTTCCCCAACTAATAATGATTTGCCACAAAATAGCACTGAGAAAGAAAGGAAGGTAAGTTTGGCTCACTAAATATTTTAATGGAAAGCCAGCCAGTTGGAGGGCTACAGCTCAGATGCTTGCGACATGAGGGCAGTAAAAACCACTGAATAATAGGGAAAAGAACCATCAGATAATGAATGATCCAGCTGTGCATTTGGAAATACACTGAGCCTATTTACTTCTATGTCCAATAATTGAGGAATCTGAAGCACTTAGTGTAAGCTCATTTCAATAACCACAGGCTAATAGGGTCCAAGTTTAAATAATAGACATGCCTCAGAGACATTGCAGTCCACTACAATAAAACTAATACCACAATGAAGTGATTCATAATTTAAGTTTTCTGGTGTATATAAAAGTCATATTTACATTATACTGTATTCTCTTAAGTGTGCAATAGTATTATGTCTAAAAACAATGTACATACTTTAATTTAAAGATACTTTATTGCTAAAAATGCTAGGGATCATCTGAGCATTCAGCAAGTCATAACCTTTCTTCTGGTTTTGCCTCATTGTTGATTGCTGACTGAGGAGGGTGTGGTTGCTGAAGGTAGAAGTGGCTACAGCAATTTCTTAGAATAAGACCAAAAGGCCAAACTATTGCCACTACTGTAACTGCAACACTCTGTGAGATTGAACCCTCAAAATAAGATCACAGTTTTTTGTCTAAGGCCTCTGTCCACAATCCTGGCTGGCTGAGACTGAGGGTATATTATGACATGAAGACCCTGTTGGAGGTACTGATCTATCTTTGTCTCTCAATCTCTCACTTTCTCCTTCCTATAGAAGAAATAAACTAAAAAGAAGACAGAGCTTACCACACTGGTTGACTTTTTTTCATGAAAGAGCTCTCTGTAGCATGCAATGCTGTTTGGTAGCATTTTATCCACAGTAGAACTTTCAGAATTGGAGCCAACCCTCTCCAACCCTGATTTATCAACTAGTTTATGTAATATCTAAATCTTTTGTTGTCATTTCAACAATGTTCACAGTATCTTCACAGGGAGTAGAGCCCATCCTAAGAAACCACTTCCTTTCCTCATCCATAATAAGCAATTCCTCACCCAACTTACCATGAAATTATAGCAATTCAGTCACACATTCCCAGGCTCCACTTCCAATTCTTTTCCCCTTGCTGTTTCTACCATATCTACCATTACTTCCTCCACTAAAATTTTGGACTTCTCAAAGTCATCCATGAGGGTCAGCATCAACTTCTTCCAAACTTCTATTAATGTTGAAATTTTTGCCTCCTCCCATGAATCACAAATGTTCTTAATGGCATCTAGGATGGTGAATCCTTTCCAGAATATTTTCAACTTACTTTTCTCAAATCCATCAGAGGAATCATTGGGGTAGCTAGACCATTATCAAATGCCTTTCCTAAATAATAAGAATTCAAAGTCAAAATTACCCCTTGATTCATGGTCTGCAGAATAGATGTTGATAGCGGGATGGGGGTGGGGTGGTAGAGAGAACAACTTGATCTCCTTGTACATCTCCATAAGAGCAGAGCTCTTGGGTAAGCAGACATATTGTCAATGGGCACTAATATTTTGAAAGTAATATTTTGGGAAGCAGGTTTCAATGGTAGGCTTAAAATATTTGGTAAACCATACTGTAAACAGATGTGCTGTCACCCAGGCTTTGTTGTTTCACTTATGGAGCACATGAAAAGTGGAATTAGTATGATTCTTAAGGACTCTGAGATTATTTTTGTTTGTTTTTTTTTCTTATAGGTTATGTGCACTTTCCAGAGAGAGATAGAGAGAAAGAGATAAAGCATCCCCAAGAAGGATGGCCACACCACAAACCTTCTCCTCCATTCTTCTCTTGGGATTTGGGGCATGCACATGCATACAGTATGTTTTTCAAGTCACTGGGGTCTGGGACTAAAACAATGCCACTGACTGACCGTAAGGGACCTGGGATTTTTTTGAACAGTAAGTAAGCATTAGCTTCAGCTTCAAGTCACCAGCTGCATAAGCCCTTAATAAGAGCGAGGCTGTTCTTTGAAGCCAGGCATTGACTTCTCCTCTGTAGCTATGTAAGTCCTGGATGATTCTTTATTCCTATCAAAGATTGATTTTTAAGTATTAAATACATGTTGTTTAGGGGCCAGCAGGTGGCATGGTGGTTAAGGCCTTGGACTCCCACATGGCCAATGGCTGTTCAAGTCTCATACCTGGCAGCTTGTTTTCTCTTTCCTTCTCTCTCTCTGCTCAAATTTTTAAAAATAATAATAAATAAATTAAACACATTTTTAATATGTTGTTTAGTGTACCCATCTTTATCAATTACCTCAGCTAGTTCTGGATAACTTGCCACACTTCTATGTCAGAACTTGCTGCTCTACTTTGCACTTCTGTGTTATAGAGACAGCTTCTCTTAAATCTTATAAATCCATCTTGGTTAGCTTCCAACTTTTCTTCTGTAGTTTCCTGATCTTGCTCAACTTCCAAAGAATTAAGAGATTTAGGGCCTTGTTCTAGATTCATCTTTGACTTAAAGGAATGTTACAGCTAGTTTATAATCTTGTATCCATACCACTAAAACTTTTTCCTCGTTAGTAATAAATTAGTTTCATCTTCTGATTTTAATATTTTTTCTCAGGAAATAGGAAAGTCTGAGGGGAGGAAGAAAGACAGGAGAATGGCCACCCAATAGAGTAATCAAAATACATACATTTTTCCACTACGTTCACCACCTTATATGGGCATAGTTCATGGTACCCCAGAACAATTACAACAACAACATCAAATATTAGTGATCACAGCTCACCATCCCAGATATAAAAATAATGGAAAAGTTATGAGCACATGCTCTTAGAGAAAAAGGCACTGATAGACTTGTTCAATGCAGAGTTGCCACAAACCTTCAATCTGTGAAAGAAAAAAGAAAAAAAGCATTATCCGAAAAGTGCAATAAAGCAAAGAACAATGAAGTGCGGTGTACCTCCATGGAATGGGCTGCCTTTATTACTTGGCTCTTGTGAAAAAGACATCATATTTTATAAAACAAGTGGACTGATGGACTACTAAGACAATATTCTTATGGGCCTGGAAAGTAATTAAACTGAGTTTTACTAAAAAATATTTACTAAAATGTCTATAAGGAAAACATTTAGACATATTAATCTAGTTGTTTTTCTAGGGTTGATCTTTTAAAAATTTTTTTCCTACTAAATTTGCTTTACCTCCAAACTCTATAGTTCCAGTGGTTTTCAAACTTAATGCAGGCATCAGAATTACATAGAGAGCTTGTTAAAATACACAGTGCTGGCCCAAGCCCCAGGGTGTCCTAGTCAGTAGATCTCTGGGGAAAGGCCTGAGAATATATGTTTCTAGCATTTCTCCAGGTGATGTCAATGCTGCTGTGGGGAGCCAGAATTTGAGAATCTTTGTTCAAAAAAGAAAAAAATGTTGGTTACATAGGACATGCTAAGTAAATGCCCCAAGAAAAACTTGAGTGAAATATATATTTTATTTTTTAAATTATTTTTTTCAAGTCCATTCATTGATTATAGATGATACAGTTATTTGGTTGCCTAAGCTTACAGCTCAGTAGACAGTTCACATGTTAGAGTCTTGATAAGCATATAATTATAATATGACTTTCTAGAAAGTCTCTGCTACCGTGTGAAAGTCTAGTGAAGGCACGAGGTATATTGATTTTCATGTTGGCAATTAAATCTGATAAAATCATATGTCATTTCAAAAGTTCATAAATGAATGAATGATAAAACAGAACTGAAGAACAGTTTATTCTTGAGTATGAACCAAGACTACACTGCTAGTAAGTGGTCTATTCAATGTTGCCTTGAAAAATATCAAAACAGAAATTTGCATCTATTTCTGAAGTAATACTGAATACGTTTTTTTCCTGCAAGGTGATTTGCGGGGAAAATAAGCCCAACAAACTATGCTATTCAAAATCGAGATGCCAGGGTAACACTAATTAACACTAATTTTTTGCAAGAGAGCCAACACATGTTCGTACTACATCAAGCAAACACATATAGCAATTTTTTTAAAAAAAGAAATAAGTTTTAGCATGTAATATTTTCTTTCACTTATCCTGACAGAATTAAGAAGAATCTGAGAATGTGTAGATTCACAAATCAACACCTTTCTAAGCCGAACTTCTCAGCTTTCTCTGTATTGACAAGGTTAGCAGACAAGCACCTCAGACGGCTCGGAGAGGACTTCTCAGAGCTCTCCCTGACAATCTTCCCACCTTTTCTTCCAAGACTACATGTGCCTTTCATCATGACACATCTCTATTCAAACTCCTTGACTTGCTTTGCTTTGGGGAATCATTGAGATAAGAAACTAAAGTTTTAGTCATGGGTCAGATTAACAAACAGGGCCTCTGCCCTCTTGTATTAGGGCCTGAGTGCTGGGGGCTGACTCTGCGCCTGCAGGGAAGGTGCTGAGCCTATATCTGAGCCATCTGGAGCAGGGAGAGACTATGCCTAACATATTCTAGAGCACAGCACAGGTATCTTTAAAAATACTTGTTGATGAATTCAGGTGACTTACAACTAGAAGGAAAGTTACATTGCATCAGACATAGTCCTTTCCAGTCAGTCCATCCATTTGTATCATACAAATTGCAAAAAAAATTTACTTATATGGGACCAGCAGTTAGCATAATGGCTATGTCGCTGGACTCCCACGTAGTCGACCACAGTTCGAGTCCCGGACCCAGCGGCTTAAACTCACGCCGGGCGTGTGTGCGTGCGTGCCCAAGATCCCCAGAGGAGAATGGAGGAGAAGGGATTGCAGCGTGGCCATCCCCCCTGAGGGGTGATTTCTCGCTTTCTGTCTCTCTGTCTCTCTCTGTCTGTCTGGGGAGTGCACGCACCCTATAGCAAAAACCTATCTCCAAAAAAAAAAAAAAATTACTTATATGACTATGATTCTTCATAAACCTCAAAATTTCTGAGAAAGGAAGCATTTCAGATGCCAAGTTTCACATATAAAAGCTTCTGCTTTGTTCATGATCCAGAATGCATTTTCTTCTAATATAAAATTCAAACATGGTAAAGATATTAATATATGCCTTTTCACATTGTGAGTGTGTGGTGTTTATTTTAGACAGGGTCTCCCTGTGTCACATCCTCCTGTCCCCAGATTCCAGGTAGCCAAGACCACCCATGTGCTACCCAGCCTAACTCCTTCACACGAGTTCTTACTATGTCATCCACACTGGCCCTGAACTCTCCATCCTCCTGCCTCAGCCTCTTGAGTAACCGAGGCCACAGACACATGCCACCACGTCTGGCTTTTTAGGGTGGGCCAAGAACTGAACCAGGCCTCCCATGCGGCCCCAGCATGCCAAGGAGCGGTGTCCAGTGTGTGTGCTACTGCAGCTGGACTTTTTTCTAAGATTTCATACAACCAGACAACCAATTTGTCCCATATTTTTAGGAAACAGAACAAACCAACTGACAACTTTGGCACTAACTGGTAATTTGACTAAATTGCTTAGTAAGCCACCTTAGTCTAAACCTGGCCAATAATTTTAAGAAGATGAATTTTTCTCTGGGTACAGCTAAAATATTTACAATGCTTTAAAACTAAAGATTACACTTGGTGAAGACATGCTTGTTTCACTTGATTAAAAAAGATGCTTAGATACCGTGAATTTGCCTGCTTAGAACTGTTCCTCACCACTCCTGTAAATATTGGATTCATTCATTTATTCATTGATTTGACAATATCATTGAAAACTCTGTGTGACTGGCACAGAGTTAGGTGTTGAAGGTACAAAATGGTGAACATTAAAAAATACAATTTCTGCCTTCATCACAGAGAAAACTATGAACTAAATGATCACCAAACTAATATAAATCTACAAGCATAAGAAATACTACAAGGAGAAGGGCACGGTTTATTGAGAGAACATAATAAAAAATTGGACTCCCTGAGAAATAGATATTTGGGGTGAGATTTAGAGAAGTCATATGGAATTACAGGTTATCCAGGGAACAGCGAACTATTCCAATTATTTGTCTACTGAAAATAAAGCTTAATGGCTTAAAGTAACATTTTATTTTGTCTTACAATTTTGTGGCAGAGAATTTTGATTGGACAATTTCCCGCCCCATGTGACATCTAGTGAGATAACTCCACGGCATTCAGCTGGCAACTGGGCTAGTTTGAAGAGTCCAGGAGGGCATCTCTCACATTCCTGGCTTCCAGGTAGGGATAGCTAGTAATCTGTGCTTATCTCAGCCTCTTCTCTGTCTCCATGTAGTCTCTCCACTTTCTTTTTCCAGATGGATACTCAGACTTCTTCAATAGCAGCACAGGCCTTTTAGAGACCAAGCTGGAACCTACCAGTCAACTTAAATGTTAGGTCCAGAATGGGCACATCACTTCCACCCTATTTTATTGGTCAAAGTAATTGTAATTCAGCCCAGATTAAATAGAAATAGAGTAGACCCTATCTATTAAGGGTTTGTAGAAGTCTTTATTCCACGATGGTGGCAGAAAATTAGGGGTAAAGAAGACAGAACATAAAAAGGCTCACAACAAGAGGAACCTTGGCACAACCAGGGAACAGAGAGACTGGTGTGACTTCAGTGCAGATATGCAATAGGAGAGGTAGACGGAGCCAGCCTCTGATGGGCCTCATACGTCACTGCAAGGAGATGGTCTCTGTCCCGTGTAAGTAGTCATTAAAGGACTTTAAAAAGGGAGCGAGAAGATAAGTTTTGCAGTTTAAAGTTAGCTCTACAAGAAACTCTAAGGGAGCTAACTCTAAATAAGTGACATCAGTTGGAAGGAGACTAAGGTGAATGCATGGAGGCCAGTCAGGACAGCAAGTGAGAAATGATGGCTATGGTGGTGGACCTGTTGGTGGTGAATGTTAAGAAGAATGGAGAACCCAAGAGTTTTATTAGACAGTGAAATTAATAGTAGTTTAATGATATAGTCAATGTGGAGCGTAAAGAAGATAGATACACAGTTCTCAATATTTCAGCACTAACCACAATAGCTAAGATATGAAATTAACTCAGCACACTAAAACTGATGCATAAAGCAATGTGGTATATATACATAACAGAATACAATTTAACCATAAAAAGGATGAGTGCTTGTCATGTGAAGCAAAATAGATGAATCTGGAGGAAATAATGCAAAGTAAAACAAGCCAGGCTCTGAAAAACAGACACACCAGATGTCCCCACTCATTTGATGAAAATGAAAGATTTGATCACACGGAAGTAAGAGTTGGAAGCTGGAAAGGGAGGTGGGAAGGGGGATTAGAAAACTTGTTTAACAAATATAAGAGTGCTTTATTTTTTTAAATAATTATTTACTTTTATTTTATTTATTCTTATTTTTGATTTACATAGAGAACCTGCATTTACCAGAGAAAGAGGGAAAGTGAGGAAGCAAGCCACCAGTTATGGAATTTGAACTGCACCTGGCCATGTGGGAGTCTAGCACCCCAACCACCATGCCACTTTTCAATGTGCACTTCAAAATAGCCAGAAAAGTAGATTTTGAATGTGCACAACACAAAGTAATGATAAATATTGGGGATGGGGTATATGTTTATTGCCCTGATTTTTTATCATTACACATTATATTTATATATATATAATATATATATATATATATATATGTGTGTGTGTGTATATATATATATTATATATATAATATATATATATTCTTTAAAACCATGCTGTACTGCATAAAGATATACCACTGTTAGAAGTAAATTAGAAATTCTAATTAAAATTATCTTTTAAATGACTATTAGGTATTTTGTAGATGTAATAAGGTGATGAAGACATCTATCATTGTGATAGGTAGAAAAGGGACTGTATGGGGGTGAAATAAATCACACTATCCTGGATAGATAGTTTGAAAATCAGACTGGAGAGTGGGGCTGGAGACAGAAATCCTGTCCTTGCCTATACCAATATAATCTTTCTATAGTAACACATTTATCCCAGCATCCTTAAAAAAAACTCAAAGGTTCCAATTGCTTTCAGATCAAATAACTAAAACTGTTGCCAAACACTGAAGTCCCCCCCTCCATGGACTGACACTCACACACTTCTGCAAATGCTCTCTACATAGCTTTTCCATTGCATACAATCACATAATAACATTATAATAATCATTCTTATTATTTCTCATTTGGGAGGTCCTCCCATTTTTCTATCAGTCTATGACAATACCTTTTATTAAGAATCCACCGACACTTGACCTTTTCTTGTGAACACGTTTCTGACCAATTATCATGTAGTGCATTTCATCATCATTTGTAGTTCATTTGGAAAATTACATCACAGGCACTAAGTTTTGTCTCTATTAATACAGATCATTCTTTTCTCCAAGTAGAGCACAGACTTCTACAAGGCAGAAACTTGTCTCTACTTCGTTTTCCATTTCTATAGTAAGTAGCACCATGTTATGAACACAGGAGGCACGTCAAAAATTAATTGTATTTCAGTGTATGATGTCTCCCGTTATGGTAGTGTCCAAGAAATCTTTCTTGGAAATAGAATAAAAAGAGAAATGGAAGTCACTATAAAAATAAAGTAATAAAATAGTTAAAATGATGCTGTACAATTAAGCAATGAAAGCAGGTTTAACACACTACCAAATACTGTTTCAGTTTTATTGCTTTTGAATTTGAATAAAATATACAAGGCTAATGACATACATAATAAAAAAGAATGTTTCACTGTATAACTATATGCAGATTAAAGAAATTAGACACCTAACATTAGGTAGACTTCTCTGCCTCCTGTATTTTGTAACTCTTTAACTACATGTCATGAAGAGATATGTAGGATTTAAGACATTAACTCCAAGTTCCTGCAGATCCTAATTAGAGCTTGAAAAGTAAAGTTTCAGGGCAATAAACACATCCCCATCTCCAATGCTGAGAGTAACTACAACTTGACATCTTTCTAGTCTTTTAACAAACTGAACTTACGCCCTATGCTGTACTTCTAAGAGTTTTCATTTTCTTTCACTTTTGGAATTGTTAACTTGAAATGCCATCTGCGAACTTTACAATGTAAACTTAATTTTCTAAATGTTTTTTACCCTGAGCTTTGTGTTTTTATATGAGACATATTTTGTGGAGCTTGAGCACCCATCAGAAATAGCCAACAGAAGAATAACTAATGGTTTTGAACTGTCCCACATGCCCAATCTTAATCCCAGGGGAATTGTAATCACCATCTTTCACTTCACTTCAATCTATGATGGTATAATACGAATTAGATATATTCCTAAAGTTATGCCTTAATGAAAGGCATGTAAAATAAAAACAAACTATAGTTTCAAAACATTGGGTCCTCTTCACTAGAGGAGAAATTCACTTCTTGAAGAATTAGAGAGAGAGAGAGAGTTCCTGAGAGGATTTGCTGATGAGGATATTTACAGAAATAATAGCCAAAATATCATGTGTAATGTTATCAAGGGAAGTGTATTGCACCACCTCGTTTAGAATTTAGAAGACACATAAACATTTCTATGTCTCAAATTCAAAAGTTGTTTAATTAGAACTTTAAGCTATATCTTATCAAGCTAAAACCCTGGACAGATCTGCTCCCACTGTGCTTAAAATATGGCCTTTTATTCCCTGAAGACTTGTGCAAAGAACAAAGACTGCATTTTTGCAGTAGCAAAGCAAATGAATTAAACAGACATATTTTTCAGGACCTTTCATCCCAGTACTGTACGCCATGTCATTTGTACCAAGAGCATCTTTTAAAAAATAAAATTTTTAAAAAACTGTAAAAACACTTGGATGAAGAACCAGAGCTTCAAAGACCAGCAATATGTGTATTTTTAATGGCATGTCAAGTACTCAAGTTTACAAGTGACTTCGATGAAAGAAAAGATTTTAAAATTCCTAACTGTGGGCTTCTGGTAGAAATGCTGGGTAGCAAGGCTAATTTGCAGCCTGTAAGGACCAGTATGATAGATAACTGATGGGGACGCAAAGCACCCAAGATGAGAGAAAAACCTAAGCCAGGCTCACTACTTGAAATGAGCACTGGAGCTGCCTCCCCCCACCCCTGAAAGGGAGCCGAAATAATGTAAGCTGAGACTGTCTCCTGCACACGGAAGAGACAGAAGTAAGCAAAAGCAGCTTCCCACAGGAACCTTAGTCCTGTGCCCACAGGCTCAGTGACACTGATTATCACAGTGAGACAGAAAGTTCAATGTCTGACCACGGGTGACCAAAAAGTGGAAAGGTGTGGTGCAGGAGGTGAGGGGGAAATACAATCCAAGTGAGGCCTCACACTAAAATTCCAATGCACTAGAAAAGGGCAGTTAAATCAATACTTGTAAAATGTATTTATTCTAAACAATCAAAAAGCTGAGGGAGTCTGAATTTGATGTTATGTAGGAATAGAGAAAGTTTTTATTTTGGTTATTCTGTGGGATGAATTCACAGTGCATGTGTGAGAATGTTGATTGCAGCATTTTTTGTAGTAGGAAAGAGCAGAAAGAAAGTCCAGTGTCCATTAATTTGAATAAAAAAAGTAAAATGCGGTATGTATATACTATGGAACGCTATGCAGCAGGCAGAAGGGATATGTAGCAACATGGATAGAACTCAGGAATTATGTTTAGTAAAACATAATCAAATACATAGGAAAGTAATAGATAACATATATGTACATTAATATAATATTTTACATATTACATATATATATGTATACATAAATCTAAGTAATGCAATGTGCCTGAGGCTCATGGGCAAGAATGAGTGCATTTGAGGATATACTGAAGGATAAATTTATCATTTTAGAAACAATAAAACTGAAAATGAGATTTTCATGGATTGATAATAACCATGTACCATATCCTAAGAAATACAATCAGCCGATCTTGCCAGACTGAGGCACTTGGAAAAGGAAAGATAATATGAATTAGCCAACCATAATTTACCATCACACATTCTCTCTCCTTCTGTAGAACTTCAAGTGGGGGCCAGATGGTACGGCAATAAAGCACAGCCCTGTGAGGCAAGCCTACATGGGAAGGTCGCCAGTTCCCAGAGTATGCTGGGTGCACCCTGTGATTCTGGGTTGGCTGAACCTGCGGGTAGATCACTGCATCAGGACCCTGTCAGGGCTCCATTCTCTCTCTCTCTCCCCCTCACTCTTTGAATAAATAAATTTTTTAGAATATTTCAACTGAGACTAAATTAGACACATTTGACAACATTTCATTTTAAACACATTCTGGTTCAACGATTAAGCACAGAATATAATGTATAAAATACAGTTCTCTTCAATGTGTCTTCAATGAGGTATTTCCATACCACGTTTTAGTGTGTGAAATTTTTCAAAGTCCAAACAAAATCATTTGTGTCAATCCTGACTAAACCAAGCAGGGAAGGCCGTGACGGCGGGGTTTTCACACTAGTGTGCCTAATAATAAGCACTGTTATTTAAACTCTGCCAGAACCATGACCTTGTAGACTGACCATTGCAACCTGATACAAATTCTACTTCTGCAAGGACATTCTGCCCAGGGACTTCCTGTCCAGCTTTGGTGGACTGATGTCATCCTTGCTACTGATCCCAGTAGCCAAGGATGATTGTCCGAAAACAACTAGTACAATCTTGCTCTCCCATTCCCCTCCTGCTTGTAGCTTTTGCTTTGAAAACCTGTCCAGGATTATAAGACTCGGTAAGCTTTTCAGGGCAACCTGAATAATGTTCATCCAAACTGTATTTCAGAGACTACCTCACATTTATGCCCAGATAAACTCCTTTGATTTTATACATTTTGACTCAGTTTTTTGTTTGTTTTAGGTTGATAAGTGCATGGAGATACATCACTCAACAAGCATTTAACACATTAACTCCAAATTGCTGTAAATCCTAGTTAGAGCTTAAAAAGTAAAGCTTCAGTGTATAGAAAAATTGCCTTCGTGAGAGGTATTATCTTTCACTTTCTTAGACACTCTTTTCTTATCCTGTGAATGTGAGGGAGCTCACCACATTGACTCCACTAAGCTTCTCTCTAGGAAAGCTGATATTCATCCTGTGAGTATCGAAAAACACGTTTTTATCAGAAAAAGTATCAAATGGTATCCCTAAATAGCTGAGTGCTTTTTAGTCCCAAACATCTTTCATGATTACTATGCTCAAGGTAATATGCCCGGCAGAACCAAATCTATCACATCTCCCAGTGTCTATAGTGTGAATGTCTCGTCCTCATGAGAGACAGAACTCAGCTCAGCAGAAAAATCCAACAAGTCCATCAATCGCACATCAATCAGCATGTCTGTTTAGAACAAATCACTGAAGCACCTTGGTAAATTTGTGTCTTGCAATGTCCAGGAAAAGCAAGAATTTTGCCTAGATTTTCCAATCTGACTGTGAAACTCATTCACTGAAAACTGGAAAGGTATCTTGACAGGAAATGATCCAATGACAACGTTTTTTGAACAATAGGAGGGATCTTCTAATAGTTTATGAAAACTATGTATTAGTACAGGAAATGATTATGCTTACTTGAATTTCAAAAATGTTCGCACCACAATAAACTTGTACTTTAATATCATTTTTCCATGAACTTTTTGAGCTGGAGTATATTATGTTAAGTAAAATGAGCCAGAAAAACACAGTCTCCCTTATATATGGGAAATGAGAAGGGAAAATGACCCCATAGAAGGAGAAAGCTGAAGAATGAGCTCCTAGAGACCAGGAAGGACAGTGGAGGTCAGAAGAATGGGTTGGTTAAAGGGATGTTGATGAAAGGAAACAAAACTACAAATGGATAAGAAGAACAATGTCTAGTGTTACAAAAGATGGTGGGGTGAATATATTTAACAACTTAGGCTGTATCTCAGAGTAGTTAAAAAAAAAAGGATGTTAAATGTTCCCACCACCAAGAAATGACAAATGATTGAGATGATACCTATAGTAATTACTCTGATTTAATCATTACACATTGTACTCACATACTGAAAAATCACCCTGTATACTCAAACAGATATGTATCACAAAATATGTAAATAAAAATTTTTAAAAATTTAAGTATATAAAAATGCATACTATGAAAAGCTATATACATGCATAGATTTCAAAATTTTTGCACCCTAATAAACTCATACTTAATTCCACTTTGCCATGAACTTTTTGAAGTCTCCTTGTATAGTCCTGGGCTGAACTAGCACATGTAATTGCTCCCACTGTTTAATCTTATTTGAACAACTGACTTTTTTAAAAAATTATTTAACTTTATTTAGTTTTTTATTTTATTTTGACTGGAGAGGGACAGAGTGAGAGAAAAGGAGAGGGAAAGTGAGAAAGCAAGCTACCAGGTCCTGGACTTGAACTGTGTTCAGTCATGTAGGAATGCAGTGCTCTTAACCACCTCACCACTGGCTGTCCCCTCAAATAGTTGGTTTAATACCATCTTGATAATGATAACAAAAACATTCAATAGAGAAATTTTTAAACAATGTGAGTAATTCTTTGAAATGAATCTAACTAACAGGATGTTTTAATAAATTAATCTGACAGTATAATCAAAACCAATGAAACAGGGCTATGGATTGTAATCTACATAGTAAGCACTTTCACCATTATTTATATTTTTGTGCAAATCCCTTTGAAACAAAGGCTCTCCAACTTGTCAATAAATTACTGTAGGTCAGACTCCTGCGTACATTTTTCTGTATCCCCTAGTGTTAAATTAGGTTCCTATCTTATTTTCGTTTTAATTTCTCACTCCTCACTTAAAAAGAAATTTTATCGATTCTTGCACATTTATGAGCTCTATCCTCCATGTTATCTCTTGTCATGTTTTATCCTCTCAAGAGATTTTGATCAATTAAAAATACAAGGGCCAGCCAGTGGTGTGATGGCTCAAGTTCCAAACCTTGTGGCTTGAAAAATATCCCAGACACATGTGTATGCATACTCAAAATCCCAAAATGAGGGGGAAATGGAGAAGAGATTGCAGAGTAACCATTCGCCATGGGGGGCTGGGGGAGGTGCCCTCTCACTACCGAGAGAGAGAAAGAAAAGCTACCATTTTGCCTGACAGCACATGCCCGAGAGAGAGAGAGCACACATGTGCTCTCAGGCAAAATTTAAGTTAAAACAAAAAGAAATAAAGAAAAAGAAAAGGCCTGTATTTTGGTACCACATGGTTTGATCTTCATAATCCTAATATTCAAAAATTTTAAAATTTTAAGGAAGGATTTTTATTGGCAAAATCAGTTATAAAACAAATTGGTGGTTTAGAACTAAATCCTCACTAGTGGAAATGTAAGTGTAATTAATGGCTTCATGAGACTCTTTTATGAACAATAGTTTCCTTCTCTGCACCTGTCTCTACCTTTATCACGATTGGGTATGCCAAGCCTTCTCCACATCTTGGGTGTACTGTTTAATACTTACCAAATGCATTCACATCAATTACTCTTCAGATCCTTAACAACTAACTCTGAAAGG
The DNA here is from genome assembly GCA_026018925.1 of Tupaia tana. Lineage (NCBI taxonomy): Eukaryota > Metazoa > Chordata > Mammalia > Scandentia > Tupaiidae > Tupaia > Tupaia tana. The sequence continues at coordinate 51,753,323 of JAKSZU010000006.1, read as the reverse complement.
AGATAAAATATCTTTACATTCTCATTTGTTAGATGAGGAAATAATGTACTCAGCAAATACTGAAATCCACAAAGGAATACAGAGACTATGCTAAATTCTAAAAATATGGATACGCATAGAACATAATCCACAGTCTATGGGCTTATGGTGAAGAGATAGGAAACGAATAAGCATACAAAAAAGAAAAGCTACCATTTAGGAAATACCTCTATATGATGTGTCAAATGCGACATAGGTAGCTTACCTACAGTATGTCTTATAGATTTCACAACCCAGAAAAGTAATCATACAGTTAAGAAAAATTGAAACTGGAAGAGGTTAGCAATTAGAACTAAGTCTTACAGCTCAAGTTCATATTCAAACTCTCACTGCATGATTCCAAAGCCTGACTTTCAGCATAATAATTACTGCAATCATGTGTTTTAAATGCTCTGATTTTAAAAGAATAAAAAGGCATGGAGCAGCCCATGGCCTGGTTGTTAAGGTGTCTGGGACCCACATGGCTGATTGCATCAATGGAGTCCCAGATTTAGTGGCTTGAAAAACATACCAGTCACATGTGTGCATGCCCCAAATCCATAAAGGAGTGAGATGGAGGAGAAGGGATTGCAGCATGGCCATGCCCTATGAGAGGTTCTCTCTCTCTCTTTCTCTCGTCTCCCCTTTCCCAGTGAGCACACTAGCCCTCTGGCAAACAAAAGACAAACAACCAAAACCCAGTACAATGGGAACTTAAGGGCAGAAGTATCAACTATACTTGTGGTGTGATGGCAAAGTGAGGAGGGGAAGGTGGAAGGGGTGGCTTTATAGAAAAAGAACTTTTACCAGAGTGTTAGGTCGAATTCCAAATATGTCCCAACCAAAACTTTACCTCTTGTTCCCTAAAACTTGTAAATATGATGAGATATGACTCCTGTAACTAGGTTTTATTATATGGCACAGGTGCCCCAGAAATGGAGAAATTACCCAAATGGGCCAGATTTAAACATATAAGTCCTGAAAAGTGGAGCGCTTTCTCTGCTGCTAGCAGAAGAGGAAGCCAGGGATATTCAAAGCATGAGAAGGATCCATGTGTCTTGTTGGATTGAAGATGGAGGGGGCCATGTGAGAAGGAATGTGTGTGGCCTCTAGAAGCTGAGGGCAATCCTCCCCCAACCCCTCCATGCCTGACTGACAGCCAGAGGGAAAATGGGGACTTCGGTCCTGGGACCATGTGGCAATAAGTTCTGTCAACAACCTGAAGAAGCTTGCAGCAGATTCTTTCCCAGCACCTTTGGCCACATTAGTCTGAACTCCTTGATTTCAGCCTTTTGATTACCTGAGGACAGAACTCAGTTCAGCCCATCCAGAGCCCTCACCTACAGAACTATGAAGTATTAAGTAGGTGCAGCTTTACACCACTCACTTCATGGTAGTTCATGATAACTTGTCCCGCAGCAGTGGAAAATTCACAGATCAAGGAAGTAACTCCTTTCATAGCCTTATGAACATCAATGGGTATTCCTCAAGCCAAGATAAACAAGAAAAGGGGCATTTACAAGCAGAGTAGAGGGAGAAGATGCTGGTACCCACCAACACCTCTTAGACCTTACTGCTCTATGACTTCCAACTGCTAGAATCTACGTATTTTCACTTAAAAGCTTTCTCTGAAGTTAAGGAAGGCCATTCTGCCTAGGAAAGGCAGATCAAAAGGACCAAAGCATTAACAATGCCAGGGAACTGCCCGTGACCAATGGATTACAATAGACAGTGCTTTGGCCTCCATACTTTTGGCGCGATAACCCCAAGATATGTTATCAAAGCAGTCAAGCTCCAAATGCCCTCATTAGCAGCTGGACTGATAACACACCTTTATTAGCACTTTCCTTTCTCTGTTCTGCTTCTCCATTCTCCTATTGAGCCTCCCAAATAAACTACTTGCATTTTAGGGCCTGCCTCTGGAACAATCCAAAGTACAGCAGTGGGTAACATGAACAAAGGCATAGGAGTCTGACTTGATGGGTCTGAGGTGTGATGTGCTGGGGAAAAGGTTAGGCCAGAATAGCACAGAGAATCTCTCATGCTTGCTTAAGGACTTGGAGACCACTTTGAGAGTCAATCAATGGGGCAGAACCCTGGACTATATGTCTAGCTGAAACCTTCATTTTCCCATCTCTTTTGAAGATAAAAGTGTCCTGCAAAATAAATGCAAAAGCTCTTGGTGGAGCTTTCAAAAAAGCCCTTTTTATCACTTTTCCCTTCTTTCCTCTTAACTTAGAAAGCAAATATGATAGATGAAGCTCCAGAAGCCATCTTTAGACCAGGAGGGAAAAAACAAATGAATTGCAGAGACTTTAGCCAGGACACTCTGGAAACACTAAACCTATATCAGTAACTTTAAACTTTTTGTTACACATGGGTAGAAAAAAAAAGAAAAACAAAAACCTTTCAAGCTATTGCAGTCAGATCTGTCTCTATTACTTGCAGCTGAACACATTTCATAACTGATAAAGTGACAAATCTAGATAAGGATGTTGGATCTTGACTTTGCCCATTTCTGTGACACAACAAGGACAGAGAGGCTTATCCCAATATGCCATGCTACTAGAGAAGCACCACTACAAAATCACACGACACAGTTTAGAAACAGCAGCAGGGACCAGCATATGGTGTAATGGTTACATCACTGGACTCACATGTAGTTGACTACAGTTTGAGTCCCAGACCAGCAACTTAAAATTCATGCTGGGTGTGAGTGCATGCATGCCCAAAATCCTGAGAGAAAAATGGAGGAGAAGGGATTGCAGCATGGCTATCCCCCTTGGGGGGGGGGGGGTGTCATTTCTCATTTTCTGTCTCTCTCTGTCTCTCTGGTAAGCTCACATGCCCTATATAAAAAATCTTTCTAAAAAAAAAAGAAAGAAAGAAACAGCAGCAAACCTACACATAAATCTTAGAACACATAGCAGAAACATCAGCAAAGCAGTCCAGATTTGACTTATGAAATGTCTACTTTATACTGCTGTTTCTAATTTACTTACAAGGAATCTTTCAGTTTCAAACTAATTTCTCTCTGTTAATGAGGCACTAAGGGACACTGTTTGGTGACCTCTGCATTGTTTGATAATGCCAACAACACAACTGTCATTTTAATATCATTGAAAAATCTTTATCTTAACAAGTTCAAAGATCCCTAATTATAGTGAACCCTACCCCCTCAAAAAATAAAAACACAAAGCAATATTATTTTTACTACTACTCTAAAATGTATAGCTATAGTTAATTTTTTCCCATAGCATCTTACTACTACCACCCACACAAAAGAAGAGCTGCAAAGAGGCATAAATTTGGCACAAGTTACAGATAGGTAGGTAGACAGAGGTCATTCTATGGTTTATCATGGTTACAAAAAATGCTACTATTACCTAACACTTGTTCAAGTAGTAGTTTTGATGCAAATAGTGTACTAAAAAAAATAAATAAGTAAATAGCTCCAAGTCATGGGTTCTTGTTTTCCTTGGTGTATTAAAGTTTGTGTTTCTGTTACTTTAGAAGAATCCAATATTAAAAGGAAAAAGAAAAAAATGAGCAGAGGGGCCTTGTGCTACCCAAAGCAGATATCTGAAGCTCCTTAATATTAAAAGATATTTATCAAATATATTGCCAGTAGATTTAGAAGCATACCTATGTAAATATACTATCTATTGATCTAAAAGCATTTCTCATGTGTGTAAGATCATTTGTATAAATGACACTTGGACTGGCATAAACGTATTTCCTCTCTGCCTCTCACATTTATTCAATTTAGAAATCCCAACAAGCCTTTCTTTTTTTTTCAAACTTGCGACATTAATATTGATATGGAAAGACATGGTGATATTTCTGCTTCATGCTTTAGTGTTTAAAAATTGCTCCAGAGTTACACAAACTTTCCTTATCTTGTTGTGACTTTAGATGGCATCAAATAAGGAATGCCAGAGACAATTTGACCTCATCATTTAGAAGCTATTTCTACCCCAAAATAAAGGAAATTTATTAAGAAAGGTAGCATTATTCTCTAAGGCACAAAGATATGGTAATCAAATTAAAGAGAGGGAGGAAAATAAAAGGAACTCAAGAAGACATTCACTAAATGAAATCAAGTCTAAAATATTAAATTTGTCCTAAGAACTTTTCTTCAGATTTTTTATTTCTTTGTTTCTATGGTAAGAATAATATTAAGAATTCATTATAAATGTGTTAACACTTTTTGAGGAGGTGAAAACCACCCCATTTAATTGAAAGATGTACCCTGTTTTCAAGAGAAAAAGATGTAAGAAAAAAATATAACCAAAAAGAAATATGTTACTTGTCAGCCTTTGTCCTCCCCGGCTGTGCTCAATTTCAGGCACTGATGCATCCAACCTGCTTGCTCAGCTGCTTGCTCCATTTGGTAGCTATTAGAATCCCACATCCTGCCCCCAAAGTCTGAAGTGCCCACTGAGCTGTGTGCTCCTTCCTTGCAGCTCATGGGACTGTTCTCTTTAAATCCACCCCGTTCCTCCATATGCCATAGAGGCCTGCTCTGAATTCCAACACAGTCAACCCACTAACAACTTTTCTACCTCTTGCCTCTCTCCACTCTTGCGTATTTTCAACTCTGGCCAAGAACCTTACTTACAAGTGTCAGCCTGACCATCAACATCAGCATTAGCCAGGAACTTGTTAGAAATGCAGATTCTCTTGGGCTGGCTCCATGGCTCGGTGGTTAAGGAACTGGATCTCATATGGTCATAATGCACAGCTCAAATCCCAGACCAGGGGACTTGAAAAACACACCAAATGTGTGTGGGTGTGTGCTTCAAATACCCACGGGAGGGAGAAATGAGGAAGGTATTTTGTCTTGACCATGACTTATTGGGGAGTTCTCTCTCTCTCTCTCTCTCTCTCTCTCTCTCTCTAAGTGTACGTGCTCTATGGCAATTTTTTTAAAAAGTAGAAGAAGAAAGAAAGAAAGGAAGGAAGGAAAAAAAGAGAGAAATGCAAATTCTCATGAATGTTTGCTCCACCCTACCCAAGACCAATTGAATCAGAAACTCTGAAGGTGAAGTCCTACAATCTGGTTGTAATAAGTCATGATTTCAATGTAGGCTAATATTTGAAAACCACAGATCAAAACCATTTCAGTATTTCTCAAAATTGTACTCTCAAATAGGAAAGTCCCTCTGAAGTAAAATAAATAGGCAAGTATATGTTCACAACAATAGCTAACAATTATTGAGGGATTGCTATAAACCAGGCACTGTTAGAAGCCCTTCACAAGCTTTAAGAACCCTATGAAGTAGGTACTATTATTGTTATTCTCATTTACACTTTGAACACTGGGAGAAGTTAGGTTAGTTGTTCAAAGCCACACAGACATTAAATAGAGAAGCAGGATTCAAGCACAGGTATCTGCTCCAGATCTTGGACTCTCCTCTGCTTTGCTTCATGGTCTCTGAATAGCCATGAAACCCAGATTTACAGAAAAGGGACCAGGCACTCCAACAGTAAGGGACTTCCACATATGCTATTTGAACCCTCGAAACAAATATTGGAGGCAGGTTATTAATTTTCCAAAATGAATAACAACAGTGTAAATCTCATTCACCTGAACTTTGTTGATTCAGAATTAATAAGTTGGCTATATTATATGTAATGCATAATGAATGTAAAGTAATATTTTTGTTAATTTATTTTCAGACTTCTCACAAGTAAGAGAATCCAATCTGAAATTCAGTTGTATTTTGCAAGCTCAGGAACCCCAAAATTGACAGTCCCTTCTATGTGCCTTTGGTACCAAAAGAATAAATAAACCGTGAATTGTCTACTATTCACACTGAGTCGAACACTCGTCAAAAGAAATATCATTAGAAATGATGAGCAGGCCCAATGGCCCAGCTATACAGTGCTATGTAGTGGGAACTGGATCCCACAAGGTCAGCCACAGTTTGAATACCAGCCCCACAGCTGAAAAATCATTCCTGGCTTATGTGCGTGCATGCCTGAAATATGAACAGGATGGAGAAATGGAGCAAAAAGGATTGTAGCATGACCAGGCCCCATTAAGGGAGTACCTCTTCTCTCTCTGGCAAGTGCACATGCCCTCTGGCAATTAAAAAGAAAGAGGAAGAGAGGAAAGGAAGACAGATCTATGGGGAAGAAATTAGAATTCAGTGATTTCACTGAGGATTCACAAGGAACTAGAAGAGGGCTGGGTATGGAGGAGCCACCTGGGAGTAAATGGACAGAGCTGTTTCCATTAAAACTTTGCTAGACATGGGAAACAAATTCAGATGACATCTGTACCAACATGAAACATGCTCTCCATTTCTGCGTGGGACAAAGTATAGGATTCTGGGAACACAGCACAGCAATACAATACCAATGGGGCACAGCAGCACCAAGCCGGAGGAGCAGCAGTGCCTGGTGGATGTCAGCATGGCCCACGGGAGACAGGGGTATCCAGGGAGAAGTGGTTCTTCCGTGGGCTCATCCAGGCAGCTTAATTAACAACAGGCACCTGAGCAGCAGGTGACCCAGAGCATGTCAAAGATGACTAGGAGAAGTGGCAGAGGCCATGCCTGAGTTGACAAATTCAATTTGTTTCCCAGGAAAAGTGAGCCACCCTGGCAACTCCCAGGGAAGAACTTACGTGGATAAGAAACAAGGACACTCAGTAGGTCCACAGTCCTGAATTAGCAGCAAAATAATATGATTCAGAAAATTTCAAGCTATATATTCACATTCAGCTATTGTATTTTTTTTTTGGAGAGGTTTTTCCTATAGGGCACGTGCGCTCGCCAGACAGACAGAAAGCGAGAAATCACCCCCCAGGGAGGATGGCCACACCACAATCCCTTCTCTTCCATTCTCCTCTCGGGATCTTGGGCACGCACACACACGCGCCCGGCGTGAGTTTAAGCCACCAGGTCCAGGACTCGAACCGTGGTCGACTACATGGGAGTCCAGCGACATAGCCATTACGCTAACTGCTGGTTCCCCAACTATTGTATTTTTTAACACTGCCGTGGATTACTTCTATAAGATAGGTCATAATTACATAACTTTTTGGAATAATTTTTTTTATTCATTTCAATAGTTATCTTAAAATAACGATGACTTTTAATTTTCAGATTAGTGATTAATTATTGAATTTTTATTATAATATGTCAATACAGCATTACCCATTAACTTTTTGACTGATTGGTCTGGTTTTATATCTACATTATAAAATGATCTACTTTTTTTTCACTGTTTTAATTTATAGCTCCTTTTAAAAAGGGAAATAAAGAGAATTGAGATGTTTTACAGTGACCAATTTGCTTTTCTCCATCATGTTGAGTTATTCATTGAGTGTGCTTCATATGCTTCAATACTTGCTTCTGAAAAGACTCTTAATCAGTTAAAATTAAGAAAGGATGTTAATTGGTTATACATTTGATACATGGAAGACTTGTCAAGGAAATCCTAGGACTTGAAAAAAAGCTGTTTCATTTATTTCATAAGACACACAAAAAAATCGTTTTAACAACTGGAAAGAGTGAAGTTAAGTGGTATAAGAATATGTTGCATTATACTTATTATTTTGTGGGAAAGGGTCATGGAAATTAACTCTAGCATAAAATAATTTTTTTCATATCCTATGATCAATCTAGAAAGTTTGAAGTCTGTAAGGTTAATTTAAGCTTCAAATTAACTTAAAAAATTATATTTTCCATGTCATTTTCAATTATATAGAAATAATCCCCAAGGATACTACCTAAATAAGACAGTTCCAATCATTCAGAAGCTTTTCTCCTTCAAGACAGGTTAGATTCTGAAATGCTGTCTTAATTAACTCTATAGGTTGGTAACTTCAAACAAAGAATGGTTTGTGTTTATAATTTCCAGATACATTCTTCAAAGTATAAATTAGCCCTAAAGCCAGTCCAATCCTTCTCCTCCTGGTGATACATAATCTGTTGCCACCTTTTTTTTCCCTCGTAATTGACCAGTTTCATTTATATTAAAAATCTGTTGAGGCAGTTTTGGAGAGAACTCCTGGGTACCTTGGATGGATACACTAATTAACTCCTGTTGGTTTAAGGTAGTTCAAAACAGAAGAAAGAGCATATTAACCTAATTAGGTGCTTTTGTACAAAAACCAACTTCTCATTAGTAGCTCTTGCATACCTTCAGGACCAGGCAGCTCTGTAGGCGTAGGCAACCCCTTCACACCTACCCAGATTCTGTTTTCTGTTTGTCTGTTTTAAGAACAAACAACATTTTTAAACATTATTTTGTAACTTATTTTTCTTTTAATTTTTTTGCCTTTATTCATCATAGAGTGCACACACACACACAGACACACACACACACACACACACACACAAGAAAGAGCACAAGCAAGAAAGAGAGAAATGAGCACTTTCCACAGCATCTCTTTCAGCCCTCTAGTCCTTTGGATCTTAGCCATCCATACAAGTGCCCAGTGTGTTTCAGGATAACCAGGCAGAGGATTTGAACTCAGGTCACCATGTGGAATCCAGCTTCTCTTGAGCAGCATATTACTGCTATGCTACGGAGCCAGCGCTTTTCTTCAAATTTTTCATTTTTTTTTTAACACTGCCATGGATTAGTCCTTGCTTCCAATTTTCATTTTCTAGAATCTCATTACATCTAGCCACACGCAAGTTTTTAGCACTACTTGATCACTTGGTCTATCTCTTTTTGAAGGATGTCACACGCTTTACATGTTGGATGAGTATTTGCTCTTCTGAATCACTCCCACAAATGAAGAATTCATTCCATATGCACCTACAACGTGAGTCATTTCTTCTCACAGTTATGTTTTTAAATGTTTCTCTATTTTAGTTTCAGTCATGATCCTAACCTTCATACCAAGACTTTTAACACAAACTGTTGCACATATTGAATATGCGGGAGTTAATACTTCAACTCTCCTCAAAACGCAGTTTGCACAAAGCAAGTGATGAGGATCAAAAAACAAACAAACAAAACATTAAAAAATAATGCCCATGAACAGCCAAGATTGCTGTCTGTGATAACTAGTAGAATTAATGCGCTATTCCCCCAGCACACAGCTTTGTTCACATCTCTGGAAATTATTAAGCAGAAGGTGATATAATTATCATTATATCATTACACTAGCAGTATAATTGGAAACACATGAAAATAGGAGCTTGCCAGTTGTTCCTGTGTGATTTGTGCTGTGTCATAGATTTCATCTGCATTGTCTCTAGAAATCACCAGAATCCTAAAAGGCAGTTAATTCTACTGTCAATATTTTACAGAGTTGGAAACTAAGGCATAAAAAAAGTGATTAACCTTCCTAAATCACCTAGATAGAAAAAAGCATTTGATTTGAACCTAGGCTCTAAATCTCTATAGGCTAAGATTGCAAATCTTACGAGGTTTTTTTATATCAAATTTCTCTGTTTTAATTCACAGAAAGTAATTGGAGTCTGTAACTTTTTTTTTTTTTTTTTTGGAGAGGTTTTTTTGCTATAGGGCACGTGCACTCGCCAGACAGACAGAGAGAGACAGAGAGATAGAAAGCAAAATATCATCCCCCAGAGGGGATGGCCACGCTGCAATCCCTTCTCCTCCATTCTCCTCACTGGATTTTGGGCACGCACGCACACGCGCCCAGCGTGAGTTTTAAGCCACCAGGTCTGGGACTCAAACCGCGGTCGACTATGTGCGAGTCCAGCGACATAGCCATTATGCTAACTGCTGGTCCCGGAGTCTGTAACTTTTTGATGACATTCACAGTCAGATGAGAATGCATCTATAAAAAAATTAAAGTAAATCAGAAAATGCATGATTAGATCATTATACATTATGTTTTACTGAAGAATTAGTTAAGTGATAAATCTGAAAGCCGTATAACTAGATAATCCATTTCAAAGAAAAAATTTTAAATATAATGTATAAAACAAAAGATAGGTTAGTCTTTTATGTGCATGTAAAATTTTTATGAAATAAAAACATCTTGAAAATATAAGAATTTGAACATTAAAAAGTAACAAAAAAATTATGTCAGGACTTACATGTTTCTCTGATTTAATCTTCAAACCTATTAAGCAAGTATATTTGTACACATAGGTGTGTACAAGGAGGAACATTTTTGTCTACAGAGTTGGAGGTCTTGGGCATTTGTTTCTACTTCAATCTATTATACAAATTTCTAAAAATATTCTCCATGTGGGGTCAACCCTATAGTGCAATGGTTTAGGGAGCCAAATCCCACATGGTTGACTACAGTTCAAATTCTGTCCCTGGTCACTTCAAAAATACACCACATTTGTGTGCATGCATGCCCTAAATCCTGACAGGATGGAGTAAGAGGGGAGGAAAAAAAATAAAAGGGATTGTGGTGTAGCCATGCCCTCCCATTGGGGATTGCTCTCTCTCAACCTGGAGAGTGCCCTCCGGTAATTAAAAAATATATATTCTACATGCAAATAGCAGATCCTTGCTTAAAAACCAGTAGTTTGGGAACCAGCAGTTAGCGTAATGGCTGTGTCGCTGGACTCCCACGTAGTCGACTGCGGTTCGCGTCTCGGACCCGGTGGCTTACAACTCACGCCGGGCGCGTGTGCGTGCGTGCCCAAGATCCCGAGAGGAGAATAGAGGAGAAGGGATTGCGGCATGACCATCCCCCCTGGGGGGTGATTTCTCGCTTTCTGTCTCTATGTCTCTCTCTGTCTGTCTGGCGAGCGCACGCGCCCTATAGCGAAAAACCTCTCCAAAAAAAAAAAAAAAACCGGTAGTTTGTACTTTCAAAGACTATGCTTCCAATTATTTGAGACTATGTCTTGAACTGCCACCAACTTTCTCTAAGGTGTCATACTATTCTGTAACCCAACCCACTATGCACTCTTGTATCCATTAGCCAAATTCTCCCCATCCCCACATCCTCCTCTCCTTTCCATCTTTTGCTATCTATATTTACACTTTCTACTTCAAACTTGTGGTTTCTGTTAATAAGGGAGGTCATATGATATTTACCTAAGGTATTTTACTTAGCATAGCAAACAAATGATAACTGTTGGAGATGATGGAAAAGTTTTTGTCCTAATTTGGTAAGTATGCATTCTCTACATTTTATGAAAAAACCACTTGGGCCATACCTCACAAATATGTACAACCACAACCATTCTAATGTAAATTAAATTGCAATAAAATATTCTATAAAAAACATTATAATTAGAAATAGGACACATTTATCATTTTTAAGGAGTAACACAGATGCTAACATTTTCAAGATACCTTTCGACTTGTCTAAAAAAATTTTTAAAGTTCTTCCCTATATTAATACTACTCAGCCATAAAAAACAAGACCCTGGCATTTGATAGAAAGTGGTCAGATATGGAGGATCTATTGCTGAGTGAAGTAAGCCAGGCTATGAAAGAAAGATATTGTATGTATCCACTTAATATATACTGACTATCTGCACTTTATGGTAGAGATTGAACTATTGGAGGACATAAAAGCAGTGAAAATAGTTAGTGATGACAAGACAGTGAGGAACGGGGCGGGAGAAGAGAAAAGTATGGAGAAGGATAGCAAGAGAACAAATAGAGAGGCATGACATTAGTGGGACACAGATATGGGTTATTAACTGTTGATGATGACGTGTATAGTATTCTCAACTGGACTGGTCTGGGAATTATTTCATGTTGGGTAAAGTCTTTTTATAAGAAAAATGATAGCGATTGAATGTTTTAAAAATAATTGGAATAATAATAATAATAATCTGGAAAAAAAAAAAAGAAAAGCTATTGGATGATGAGGATGAGGATTTTAATGTCTTTTTTTTTTTTTGGAGAGGTTTTCGCTATAGGGTGCGTGCGCTCGCCAGACAGACAAAGAGAGACATAGAGACAGAAAGTGAGAAATCACCCCCCAGGGGGGATGGTCACACCGCAATCCCTTCTCCTCCATTCTCCTCTCGGGATCTTGGGCACGCACGCACACGTGCCCGGCGTGAGTTTTAAGCCACCGGGTCCGGGACGCGAACCGCGGTCGACTACGTGGGAGTCCAGCGACATAGCCATTACGCTAACTGCTGGTTCCCGGTTTTAATGTCTTTGTATTGACTTATAGGCATGGTATTCCTTCTGGAAAAATAAATTTAATACACTATAAAGTTATATGTGATTCAATGAATATAAACAAGATTACGATAATAATAAATAATTTAAAAAAAAATTATTCTCTATATTTAACTGAAACTTACTTCCCTGAAACATCCACCTATCTGTTCTTGTCCTGTCCTTGGGGCCAACAGTTAGGTTGCTGGGTAGAAAAGTGTGGGAGGCTGCGCACCAGCGAATATCACCGGTTTCTCAGAAAGCAAACAATTACACAATGCCAAAGGCCATGATTGGCTCCCCTTTAAAAACCTCACCTTCAGAACCATACTCTGATTGGCTACTTCCCATAAAGGCCACAATTGGTTCCCTTCAAAAAACCTGACCTTCGAAACCATACTCTGATTGGCCACTTCCCACAGCAAATCGGTGAGCTTAGAATCCCTCAGATTTGCATAATCCAGCACCTCATGATTGGTCCACAGAAGCAACCAATCATAACCCACCTTTTACAATCCTTCATTCAACCAATCATGGCCCACCAGCATGTATATAACCACGATGCCTGGCCCACAATCACCAGACGACCTGGAAGACTCTGAAGAGCTGACACTGCGCAGTCTCCAGACGACCAGGAAGATGACACAGACGATCTTGAAGACCCTGAAGAGTTGTAACACCGCCATCTCCAGACGACCCTGAAGAGTTGTGACACCGCGTCGTCTTCGGACGACCCTGAAGAGTTGTAACACCGTGTCATCTCCGGACGACCCTGAGGGGCTGTGGCACTGTGTCGTCTCCGTGCTGCTCACAATAGACGACGCAATGTGTCATCTCCGTGCTGTACCATGCTGCCCACAATAAACGGACGACCCTGAAGACACTGTCGTGTCCGTGTTGTAACACTACACCACTTATCCCGGCTCTCACTCCTTCCCTCAGGAAACCTGTTTGACTGTCCCTCCGGGTCAAGACAGAAAAGAACCACTTTGTGATGATGAACAGGATATAGATCCAGATGATAGAAATTCCTCCCCATCAGAGTTGGCCTTTTGCAACATGTGGTGAGGGCAGTGTGACAGATATCACCATTACACAGTTGCTTCCAAATTTCTTCCTCAGTGGGACTGCCCTACCTCATGTAACTTTGGTGGAAATGTCATCAGAATCTTAACTCTTCTAACACTAATGTAGACATGTGATCCAGGCTAACTAATCAAAACTGTCTGTCTCCTGCAGTGCAAGTTCTTTTTGGGCACACATACTGGGAAGAGAGGAGATAGCCTCTTGCACTCTGAGATCGAAGGCTGTGTGTGAGAATGATGGTTGCAGAGCCCAGATCTGAACACAACATGACAGGAATCTGAGCCCATTGTTTGAAACACGGATAACACCAGTTGCGCCTTCATCTGTATCCTTTGGAATTGCTTGTTACATAAATCAATTCATTCCCATTTTAAGTTATAACTAGTTTCAATCACCTAGAACCAAAATAATTTTTGGTGAATGCATCCAAAAAAAGAGATGTTATCCTTTTCACAAGTTTCCTTGGCACTAACTCCTAACTAGAAGGGAAATGGTAATGGAGAGACCAGAAGATGGCATAGGGGCTATATCACTTGACTTCCACATAGTCAACCACAGTCCTGGACTCAGTGGATTAAAACTCACGCCAGGTGCGTGTGCATGTGTGCCCAAACTCCCAAGAGGAGAATAGAGAAGAAGGAATTGTGGCATGGCCATTGCCCTGGAAGGTGATTTCTCACTTTCTGTCTCTCTGTCTCTGTCTCTCCAGCGAGCACACACGCCCTATAGCAAAAATCTCTCTTAAAAGAAAAGAAAGAAAGAAATACTAATGGGAGTGCCGATAGGTAGAACAGGCAAAGTGCGGATGCTCCTCACCTTCGAGGGAATTATATCCCAATAAACCTACAATAAGTGTACTATCAGTGCATTGTTAGTTCAGTGGAAGAATTCTCGCCTGCCAATAAACCTACAATAAATTGAAAATATGCCAAGTCAAAAATGCATTTAATCCACTTAATCTATGGAACATTGTAGACTTACCTGTCTTAAATGTGTTCAGAACACTTACATTAGCCTATACTTAGGCAAAATCACCTAACACAAAGCCTACTTTCACACAACATATTTAGTATCTCATGTAATTTATTAAACACTATACTAAAAGTGAAAAACAGAATGATCACATGAGTACTTGAAGCACAGTACCTACAAAATACATATCATCTTCACATCATCATAAAATGAAATATCTTAAGTTGAACCATTGTAGTTTGAGGATAATCTTAATAGAGAAATACAAATTGAGTGACTGGTGTAAGAGAAAATTAGGAAGGTAAAAGGTGAAGAACTATCCTCTGGACCTTCCTTAATACGCAGAAAAGTGCTTGCATCATTGAATTTCTCAAGTGTTAGTATGGGCCATTGTCTCCCTAAAAAGACCCTGTATCAATGACCCATGATGTTCCAACATCCCTTTACAAAGGATGGAGGATTTCACTACAAAATTAGAAACCATATGATAATATCTCTGTTAATCTCAGGTGGAAGGAGTACAAGCATGACCAAAACATTAGGAAGGGGACTGTCACTAAGGTCTCTTGGCATTGGAAGAAGCTCCAGTGACAACCTCTGCTAACTTCATGGTTTTCCTGAGAGCAGGCCCTGCCATCACAGTCCAACTCTATGAAGCAAGGAGAACCCTGCTCTATCTTACCACCACATGAGGATTTATTTCTGGCTAGTGCAATAGAGTTAATTAGAAATGCTCAGAAAGATTTCTAGAGAGATTTTTCAGGACAAAAGTCATGCTCCCAACTATTTCACTTGCTAGTTTCAGAAAATTGCACTATGCTATTTAATAAAGATAAATCTGATCTATTAATAACAACTGAAACAATAGGTAACTGAAAGTGTGAAGTACTAGGCAGTATCTCATCTATCAGTATCTAGTACTATCAGCCACATGACACCTTAATTTTTTCCCTGGGGTTCTGCATATTTTGCCATGTGTGTCTTTCATCAGTACAGTTAGTGAGTGAGCTACTAAATATAGTCTGGTAATAAACTGTCTTCTACCACTCAGACACTTCCCTTTCCCTTCTCACCTTCTGTGCTGAAAAGTCACTTCTACAAATATTCCCCATAAAATGCAGCACAGGATTGAAATGACATTTCACCAGCAATGAATCAGCATCTCCTCTCATTGAAATAGCTTAAGCTCTTCAGAAGTATAAGTGCTGCCATACATGAGAAAATGTAAGGCTTTAGGAAATGGTGGTTCAGATCGTGGGAGACATATAACAGCCTCCTGAGTCTGACTGGTCTACCATGAACACCTCAATGTGGTTTCAATGGAGAAAATTACTGGGCAAGTATTAATACACCATAAATATAATATTGCTTATGGTAAGAAAGAATTCTCCAGCATTTGAGTGGATTCCCAGAGCCTTTAGTCAAATCTCTATCATCCTGAAGATTCTATTTATATTAAGAAAGTAGTTTGAGTCAGTCTATTTTTTTTAAATCAAGGGAAAAATAATTGAGGGTGATTATCATCTTTGAATGAATATGAGAAAATTAAAATAATTAGTTAGCATTACCAATTCCAAGCTTTATACAGGCATTAGAGATATTGAGGTGAGCAGTTGAGAAAGGGTACCTTTCCCCACATAGTCTCTTAGAGAGATAACCCTCAGACATTATACAATGCTAACAAGGTGCTATAGTAACATACATAGAAAAGGGATTAAGAAGACTTCTTTTAGAAAGTAACAGTTGAGCTCAATCTTGAAGGACTATGGAATAATTAGTTGTGGGGAGTGGCTTAGAGAGGATATTCACTAAGTGTGTGCAAAAGTTGTAGGGGAACAGGGGCACCAGTCATTCAAGAAAATGAAAGAAATCCACTATGCTAAACCTCTGGCTTCATCACTTATTATTCTCACTAAACACAAAGTGGAGGAAGCATGTGGTCAGGTTCAGGAAATGGTAAGGTAAATATGGCTTTTGTATTAGTCAGAATCTCTAGAGAAACAGAACAATAGGAGATAAAGAGGTAAATAAATAGGTAGATAGAGATATAGGTAGATAGGTGGGTAGGTAGGTAAGTGGATAGACGACAATAGAGAGACAACAGATAAATAGCTGGTAGATAGACAGATATAGATCATCGACAGATAGTAGGTAGGTAGATAGATAGACTATATATAAAAGAGACATATTAGGGGGATTGGCTCACACAATCATGGAGGCTGAAAAGTCTAGCAATAGGCTGGTCTGTAAGCTGGGGAACCAGGCTGAATGCAAATAGCATGGCTCGGTCCAAATCTAAGGGCCTGAGAACAAAGGGAACTGACAGACTAACTTTCAGTCTGAGACCAAAGCCTGAGAACCTGGTAGGCTGATGGTACAAGTTCTGCAGTTCAAAGGCCACAAACCCAGAGTTCTGATGAAGGACGGAAGAAGGGTATCTCAGCTCCAAAAGAGAGAACTTCTTCTGCCCTTTTCTTCTATCCAGGCTCCCAGCCAGCTGGACACTGTCAACCCATACTGTAGGAGGACAGATCTTCCTTACTCAGTCCATTGATTTAAATGCAAGTCTCTTCTATAAACAACCTCACTGACATACCTAGAAATAATGCTTTCCTAGCTATCTGAGTATCCTGTCATCTAGTCAAACTGACACTTAAAAATTAACCACCATAGGGACCAGCAGTTAGCGTAATGGCTATGTCGCTGGACTCCCACGTAGTCGACCGCGGTTCGAGTCCCGGACCCGGCGGCTTAAACTCACGCCGGGCGCGTGTGCGTGCGTGCCCAAGATCCCGAGAGGAGAATGGAGGAGAAGGGATTGCGGCGTGGCCATCCCCCCTGGGGGGTGATTTCCTGCTTTCTATCTCTCTGTCTCTCTCTGTCTGTCTGGCGAGCGCACGCGCCCTATAGCAAAAACCTCTCCAAAAAAAAAAAAAAAAAAAAAAAAAATTAACCATCATAGTATTCAGGGTCATGGTATAGATTTATTTAACATGTCCAAAATGAACTTTGTTTTGGATCTCTTCTACTGACAGATGCCTCCATCTCAATAAATGGCAACTCTCGCTCTTCACAGCTGATTGCCATCACATGTGACTCCTCTCTTTGTTTCATTTCCTACACTGAAATTACCAGCAAAGCTTATCAATTTTATCTTCAAAGTATTTATTTCACTGTGACATTTCTCATCAATTTCACTATATCATCCTGATTCAAGCCAGCCTCACTTCTCTCCTAGATTATTGCAGTAGCCATATAAATGATATTCCTATTTCTACTTTTGCCCCCAGGAGCAATCCTTTCAAAGCAAAAGTCAGACTATCATCATTGCTCTTCCTCGAGTTGTCAAAGGCTTCCTATCTTATCCAGAGTGAAAATCAGAGTTCTCATAATAGCCGATGAGTCTAGACCATACTGTCATCTTCTGTCAAACCTCTGACTTCACCTCTTATTACTCTCATCCTTATACCGTAGGACCCAAACCCAGTATCTTGGCTTTCCTCAAAAGGCAGACATACTTCCTCCTTAGAGATTTTGTACTTGCTGTTCCTTTTGCTCATACCCTCTTCCTCCAGATAGACACATAGTTCACACCTCTCCTATTTCATCAGATCTTTGCTTAAATGCTATCATCTCAGTGAGGCTTTTCCTAACTATCTTACTTAAAATTGCAACCTGCCCTTCCCCCTTTCCTTTACTTAGTTCATTTCTATCCCTAAAACAGCATCATAAATATTCACACTTACTTACTTTGTCCTAACCATAACACACACACACACACACACACACACACACACACACAAGTTCCATGAAGACTGGAATTTCTTTTTTTTCTTTTTTTTTAAATTTTTATTATTATCATAATCTTGTTTATATTACATTGAATCACATATAACTTTACAGTGCATTACATTTCTTTTTCCAGAAGGAATACCACTCATATCAGTCCATATGAAGACATTAAAATCCCAATCATCTTCCAATAGCTTTTCATTTTTTTTCCAGATTATTATTGAGGACTGGAATTTCTGTCAAATTGGGTTATTGTAGTATCCCTAGGGCCTACAATATTGTTTGGTCATAGTAAGCACTTGGTAATTTTTTCCTTTGGTTTAAAAGTTTATTTCCTTCATGAGCTAGAGGGACAGTGTGAGACAGAGAGGTAACACCCCCAAAAGGTTCTGAAACCACGACCCACCCCAGCTGTAGCAAGCCCTGGATCATGCGCACATGTACCCTGTGCACTCAGAGACCTCCAGATGCAAACCCAGAACCCTTCTATGTGGGCCAGCCTCACAGAGCTTCTTGTTTTATTGCTGTGTCACTGCCCAGCTCCCAGTAAATATATGTTGAATGAAGATTTCATCCTAAGAGCAATAATGAACCACTGAAAGCTTTAAACATGAAGAGTTACAATTAGAAAAAAAAAAAAAAAAAAGATTTAAGGCTTCTCTAGCTGCCCATGAAAAGCATGTTGGGGTAGATGGGGAAAATGTGGTGGTTAAGAATAGGAAAAAAAAGTCAATTTTCAATTCTAAGAAGAGTAAGTGCAGTGAGCCGAAGAAGTGAGGCTTACAAGCATGGTCATGGTTCAGTGTGGTAGCCAGCCCCCAAGATGCTTCCCTCTCACCCAGTAAAGTCACACTCCCCAGTATTCATGTCCTGTCACATCCCCTCCCATGCTGAATGGGGGGCTGGTTATGAAAGAACTACTGAATAAGACATAGCAATGCTGCATGACTTCACAAACCAGGTTATAAAAAGCCTTACAACTTCCACCTCGGTGTTTTGGAACACTCACTCTTAGAACCCTGAGTCACTGTGTAAAAAGTTCTGCTACTCTAAGACCACCCTCTTGAAGAGATCTTACAAGGAAGCCACATGGAGAAGCCTGGAGACCACATGAACGGAAGAGTGCCCTACCAGTAGCCAGCTGTTCCAGTCTCCAGTCATTTGATTCATCCTCGCTGAGGTCCCAGTGCACGGAACAGAGACTGATCTTTCCTACTGTGCCAAGTATAAATTCCTGACTCTCAAAGCCAAAGATGGTTTGAGCACTACAATGGGGCACATTGTGCTAAGCAGCCACACACAACCAGGACTCAATGAAGAAGATTTTTGGTACATGAGATTTTACCAAATAGGCTATCTCAAGGTGACCTCTGTGTTTAAGGACCTGGTCAGGATGAACAAAATCGATCACTATAATAAAAGAAAAATGCAGCTGCTTCCAGGTAGCTTTTTAACCTAAACTGTCAAAAATTTACCTGCTTGATTTTTCTCCCAACAGATTTTTATGACACCTAAGCCCTTCAAGAAGACGACAGATTTTCTTGATTAACTAAGAGAGATGTGGGCTGCCATGACACCTTCTTTTAACCCTCTGGAGAAGTTTAGAGAAGTATCTCCTATTAGAGTACAAAGTGGAATCAATATAACCTCTCTCAAGGACAAGTTAATTGTTTGCTCTGAAGTTCATAAAAAAAAAAATAAAAAACTAATTGGAACTTTTATTTTAAGAATATTCGATGCCTGAACTTGTAATCCTTTTTTATACATATCAAAGACTAAATTATGACACCAGAGACCTTAAATTATAAATGAGAAAATTAGGTAAATGAAGTCGCCTTTTAAATCATGAATAGGATGTATGCAATAGAAAGCTTTAAGTAAATGACCAATCAACCAGAGAAGGTTCATTGAAATGTAAAGACAGAAAGAGGCCAGAAGAAGTCTACAAGGACAAGGACATATCAAGCTCTTAATAGAATACAAGCATAGTTACTCCAGAAGCACTAATTAAGATGACATCGCGGAAAGCCTACATTACAATAAATCTCACCTTTGGGGATTTACTGCTAGGTTATTGTTCTGTCCTACATTCAGCCCTATGAAATAAATAAGGTACCAAAATTCTCCAAAACCCCCAAAAGGAAGATTGATATAAATGCACATATAGTTCATATCTCTCTTGAAAACTAAGGACTCTTCCAAGATAACCTCAGTCCTTTAGCTGTATAAGGGTGCTTAGGGTATTAGTGAAAGCCCATGACAGACAAAGGATAATATTAAGAAGTCAGTATCAAAAAGGCTCCCATCACCTACAGAATAAAGTTTTATTTTCTTAGTAAGACACAAAAGTCGTCTATGTTCTTACCCTTTATAAATCTCCATCATCATTTCTTGTTATATCTTCTCTAGTCACCATCATCCCTACTTTGCCTTCTATAGCAAACACATGCACATGTGCTCATACATGCATTCCCATTCATTATCCTCCAGCAATACTGAAATGTACTATACTGTTCCAGTGCCTCAAATATTGTTCATATCCTTCTCCCTAGCTAGCATATGCTTTCTCCTCTTTAAAGATTTAATTGGGACCAGCAGTAAGCGTAATGGCTATAGCACTAAACTCCCATGTAGCCAACCGCGGTTTGAGTCCCAGACCTGGTGGCTTAAACTCACGCCGGGCGCGTGTGCGTGCGTGCCCAAGATCCCAAGAGGAGAATGGAGAAGAAGGGATTGCGGTGTGGCCATCCCCCCGGGGGGTGATTTCTCGCTTTCTGTCTCTCTGTCTCTCTCTCTCTGTCTGGCAAGCATACGCGTCCTATAGCAAAAACCTCTCAAAAAAAAAAAAAAAGATTTAATTTAGGAGACCAGTCCTTGGCCTGGTGGTTAAAAGACCTGGATCTCACATGGCCAAACCGGCCTGTTTGAATCTCAGTGATTCAGATCCAGCCCTAGCAGCTTGAAAAACATTCCAGGCATGTGTTTGTGTGTAGGTCCAAAATCCCAACAGGACAGAGAAATGGAGGAAAAGGTTCATGGGGTGACCTTGTCATATTGAGGGAATTCTCTCTCTCTCTCTCTCTCTCTCTCTCTCTCTCTCTCTCTCTTTGGTAAGCATATATGCCTTTGCGATTAAAAAAAAATGTCTAAACTTAAACATCACCTTTTTAATGCAATTCTTCATTGATTCTCCCTGGGCTGACTTAGACCTTTCTCTTCTTTGAGTCCTCAGGAAACTCCATGGATCATTTCTTCATTTTATCCTTGCACTCTTATTTGACTGAGTTGTTTGGGGGAGTAAATAGTCCCATTTGAATATTTCTCCATCAGAGTCCTCAAAAACACAAGGCTAGTCTCATATAAGGAAAGAACACAAAGAAGACAGAGAACCCCTCTGTATCAAAAGAAAAATTTAAGAACTTACAGTTTTCAGTGACAGTGCTATTGACCTTGTCCTTATGTGGGATAAATAATTTTGTTTCCTCTCATTAATATCACTTTTAAAATGAAACCAATCTAGGCAAAAATGGTGCTACAGTTACCTTCAAATCATAAGACAAATTTTGATTGACAAGTAAATAAGACTGTGCCACAGAAATACCCTCTTTTATAAAAATTCCCACAGATTATAAAAGAGGTAATCTACAAAAGAGTAACTAACTACTGTGCATTATTCTATTCAGCATGCATTCTATAACACAGAATTCTGCTCCCAGATACCCTGTAGATGAGCAGATACATAGTATTTTATCAAGTAAATGTCCTTGAATAAGTAAGAATCTTTAAGGTGGTCAGAACAGCTGAAAGGGATTAGAAACCAAAATTGCCAATTTGATAAGTAAAATGAGAAGGTCAGAAGCATTTAGTAAGAAGGAATGGACAACAGTTATTCAGCTCTATTTCTGGGAGCAAAACTGTGACTAAAAATAGTATAAGAGGACAAGGTAATATTTGCTTAAGATTGGCTTTTAGTCTTCATCCATTCTAAGCAGTGACTGTTATCCCAGCTCCATGGAGATTCTGAAAATTTGAACATTTATAGATTACTCCTGGGTGGGAAATGCCATGAAATGTTTAATTCCATAGAAATTTACAAAGTAATAATATGGGCATCCGACTGTCTGCTCATCCTTGAGATGCTGAATATGACAGCTACCATATAAGACTTAACTGTATCTATACTATAATGCATTCAATTTTTTTCATTAAATGTCCTATTTTAATGAACATATAACCTTTAAAAAAGGAAAGCAGCAGAAAATAGGTAGTTTCAAATTTTAACTATTGGAGATCTTTGTCATTCCTGGGTTCTCGATCCTTTAAAGACCATATTAAATAGTACAAAAGCAGTATCTAGGACTTACTAAACAAATTTTCAAGAAATAGATCTATTTCTGCTTAAGAGTTTGAAAAGTGAAATGAGTGATTATCTTCCTCTCTTTAATTCTAAATACTAAGCTACCATGCCCTGCTGAAGAGAGAACAATTAAACAAACAATGTGAAACAAAAGTAATGTTCACTTTGTCTTTAAGTTTCTTATATACACCCAAAAGTAGACATAATGATCAATGCCCATAAATTCATCACCCAGTTTTAAGAACTAGGAACATTCCACTATTTTTGTTTCATCTGTCAACTTTCTAACCCCTTTCATTTCTTCAAGAGACTTTTGCTATTTGGCACTTGCACTTGCCAGAGAGACAGAGAAAGCTGGAGAAAGAGAAAGCTAGAAATCGCCCCCGTGGAGATGGCCACATCACAGTCCCTTCTCCTCCATTCTCTTCTCAGGATTTTGGGCACAAATGCACATGTGCCCAGTGTGAGTTTCAAGCCTCTGGGCCAGGACTCGAACAGAGTCAACCATGTGGGAGTCCAGCACCTAAACCACTACACCATCTGCTGGCCTCACCTCTTTTTTATTTTTTAATGGAGCAAATATCAGACATCATATAATTCTATTCCTAAATACTTTAGAATGTATCACTAACAGATAAGAGATAATATATAATATAATAACCATTTCATTTTCACAACCAACATAATTTTTAATTATTCCTAAATATATCACATATCTTCCAATCTCTACTTAGTTTTCTCTCATGAATTCAAAAATATCTTTTGGCAAGGTTGGTTTGAATCACAATCCCAACAAAATTCACATGTGTTTGGTACATTCATTACATTCATTAGGTCCCTTTTGATAACATCTCTCCATGTCTTCGTTTTTCTGGGAGTTTTTGGTTTTTAGCCTTTTTTTTTTTTTTTTTTTTTTTTTTTTTTTTTTTTTTTTTTTTTTTTTTTTGGCTATAGGTTGTATGAACTCACAGAGAGAGGAAGAGAGAAAGAATGTGATAAACCACTCCTCAGGGGATATGGCCATGCCATAACCCCTTCTCCTCCATTCTCCTCTCATAATTTTGGGCATGCATGCACACATGCCTAATGTGTTTCTCAAGCCATTGTCTGTGGGACTTAAACCGCAGAGTCAATAATGTAGGATCCAAGCTGCCTTAACCACTACGCCATCAACTGCTCACCCCCCCCTTTATTTTTTTTTTTTTGCCATCTTTGTTGAAGATTCTAGATTTGGCTAATTGTACCCTACTGGTGTTACTTAGGATGATGCTCCATTCTCGTATTTCCTATAAACTGGTAGATAAGAAACTTCACTATATTCAAATTCAAATCTTTTGGCAAGATATTTTTTTGAGAGGTTTTTGCTATAGGGCGTGTGCGCTCACCAGAAAGACAGAGAGACAGAAAGCAAGAAATCACCCCCCAGGGGGGATGGCCATGCCACAATCCCTTCTCCTCCATTCTCCTCTCGGGCTCTTGGGCATGCACGCACACGCACCTGGAGTGAGTTTTAAGCCACCAGGTCTGGGACTCAAACCACGGTCAACCACATGGGAGACCAGAGACATAGCCATTACGACAACTGCTGGTCCCCTTGGCAAGATATTTCAAAGGTGGTGCTGAATCACATTAGGGAATGCATAACATCTGTTTGTCTATCTCATTTCTAGTGACATTAAAATAGATCAGTGGTTCAAGGATGTCAGCCTAAACCATCCATAATAAAATATCCCAATTTTTTATGTTTAAAGAATTATTTTATTTAACTTTATTTATGTATTTATTTATATTTTAATTTGTCTAGAGAGGGACAGAGAGAGAAAGAGAAAGTGAGAGAGCAAGCTACCAGGTCCAGGATTCAAACCACGGTCAGTCATGTGGGAGTCCAGCACCCCTAACCACCATACCACCTGCTGGCCCCAAAATATCCCATTTCTTTGTAATTGTGAATAATGCTGCAATAAACATAATGTACAAGCACTTTTCTGACTGAGCATTTGCCTATCCTATGGGTAGATACCCAGGATTGAAACTGCTGGATCATATATGGTCGTTCTACTTGTAGATCTTTGAAGAACCTTGATATCTTTCTCTACAGAGGCTGGACCAATTTACATTCCCACCTACAGTATAGGTGAGTTCCCCTTTCACCACAGCCCCACCAGCACTTATCTTTTTTGTTTTTTTGTTGTTTTTTTTTTTTTTATAATCTTTGCCATTCTGCTAAGACAGGAAACCATCTCAAATGTCCATGAACACATGAATGGACTGAAAAGTATGGAACATGTACTCTATGGAATACTACTCAGTCATAAAGAACAATAAGACCCTGGCATTTGGTAGAAAGTGGACAAATGTGGAAGATTCCCTGCTGAGTGAGGCAAGCCAGGCTATGAAAGAAAAACACTGTATGTCTCCACTTAATATATATCGACTGTATGCACTCTATGGCAGAAACTAAAAGCTTCTGCCGAGACCAGCAGTTGGTGTAATGGCTATGTCGCTGGACTCCCACATAGTCGACCGCGGTTCGAGTCCCGGACCCAGAGGCTTAAACTCACACCGGGCGTGTGTGCGTGCATGTCCAAGATCCCAAGAGGAGAGTGGAGGAGAAGGGATTGCGGTGTGACCATCCCCCCTGGGGGGTGATTTCTCGCTTTCTATCTCTCTGTCTCTCTCTGTCTGTCTGGCGAGCGCACGAGCCCTATAGCAAAAAAAAAAAAAAAAAAAAAAAACACCTCTCCAAAAAAAAAGAAAAGCTTCTGCCATAGAAGCATGGAAAATGGTTATAGATACTGGAGACAGTGTGAGAAGAGGGTGGGAGAAGGAGGAGAGTGTGAGGAGGGAAATCAAGGAGAAAAATAGAAAGGCAAGACATTTATGAAACACAGAAATGAATGATTATCTGTGGTAGTATCCTCAACTGAACTGGTGTGAAGTGTATTCATGTTAGGTAAATTCACTTTACAAATTAAGTGATGCATAGTGATTGAATGTATAAAATAAATTAAAATTAAGTTAAAAAAATAAATAACATTAAATTAAATATCCCATTAACTTCCACCTAATGATTTTAGCACCTATATTGCCTAGAGCCATTATTTTATTGGGAGGTGAAATGAGATAATCCAAATCTTTCATTTCTTTTACTTTTATATACTGCAAGTCTTCTGTTTAAAATAAAAATTAAAACAAAAAGCAAAAAACTTTTCCTCCTCATCACTGAAGAATAGGAAAGCCACCCCTGCCTATACCCTGGGAGTTGGCCTGACACTCACAGCTAGGCTTCATTGTTCTCTTGTTGAACATAAATTCTCTCTCAGAACATTGAGGCACATTATGACTTTAAAAAAATAAAATAAAAAACCAGACCAAACAAACTTTATAATGTTGTCTAATCACAAGTTAAAAACAAGGTCACCGTGCAGACTACAAATATATCAAACATCATCCTTTTTCAGGTAATTGAATGACTGCTGCTCCTGTAATACTCATAGCTTTAGACTTGCTCTAATCTGCCCTACAAGAATTATTAAATATCCATCAGAGAATGTTCCTCCCTTCCTGACAGCTCTCAATTCAGAACAAAGCCCCTCTTCCTTGAACCCTCCTCCATTATTTAAAGACAGCCTAAATCCTTTCTGTCCTTTTTAATTCCCTATTACTTAGATACCAAAAACCTGCATAAGAACATCATGGGTAGTTTCAGATACCTTAACAAGAATGTAGAAGCAAGGCAGAGTTTTGAAAGAGTTATGGAAAATGATTTTAAAAATTCAAATGGGTACAAAGAATTTGGAATATTAAGGAACTTGCTTAAAAACGTGAAAGCTGAAGAATGATCTGATTATTGTTCTCAAATAAGAAAGGTTTTTTTTCCAAAGGGAGATGTTGGACAGTTAGCATCACATTATAAGATACTCTCATAGTATTATGTTCAACACTCCAATAGAGAAAAGATAAAAATGAAAATATTTAGTTCTATCTAGAGAATTTTTTAATTACCCAGTCTTAGGTCTTGAAGTGGCCCATTCAAGTCTAGATATGGGCCCTAGATAATTCAGGAATTTATCAAAATAGTAAGACCATATGCCCTCTCAGGATACTTTTGGGAGTGTAATTCTTTTATTCAAATAGATCCTCTCCACCTCACTCTGTGGATCTAAAGGTTCTTACTAATACATCCCAGAGCCTCTACTGCAATCTGGTTTATGCTCTAATCAGAGGTGAGGGTGTCAGTGGGGCGGCCTCTTGCTTCCTACATGAAGGCATGCTAGCACATTTAACTGAGCAGTGAGCTCCTCTGTGAGCTAAAAATGCCCAGAGTTTACTCTTCCTGTAGAAAGCTTG
Organism: Tupaia tana; assembly: GCA_026018925.1. NCBI lineage: Eukaryota > Metazoa > Chordata > Mammalia > Scandentia > Tupaiidae > Tupaia > Tupaia tana. Next base: position 51,726,667 of record JAKSZU010000006.1, on the reverse strand, counting down.
GGTCCTCCTTTTTACAGTATCTACAACCCACTCATGTTCCCATGCATGAGAACAGGGCAAGAGACGTGGGCTTGGTAACTGTGGATATTACTAAACATTGCAAAGACTGTGGAATAACCAAGGCCCCTGTTTAAACTCAAATAAGGCAGACTAGATGTAAACCTGAGGACAGTACTTCTCAATGGACGTAACTCGGGATTTTAGTCATCCTAGAAGAAAAAGTTGTTAATAAAACATTTAGAATACTTCCTCTTTTCAAACTCAGGAGGTGGGATTCGAGGAGTTGGATGACTGGAGGAAAAAGTACTGAAGAGAATGTTTAAGATGAGGATTTCCTTAACAAACGTTGACTCAAGGACAGCAGTGCTTCCATCACTAGGAGGGTAAGATGAGGAAATTTCCAAAGATACACAATGTGGCAGAGAAAATAAGGGCAATAGCCTTAACAAAGCAACAAATATTTTTCTCATCTCCTTCTCAGCCCAGAAGCTACTTGCTATTTTTATACTTTTTTTTCCTTTTTTGATTGGCAGGGAAACAGCAAGGTAAAACAGACTTTTTTTTTTTTTAATAAATGGTTGACTATATTTCACAAAGCCTAGAATAAGTGGAAAAATACCTGTATGTTGAATTCCTCCCCACAGATATCTCTTGCCTCCTCTGTATACATAGGTGTCAACAAGAAGAAAACAGATTTGGGACCAGCAGGTGACATAGTGGTTAAGGTGCTAGACACTCCAATATGGCCAACCCAGACCTGGTGGCTTGCTTTCTTACTTTCCCTCTCTTTTTTTCTCTCTCTCTAGTCAAATTAAAAATAAATGAATGAAAACATAATTCTTTTTTAAAAAAGAAGAAAATATATTTGGTACAAATACATTATTTTGCCACATAGCCAAAACTGTGCCAATATGTGCACAATTTGACTATTAGTCAATACAATTACATTGGTACAAATCCTTTTGATGTGATGGTTATTCTGAGACTGATTAAACCAAAATCTTGCATCAAATACTTGCCACATTTACCTCAATTTTTATCCTTTAGAGACAGTACAAGTGGAAAGCCTTAGATAATATTTTTCAATTTTGCAAATACCTATCTTCAGTCAGCTGAATGGTGGCTCCCCAGAAGATATGGTCATATCCTAATACCTACAACCTGTGACTAGTACCTCATATGGCAAAAGAGTACTTATCTTACGAGGCAAGAAGATGTGCTTAAGTCAAAGATTTCAAGACCTGTCTAAGTTATCTAGGTAGGCACTAAGTGCAGTCACATATGCCCTTAAAAGATAAAAGTAGAGTGATTTTGGAGAGGAGAGATCCAACTACAAGAGAACATGATATGAAGACAGAAGTAGAGAATAAGTGATGTGACCACAGTCAAGGAATGTCAAGGCATGCTGGCAACTACCAGAAGCTAGACGAGACCAGGAATGAATTTTCTCTGAGAGATTTAGGAGGGGGCATGACCCTACTGACACCTTGATTTTGATTTTGAACTTCTGGCCTCCAGAACTATGAGAGAAAAAATTTCTCTTATTTTAAGCCACCAAGTTTGTAGTAATTTCTTGTAACAGTCTCAAGAAATTAATATACTCTCCAATGCATGTTGATTTATATAACGGGTCATCATAAAAAAATCATAACACATATTTTGCATAGAAAAGTACATCATGACTTTTCTAACAACCAATAGAATAGCCCATAATAAAGGACTAGGCCTAAACCACATGGTTATACAAGGTAACCAAGAACTCCAGCTATAGCTAATGGAATCAAGAGTAGGCACTTATCCAAAGTCCAAAAACTAGGCTAAGCCAATTAGATTCTTCTTCTCAAGAATCTAATAGACATAAATAAAAGTCAGATCATGTTGCTCACTGGAGCTAAAGGGTCACACAGATATCAGGCCAGAGTTGGTTCCATGCTGAGCTTAAGTCATTCAAAAACAAAAGTCCCAAGGGAGTTAAGTACTATCTCAGTAATTTTAAAAATGTGAAAAATGAAGAACTGAGCAGAACTAATCAAACACCAGAGACCTTACTTCATACTTCACAGAGGAAATAAATGCAATCAGATAAGAATGATCTCATTTTTCTTCCACCAGTCTATCATCCCAACTGTATTTATGCCCACATATTCTTTCTTCCCAACATAAAGGAAAATTGTCCCTGCCCCTATCAACTTTTCCATCTGGGTTATGGATCCTAACTTCTCACATCCCAAGAGCTTCACTCCTACAATTGGGCTTAGTTTCTTTCTCTCTTAGATTCTCCCTCCTCTTTCTGCTAGATCATTCCCACTAATACTCAAATATGCTTCAGTGTTGACCTTCTTCAAAGTCAGTCCTTGAAGCCACAATCTCCCCCAAAGACTGTTGATCATCTCTGCTGTTTTGTATCACAATCCTCATTGTCTCTATTTCATTGCCTCTGATTTTTCCTTCAACCCAATGCAATGAGGACTATGTCCTCTACTAAAACAGCTCTAATTAAAGTCATAAATGACTACAAATGTTCTCAGCTTACTTGTCCACTCAACAACATGTGATAAAATTGGTATTTCTTCTTGAAACCATTCTTTTTCACAGTTACATGACACCAAGCTTTCTTCCACTTTCTCTGGTCTCTTTCATCATCTCTTTTGATGGTTTTTCTTCCACCAGAGCTCTAAACACCATAATGTCTCTGGGATACCATCTTTGACATGTTCTGATCTCTGTATTTTCTTCCTAGATGGTCTCCTCTAATTCCTTGGCTTGACACATTTTACAACTTTATTTTTACATTATCAGTCTTAATTTGTTCCTGAAATCCACACTCAAATATCCAACAACTTACTCAGTGTCTTACCATGGCTGTTTAATAATTGCCTTGCTCTTAACATGGATGGCCAAAAGAGAATTTTTGATTCCTTCATCCACTCTGCCCTAGTCTGCCTCTTTTCAATAAACAGCACCAATATCCACTCAGTTGCTCAGATCAAAACTCTTGCAAGTCATACATAATTTTTCTCCTTCATATTGTATTGTATATCTTCATATTGTATATCTAATCCTTCATATGGTATATCTAATCCATCTGCAAGTCCCATGAGATCTACCTTTAAAACTTATCCTGAACCTGACCAATTCTTCACCACTACCTCATTACCATCTCTCATTCAAATTCTGTAACAGCCTTTAAACTATATCCATTTTACAAATAGCAGCAAGATTGGTTACTCTCTTGCTCATCATTCTTTAATGAATTTCCATTAAATCCAAATTCTAGAAGGTTCAACATGATTTGGTCTCTGCTTAGTCCCTTGACATTATCTCCTTTTACTCTTCTCAGTTCTTGCATTTGAGCCACACCTGCTTTATTTCCATCCCTCATATATTCCATGTAAGTTTTGTTTCAGGGTCATTTATTATTCCTTCTCATTGGAAAGTCTTTCCCAAATCTTCATATGCTTGTCTTCCTCTTGTAATTCAAATGTTACCTCCTCAGAAAGGTCTTTCTTGACCACCTCAGTCAAAGTAGAAGTAGTGCCCTACTCTCTCAGATTTTCCTATTTTATTTTCTTCATAGCAGTTTTCAGTTATCAGTAACTGAAAAGTTTTATGTTACTCCATTTGCATACATACTGTCTGAATTACCCATTGTAATAACAATTCTTTATGGAAGTGGCTTTGAGTTTTTTGTTCCTGTGTCCCCAAGAACCTGGTCTATGAAAAACACTTACTAAATATTTATTGACTTAGGACTATAGGAATCTCTGAGACGCTTCAATTCCAGTCCTCCCTGGGTTTAGTCGTTCATCATGTCCATCTTTGAATACATGACAGTAATTGCTATGTCCTTTTAATAATCTCCTTTAATTTATGTCAGTCGTGATTTCTCATCTCTGTAACCAAAGAGTCTTGATAAGTTGTTGAAATTATGCTGTATCCTGAAGTCTAATATTAATCAAAAATCTCTAACAGTAAAACAATTTCAGTATTAGTATCCCCTTTGCTTACCCTGACACTGGTTTTATTGATGCAGTCTTTAAAAAATCTAACTTCTAAGTTCTGTCTGAGGAGTTAAAAGGTATATCACCATAGGTTTCCCTGATTTGCACTGCTAGGATAACCTGGACATATTTCTCCTAGGGAGAAAGAGATAAATTTTAGAGAGGTAGAATCTATTGCCTGACCTGCCAAGAACACTGAACAGAGTTTAATCATTGAGTCTAAGGCAACATGAAGATAGCACTGGCCTAGGGGAAAGAACACCTGAATTCTGCTTCTGGTTCTGCCCTGTTTAGTTCAATAACTTTAGCTGAGGACTGAGCCTTCTTGAGAGCTTTCTTCTCTATAAAATAAGGAGATTGGACCAGGTGATCCCAACCCTCTCTTCCATAGCTAATAATCTATGATTATTATCCAATTTATGCACCTGGTTCTTCTTTGTTGGATCTATTTTAAAGGCTTCTTTTCCCTCTCATTTTCCTAAGAGAGTTATAGCTCTGGAAAAGCAGCTGGCTAAGTTTCACTTGCAACGTGCTTCTGATCACACAGAAATGCACGCTGCTCTGCTGGCAGAGATATGTGTGATGGTTGATTTGCACCTTGCCGGATGGATATATGCAATGGCAAGTGGGAGTCTTACTGGGTTCACGGCACTGAACGATAGCAGGCATTCAATTCCTTTTAGCTCAGGGCTGTTTTTGTTTGTTCAATTTGATGAAAAAACACATTTATTCAGGTGCGCAGTTATGAAGTGAAATGTGGCCCCACATAACTGAATTGTGTACAGTGAAAATTAAACTGCAAGCATACACCTCCACACATTTAGATTGAACAAGCCAACTTCTTACTAGAGATGTATAAAGGAGAGATAAAACCTGTGTACCAATGCTAGTCTGTGTATATATTCAGTGACATATACATGTTTGAACTGATCTTAGCATGACTACAAATTAAATTGAAATCCCTTACCATGACTTTTTGAATACCAAAGCCTTCCTGGGCAGACATCCAAATTGTGTTTTTTTTGTTTGTTTGTTTGTTTTTTTTTTTTTTTTTTTTTTTTTTTGAGAGGTGTTTGCTATAGGGCGCGTGCGTTCACCAGACAGAAAGAGAGACATAGAGACAGAAAGCGAGAAATCACCTCCCAGGGGGGATGGTCACGCCGCAATCCTTTCTCCTCTGTTCTCCTCTCGGGATCTTGGGCACGCACGTACATGCGCCTGGCGTGAGTTTTAAGCCACCGGGTCCAGGATGCGAACCGTGGTCGACTACGTGGGAGTCCAGCGACATAGCCATTACGCTAACTGCTGGTTCCCCCAAATTGTTTTTCATTGTCATTGGCCCCTTTCTGCAATAGTCTAGGCTTCCCATGAAAGGAAGTCAATAGAATCAGAGGGAGATGACTAACAGCAAGTCACTCCCTCTCCGTACTCCCCTTAGTCTGTACACAACCATTAAACACAGCAAAATATCTCCTCCCAACAAAAAATGGAATTGCCTGTCAAATCAATTGGTAGCTGAGAGCCTATGCCTGTGTTTCTCAAGATGTGATCTTTGGGCCAGCAGCATCAGCCACACCTAACTAATGAGAAATGGCAACTCATGCCCCGGCCCAGACCTACTGGATCAGAAACTCTAAGGTGGGACCAAATAACTGTATTTTAACAAACCATTCAGGTGACTATAGAATTTTGAATATCATCAAACAGTGATATTTCCTACAGAAATAAAAATGATTCATTTTTCTCCTTGAGTCAATGCCCACAATTACCATTCAGCACTTTGTAATGTAGGACCAAAAGAATACAAGATAGCTGAGCATTGCTTTTCATTGTTCCATAGACATTTTGCAGATACTGGGAGTTTTCCCTCCCACCAATTCAACAATACTTGCTGAGCCTCTGATTTGGCATTCAGCCTGGTTCCCCAGCTTGCAGACTAGCCTAGTGTAAGACTTCTCAGTCTCCATAACTATGTGAGCCAATTCCCCTAATAAATCTCTTTTCATAAACAAAAGACAGATATTGTTTCTTCCATCATATAACTTGTCATCTAGTGGGAAAGACAGATGTTAAGTCCAATTCAAATCTTTAATTACTGCAATATAGTTCTGACCCATATAATAAAGAGAAAAAAGTGATAACGAAAGCATGAAATTCCTAGATCAACCTAGAACCGAGCTGATCTGGACTGTTAGGAAAGGCTCCTCTAACAACATAAATCAAGCAAGAGGTTTCTCAGAGAAGGGAGTTTTCTAGGCACAACAAATAGCATGTGCTGTTAAAGCAGAGACTTTTCAGTGTCTAAAGAGAAAGAAAAGGTGGATGAGGCTAGAACAGTTAACAGAGGCCCTGTTAAGACTGGTCCTAATAAGAACTTTTACTTTTGTCCAAATAGCAACAGAAATTTGTGGAAATGTTTTAAGCAAAACTGTAGCATAATTGGATTTCCATTTTCTTTTTTTATTTTAGAGAGGTTTTTTTGCTATATGACATGTGTGCTCACCAAAGAGACAGACTTAAAAAAAATTTAAAAAAGCAGAGAAAGAGAGCCATCCGCAAGGGGGATGGCCACACTGCAATCCCTTCTCCTCCATTCTCCTCTTGGAATTTTGAGCATGCACACACACACTCCTGGCATGAGTTTTAAGCCCCTGAGTCCAGGACTCAAACCATGGTCAACTATGTGGGAGTCTAGCGATATAACCATTACACCATCTGCTGGTCCCCTGGATTTCCACTCTTAAAACATTGCTGACAATTGTGGAGAATAAATTGAAGAAAGTTGGAAACAGATGCAGAGATACAACATAGCAAAACACTGCAGTATCTAAAAGAGAAAAAAATGGTGGTTTGGACTTGAGTCATGGCATAAAAGATTGAGATAAGTAGATAGAATTTTTTGGAGGTTGAATTAATACCACTTGTATTGATTAAGTATGGAAAGAGAGAGAGATTAAGTATGCCACTGATTTGAGACTCCTTTTTCTAGAGAAGAAACAAGGCTGAAGGTAAGCTAAGTCACACAGTGCCTGCCACATAATAGTGCTGAATAAATATATGTTGAATGAATTTCATCTTTGCTGAGGAGAAGTTGAAGGACCTGCTTCTTTCATGTTCATTCTAATGATTCAATCTGACCACAAGCATTCACTAATAAGGTACGAATTTCTATAGCTGGAGTGATGGGAGCTAACATGATCAATAGATTTATGATAGATATGACATGTCAAGATGATGGTTTCCATCACATATTCCCCCAAATATGTCCATGTCCAGAGAACAGGACATGGGGAATATTTTTTTTTTTGAGAGGTTTTTGCTATAGGGCGCATGCGCTCGCCAGACAGATAGACAGAGACATAGAGACAGAAAGCAAGAAATCACCCCCCAGGGGGGATGGTCACGCCGCAATCCCTTCTCCTCCATTCCCCTCTCGGGATCTTGGGCACGCACGCACACGTGCCCGGCATGAGTTTTAAGCCACCGGGTCCGGGACGCGAACCGCGGTCGACTACGTGGGAGTCCAGCGACATAGCCATTACGCTAACTGCTGGTTCCCAGGACATGGGGAATATTATACCACAGAAACCAAATATATATGGCAAAAGAAATTTTGTCGGTGTGATTAAGTTAAATATCTTGAAATGAGGACAGTCTCCTGTGTGATCTAGGTGGGCCTTATGTAATCACAACAGTCTTTGTAAGAAGGATGCAGTCGGAGGAGAAGGTGATGTGATGAAAATAGAGTTTGGAGTGATGCACTTTGAAGAAGGAGCCACAAGCCAAGTGGGTGCTAGAAGCTGAAAAAGGCAAGGAAATGGAATCTCCCCTCAGAGCTTCCAGGAGACACCAGCTCTGCTGATATCTTGACTTTAATTCAATGAAACTACTCGTTATTGCCAAGGCTTTGACTGGAATGTCGCATCTAAAGATATGACCAGAAAACTATGGAACTAATGTAGATCTCAAGAAAATAAACAAATCTCTTCAAAAGATTGCCTGGCATCATAAACAGTTCTGCCTGGAAGAGAGGAATAGAGAAGTCATATGAAAGAATACATACCACAAAATAACTTGGACTTTTCCAGGCCAGCATTGTAATCAGTAGAGATTACAAAAGAGCATCCCAAACCAGAGGATTACCTTGAGGAAGACTTTGAAGGAAGATAAAGAGACTGATCTTTGCTAGCAGAGGGTAAACCACAGAATACTTGGTAGGCAGAAACTGAGATGGGAAGGTTCATGTGTACATTGTGTGCTGAGTGTTTGCTTCTCAACAGTTTGAGTAACTGACATGCAAATATTTTCTCAAAAATATCTACAACCATACTGTCTCTGTTGTTATATAGAGTCACAAACAAAACTATAAGAAATGTTTTGAAAATTATCTTTAAAATTCAGTTTTTTTGAAATTTTGAAAGTTGTTTATTAACTGTAAAGAACTATAGAGTATGAGAAAAAATTGATATGTAAAGTAAATGTGAGGAAAATGTAAAAAAAAAATAAACTAAAAAAATCTTTTAAAAAAATCCAATGAAACTTATTTTAGACTTCAGGCCTAAAGATCTACAAAAGAATAAATCTGTGTTACTTTTAAGCCACTAAGTCTGTGGTAATTTATCACATCAGCAACAAAAAGTGAATGCAGAGTCTGAATAGAATATTAAATGTGCCAGTGCAGTCTATTTTCATCAATAACCCAACGGAACTCAATAGTGAGTAAATGAATAATTCTCTAATAAGCAAAATGTGCTCACATAACACTCAATTAAACATTTTTCTACCTGAATAACACAGTGATCATTTAGCCTTCCAAATTTTAGAATTAAAGCAGAAACTATCACATTACCATCCAATAGTCATTCCCCCCTCATTTAACTAAACCCTTCACTTAATCAAGCTAGCAATGTGCCCAACTACAGACTGCATTTCCAAACTCCTTTGGCAGCCAACGTTAGCCAGAGATATATGGAAGATTTTGTAGAATGTCCCTTAAAGGGGGTTGACTTCGTTTAGAGGTATACCCTTTTATCCTTTCCTTCTTGGTCCTTCTACTCCCCATTTATGGTGTGATGACTCATAGCACCCATATGGCTACTGAGGTGACAAGGAAGATCCTGAGGTGACCTTGAGTAGCTAGCCTTATGCTAAAATAATAACAGCTTGAATCCATCTATGAAGCCACCATATCAGCCCTCAACTGCCTACCTCTCTCCCGTGAGAGAGAAACAAGCCTCCATATTGTTTACTCTTTTAGGCTTTCTATTGTATATAACCAAATCTATTCCTAACTCATATGTGGACCATAGTTCTTTGGAAAGCTGATAGAAGCTATGAACCACTTACCCAGACAAATCAAATATGCACACAAAAAAATTTCATTTGATTTCAGGTTTATAGAACACTCTCCTACCTCCATGCAAAGTTAGAAACATTAACCTTCCAGGGATCCAGAGAATCCAGGTTAAAAATTCATTCCCTAGTTCAAGTATCTATTCAATTTATTGTATTTCCAAATCAAACAGTTTTATGCACAGGATAACTCAAATTACAGATGTTATCCATAGTCTGAACTTGGGGAGAGAAAAGTATAAATCTATTATTGTGTGTCACTCCATTTTTATTGTAGGTAATTCATGAGAGAAAATTATTTGACCATAGAATTTAGAGCTTATAAATAGCTCAAAAATATCCTTCTACTTCTCCCACTACAGAGAGAAAATGGCCAAGTCACTTGAAGGTCATTTACTTAATCCCTGAGTCTTTCAGTTTTAAGTTTCATTTTTCAATTATTTTTGCTTATTTGCCATGCCCACTTTTTCCATATACCTTACACCTTGTAAGTGCCTAATAAGTACTAATTTTCATTTGCTTTTCATTGGTCTAAATCAAAGTTTAACAACTATTGTCCCACAGGTCAAATGTAGCCTGTTTTTGTTTATAAATTAAGTTTCATTAAGAGACAGCCATTTATGCTCATTTATGGATTATCTAGGACTGCTTTTGAACTACAACTGCAGAGTAGAGATGAGTTGTCCACAAAACCTAAAATATTTATCTCATTCTTTACAGGAAAACATTGTCATCTCTGGTTTAATTCATAATTGGAACTTATTTTTCTAAAGGTTGCCATCTAAGTTAAAATTTTGAATGAAAAAAAATCCTCGTCATCCAAAAAAAGATATATTATTTTACCTCTGAATAAAGTCATGAGGTTTCACTATATACCTTTCCCTAAACCAGTAAAACCTTGTTACCTAGTGCCCAGACTTTGGTGTATACTATTCACCAATAAAAGAAACAGGGTTCTGTGGAGAAAAGACTGATTCTAGAACTGGAGCATAAAATTCACAAAATGAGCTTGGAGCATCTTGTTGCACCAGAAATAAACAACTAAAAAATTTTAAGTCACAATAATGTGAGTTTGCCATAGGGACACAGAGCCAGCCGAAAGAACATCTAATAATCAAAGGTAGAATAATTTGAACAAGAAAATAAGTAAAGTAATAGCGACTTATAACTCAAAGCATAAAATCAAATGTTCATGAGTTCTTGATTGAATAAAGAAAGAAGAGATAAATCCCCCATGCAGAAGAATTCCAAATAATTTATGTCGATACACGTCAAGGAGGTGGAGTATAGCTCATCACTCCTTAAGCGTGGGCTGTGTATAGGGATTTCCTTCTGAAAAGTAAGGAAGAGGAGTAACTTTACAGTGTGAGAACCTAACAAACACTAACTCAGTCACATGATCAAGGTTCACATCAGCAGGGATCAGTTATATTGACAGTATTTACCACTGATGTGACGTGCTGTAATGAGACGAGCACTTTATCTCTATGGCCTTCCTCCCAAGACGCAACACCCAGTATAATCATGAGGAAAACATCAGATGACCCTCAGACAGGGGACATTCTATAAAACACCTGACCAGTACTTCCCAAAACTGTGAAGGTTGGAGCTCAGTGGTGACACAGTAGTAAAATGTGATGCTCTGCAAGACAGACCAGGTGTGCAGGTAACCAGTTTGCATTCAGAGACCACCCTGAGTATGTTGGCACACACACGCTCATGATCTAGGCTGGCTGAAGCTGGAGATGGATCCCAGCATCACAATCCTATCATGAGTGCTATAATTCTGTGTGTGTGTGTGTGTGTGTGTGTGTGTGTCACTCATTAAATAATAAACTTACAACTGTCAAGGTCATCGAAAACAAGGGGAGTCTGAATATTTGTCACGACCAAAACAGGGAGACGTGACAACCAAATGTCCTGTGATATCTTGGATGGCATCTGGGACAGAAAAAAGACCATCAGGGGAAAGCTTAAGAATGTGAAAAAACTGGAATATAGTTAGTAATAATGTATTAGTGTTGGTTTAATTGTGATCGATGTACTATATAGTACTGATGTAAATAACAGAGGAAACTAGGTATGAGGCATATGAGAACTCTGTACAGGCTTTGCAATTTTTTTTGTATATAAAAAAGCTATTATAAAATCAAGTGCTTTTAAAAAAATCTAATCACTCTAATAATTTTTTAAAAAACTATACATGTATAACTATTTCTTCCTTCTTTAACAATGATTTCCTTTATATCTGCTATCCTGGTTGCCAAATAGCTAAAGTTTATTCTCTTGCCTTTTCCAAATACTATTTTTCTCTCTCACTCCTAGCATATAATTGTATTTCATAGTAAGAATTCTGTTATTCCTAAAGCCTTTTCCTTTCTCTCCTCTCCCTTGTTGTTCAAATCTGAAAACCACACAATTTGCTCAAGCATTAATGTGATTCCATTTATAAAACCTGACAGCAAATATAATTTTGCAACTTCTCTCAACATTAGCTCTCAGGTGCTTCTCACAGCCATTTATCCTTCCACTTCAGTTTCTGATTGATTTTCCAGTTCATTCCCTCCTGGAGCAGTACAGAATCTCAATCTTAACCCTCTTTAAACTCTATGAAGAGTTGAGGTCCTTTATTTCTTCAAATTGCCATAAATAGAAAGGTCACTTGTCAATAATAAACATGACTTGTGTAAGTAAGGATTTCCCCTGCTGGGAAAAGCAGCTGATAAAACCATCTTTTGCTAAGAATGGCAGGAAGAGAAGACCTGGCATTTGTCTTTTCATGACCACTCAATCCTTGACATTTAGCATATTTTTTGGAGCCTCTCTGGGACTACTTTAAGACTTTCGTCAATTATTTGCTAGCTTTGAAGAATAATGACCACTAAGTTCATATTATAAATTGTCTATGCAAAGTTGGATTTCAAGGATGCCCCCTGAACTATCCCTCTAGGAGAAATTTTCACATGCATGGTGTGTAAATATCCATCAGAGTGAGGGAAGATATGTCCTTAATAGGTACTGGCAACTGCAAATATAACATAATATGAATTAAAGGCAACTCAAATTGCTGCTGCCCTTCAAAATTTCTCTACATGCCTAAGATAATACTACCTCCTCAAATTTTCACTGTGTGGGACCAGCAGGAGGCACGGTGGTTAAGGTGCTGGACTCCCACATGGCAGACCACTGTTCAAGTCTCAGACCTGATGGCTTGCTTTCTCACTTTTCCTTTCTCACTCTCTCTGTCCCTCTCTGGTCAAATTAAAAATATCAATAATAACAAATAAAACAAAATAAATAATTTTTTAAAAATCTTCACTATGTAAGCCATTCCTTTAATTTAAACAATGTTCCCAACTTAGATCCCTGGCCTTCTGGGTGTCCTGAAACTTTCGTAATATCAAAATTATCTTTGTATAATTTTGGCTATGGTGCTTGCCCTGTAGCCCAGTGGCTAAGAGAGCTAGATCAGGAGATGGCCAACCTTGGTTCAAATCCCAGCTCCAGTAGCTTGAAAAACATACCAGGTGCATGTATGTGCATGCCCAAAATTCCAACAGGATGAAGAAATGGTGAAGAAGGGTTTACAGCATGACCGTACCCCACTGGGGGGGTGCTTTCCCTTCTCTCTCTCTCTCTCTCTCTCTCTCTCTCTCTCTCTCTCTCTGTCTTTCCCTACTAAGCACATGTACTTTCTGAAAATTAAAACAAATGATCTTTGTGCATCATACATTTTTCCAAAATACAGATACATGGGCTAAAACATCAGATTTCTTCCCTTATGCTAATACTTAATGTGCTAATACTTATTTCAAGCTAAACAGAAGCTCTGCTTAATAAGAAAAATACATATTTGGTTATATCTGTATAGTAGACAAATGTTTCATAAAATTTGGGGTCAAAGGTAGGAACATTTTAAGACATCATCACTAGTAAAAGTGTTGGGGAATAGTGGGTTAAGCCCTCAAAAATGGAGTTTGACCTTAGCAAAACTTATAGAATTTGGAGAACTAGAGGAGAGACTCTCAAGTTTCCTCTAAGTTTCTATGAGCATGGATTTAATAGACTGGTGAGTTCCTACCTTCAGCAAGAACAGAGGGAAGACGGGATCTAGAATAGATATGTTTCCAGTGCAAGCCCCTCATACCTGGAAAGCCCATATGGTGATCCATGCCAGCAGATGGAAAGGAGATGGGGATGAGCTGGATACCAAGTAGCCAGGATTAGGAAATCATAAAGACACATTCAGGACAGTGGGACTCCTAGCACAAATATCTGAAATGATTGAGTTGATAGAATGGGGGCAGGGACAGGCAAAGATGATAGTGCAGTAGCAACACCATGCTCTGAGAGTCTGACCCACATAGGAAGGTTCTGGGTTTATATGCAGAGACTTTTGTGAATAAGCCAGATGCACCCATACCCATTCATCAGGCTGGCTAGAGCTGGGGATGGATCATGGTGCCAAGATCCTGTTTGGAATGCCTGTCACCCCCCATCCCCAACCCGCACCCTCTTTCTCTCTTGCACATGGAGGAATGAAATAGCAAACTTTCTAAAAGGAAAAAAAAAAAAGAGGTCAAGGAGATGGTAAGAAGGATGTATATTGTTTGAGGAACAGTGAACAACTTTATCATACACATATAAAATCACTTCTAAACACATTTAAAGTTTCAGTTTTGTTCTAACATATCAGTTATTTCAGACAAATAAGTCTTACCATTCTCTGCCCCTTTCTTGCTTGGAAAGAGCTCTGAATTCATACAACTACCTAAAAGCCCCTATCAAGTTCACAGAGTTGGAATAAGAAGCATAAAATCCAAAATTATTTCAAAAATTTTCAATGGAAAAGTTGAAAATCAGAATACAAAGTTTTTCAGCTTTTCAAGTACTGCATGAATGTTAGGTTTTCTCCTTATTCTAACTTTTATCAATAAATTCTTCATAGAAAAAGAGTTGCTTACTGCTTTCTGTACACCAAGGTAGAACTTAATCTCATGCTCTCTCCCCTCTCTGAGGCCCTTCTTCATCACCTTTTCTACCTATCAAAATCAAGTATATATTTTGGTCCAACATGAATTCCACAGGAAAGTATAGCCTACAATAGAATGGTAGCCTCAGCTGGAAATTCCCTTTCCTCTTACAAAGTCCCATGTGTGCCATTGATTGAATTAACAAATATTTATTGAGCCCCAAATATGTGTACAGAACTGCCAGAGATTTTCTTAGAAATTCGTATTGCACACTCCCAATGGAGAGAATGAGAAGTTGAGCAGTAAAGAAGCCTGTATAATTTGGTATACCCCAGTGTTTTCTAGCTTGATGTTGCAATCTTGGGTATCAAACATTTATTAATATCTCACCAAATAAAATACTTGTTTACCCTCAATTTTTTTTTATAATTTCCAGAAGTCATATATGCTTACCATAGAGAGAGAAAAAAAGAGAGGGAGAAAGCATCCCCCAATGGAGCATGGTCATGTCACAATCCCTTTCTCCAGCCTGTAAGGATTTAGAGCAGATACACACGTGCTCCTGGCATAACTGTAAAACTGCCAGAGCCAGGAAGAAAATCTTCTCCAAGGCACATCATAGCCAGACTGACCAAAATGACAGAGACAAGATACTGAAATTGGCAAGAGAGAAATGTCAGGTTACTTTCAAAGGATATCCCATCAGGCTAACATTGGACCTCTCATCAGAAACAATGCAATAAAAGAAAGAATGGGAAAATATATTCAACGTCTTAAGTGAAAAACAATTTCAACCAAGAATACTATACCCAGCAAGATTATCCTTCATGTGGGAAGAAAAGATAAAAACAACATTCTCAAACAAAACCTGAAAGAATTTACCAACACCCGACCAGCTCTCCAAGAAATGCTGAAGGGAATACCAGGAAAACTAAAATCAGACTCACAGAAATAAGAATACAAAAAACAACCAAGAAAATGGCCAGCCTACTGGTAGGGACAAGTACAGAGTTGAATGTTAACTTCCAGAATTTAAATGAAAAGATCAGACCACAGTAACACTGCAAATTCAGTACAAGAGAGATTAATTACATGAGACTGAACTGGTGAAATAGAATTTTATAACTTTTGACTAAAACATTTTCTTCTATGCTTTGTTTTCCAGACTTAAGGATTTTCATCTTCTCTTGAACTGTTGATAGGTTCATCTACCTATTGTTTGAACTGAATCCTAACCTTTTTCCTGGCAATAAGTCTTAAACAAATTTATCTTAACATTTCTTTTTTATTTTGATCTATTAAAACTAAACCTGCTTTTCTTGAAATTAAAAAAATGCATAAAAAAAAAAACTGCCAGAGCCAGGATTTGAACCATGGTCAGCCACATGGTTTCCAATTCCCTTAACTAGGCCACAGGCTGGCCCTTCCCCACTGTTTTTACACTTGACTTTGGAATCCTGGCTGTTGTATGTGGCATTGACAGATAAAGTTTAGCTCTGTTGTTATAAACTCTGTATCATCCATCTCCAAGTCACACCCACAGTCTGCATTAAAAAATGCCTTTCTAGACAGCCTGAGGTCAGGGACTTGTTCATTGTTGTTACCCCCAGTATCTAGCAAGTGCTGGGCACATAGTAGGAGCTCAACAAGTATGATTGGAATAGAGGGAGGGAGCAACATAGGAAATGACTGGCATTTATTGAGGATCTGTTTTATGTCAGGCATTGAGCTAAGACGGTCACATAGATTATTTTATTTAATTTTTGCATCAGTCCATAACATAAACATTTAGGGGACCAGCAGTTGGCATAATGGCTATGTCACTGGACTCCCATGTAGCCAATCATGGTTCAAGTCCCGGACCCGGTAGCTTAAACTCATGCCAGGTGCATGTGCGTGAATGCCCAAGATCCTGAGAGGAGAATGGAGGAGAAGGGATTGCGGCATGGCCATCCCTCCTGGGGGGGAAGGAGGTGATTTATCACTTTCTGTCTCTCTGTTTCTGTCTTTCTGGCAAGTGCATGTGCCTATAGCGTGCACTTACCAGAAAAACCTCTCCAAAAATTTAAAAAAAAAAAAAGATAAATATTTAGAAGAGAAAACACATTCCTAAAGGTTAAGTAACTTTTCCAAAGCTCACACAACTGATGAGTATTGAAGTCAGGATATTTCTGTTTTGTATATTGGAGCTCTGGAATGTTTTATCTGAAAAATATTTCTGTTATTTTCAAAAAAGTTTAGAAACCATAATCTCTATAAGAAATATTCCAGTAAAAATTTTAAAAAAAGGATATTGAAATATTACTGAACTGATTTAGGATCAAAAAAAGTTTTTTTTTACCTTTAAAAATTAAAGTCTCCAAAGGCCAAACAGTGGCACAGCACTAAAACACAATGCTCTGTGAGGAGATCTCGCATAGGAAGGTTCCCTGTGTGAGTCCACTTCATACTCTCCGAGTATGCTGGAAACACACTTGTCCATGATCAGGGGCTGACTGAAGGCTGAGGGTGGATTGCAGCATCAAGACCATGTTGAGGATCCTTTCTGTTAACCCGAAAACGTAAACTGAGGAAATATATGTAAAGTAAAAATATTTTATTTGGGCAAAAGTTAGAGGACTACACCCAGATAGCAGCCTAGATAAGCATAATTCAGGAAGCCCCAAACACACTCAAAGAGATCTGACAAACCTCTGGCAGATTTTAAAGGCAAAAACTACAAGTGGGAGGGGAGGGGTGAGAGGGATTACATAACTGCTTTGGGATTAGTACTAGGGTCAAGTGTCAGCACCCTTTGTTATTGTCATCATTATTGACATCTGTTGTCTTCAGTAGGACAGAAATTTCTGGACAGATATTTTCACAGAAGTAATCCTTGTGTCAGACTGTAGTAGTCTTTGCCCAAGGTTGTGTTTGGCAAAGTCCTCTAAACAACAGTTCTTTTTATCAGGCTTGCTAGCGTGAGAAAACTCCTCCATGACCTTCATGGCTTAGTTTAGTCAGAGATGATACAATTGACTCCATTTTAATTTTGACAAACTTTCATAACTGTCTCTCTCTCCCAGGAAAAAATAAATAAGTAAATTTTTAAAAAAATAATTAAAAGTCTCTGTCCAATAAAATATTTTTTGTAGCTAGTCTAAGAATTTTGAAAAATTAACCTGTCTGGTATTCACTGTTCTGGAATTGTTTAAGGTTTAAAATAAGTGTATTGTATTTATCAAATGCAATATACTACACACACACACACACACACACACAATTTTGAAGTAAAACATAAAATAAGACTTTTTAAAAAGCATAATGTTGGGATCAGCAGGTAGTTGGTGGCTAAGGCACTGGACACTCCCATATGGCCAACCATGATTCGAGTCCTGGACCTGGTGGCTTGCTTTCTCATTTTCCACCTCTCTCTGTCTCTCTCTGGTCAAATTAAAATAAATGAATGGACAAATAAAAATAAATAAATAATTTTAAAAATAAATAAAGCATACTGTCTACCAGGTACTACAAGGTCTAAGATAAGCACTTAATTAAACCTCTAGAAATATCTTTGTGGGACCAGCAGATGGCATAATGGTTATGTAGCTGGACTCCCACATAGTCGACCATAGTTCGAGTCCTAGACCCTGTGGCTTAAAACTCATGCCAGACACATGTGCATACATATCTAAGATCCCAAGAAGATAAACGAGGAGAAGGAATTGTGGCATGGCCATCCCATTGGGAGGTGATTTCTCATTTTCTGTCTCTGTCTCTCTAGCAAGTACACATGCCCTATAGCAAAAAATCTCTATTAGAAAAAAAAAAGGAAAGAAAGAAATATCTTTGTAACATTTCAAATCCAGTTTTATAGTTATATTGACCCAGATAGTCTTATTATTTGGAATCTTAAAATTACCCTGAATGTATAAAAGCAAATTTTAATTTTTGCAAGTGCCATCTAAAAATATCATTATACAAAAAGCAAAATAATATTACACTTTATGACTACAAGGCATATCTTGAAAGTACTAGTGAATGTAAATGTTACTTTTGCCTTTTTGAACTGATGGCCTGCAAATGAGAGTTTATAATAATAATAATAATAATAATAATAATAAACATTAACAACTGCTACTTAACATGTTTTTTAAAGTTATTTATTCAATTTCATTTTTATTTTTATTTTTTTAGTTTTACCAGAGAAGAAGATTGAAAGAGAGGGAAAATGAGAAAGCAAGCTGCCAGGTCTAGGACTTTAAACATGGTCAGCCATGTTTCAGTCTAACCCTTTAACTACCATGCCACCTGCCAGCCCCCTCAATGTATCTTTAAACCAAAAACAGAAGGCTGACCCTCAGCATCACTTGACTACCATACATGGTCATCTAGGTGAGTTCCACAGAGCTAAGCAAACTCTGAGCCCAGTATTCTCTTGCACTAACTGGGGCAGAGCTGGTGGAACAATGGCTGCTCCGGACAAAGTGGGGAATGGGAGTTTGCCTATATAACCCTCTCCCCAATTCTCCCTTCCCACTTTGCCTTCTGGGTTGCTCTTTCCAGGGCCCCATCATCCCAGTGATTCTTCCATTCCTACAGACCTACTCCAGGCCTGCTCAGCCCATACTCTGGCTCATTCCCTCTACCCCTCTGTCATGGCAGCTTACCTGTCCAAGCCTTAATCTTTTAAACATGGGCCTCTGTCAGGTGACCAGATAGGTAGGGACTAACTCACACTGAGGTTATTGACCAATAAAAGTTTAATGTGCCTTTGCTGTAAAGACAGCACATTTTAATATCCAAGCCTCACAAGAGACTTCAATATCTTAGTTGAAGTCAGATATTGAACTAAGATCAATGATGGATGACATGCATTTCAGGCACCACAGTAGTCAAAGGCAAATAATTTTAAGAATACATTTTGGATTTCTCACACCATGACCCCTAATATAGAAATGGCCTTAGTACTATCTTTCATTGACAACATTCAGAACACAATGTGCTTCTTATCTTGTATTCAGTAAAACACCAGCGTCCTGTGAATAGAAATTTCACACACACACAAAACAGTTTTTTGTGGTCTGATTAAGGTGGGGAAACAGCTTTCTGTAGCTACATCTACTTGGAGATTCCCAGCACACATTAGTACTTTTAATGCTGGTAAGATGTACCATCTGTGTTATTTAGCCAGTAAGAGAGGACTTCAAAATTTTTGTGAGAAAATGGAATTTAAGTACAGGTTTATTTTAGTGCAAATAAGTTTTGAAATCTATGCATAGTTTTTTTATAATATGCATTTGCTATGAACTTTTTGCAGACTTCCCTGTATTTCATTCATTCAGAATGAATATTTGAGTGCCAACAAAATGCCAGGCATCATACAAAGTACTTGGTGATCAAACAACATACCTGCTTTCAAAATAATTTTATTCCAGGCAGGCTAGAAACACATACAAATGAACAAGATCATTTCTTTTTTCTTTTTTTTTTTTTTTGTTTTTATATATATTTTTGTATAGGACACATGTGTTCACCAGAGAGACACAAAAAGAGAGAAGGCGAGAAATCACCCCCTGGGAGGATAGCCATGCCACAATACCTTCTTTGTTCTCCTTTCAGGATTTTGAGCATGCATGCACACATGCTCAGCATGAGTTTTAAGCCTCCAGATCCAGGACTTAAACCAAGATCAATTACATGGAAGTCCAGCAACCTAACCATTATGCCATCTACTGGTCTGAACAAGATCATTTCTGATGGAGACATGGTCTCCCAAAATAAGACAGCATGCAACAAGCACATGTGATACAGCATATAAGGGTAGGTTGTCTGAGAAGGAGGCTTCAAAGAAACTCTAAAGAGCTCTCTGGACAGGAGAACCAGGCAAAGGTGCTCAGCAAGACAGCAATTGCTATATTCAAGAACAGAAATGGGCCTTGGAGTGAGAAGGTGGTATGGAGTAGGGGTGTGAGACAAGGTCAGAGCTGGGCAGGAGCTAGGAAAATGCGGAGATTTGTTCTAAGTGTGAGGAGAAGCCAGGGAGTGATTTAAGTAGAGGACTGAGGTAGTGGGATTCAGTTGTTAAAGCATCAGTCTGCAGATGTCCCAGGAGTGCAGGGCACTGAAGCAGGCAGGTAGGTGGCATCAGGAGCCTAGGATATGCTGTAAGGAGAGCTGAGAAAATAGAAGAGCAGATGTGCCAGAGGGTACATCTTAGAAGTAGAGAGAGAAGACTTGCAGGTGGGATGAATACTGTGGAGTAAGGAACAGAGGGAATCAAAGGTGAGTCCTAGGTTTTTCACTTGAGCAGCCTGCAGCAGAATTCATCTACTTATTGCCATGGGGAGCTATTTCCTAAATGTGTTTGACCGCAGAACCCTTTCTCCTGCTATGCCTCTCTGCACGTCATAAAATACCAGCATCTTTGGAGCACGGCACAGAATGGGCATACTGTTTTTGAGATCTAAAAAAATAGCACTTCCTCCTCTCCTCCTGAGAGCCTTAACTCGGTCCTATTTCTTAAGTAGAACTGCAAACCAAAATGCTGTGTTTGTTTACATGACTTTTAAAATTTCTAGTGGCAGATTATATATCAATATGTACAGGGAAACTAAGCGGGTACTTGTTCAAAGGTCAAGTCTCCAATCTGATGATATCTTGATATGACCATTTTCTTTAAAAAAAAAAAAGAATTATTTAATTTTATTCATTTATTTTTTAAAATTTGCTATAGTGCACGTGCGCTCACCAGAGAGAGACACAGAGAGGGAAAGTGACAAAGCTGCCAGGTCTGAGACTTGAACAGCAGTTGGCCATGTGGGAATAGAACGTCCCAAACACCATAGCACATGCTGTCCCCAATGTGGCTATTCTCACTATGACTACAATTCCAAGCCTTCCTGGCTAATTAACCCACTAAATAATAATAACAACTGCAATTTATTGTGTCTTTGTTATGATGCATGTGTCATCCTATATAAGAGCTTTATATAGATCAGAGCATTTAGTAGGCAATGCGGTCCTGGGAAGTAGGTATCATTATGTCAGTTTTACAGAAGGGAAAGGACCCCAAATCACACAAGCAGGAAAGGATAAGTGCCTTTCTATATTAAATTCTGGGTTTGCTCATCTCCTGAACTGTGTTTTCAGGAGTCCAAAGATCACAGAAGACTTTACTATCAAATAAACAGTAAAGGTTCAGAAGAGAAAAAAGCAAAATGACAATTTCACCTAGTCTATTAAGAGTTAACCATTGTTTTGGGCCAAATGGTGGCATGGTTGTCGAGGTGGCTGGATCCTGCATGGCATATTGCACAATTCAAGTCCTAGACCTAGTGGCTTGTGAAACACACCAAGTACATATGCATGTATGACCAAAATCTTAAAAGGAGGGAGGAATAGAGAAGAAACTATGATGTGACCATGCCCCTGGGGGCATGCTTTCTCACTGCCCCACCCCAACCCCATCTCTGCTGCATGTACTTGTGCCCTCTGGCAAAATTAACAAAAAAAAAAAAAAGAGTTAACTGCTGTTTTAGAACTCATTTTCCTCTAAATTTAGTTTAACTGCTGAAGATAATGAGAACATCTATAAAGACACAGAAGTTTCACCAAGATTATTAGGTCTTTTTGGTTGGTTTGTTTCTTTTGTTTTATTTTTCAGGTTGTTAGTTCTCTAGCCTGGGTAGATTTTATTTAAATCTAAAAAGAAAAAAAAAAAAGTCACATGCTGAAATAATACTCTGAGTGTGAGAAGTGGAATAAGAAGAGAAATTGAAGGACCAGAGTGACTCCATTTTTTTATGGGGCAACTCTATTTTGTTAAACCCACCTTGCTGAAAATTGGTACCATTTCAAGGAGGTGAGCCAATCACGTAGGAGAAGGTCATAAGATCATCACCCCACTGGGGCTGGCCAATGATAAAAAAAACAAAGAAAATACCAGAGACCTAAAATAACTTTCTTGCCAATCGGTAAAAGACAACTATGCTTCTTGAAATCTACAGCCAATGTATAGTCGCCTGAGTGCATTCCTCAGCACCCCTCAACCTCCCTCCCTAACAGCCAAATAAAAAACCCAGACCAACTAACACTGGGGGCTCTCAACTCTGACCTGCTGTGTCAGTGACGATTGAGAGTCCTGGCTTGAGCCCGAATAAAAGCGACCCTTGTGTGCTTGCATCAGAATTGGCTCCTTGGTGGTGTTTTGGGAATTTCATGACCGGGGCACAACAAAATAACTGCTTGAGACAGTGTCCAGAGCTCATTCAGCAAAGAAACTTCCAAGATTTGATATGAATGTGAACTGGCATGTTCCAGACAGGCCCAAAGGAGGCCACTCCTGTAAACAGATATGGTCTCTCTGGTCATCCAACTAGGGTCACTGTGAACAATGTGTTCTTCTACCTGAATGGAATCTTCAGACAGTTAATCGTGATTCTTCACCATCGTCCTCTTCATTCCGCAGATTAGAATATCAGTAATTCAAATGGTTCCATCTATTTCAACTGCACTCACAGCATGTCGAGAGAGTGTGGTCCAGAATTACAAAGAGGACCCAATGTTTTCTTGTGGGTGGAGGGGATTTTTTTTAAACAATAAATGAGAACTAGGCCTAGTACAATCGGTCCCCAAATCTAAATTAAAAGTTAGAACAGTCTTATAGCTCCAGCAGCATCTTCCGGATAGAGGTTAGAGGAAATTTAATTTTTTTTTTTAAGACAGAGATTTTTGCTATAGACCGTATGTGTTCATTGGAAAGAAAGAGAGACAGAAAATAAACTCTCTCCCTAGGGGAAATAGCCATGGCACAATCCTTTTTCCTTTATTCTCCTCTTGGGACCTGGCCA
The DNA here is from genome assembly GCA_026018925.1 of Tupaia tana. Taxonomy (NCBI): domain Eukaryota; kingdom Metazoa; phylum Chordata; class Mammalia; order Scandentia; family Tupaiidae; genus Tupaia; species Tupaia tana. The sequence continues at coordinate 51,703,510 of JAKSZU010000006.1, read as the reverse complement.
TGGACGCACATGCACCCAGCATGAGTTTAAGTTACCAGGTCCAGGACTCGAATCATGGTCCACTACGTGGGAGTTCAGTGATGTAACCATTATGCCATCCGCTGGTACCAAGAAATTTAAAAATTTTAAAGAATACCAACTTTTTTTTTTAGAGGTTTTTACTATAGGATGCATGTGCTGCCCAGAGAGACAGAGAAACAGAAAATAAAATCACCTCCCAGGGGGGATGGCCACACTGCAATCCCTTCTCCATTCTCTTCTTGAAATTTTGAGTGTGCTCCAGCCAGTCTGGACCTCCAACTGCCGTCAACCAGAGAGTCCAGCATCTTAACTACTGCACCACTTGCAGGCCTGGGAATATCCACTTTTTAATTTTTTTATTGTATTATGGATTTTGTGTATGTGTGTGTGTGTGTGGGGGGGTGCTTTTGCTTTTGCTTTTGCTTTTTTTTCTTAAGCAGTCAGTGCAACTAGCACCAAAGATAGCGGAAAGTGACAAACTTTATCTAGAGTCTTCAGATGCCATTGTAAACCAGGTTACTAGAAAAGAAGTCTTGATCTTTTTGAGTGAATCTTTGTTAGGTTAATCCACTTCAGCCATATTTACTTAGTGCTTCCCTGTGCCAAACGTCACTAGGCACTGTGGCTATGGTGATTTCGGTCTGCTCTTCTTCTTCCTGTACATGTATAATCACATCTAGCCTTCCTCTATTTATGTGTGACTCATTCTCTAAGGTTACTTTGAAATCCAATCTTTCTTTTCCAAGCACTCAAGCCCCTTAATGTGATCTAATTTGCACACTTAATGAGATGTTCTCTGGTCCACCATCCAAATCAAACTATGAAATGAGACTGGGACAGAGTGACCCTGTGCAATGCCACATGCTATCCTGGAGGCACTTAAATCACAGCTACAAGCTCTAGTTCCCAGAAATCTGATTTACAACAAATAACTGTAGTAATTCAAGTGGCTCCTGTGTCTAGGGAAACTCTACTGAAGCCTCGTAGTGCTGACCCATGTCTCCCTCAGGGATTTGTCCCCTGATGACTGACTTTGAGTAGGGTCCCGGGTTCAGCAGGCCAAGGCATCTCCTAACCTAATGGGAGTTACGCAAGGGACCTACCCTGAGAAAGGAGAGAGAAGAAAGAGGCATGATGAGAAAAATACAAAGAGCAGGCATTCATACCTTTGAGCATTTACAAAGTATACACCACTTCGTGAGGTACACAGATATGTGGACTTGACTCACAGATGACCATACAGTCCGAGGTCAGCCAGCAATTTGCTTTCTGAGTCTTTTTGCTGCAAGCCTTAACCACTTGCTTTGACTACACATTGCCCAGGTATGCAAATAAGTACTTGTCTATTAACCAAGGGCATTAACAAAACTATTCTTTCTGAAAATCTTAATTTTAACTAAAATTAGACATTCAGCCTCACAGGTCTCCAGTGTATTTCTTTAAGCTATGCATGCTCTGTTCTATTGGGTACTAACCTAACCTCTTGGGACAGCCTGGTGCGGATTTTATAGGTCTGAAGTGCTTTTGTTTTGTTTAATTTTGTTTTGTACTTTCTTTCATAAACCTGGGAAGCTCACTTGTCCTTCTATTAGCAAAAAAGTTTTAGAACTGTATTTTAAAAATTCAAATTACATGAAGTATTATAAATGCCATACTGAATCCCTAATAATAAAATCCAGAAATATATATCAATGTAATAAAAGCTTCTGATGTTTCCAAACTCATAAAGGAAAAAGGAGGTAGTTCTTTGCAATTTAAAGATGTGTGACATTTTTACCAACATTACAGCAGTTTCATAATCTTGATGGTTACTGTTCAATCAGAGTTTGTTCTACCCTGAGCACAGAGACTCGTGTTTGTCTACACTATCTCATCAGTTGTTTCCAATGAGCCTGTGAAGCATGTTTTACTCTCCCATCTCACTCACAGAAGAGAAAAAGCAAAACAGGGAGAGTAAGCAAATTGCACCAGGAGACACAACTTAAGTAACAGTGCAGAGATAAACCCTGGACTGTCTCACTCCAATATGTGTGATAACAAAACAGAACAAAATGAAAAGAAAATAATAATAATAATAAAACAGAAAACAACCACAACCACAGCAGATGGTTAAGTTGCCAAAGCCTTGAGGTTGAGGAAAGCAGCTAACTCCTCTTCTCTTCAGTAGTTTCTAATTTAGGAAGGAGATCCTGTCAGAATATGTGTCCCAGGCCAGAGGCGCATTTCTTGTCCTGGCTTAAGCCACAGCAATAGCTCCCTTGACCTTTGGACTTACCAAGATAGCTCTTATAGAGGTTTATTTTCAGAATTTCACTTTGGTGTTATTGACTTACTGGATGTGCTAATAAGCCACCTCTTGGAAATTCCTATTGTGTTTTCCTCTTGGCATGGGCTGTGATGTTAAGGATACAGGTCACTATTTTCCCCAGGATTTTTGTTTTCCTGTTTTGCCAGAGGGCATATGCTCACCATTGAAGGAGACAGCTAGTGTACAAAAGCATCTCTCAATGATGTGTGGTCACACTGCAATTTTTTTTTTTTTTTTTGAGAACTTTTTCACTATAGGGCGCGTGTGCTCTCCAGACAGACAGAGAGAGACAGAGAGACAGAAAGCGAGAAATCACCCCTCAGGGGGGATGGCCACACCGCAATCCCTTCTCCTCCATTCTCCTCTCGGGATCTTGGGCACGCACGCACACGCACCTGGCGTGAGTTTTAAGCCACTCGATCCAGGATGTGAACCAAGGTCAACTATGGGAGTCCAGCGACATAGCCATTACGCTAACTGCTGGTCCCAACACTGCAATTCTTTTTCTTCCATTTCTTATTCCTGTCTGGATTTGGGGCACAGATACATGCTCAGCATGTTTTTAAACCACCAGGGGCCAGGATTCAAACTACAGTCAGCCATATGGGATCTGACTTCAAAAGCACAGCGTTTAATCACTGCACTCAGGGTAGACTCTTACATGGTGCTCTTTTAGGAAGCCTCAGAGCAAAGATTTTTCTCAGGTTTCAGTCCCAGTCACTCCAGTACAGCAGTAACTCAGTGCTCTGCAAGGCTGGAAGTCACATGCCAAGGGCAGGTTCAGATTCCCTGGCCAGCCTGAAAACCTGCTGGGCATGTGCATGGATACCCCAGATCCTGAGGAGCTTTAGTGCCAGGGAAAGGGGGCTGCAATATGACAAGCCCTACCAAGGTGCTTTCTCTCTCTCTCTCTCTCTCTCTCTCTCTCTCTCTCGTATGTGCACACACACTATAATAAAAAATACTCAGCTTTCAACACTAGAAAAACCATTTGCTTCTTCTGAACAACAGGTATATTTGTAACTGATTATGTTTCCTTTTTAAATTTTACAGCTAGAAGCTTAGGATAAAGTCTAACACCTGATTATGAAAATTTGGGTAGGACCAGCAGATGGCACAGAGGTTAAGGCAACTGATAGCACATGGCTGACTGAGTCCCAGACCAATGGCTTAAAAAACACACCAGGGACTTGTGTGTGTGTGGCCAAAATCCCAAGAGAAAAATGGAGAAGAAGAGATAGTGGTGTGGTCATCCCCTCTAGGGGCTGATTTCTCACTTTCTCTCTCTATCTCTCTCTCTGAGCTCCCTCCAACAAGCACATGCACTCAATAGCAACCTAAACAAAAACAAAAAATAAAAACATTTTAAAAAATAAGTTGTGCAGAACATTATGGTAGGCCTCATGTGTTAGTGATTTCTCTGGGTTTAATTTCACTACCCTAGCCCTTTTTCCCTCTTTTTCTCACTACTTTATATTTTTCTTTCCCATACTATTTTATTGTAGGCATTTACTTTATGCTTTCCAAACCCTAATAGAAATAAAGGCATTCATACATTTATATGTTTTGGTGCATAATAGAACCTACGGATAAATAGCTCCCATTAGACCCAGAGCTCCTCAAGGACAGGGAAGATGTCTTACTCATCTCTGCATCTTTAGTATCTATACTCCGCATAGCATATAGTCAGTATTTAATAAGCACTTTCGGAATTGAATTGAAATGAATTTTGAAACATCCCCAGGAAACCTTTGGAACAGTCTGGAAAACTGTTTAGAACTTTCGACTATCTCAGCACTTTAGTCCCCATTAGATGATGGAGCTTTTTGTTTACAGTATGATGCCTGTCATAAGAAGAAAGAGAAGATTCTGTTATAATAGAGCCTGTCTTGAAATGCCAGTGCCCCTAACAGAGTGCACATAACTGCACCCCCAGATACAGTGCCTGTAACATACCACCCCTCGTATTGGGTGTCAGAAAAATCATGATGCATTTTGGCATAAGAAGCCATAGAAAAAATATGTCATGACTTTTAATGACAACCCAGTAGATCACCCTACAAATCACGAGGGCTTACCAAATGTTTGCTAAATAAATGTTGAAAACCGAGGGCCTCATCTTTTGTGCATAGAAGTGAGAAAGTGCTCTCTTCCATTCCCCCCAATAATCTCTGCTGAGAAGATGGAGCATTGCATGGGCCTAAAAATTAAGATGTTGGGCTCAACCATTTAAGGGATCAAATCCTAGTTATAACACTAACCAGTTTTGCAATATTATTTCACTTAAGTAAGCAAGTTACTAATCACTGTAAGCTCCCATTTTCTTACCTTTAAACCATGATTTATTGGGATTCATTGTAATGCACACTCACGAGATTGTTCTCAGAATTTACTGATCTAATGTGCTCAGTGCACTTCATCCAGTGGCTGGTACATCGTGAGCACAGTAAACACTCAGTATCCATAGGAGATTGGTTCCAGGATCCCTTGCCACTGCCCATGGATACTAAAATCCATGCTCAACTCCCTTATATAAAATGACATAATATTTACATATAATCTAGGCGCATTTTCCTATATACTTCAAAATATCTCTAGTTACTTATAAAACCTCATCAGTATAAATGGAATTTAAAAAGTTGTCATTCTGCATTGTTTAGGGAATAATGACAAGGAAAAAGTCTGTACAGACGGAACCACTGGAGCTTCACCTACATAGTACACATTTACAGTAACATAACATTTTCAATCAAGAACTTGGTTGGGGGCTGGCAGGTGGCATGGTGGTGAAGGGCACTGGACTCCCACATGGCCGACCATGGTTTGAGTCTCAGACCTGGCAACTTGCTTTCTCATTCTCTCTCTGTCTCTCTCCAGCTCTTGCTCTCACTCTCACTCTGTCCCTCTCTGGTAAAAATTTAAATAAATAAATAAATAAATAAATAAATAAATAAATTTACATAAAATAATTGTATAAAAAAAATTTGGTTGAATCTGCAGATATGAAACCCATGAATAATGAAAGATGACTGTTCTTGGTAAATGGGCTATTTTTGCATTTTACGTTCATCCCAATGTCGAACGTCAAACTTCTACCCTTTGGGAACTAAACTGCGGCAGCAGGCTTTGACCTCTATTTCAATCCCATTGGCTCTAACTTGCCCAGCCCACTCTCCTCCTTCAAGCCCTAAACCACATACGTTTTCACCCTCCTTCCTGCTAAAGGAGATTTGTTATGGGGAGGGACAGAGAGGAACAGGGCTCATTAATAGATAACTTGAAAATCCTCTTAGCATACTAGGAATAATTGAAAAATGGCAGAACTTCTTGACTATTTCAAAGAGATGTTGAGAAATGGGATTTGAATTTAAAACAAGCATCATTAACAAGATTGAAATATTTGGGAACCTCATAGCTGATTTCAGAGGATTAGATTTAGAAAAACAAACACTGTTCTAAGTGAACCATGGACTGAATTTATGAGTTAGAGATAATTCTTTGCTTTGAAAGATAAGTCTCCTCAAAGTGATGACAATATAAAAAATGTTTGCATTTAATTTAGCATTTATGAAGGATATTAAATACTTACCTACACAGAACTTGAGCTTACAGGCCTGAGTTGGTGATTAATATAATCTGCTGAAGCTTTGTCCTCAAGTCACCATAAACCCTTCTGGGTCCTCTGTGTGCTCCATCTGCATGCAGGAAAAGATAATGACATTAGCATCATGTCTACACAAAGACCAACTTTGCATTTAGAGACAGAATGTAAGAATCACTGAATGCACAATTACTCTACGGTGGGCCTCTGAACACAGCAATGTGCAACCCTGAGAACTTTGATGTAAGGTCATGAGCACCAGTGCCAGAGGGTGACCTACAGCTATCCACACTGGAACACAAGAAACTCATGCTCAGCCTCTTCTGCACTATATTATATTCAGGGATCCAAACTGAGTTCCTGTATATCCATCTCCCACCCCACACACCCAAATGGAGCCCCTCTCCCCAGGACCCAAAATAACACAGCTATTGTTTTCCACCCAGTAATTATAAATGAGAAAACTAAATGACTACATCAGCTACACTACACCCTGAACCTAAGAGGAACTGCAAAGTGAAATGTGAAGCCAACTCATTGAGCTGGCCATGCTCCTCTTGGACAGTATTGTCAGTATTGACAGCCTATAACTGAGAACTATACCTGTGTTCTTAGAAATCACACAATGGTTACAAAAACAGTCTTGAAGACTGACTGCCTTGGTTGGACACACTTATGGCTTTGGGCAAGTCACAATCCTCTCTATACCTCAGCATCTTTATTTATAAAGAAGAGACAATGATAGAAATCATTTCACAGGATTGTTGTGATGGGTAAATGAATTAATATTTGTACTAGTCAGCTCAGGCTGCTGTAACAAAATACCGTAGGCTGGTAGCTTAAACAACAGAAATGTACTTCCTCACAGTCCTGGGCGCTAGAATCTAAGATGAAGGTTCCAGCATGGTTTGGTTTCTGTAAGGCCCCTCTTCCTGCCTTGCAAATAGCTATCTTCTCTCTCTGTCTTCACACTGTGGAGAGAGTGATCTCTCTCTTTATCTTCTTCTTCTAAGGCCACTAATCCCATTATGAGGGCCTCACTCTCAGGATGTTATCTAATTCTACCTCTCAAAGTCCCCATGTGTAAATACAGTGACTGGAGCTAGGACTTCAACAGATGAATTTTAGAAAAGCATAATTCTGTCCACAGTAACAAAAGAACTTCAAGAAGTTCATTAAAAAAAAAAAAAAAACTAGAATTAAAGTGCAATTTTATTTTAGTGCAAATTTTTAAAAATTCACTCCTAGTTGTTTATATTTTGTATTTTCTTTATTTGTTTTTACTATAGGGCACCTGAGGTTGCTGGAGAAAGAGAGAAAGAGAGAGTAAAAGAAAGGAAAAAATCAACCACCAAGGGGGATCGCCCATTGAAATCCTTTCTCCTCTAGTCTCTTCTTGGGATTTTGGGGTTACATACACACATACCCAGCATGTTTCTCAAACTGATGGCTCTGCAACTCAAACCCAGTTACCTATATGGGATTCAGCTGCCTTAACCACCAGGCCACTGGTTAGCCCTATAGTTTTTTAATTTTCCATGAAAATTTTGAAGACCTACTTAAGTATACAGGGTTTAGAGCTGTGCTTACCATGCATTGAGTACTAAATAAATGTTTACTACTATTACTCCTGTGCCAGGCTCTTTATATATGGTTTCACTTAAAAATCATCCCAGTGAACATATTAGTATATCCTTTTCAGCTGACGCAACTAAACTCAGAGATTTGCCTGGCTTGACCCTGGACTGAATCCAAAGTTTATGTGCTTTCCACAGTATATCTTTTTTGTTTGTTTGTTTTAATTGCCAAGATGTGCTTATGCTTACCAGAGAAAGACAGAAAGAAAGAGAAAGTACACCCCACCACTGTGGGACATGGTTATACTGCAATTCCTTCTGCTCCATTTGCTCATACACTAAATATGTTTCTTAAGCTTTTGGGGTGCTGGGGTTCAAACTATAGTAACCCACATGGGATCCAGCCCCCTTAATCATTAGGCTGCAGGGCTGGCCCCAAATATTACCTTATATAGTATGGGTAGTACAAGTGAGGAATGGGGAAGAAGGCCAGATAGGAGCTTCATTTCCTATGTTCAAGGTATTATTTGAGTAATTCTCTAAACCTAGGACCCAAATAACATTGTTGATTCTCAGATGTTGCACAAGATAAGTAGAAGACAACGGAATCTATACAGATAAATTAAATCAAAACAGCAGCCAAGATTTATCTACCAATAAAGTAGCACCAAAACAATAAAGTAAAACAAAAATAAAGCTCAGACCAAAGTTGATCACAATAGGGAACAGCACATGGCATAATGGTTATGTCGCTGGACTCTCACGTAGTTGATAGCGGTTTGAGTTTGGGATCTTCTGGCTTAAAACTTACGCAGGGCACGTGTGTATGCATCCTCATAAATCCTAAGAGGAGAATAGAGAAGAAGGGATTGCAGTGTGGCCATCCCCCATGGGGGATAATTTCTTTGCTTTTTGTCTCTCTATCTGGCGAGTGCACACACCCTACAGCAAAAATCTCCCCCCCCCCCGCAAAAAAAAGTTGATAGCCACAGTTGCTATTTTTAAAAATTTATCTGAGCAAATATTTTTGTTTGTTTTGCTAAAAGATATTACTAATGGAATTAATTAAAAAGATGTGAATTCCACCAACCACTTATGTGAACTTTGATAAGTCATTTAGTATCTCTGAAATTTGACTATACAAGAGGGAGGATGACAAAAGATGATTGTGAAATCAAATGAGACAATGTACAAAAAGCACTAACATACTCTTGGGAACATAACATAGACATTAGCCATGATTTTTATTTTTATTATTATTATCATAGTAAAATACCAAAAGTCAAAAGGAAGATATAAACCCACTATTCAGGCATTCAAGTGGATTAATATTTTTTAAACTTACAATGTGTATCCTACCATACAGGTATATCTGACTGCCTTGTTCCTAATCTTCTTAAGGTGTATATACATATATATATATATATATATATATATATATATGTATATACACACATATATATGTGTGTGTGTGTGTGTGTGTGTGTATATATGTGTGTGTGTGTATATATATATGTATATATAGTAAGGTGTATATATATACTATACATACTATATATATATAGTATAATTTCACCATTAAGTGCAATAATACTTGTAGATTTCTTTTTTCTTTTTTTTTTTTTTTTTTTTTTTTTTTTTTTTTTTTTTTTTTTTTTTGCCATAAGCGTGTGTGCTCACCAGAGAGGAGAGAGAAAGAAAAAATGAGAAGTCAGCCCCTAGGGGAGATGGCCACACCATAGTCCCTTCTCCATTCTCCTCTTGGTATTTTCAGCATATACGCGTGCACGCGCACACACACACACCCTGCATAATTTTCAAGCCACCAGGTCTGGAACTCGAACTGTGGTTGGATGTGTGGGAATCCAGCCACCTTAACCACCATGCCCCCTGTTGGCCCCAGAAGCTGTAGATCTTTCATAGATGCCCTTTATCAGTGAAAACGTCCCTTCTTTTTATGAATAGGTGAATTTTGTCAAAAATGCTTTTTTAAAAATCATGATATTTCCTCTTTACTTTGTTAGAATGGTGACATTATATTCAGGGGATAAACTTTGGTCATGATTTATCATTTTTATGTACTTTTGGGTTTAATTAGCTACCTTTTTATTTTCATTTATTTGCACAGGGATATTGTTCACAATTGACTTCTTGGGTGAACTTTAGTAATTAGTGTCATTCAAGAAATGTGTCATATCTTGGTCTTTGAATTTTTTGCCATTAAGATGCTCCTAATAATTCCTTACTATTGTTTTAATATCTGTAGATTCTGTAGTGAATTCTGATACTGGTAATTTTCATCTTCCCTTTTTTTTCCTTCTCAGCCTGTGTAGAGGCTTATCAATTTCATTAACTTTTTCAAAAATATTAGCTTCTAATTTACTTGAATTTTTCTTGTTTTTTTAGCTCGTTGAATTCTGTTTATTTTTATTTATTTTTATCATAATTGTTTCCTTTCTTCTGCTGGTTCTGCTTATTATTTGCTCTTCTTTTTCAAGATTTTTGTTTTGTTTTGTTTTTTCATGAGAAAGTGAGAAAGAACAGGAGGGGAGAGAAAGTTGTTTTAACAGGGTCTCACTATGTTACAAACCTCTGCCCCAGCCTCCCAGCTAGCTAAGACCACAGACGCACCCTGCTGCACTTGGTTTCCCATGCGGCCAGGTCTCCCACACAGCCTCAGACATTGCACAGTAGCACCCTCCTGTTAGTGCCACCAGAACTTTATTTTTACTACAGGCACTATGCTCTTTTTTTATTTTATTTTATCATGTATTTATTAAAGAGGATCATCTACAGTTTATAGAAACAAATATTGCCCTGATAGACACAAAAATTTCCTTATAATGGTAATTAAAAACTACTTCCATCCCCCTCAGGTCCACACCAACATTCAGTCTAGATTGATTTAATCTTGAAGTATAATCCAATATGACTGAAGACCAAACACTTCAGGTCCTGGACAAGATAATAAAATACTCGTAAGCCTTCTGGATCCTTGGACTGATGGACATCAGTAAGGGAACCAATCTTTGATGTTGTAAAAGAAATGTGTTCATCTCCAATGACAATTTCGAGCTCCTACCAGCCTACTCGGTCAGGAGGCGGTCACAAAGCATCATCTTCTTTGGTAATTTCATTGTCGTCAATTATTCTCTTTAGTTCTTCCATCACACTTTTATGTACATAAGCCTCTTTTCTGATCATGACATTATTTTTGTAATTGCTGTTTGTATATCTCAATTTCCCATCGGGCCTGAACTCAAACTCCAGGAACTCGTGGCCGAACTTGCCCTTGTGACCCATATAGTAACGCAGACCAAAGTCACTCTCCATGGCTTGCCAAAAGTAACCAAGAACTCTAAGAGAAAATGGCCAGGCATTTTGTTCTTCAAATTTACTTCTGAGTACTACTACATTAGCTGCTGTACGGAGGGGGAAAAAAAAAAAAAGAAAAAAAAAAAAGTTGACATCTTATATTCTATTTGTATTCTATTGAAAATAGTTACTAATTTATAAATAATTGTGGTCACTGATATTGCTAGATCAAAATTTACCATCTTCCTATTTATTTCTATTTGTCCCATTTCCTTTTACCTCTTTTTCTTCCTTCTTTAAGAATTGAGGTTTTTTATTTTTTAAGTTTATTTCCTCTAAGAGGGAGAAGCACCCTCAACAAGGTCTTCCTGCCATAATCCTTCCCCCAGCCTGTACCCATCCAGGATCGTGGGCACTCCTGTGGATGTACCTGATGTGTTGAGGTAGACACCAGATACAAATCCAGACCCTTCCCACTCAGTCTTCAGAATCCCACAGCATGCTCCTGCTACCTGTGCCACCACAGCTGGGCCAAATGAAATATATTTTATTTCATTTTATCTCTACTGGCTAATTAACTATAACTCTTGTGCTAATTTAATCATTGCTTTAAGGTTTATAGTATACATCTTCAACTATTCGTAGTTTAATTTCAAGTCATGTAACCTTTCTTTTTTATGTATTGCCACAAATTCAAGTCAAATAAATTGTTTGTTCTTACAGAAAATGAAAGATTGAATTAAATTGGGAACTATGACACTCAGAAACAAATCAAATTTTATTTTCATAAATTAGAAGCCCTGAGTATATTTTGCAACCACTTTTTATTTTCCATTTTTAGTTTTCAGTTATCTTTATTTTTTAATCATTTCAATTGCCATGGGATTTTTTTAACATTTTAAAATATTTCTTTCATATTTACATTGTCCTCTTCATATATCATTATAGAATTTTTCAAACTGGAAAAAAGTCTTACACTCATCTTGTAGTGAAATCTTTTATTTCTCTACATGATGAATAAATCAGGACTTGTTTTCTAGTACAATATAACACAATAACCCACAGGTGCCATTAAAACCAGATCCACCTCTTTCTTTAAATCTCTGATGTTCTAAGCCATCAACAATTGAACCCAATGGAGTGTCAGGCACTATTCTAGACATGTCCTGCAAAACTTTTTTTTTCCTTTATTTTAGTGATGCTGATAATCTAACAGATATTGACAGTCATAGCAGATAATTAGACTACAGTGTGGGGCTGGCCCTGTAGCACAGTGCTATTCATAGAAACCTAGAGCCCATAAGGCCAACCGTGACTTGAATCCCTGCCCTGCCGGCTAGAAATACGCGCTGGGCTTGTTCGTGTACCTGCGTGCCCAGTTCCTAATAAGATGGAGAAATGGAGGAAAAAGGATTGGGACATGACCACACCCTGCTGGAGGGTATATGCTTGCTCTCTCTCTCTCTCTCTCTCTCTCTCTATCTCTCTCTCGCATGGGCATATATGCCCTCTGACAATTAAAAAATAAAAAGAGTACATGTGAAAAATACAACAGTCAATAGAAGCACACACAGGACACAGAATAGGATGGGAGTGACTTTGTTGTTACTGCTACTTTCACAACTTTATCATTGTATTGTCTCTTAAATTTTATACACCAAGGGTTTTTTCAAACTTTCATTACTGTTGAAGGGACCAGCAGTTGGCGTAATGGCTATGTCGCTGGACTCCCCTGTAGTCGACCGCAATTTGAGTCCTGGACCCAGTGGCTTAAACTCACTCTGGGCGTGTGTGCGTGCGTGCCCAAGATCCCGAGAGGATCACGGCAGGAGAAGGGATTGCAGCGTGGCCAACTCCCCTGGGGGGTGATTTTCCACTTTCTGTCTCTCTCTCTCTCTCTGTCTTTCTGGCAAGCACACGTGCCTTATAGCAAAAACTTCTCCAAAAAACAAACAAACAAAAAACTTTTATTAGTGTTATGTACATACAAAAAATATATATACATCATTTTTATAAACTAAACACAATAATGTGTCATCTCCATAATAAAATATAGAGAGATATACATTATCATCACCTTAGAAGCCCCCTTTCATTCATACCAACCTCACGGGGCTCACAATACTGTGATTAATTTGGCCAGGGAAATGGACACAATCATCCTCCACAAGGGACACATAGGCTGACTCCCAGCTCATCTCTCTGTTGCAGCAAATGTCCCTCTTATTTTGTAAATTTATTTATTTCTTCTATAAGCAACAGAGACAGAGAGAGGAAAAGAACCCCAACAGGGTCTTGAAACCATGATTCACCCCTACTTCAGCCAGCCCTAGATCGTGAGCACACGCAAGCCCAGAATGTTCAGGGAGGCCTCTGGACAAAAACCAGAACCACCCAATGTGGACCAGCCTTGCAGAGTGTCACAGATTACTGCTATGCCATCATCTGGCCCTCCCAAAATGTCTTGTTATTAAAACCCTCCAAAATCTTTTAAGATTTATAGATTTCAGAAAAATCTCATCTACATGATTAAATATGGGCTATTACTAGACTATGAAAAGTGCATATTTGCATACTTTGGATGACACATATTGTGGAAGGCCGCATGTTAGACCTGGCACACGAACAACTGTTTGTCCATTTGGTTCCCTTATCCTAACATGGCTGTCTGCTTCTGTAAACCTGCTCGCTCTTCCCATGAGAAAATACCTTGTGCTAGCCATACAGAGAACTGCACCTGGGATGACATCCTGTACCTGCTACTATCTTTGGTAACTAGCCAGAAACCCCTTTGTTTAGCAATGTAACTGGTTGCATGGAAACCCCACTCCCCTCAGAAATAATTAACCTGCTTGATTCAGCTTCTGTAACTGCTTTTGCATGGGAATCCTGCACACCTGGCAACTGACCCCTATAAGAGGCTACCCTAAACTTTGGCTGGCACTACAGTTCTCTCCGCCCCTGAGTCTCAGGCTGTAGTTGCTGGCCAGCTAATAAAGACTCCCTTTAAACCTAATCTGGCCTTAGTGGTCATTCATTCAGAGGCACTCTACAGTATGAACACAAAAAATACAATAAGGAGTGGTCCAGTAGATGGTGCAATGGTTATATCACTGGACTCCATGTGGTTGACTGCAGTATGAGTCCTGGATCCAACACCTTAAAACTCACGCTGGGCGTGTGTGCTTGTGTGCCCAAGATCCCAAGAAGAAAATGGAGAAGGAGGGGATTGCAGTGTGGCCATCCCCTGGAGGGTGATCTCTTACTTTCTGTCTCTTTGTCTCTGTCTCTCCAGGGAGTACATGTGTCCGATAGCAAAAATCTCTCTTAAAAAATACTCACGCTGGACACATGCATGTGCATCCCAAAATCCTGAGAGGAGAATGGAGGAGAAGGAATTGCAGCACAGCCATCGCCAGGGGGGAGGGGAGGAATTTCTTGCTTTCTGTCTCTCTGGTAAGTTCATGCACTCTATAGCAAAAATCTCTCTAAAATACATAAGTAAATAAGGGAGTTTTCACTTTCCATCTTTCTCTAAAACACTTGTACATTTTTAAATAATTCAATGGATTATTATTTAAACAATAGCAAATGCAATATCTACAAGTTTCAAAAGCAGCACTGATGACTCTAGTTATGGATAATAGACAGTCATCTCATTAGGAGATAAAGTATTTATTTAATCTTCTTTTATCTTTCACAATATTTTTAAATTGTCAGACAGTACATGCACTTGCCAGAGAGCTACAGAGAGACAGCATCAGAGAGCGAGGGAGAGGGAAAAAGAGAAAGTATTCTGAAGGGTTATGGACATTCTCCAGTCCCTTCTCCATTTCTCGGTCCTATCAGGATTTAGGGCATGCATGTGATATTTTTCAAGCCTCTGGGGCGGAATTTGAACCACAGTGGGTCATGTGGGATTCAGCTCCCTTAACAACTGTGCTGTGGGACCAGCCCCTAAAATATTTAAAACCAAAGACAACTCATCAATGAATAAAACAGAAGCCCATAATAATGGTAATTCTATAAATGTTTTTCCTGGACCTCTAAAATAAATAAATTACATGTTGACTCTAACAAGAGAATATGATAGAAAAGTATGGTTGTTCCTTGGATAAACATTCTAAAGAGACTACTTTTAGGGTACTGGCAGAGGCATTTTTCCCCTCGTTTATCATCTTTTTTTCTTAGAGGTTTTTGCTATAGGGCGCCTGCGCTCGCTGAAAAGACAGAGACAGAGAGAAAGAAAGCGAGAAATCACCCCCCAGGGGGAATGACTACGCCGCAATCCCTTCTCCTCCATTCTCCTCTCGGGATCTTGGGCACGCACGCACATGCGCCTGGTGTGAGTTTAAGCCACCGGGTCTGGGACTTGAACTGCGGTCGACTACGTGGGAGCCCAGCAGCATAGCCATTATGCTAACTGCTGGTCCCCCCTTGTTTATCATCTTTTTGAAAACATGGTGGGTTTTCTCAAGTTACATGAAGAACTTTAGTTTTTCAGCTTTGGTCTTTTGGTACCTGGAGGAAAAAAGAAAGAAAGACAGGAAAGAAAGAAAGAAGAAAAAAAGAAACAGGAAGGAACAAAGAAAAAGAAAACAAAAGAAGAAAACAAAAGGGAAATGAAGAATTATCTAATGCTATGAAAAGGCCTATATATCCAAATCCCTGAAACATTTAAACATCTGCTCTAACAAATACATTGGAAGGTTGCTGTGAACCCTAATTAATTATTAAACTAATTCCTTTTTTTTCAGGATTTAGATTTTTTTTAATGGGATATTAGTCAATGTTCAGAAATTTGACTTGGTTTTTAGTTAACATGCCTAGAAATTTTCATAATAATACATAGAGATCTATATCACCTTTCTTTTAAATAACATCTGATTACTGTTCCTGAACGCATTTACCCCAACTGAAAATTATTTGAGATTTTCCTTTGGGAAAAAAAAAAAAATTTTTAAGCTTTCCAATATGTGTTGTGACTTTCCAAGTGGACAGTATTGTATGCAGTGTTTTTTCTTTTCTTTATTATTATTATTATTTATACATTCAATAGCTATACATCATTTAGATTATAAAGAGATTTTGCCCAGCATGATACACATCTCAGTCCAGTTGAGAATACTATACACACCCTCATCAACAGATAACAAACTATTTCTGTGTCCACAAATATCTTATCTCTGCACCTTTCCGCTAATTTCCTTTCTTGCACTCTTCTTCTCCCACACTCTTCTTTCACTTTGTCTCTAGCGTCCATAACAATTTTTATGTTTTTATGTCCTCCAGTCTTTCAGTCTCTACCATAGAGTGTGGACAGCTTTATGTGAAGTGAAAACATACAGTGACTCTCTTACATAGCCTGACTTGCTTCACTCAGCAACAAATCTCCCATATTCATCCACTTTCTATCAAATTCCAGGGCCTAGTTGTTTTTTTATGGCTGAATAATATTCCATGGAGTATATGTGCCACACTTTTTCGATCTATTCATCTGTTTGTGAACATTTGGGTTGGTTCCATGTCTTAGCAATCACAAATAATGCTGCAATAAATATAGTTGTGCAAGCGCTTTTCCAACCAAGCATTCTCCTGTCCTTTGAGTAGATACACAGGAGTGGAATTGCTGGATCATATGGTAGTTCTATTTGAAGGTCTTTGAGGAACCTTCATATTGTTCTCCACAGTGGCTGGACCAATTTACATTCTCACCAACAATGTAGGAGTGTTTCCCTTTCACCACGTCCCCACCAGCACTTATCTTTATTTATTTATTTATTTATTTATTTACTTACTTACTTACTTACTTTTTAATCTTCGTCATTCTGACTGGGGTTAGGTGGTATCTCATTGTGATTTTGATCTGCATCTCCTTTAAGATGAGGGATGTTGAGCATTTTTCCATATGCATTTTGGCTGTTTATAGGTCTTCCTTAGAGAATTGTTTATTCAACTCATTTTTGTATCTTTTAATTGGGCTAATCATTTTCTTCCAGGTAAGCCCGCTTGAGTTCTCTGTGTATTCTGGTTATCAGTCCCTTATCTGAGGCTCAGTTAACAAAAATTCTCTCCCATTCCAAAGGTTGTCAATTCACACTAATTATGGTGTCCTTTGCTGTGCAGAAACTTCTTAATTTGATGTAATCCCACAAGTCTATTTTGAGGATTATTGTCTGTGCTTTGAGGGTCTTGCTTATGAAATCTTTGCCTACCCCAATATCTTCCAGAGTTTCCCCAGTGTTTTCCACCAGTAGTTTCATAGTTTTCGGTCTTAGGTTTAGACCTTTGATCCACTTTGAGTTGATTTTTGTTAATGGTGACAGACAGGAGTTCAGATTCATCTTTCTGCAGGTGGCTACCCAATTTTTCCAGCACCATTTGCTAAAGAGGTTTTCCCTTTCCCACTGGATTGACTGGTATCCTTTGTCAAAAGTTGTATGTCTTGGGGTTCATTTCTGAGGTCTCTACTCTGTTACATTGGTCTACATGTCTCTTTTTGTGCCTATACTATGTTTTTTGTTTTTTTTTTTCACAGCTTTGTAATATATTTTGCGGTCGGGAAATGAGATGCTACCCACTCCATTCTTCTTGCACAGGATGGCTTTGGCAATATGGGGTCTTTTATGATTTCAGACAAATTCTATGATTGTCTTTTCTAGATCTGTAAAGAATGTCTCTTGTAATTTTATAGGGATTGCATTAACTGTGTAGATTAATTTGGGTAGGATTGCCATTTTCAATATTAATTCTGTCAGCCCAGGAACATGGGATATCCTTCCACTTTTCTGTGTCCTTTTCAATTTCCTTTTTAAGGTTTTCATTGTTTTCCTTATAGAGGTCTTTGACATCCTTGGTAAGTTTTTTTTCCTAGGTATCTTATACTTCTTGTGGCTATGGTAAATGGGATTACTTTCTTCAGTTCTGTCTGTCTGCTTGTTGTTTGTATACAGAAATGCTATAGATTTTTGTAAGTTAATTATTACACTAATTCTTAATGTAGCTCAATTTTTCTTTTAAATTAGCACTGAGAAATGAACATATAAAATATTAAGGGGGGAGAACCAGCAGTTAGCATAATGGCTATGTCGCTGGACTCCCACGTAGTCAACCGTGGTTCGCGTCCAGACCTGGTGGCTTAAAAAAAAACTCAGGCCGGGCGCGTGTGTGTGCGTGCCCAAGATCACAAGAGGAGAATGGAGGAGAAGGGATTGCAGCGTGACCATCCCCCCTGGGGGGTGATTTCTCGCTTTCTGTCTCTATGTCTCTCTCTGTCTGGTGAGCGCACGCGCCCAATAGCAAAAAAATCTCTCAAAAAAAAATGTTAAGGGGGGATGAAAGCATAAGAAATAAAATATTTCTGAAGAAGACTTGATAGGATTTCTACTGCTTGTTCCTTGGTTATCCTTCACAGAGCCAAATTTTCTGACCTTCTTTATTAAAAACAAATCTGTCTTGCACAAATATTATAATCCCACAACTCAAAACAATTAGCTAGCAAGTCATCAAAACCAGATAACATAATATCAACTTTATCTTCAAATTACTAGTCACCCTTAATTTTATTTCACTCCAAAGGCCCCAGCTAGTGATGTCATTATGGCTGAAGGTGATATGTTTATGGGTGGAATACACATATGAATCTCATTAAGTGCTGCAGGTAGCTAGCTCTACACAACATTTGTATTACAGTCAGTCCTCACCTAACAACCTAGATGTCTAACAACTTCTCAGACATAGGACCAGTTCTCCAGTGTGGGGCGAATCCTCTTTCTCAGTCTTTGTCTCGTTCTCACAGTCAATGTTCACTACATGAAGCATTCACAATTATGTAACACTACGTACTTTGTTCATAAATTTATACTTTGTTCTGCAGTCATAGTAATATTCAGAATAAATAAAAACGATTGTTATGGATTTATATTATTGTGCTGTGATTTGTCTTATTGCTTTCCAGTGCTTATCTACTGCATGCTTTTTTTTTGGGGGGGGAGGGGTTTTTGCTGTAGGGCATGTGCACTCTCTAGAGACCCAGAGAGAGACAGAGAGACAGAAAGTGAGAATCACCCCCCAGGAGGGATGGCCACGCCACAATCCCTTCTCCTCCATTCTCCTCTCGGGCTCTTGGGCACACACGCACACGCACCCAGAATAAGTTTAAGCCACTGGGTCCAGGACTTGAACCACAGTCGGCTACATGGGAGTTCAGCGACACAGCCATTACGCTAACTGCTGGTCCCTCTACTGCATGCTTTTTGTATGAACAGAATTACTCTATTCTACTGCGGTGTCCTGTGATCTACTGAAAAATATATATCCTATGGCGCCACAGCACAACACAGACATCTGCCTTTAAGCTTCATGCTTATTGACCAATTAGATTAATGACTTAAGTCAGAGGAACAGAACTTGGTCTGTAAGTGAAGAGTGCCTATATAAAAGAGTTGGCTTGTTTCAATTATTTTCATTACAATTCTGGGGATTATATCATTTTTTTTCAGTTTTGTTATAGGGTGCATGTGCTTGTCAGAGAGAGACAGAGGGAAAAAAAAAGTGGGAAATCACCCCCAGGGAGGATGGCCATGCTGCAATCCTTTCTCCTCCAGTCTCATCAGGATTCAGGGCATGCACACACATGCGTGGCATGGTTTCTCAAGTCACCAGGTCTGGGATTCAAACAGCACAGCTGACCACGTAGAAGCCAGTGCCTTAGCCTCCAAGCTACTTGTCAGTTGGGAATTATTTTCTACATGTCTGGCCCAAAATGTATTTTATGTCATTGAATGTAGGTTTATCACAGAAGACAACTGTGGTGCTTTGAACTCCAGAACATTGTTCTTCCATCGTGAAATGATCTATTTTACTCCAGATGTTCTAGCTCAGGAAAGAATCTTTAGCAATTCTTTCAAGTTATAATTCATATCAAACATTTCTCTCTCTAGAACACAGCACTTGATAAAAACTAAACCCATGGACTATGACTGTTTGAAAGAGGATGCAACAGACCATACCACAATTAATCCTTAGATCTTCAGTTGTGGTCTAGCCACTCCTTACTTGCCATCTGGCCCAATCTGTGGCTTCAAAATCCATTACAAATCTTTTCCCTTGCTGGCAGAAAATCAATGATGCCCAAGTTATAATTTTATATGTATGCTTCTTCTTCCTCAGTGTCATTTCTTCTTCTTAATTTTTTTTAAGGTTTTTACCATAAGGCACACGTGCTTGCTCTCTAGAGACAATGAGAGAAAGTAGATACCATCTCCCAGGGGGTTGAGGTTGGCAATCCCTTCTCCTAATTTTTCTCTTGGGATTTTAGGCATGTACACACACATGTTTGATGTGACTTTCAAGCTGCCAAGTTCAGGACTTGAACCACAGTTGACCATGTGTCCACTACACCACCTGCTGGCTCCCCTCAGTGTTATTTTGACCCCAAAATTATTTGTTAACTCCACTGAGAACAAACAAGAGACCTTCTGAGACCAAGACAGAGCACCATCAGGCTGATCCCGCAACAAGGTTGTTCTCCCTCATATTCGCCTTCCTCAGTCTTCTCTGTCAGGGAAGTCCATTCTAAATCCTTTTTCACTACAGTTCTCAGCACAGTACTTCCAGACTTTAAAAAAAAAAAGTTTTATTCATGGGGTCAGCAGATGGTATAGCGGTTAAAGTGTTGGACTCCCACATGGCCAACCACGGTTTGAGTCTTGGACCTTGAAAATCGTGCAGGCACATGTGTGTGCATTTCGAAAATCCCAAGAAGAGAAAGGAGTAGAAGGGATTGTTGTGTGGCCATTCCCCAGGGGTGTGATTTCTCACTTTTCCTCTCTCTGAATCTCTCTGCCTCTCTGCTTAATGGTGAGCACACTTGCGCTATGACAAAATCCTTTAAAAAATGTTTATTCATTTATTGTTCCATGACCAAGAGAGACAGAGAGAGTCAGCACCAATAAGGTCTCATCACCACAATTCACTCCCAGCGTTTAGCCAGCCCTGGACCATGGGTAAGTGCATGCTGGTTTACTCAAGGAGGTCTCAGAACTTGAAACGAGAACCTACCCATATGGGATTGTCTTGTAGACCATCATCTGTGACACCATCTTGTTACCCTATTTCCAGACTTTTAAAAGTCTCGTCTGTGTGCGTAATGGTAAAATTTCATATTCACATTTATCCCTCAATTGGGAACCTACGATTTGAAAATGGAGCCATTCAATCAGATCACTCCATCATTCCCAATCATTTTATTAATTAGTATAATAGGCAACTTAGCACATATGTACTCTTGGCAGGCAGAATTGAGAACAAATAATTCCCCAATAAGTGGTTTAAAATTACTGGCAAAAAAGTGACTAATTGCACACTAAGGACTTATTCACAGAGTAAAGTCCTATGTAGAATCTGAAACATCTTTAGTTCTCTTAAAGATCAAATGGCCTATTATATCAGAGCTTTAGTAGGCACAATTTTTAAATGAGCTGATTAGAGCTGGAGACTTTCTGTGCTTTTCAGGCTTTGCCAAATATCTATACAAATACAGCCTTTATGGAGTCTCTCTTGCACAGTTATAATTTTACAGTTCATTTAGGAATTCTCAACTGGGTCAGGATTAGTTCTGTTGAAACTTCTTTTTCTTTCTGTAAGATGATTACTTGACTCAACCCACAGTCATACTAAGACTTGGTAATAATATGTACTTTATACTGAGCCATCTGTTCAAAAATTGCATCAACTTTTTCTTCCTAAAGCCTTGCAAATTCTGAGACACTGATAAGAAAGTAAAAAAAGCCTGATCCTAATAGAAACTATTCCTCTCAACCTTCACTTTATGTTCTACTGAGTTCTCCCTCCACATACAACCAAGATACATGAGAGCTTTCCACACAGAAAGGATTCCTGGGTCATAATCCATTCAAGTTCCTTGGTGAACTCACTCCAACTCACTCTTTCCACCTGAAAGCTCAATCATAATAAATCAGTCGCAGCGGAGAACAAGGAGAAAAGAGCACATTGTCCACAACTTCCGATGCTGTTTCATCACTCATTCACATTCAGCTTTCCCTCTCACCAGAGACACCTAATTCAATGTGTCTGCAATACAGTCAAAAATTACATTAGAATCACCTAGAGATCTGAGAGCAGCCAGGTGGCCTGGTGGTTAAGGTGCTGGACACCCACATGGCTGACCGCAATTCAAGTCTCGAACCCAGCAGCTTGCTTTCTCAATTTCCTTCTCCCTCTCTGTCTCTCTCTAGTCGACTTCAAAACAAAAATTTTTTAAAGAATCACCTAGAAATCTGGTTAAAAATGCAGATCCCTATGTCCTACTGCAGACCTACCAAATCTGAAACATAGGAGTAGACAAAGCTCTTTTATTATTCAGCATTGACTTTCCAGAACCTCTTTCCAATTCACTGGATTAGAAAACAATGAAATACAAAGTGCATAGTCCAGGTCTTAATGGCTGACAATTCAGAGTCCAAATGACTGGGTTCCCAGGCACCAGGCACACTGTATAGCAAATTCTTTCTTTCTCCACCACAGACACAGAGCTGAGGACAGAGCATGAGCAGCCCAGGATTTGGTTGAGAAGGTAGGCATGCTTAACTCCTTTAAGTGTACCACCAACAGGGTACCTCTCCCCACTCCCCAGTTTTAAAGTATGACCTTGCCTTGCCTCTACTGGACATAATACAAGAGGACTCCAATTCTGCCTGAATCAAGAAGCTATGTTAACTAGTCCAACTATGCTTCTTTGTGTAACTCAAGAGGAAGCTTATCCAAAATACTCTACTGGAATAGAAATCTCACACTGAATTCTCCTTTTCTTTCCTTCTCTCTACAATCATGCTTTCCCAAGTCAATAGACATACAGAAAAAAGTCTAACGGGACTTACTACTGAACTTGCTATTAATAACCAATTGGATTTTAGCTCAGCACCAGAGATAATCTTTAACATGGTTATTCTTTCTGGCAAAGCACTCAGAATAGGTTACTATAAAGAAAAGGGGTCTATTACATTAAGACCTCTTCTTAGAGCATGCTGTTATTTATTAAAATAAACTTTTTTTTTCCAGCAGGGTGGCAAACAAATAACACGATTACATTGTATATGATTATCAGGATCAGTGTGTGCCTTAAAAAACATCATTAAAAAGCAATAACAGAGCATCAGACAAAGTCAGAATTTATCTCCACTAAAGAGATTTTATGCTTTCTACAAAGTATAGTGTCAATGCTTGTGAACTTCATCTTCTTTATTAAAAAGATTAACTAAATTGAATTTGGAACATTTTGTATTATTGTGGGTGGTTGAATAGTCAAATGATTACACCTCTAAAAATTGTTTATTGAAGTAGCTATGTTGCTTTAATAAATGAACAGCACATTTCTAGTGTGTTAAAATGTTGGGAATATGGGACCAGCAGTCAGCGTAATGGCTATGTCGCTGGACTCCCATGTAGTCGACCATGGTTTGAGTCCTGGACCCGGTGGCTTAAACTCACTCCAGGCACATATGCATGCATGCCCAAGATCCCGAGAGGAAAATGGTGGAGAAGGATTGTGGTGTAGCCATCCTCCCCAGGGGGATGATTTCTCATTTTCTGTCTCTCTGTCTCTCTCTCTCTCTTTCTGGTGAGCGCACACATCCTATAGCAAAAACTTCTCAAAAAAAAAAAGTTGAAAATATAATGCATAAATGCTGAATTTCATTCTGAACTAGCAGCTACACTGAACGCTCATGATTATATTTTTAAAGTGTAGTAGAATGAATTGACATACGTTGAGCAAACTGTTATGCAAATTTTGACATTTCCTCAACAGTGCAAATTGAAATGTGGCTCACCATTGAGATAATCGATATACAGGTGATGTTCTGATTAAATTTGTCAATCAAATATTATGATATATACTCAAAATAACAATTTGTAAATTTTGTCCATTATAGAAATCATATAGAAAGGTTATAAAATTTAAAACTGATATAAAATAAGAAAATGATAAAAATAAAAGAAGATAAAAATAATGTTCATATTATCCAGCATTATACAACCACTTAGTGATCATGACAGTTAATATTTTGGTGACAATTGTTATAGCCATTTCTGTAACATGGTTTAATACATATCTACTAACATATGTAGAGATCACTTTCTATCTGATAAGCTATTTGTGAACATACATGGGAACCTCCTTTCCTTTCAACTGGTTTTCACTTGTATGTGATAAAGATGTTGATATTTGATGTACTTATTTTGCTGAACACCTTGCTGAATTCTCTGACTAGCTGTAATTTTATTTGTTACTTCTCTTGAGTTTTCCAAGTGAGCAGTTACATCATTTCTTCTTATTGAAAGGTCCAGAATCTTGTCAAATAAGAATAGTGAGTATCCTTTGGTATCTTTGAGATACTCTTATATTTTTACAAATTTCAAAGAGATTATTCTAGAGGCTTCTATTAAATATGCCATTGGCTATTGTTTCAGATAAACAATCTCTTTTTTTAAGAATTTTTTTATTTAACTTTATTTATTTGTTTGTTTATTTATTTATTTAATTTAACCAGAGAGGGACAGAGTGAGAATGAGGAACAGAGAGGGAGAAAGAGAGAGCAAGAGGGAAAGTGAAAAAGTAAGCTGACAGGTCTGGAACTCAAACCGTAGTTGGCCATGTGGGAGTCCAGCACCCTTAACCACCATACCACCTGCCAGCCCCCAGATAGACGATCCTAATCACCTTAGTAATATACTCTTCTAGACAGTCCAATATATTTTAAAATCAGGATTGATAATTATCTAAAGTATTTTGGACATCTAGTAAGCTGGTCAACTCTACTTTTCCCATGTTTTGATCAACTATATTATCTACTATTAAAACATCCTCGGATTCATAAAATTATCCTTTAATACCATATTTTAATCTTTTAAACATAGTGCTAGTAACCACTATGAGCCATTTGTTCAGTATTAGTCTGTTTTAGTAGTTATGAGGCTCTTCTCTATTGACTTTTTTTTTCTTTTTTTAGGCATGAAAGTAAAAATTTAGTTTGAATGAGAAGAAAAACATAACAGATTACAGTAACATCTGACAAATACCACAAATGTTACAAAATCCCTCCCAAATTGATGATTGCCTTACACACTTCTGTAACACTTGTTTTTCCTCTACTTTTAATTTTTTTATTTATTTATATTTGGAGAAATGTTTTAGAATTGATTTTTTATATTTATTTTTTTTTACATTTATTCACTATACATCTTTACAGCATACAAAATTAATTTTGCCGCCTTGAATACACTGCATATTGGTCTAGTCAAATACATTACCATACACATTATCATCAGCAGACAATACTCCATTTTTGTGTCCATTAAATGTTTTGTTTTTTCTCCCCTTAATTCCCAACCCCATTGCCCACACTTCTCCAGCACTATCTTTAATTTGCTATTATTATGTATTTTTTTGACTTCAAGAAAAACAATTTTAGATTTAAAGAATCAAAATAAAAATATGTTAAGAAAAATTTGCTTAAGACTTAAAGCTAGGGAAAAGGTTAGGACTCTGTTTAAACAGTAGGTAGACACTAAAAACTCAAAAAAAACAAATATGGACAGAGCTAAAATCTAGTAACAAGTGCACTGTAATTTTCTTTCGAAACATTTTTGTCTTTCTCCATTCCCCTTTTTATCAAAGAGAAGCATTAACTAACTTATTTGAAAAAAAAAATTAAGTTTAGTCTCAATTTGGTCTGTTATTTACACAAAGCCCCATAAGAATATTAATCGATTTAGTTGACTTTGCTGGAACCTTTTGTAGGGGACTTCAGATTAGACTCTGCAAGGCCTCCCAAGGCTACTGAGTGAGTCAGGAATTCACCATCTGCCTGCGCCTTTAAGTACTTGTACTTGGAAGTTTTCAGGGCTGTCAGAAAGTGGCATTCTCTACTTACCTCCAGACAGAACTATTCATGATACCAAGCAATCTTTCAAGAGCCTTTGTTGGCTTTCTTGAGATCAACCAGTTTCTTAGCTTTCTGGTCATATCTTCAGATATGATATTCTAGTCAAAGCCTTGGCAATAACAGTATTTCCAATTGCCAATGCAAGGCAACAGGTATTATTGAACTTATGCAAATAACTGTACTGCCACAAAATAATAATACTAGCAAATACTTTCCAATTCTAGAGGGGACAAGAACAGAGAAAAGTTTATGTTTCAATTCTATTTAAAAAAAAAATTTTTAACAGTTGCTGAGGCTATCAACAGCTCAAAAGAAAACAAAAATCTATTAATCTGAAAAACAAAGCATAGAATAAAATCAGTAATCTTTGAGTCAAAAGTCAAAAAATTCTATTTCACCTGTTTAGTTTCATGTAATTAATCTCTGTTCTGTTGAATGTGCAATGTTACTGTGGTCCAATCTTTCCATTTAAATCCTACAAGTTCAGAAATATAATCTCAACGTTATCAAAAACCTATATTCAAGGGTGCTTATCAGAGTCTCTTAATTTCCTTAAAAGAGGCAATTTTGGTTTGTAACCTATTACAAAATGTTTTAGAAAGAACATCAGAATAGAGCAATTAGTTATGGACAATGAAACTTAAAATGGCCATAGTTCAAGATCTGATTTTACCATAACTCAAAACTGACAAATTTGATAATTTCTGTGACAATCTACATTGGAACTATCGAGCATTACAAGTATGACTAATAACATATTATTACATAACAGATATTTAAGAATCACATACAATTTTGAAACACCCATTGATACAAATCTCTATACATTGAGAGCTAAGTACCATTTCATATTAGACAATATTTCCCATATAATTTCCCCAACGATTAATGTGTTGCAGTCTATCTCTCCTTTTAGATCTAGCAGTCTTTCCTTCACGTATTTGGGTGCTCCTGAATTGGGTGCATAGATATTAATAACTGTTATATCTTCTTGAGGAATTAGCCCTTTTACTCCCGTAAAATTCCCTTCTTGGTCTCTTTTCACAGTTTTTGTCTTAAAGCCTTTTTTTTCTAAAATCAGTACTGCAATTCCAGCCCTTTTTCGGTTTCCATTTGCATGTAATACATTTTTCCAGCCCTTCACTTTCAGTCTATGTATGTCTTTATCCATGAGGTGTGTTTCCTGTAGGCAACAGATAGAGGGTTTCTGTTTTTTAATCCATTTAGCCAATCTGTGTCTCTTGATTGGAGAATTTAATCCATTAACATTCAATGTTATTATCAGTACTTCTGGACTTGTTCCTACTATTATGTTAGCCATTTCTTTGGGTTTTTTTCCTCTTATTTTTATCTGTCTATCTTTAGTTTTCCAGGTATAGCATTCCCTTCAGAACTTCTTAATGAGCTGATCTGGTGTTGGTAAATTCTTTAAGATTTTGTTTATCTGAGAATATTTTTATCTTTTCTTCCCATTTAAAGGATAATATTGCTAGGTATCATAATCTTGGTAGAAATTGTTCTTCTTTTAATATTTTGAATATATCTTCCCATTCTTTCCTTGCTTGCATGGTTTCCACTGAGAGGTCCAAAGTTAGCCTGAAAGGGACCAGCAGTTAGCATAATGGCTATGTCACTGGACTCCCATGTAGTCAACCGCGGTTCGTGTCCTGGACCCAGTGGCTTAAAACTTACTCTGGGCGCGTGTGCGTGCGTGCCCAAGATCCTGAGAGGAGAATGGAGGAGAAGGAATTGCGGCATGGCCATCCCCCCGGGGGTTGATTTCTCACTTTCTGTCTGTCTCTCTCTGTCTGTCCGGCGAGTGCACAAGCCCTATAGCAAAAACCTCTCCCCCAAAAAACAAACAAACAAACAACAACAACAACAAAAAAAAAAAGTTAGCCTGATGAAATAATCTTAGTAAGTAACTTGACATTTCTCTCTTGCCATTTTTAGTATCTGTGATTTTGGTCATTCTGGCTATGATGAGCCATGGAGAGGATCTTCTTGGGTTGATTCTATTTGGAGTCCTTTGTATTTCTGGGTTTGGGATGTTTGATTAGGTTTTGGGAAGTTTTCTACAAGTATTTCATGGAGTAGACCTTCTATTCCCTTATCCAATTCTTCATGTTCTAGAATACCTAATATTTGAATATTTGGGCATTTCATAGCATCTAGTATTTCTGGTATGTTGTCCTCATTTTTTAAAATTATTTTTTCATTATTTTTGGTGGTTTTATCAAAGTTGAAGGTTTCGTCTTCCAGCTCAGAGATTCTGTCTTCTGCATGGTCCAGTCAACTATCAATACTTTTGAAGAAGGTCTTGATTTCTTATATTACTGTCTTCACCTCTAGGATTTCTGATTGATTTTTTTTAATGGTATCTAGCTCCTTCTTCAAATCCTGTAAAGACTTCCTCATCTCTGTCACCAAGAATATTCTGAACTCTATTTCTGATACTCCTTCAAATTCCTTTGTGCTGTTCATGGTTAAAAAAGAGTTGCTCTGTTCCATTGAGGAAGAGGTATTTCTTTGTTTTCCCATACTTTCTGTGCTTCTGCACTGATTTCTAGTCATCTGATGGATTATACACTACTGTCTGTTTTTCTGTTGCCTATTATATAGAGTTTGGGGAAAAGAAGAGCTCTACTTCTCAGATGTGTTCTTGGTAGAGGGCCTTGTCTTCCAGTTACAGTGTGTGTATAGCCACCTTTAGGTGTTGCTTCCTTTCCCAAATTCTTGAGATCAGGTGCACCTGGGGCTAACCTAAAGATTTTCAGATGGAAGAGTGAAAAGGAGTCCTGCAGCATGTTGTGTCACATGGTTCAGAAAACTAAGAAGCCACAGAATATTCCTAGGACGAGTTGGGAGGCAAGAAAAAGCCTGGAGAGGCCTCCTGTGTTGGCTTCCCTCACCAAGCACTGCTTCTATCTGGTCTGCAGCAGTACAGGCTCCAGGAAGATGGCAGCAGACAGATGTACCTGGGACAAGTTGGAAGGCAGGAAGTAGCCTGGAGCAGACTCCTACACTGGTTTTCCTCACCAAGTAATGCTTCTCACTCTTGATATATGGTGTTGAACATCTTTTCACATGCTTATTTTCCACTTGTATATCTTTTTTCTGAGAGAGATGTTTTCTATAGGGCATATGTGCTAACCAGAGAGACAGAGAGCCAGAAAACAAGAAATCAACCCCCCCCCCCCCAAGGGAGATGGTCATGCTGCAATCCCTTCTCCTCCAGTCTTTTCTTGGGATTTTGGGCACTCATGCACATGCCACATGCACCTGGCACGAGTTTTAAGGCACTGGGTCTAGGACTCAAACTGCAGTTGAACATGTGGGAGCCCAGTGATGTAACCATTACCCCATCTGCTGGTCCCATCCATTTGTATATCTTCTTTGTGAGATGTCTATTAAGTTCTCTTGCCTATTTATTTAGAGAGATTTTCACTATAGGGCACGTGCACTTGCTAGACAGGGAGACAGAAAGCAAGAAATCATCCCCCGAGGGGGATGGCCATGCTGCAATCACTTTTCCTCCATTCTCCACTCGGGATTTTAGGCATGCATGCACACATGCCCAGATGAGTTTTAAGCCACTAGGTCCAGGATTCGAACTGCAGTTGACTACATGGGAGTTCAGCAATGTAATCATTATGCCATCTGGTGGTCCTTTTCGTGCCCATTCTTTAATCAGTTTTTTTTTTTTTTTCTTGTTATTGGGTGTTAAGACTTTGTATCTTTTTTTTTTTTTTTTTTTTTTGAGAGGTTTTCGCTATAGGGCACGTGCGCTCGCCAGACAGACAGAGAGAGACATAGAGACAGAGAGCGAGAAATCACCCCCCAGGGGGGATGGTCACGCCGCAATCCCTTCTCCTCCATTCTTCTCTCGGGATCTTGGGCACGCACGCACACGCACCCGGCATGAGTTTTAAGCCACTGGGTCCGGGACGCAAACCGCGGTCGACTACATGGGAGTCCAGCGACATAGCCATTACGCTAACTGCTGGTTCTCAAGACTTTGTATCTTTTGATAACATTCCTTTACCAAATATGCCAACTGCAGTTCAAATCCCAGGCCAGCAACTTGAAAAATACACCAGACACATGTATGTGCATACCCAAAATCTCAACAGGATGGATAAATAGAGGAGAAAGCATGACCATGACCCATTGTGTGTGTGGGAGGGGAAGGGTGCTTTCTTTCTCTCTCTGGTGAATGCACACACCCTCTGACAATTTTTTTTTTTTTAATTAAGAGAGGCAGCCATGGACTAGAAAGAAGTTCTTCACCGGCAGTTAGCATCACCTATCACCAGTGCAAACGCTGCCAGCTGAAGATGAAGTTTTGCTACAGAAATTAAGAGAGGAATCCTGAGCTGTATTTCTACAAAGAAAAGGCAGAGAACTCTTAGATTATAAAGAATTACAGAATTTATGTTTTTTTCTGGACAAACACCAACCATCACCTATGATTGGAGAAGAAGCAATGATCAATTATGAAAGTTTTTTGAAAGTTGATGAAAAAGCTGGACCAAAGTACAAGCAGTTTTTCACAGCAAAAGTCTTTGTTAAACTTCTTCATACAGATTCATATGGAAGAATTTCCATCATGTAGTTCTTTATGTCATGAGAAACGTTTGGCTTCATCAAACAAGAATAGGCCTCAGTTTATAAGAGGTCGCTAGGCAACGGTACCTTTGGGAATCTGATTTAGAAAACTACATACTGGAACTTATTCCTCCTTGCCACAATTAGATGGGCTGGAAAAATCCTTTTACTCCTTTTATGTTTGTACAGCAGCTAGGAAGTTCTTTTTAGATCCTCTAAGAACAGGGAAGATAAAAATTTAAGATATTTTAGCATGCAGCTTCCTAGATGATTTATTGGAGCTAAGGGATGAAGAACTATCGAAGGAAAGTCAAAAAACAAATTGGTTTTCTGCTCCTTCTTCCCTAAGGGTTTATGACCAGTATTTGAATCTTGATAAGGATCACAATGGCATACTCAGGAAAGAAGAACTCTCCTGCCATGACAAATGTCTTCTTAGATCATGTTTTCCAGGAGTGTCTCACTTATGATGGAGAAAATAAGACCTACTTGGACTTTGTTCTTGCATTAGAAAACAGAAAGAAACCTGCAGCTCTATGGTATATTTTCAAACTTCTTGATTTTGAGAACAAGGGATATCTGAATGCATTTTCCCTTAATTATTTCTTTAGGGCCATGCAGGAACTAATGAAAATCCATGGACAAGATCCTATTTCATTTTCAGATGTCAAGGATGAAATCTTTGACATGGTAAAGCCAAAGGATCCTCTGAAAATATCTCTTCAAGATTTAATCAATAGTAATCAAGGTGACATAGTTACCACCATTCTAATCAATCTGAATGGCTTCTGGACCTATGAGAACAGAGAAGCCCTTGTTGCAAATGACAATGAAAGCTCTGCAGACTTTGATGACACATGATCTTTGAAAGACTAGACTGTCTTCATTAATATATGGTGCAATGGTACATGCACGACCTTTGAAACAGAATCCTTAGAAATGGTCTAAATAAAACATTTTATATGCCTATAGATCACAGCATATGTTTTGCTTACTGGTATTTTGGTTGTGATAGTATGGAAGCAATAGGACCAAATATTGCTTCTGAGGAGATGGTTAAGTTCTTGTTCCATTTAGCTCAAAATGAATCTTTGTGATTTGATGTTTGATGAAGGTGTTCAGTTTAAGTTTGTGTAATCTTTTTTTTTTTTTTTTTGAGAGGTTTTTGCTATAGGGCGCGTGCGCTCGCCAGACAGACAGAGAGAGACATAGAGACAGAAAGCGAGAAATCACCCCCCAGAGGGGATGGTCATGCCGCAATCCCTTCTCCTCCATTCTCCTCTTGGGATCTTGGGTACGCACGCACACGCGCCTGGCGTGAGTTTTAAGCTACCGGGTCCGGGACGCGAACCGCGGTAGACTACATGGGAGTCCAGCGACATAGCCATTACACTAACTGCTGGTTCCCAAGTTTGTGTAATCTTTAAAGGTAAAGGAAGTTTTCATGGGCTGTTTTTTAAATTAGTCATTCCGAATTTTAATATTTGAAAGAGTTTCTCTTAGGATGTTTTAATAAAAAGTATTCAAGTTTTAATATCTACCATGTTCATTTATTTAAGTTTTTCTTTAAAACTTTTCAATAGGCCAGCCAGTGACGTGGTGGTTAAGGCAGCTGTGTCCCACATGGCCACCTGCAAGGTTATAGTCCTAGACCCTAGCACTTGAAAAAGATGCCAAGCATATGTGTGTTCATGCCCAAAATCTCAAGAGGAGAATGGAGAAGAAGGGATTAGACGTGGCTATCCCCCCTTTGGCATGTTTTCTCACTTTTTCTCTGGTGAGCACAAATGCCCTATACTACAAATTAAAATAAATAAAAACCCTCAAATTAGTCATGCTATTACTTTTTTAGTTAGTCTTTATTCAGATCAACTACATGTTTAGAAATTTCATTGCTTATCTTTTTTTTTTAAACTGAATACTTCTGGGTTCAATTTTTCTTTACTAATATATATCCTTTAGTATTTTTTTCAGCAAAGGCCTGTTGGTGGTAAAATCTCAATGTCTTTGTCTAGAACTATTTTTAGTTTGTCCTCACTCTAATAATAAGTTAGCCTGGCATACAATTCAAGTTTGACAGTTATTTTGCTTGACAGAGGAAATATTATTTGTCTTCTGGTCTCTAATATTATTGTTGTGATTTAATTACTCTTATGCAAGTAAAATCTTTTTAGTCAAATTTGAGATTTTTCTATTTATCTATGATTTATACAAGTTAGTATACTCTTTCTGGTATGAAGTTAGTCTTTATTTACCATTCTCTAAACTTGGAGTCTGTAGGATCTGGAAAATTTTCAGATAGTCTTTCTTTTTTAAAAACTCTTTAAAAATTCATAGGTCCTAAGAGCTCTGCTTATAGTTTATCATAAATATAACCACCGTGGTTTAATGAAGGCATGTAGGAAAGTAAATCTAATACCTTTTTAACAGAAAGAAATATGAGAAAATATAATTCCAGAGAACTGATTCATAAAGGGCTGAGAAAATTCGAAAGAGGGACATTATACTCAATAGAAATGACAGTTGAAAAAGATTTAAAGAATCAGTAGACTTTGACTAAAGAAAGTATTTTAGCTCTTTTTCGTGTTTTTTTTTCATTGTTGTTAATAACTGAATACCATACACTGAATAATTTATAATAAATGAAGGTTTATTCAGCTGACAGCTTTGGAGATCCAGGGTCAAGGAACCACTACTATTGAGGGTCTTCTTATTGGTGGATACTCCTTGCAGAGTCCCAAGGCAGCTCAAAGAATCACATGGCAATAGGGCAAAAGCATGTGTCTGTGTCTGATCTAGTCCCTACCAGGATCCAATCATGGGAGCTTCATCCTGATGACCTTATCTAATCCTAATCACTTACCAAAAGCCTCGCTTCTTAATACCATAGTCGGTTCAAGTTTCCATCCTCATAATACCATCACTATGGTAATTGAGTTTCCAACACATGAACTTTCAGAGAACACCTTCAAACTGTACCAGACAGTAAGAAAATAGTAGTAATGGCGCAGAAAAAAGAATACACAGGGAATATTCAGAGATTGTTCATTAGGAGATCATTAAAATAACTATTAAAAAATACAGGGAGATAAGGCTATAAAAAATAGTGTGAAGTGTGAGAGCAGGAGTCCTTGAAGCCAAAGCTAAAGAACATAAATATTTATACAAAAAGCTATGAGAGTTGTTGAACGTTCTAGAATACTGAGGTGGGATAAATGGCTTCTTACTTTGGGAAAATCAATCTGTTTCCAAATGTGTGATAAACTGAAGAAAAAGAAATGGCCAGGGCGAAGACCATTTAGAAGGTTATCCAAATTATCTAATCAAGAAATAATGAGGGGAGCCAGCAGGTGGCATGGTGGTTAAGGCACTAGACTCTCCCCCATGACTGACCACAATTCAAGTCCTGGACCTGGTGGCTTACTTTCTCACTTTTCTCCCTCTCTCTCTCTCTTTCACTCTGTGTGTGTGTGTGTGTGTGTGTGTGTGCATGTGTGTGTCTGTGTGTGTCTTTCTTGTCAAATGTAAATGAATAAATGAATAAATAAAATTAAATAAATAATTATTTTTTAAAAAAGAAGGAAAAGACAAAAAGAAAGAATGAGAATGTAGACCATAGAAGGGTAGCCTTGTGTTGGAAAGGATAAACCAATTAAAAGAGATATTGCAGAAACTTTTAGCTTCTTCAGTCCATGTAGGTTCTTTGGTTATTTGCCCATGTGCCTGAACTTTGGAACTCCTATCTTGCAAAATGCCTACTTGTGTTTTTCCGGGCTCTGTTACTCCAGCTGATTTTTCACACACAGCCCTGACTTCAACTCTGAAATGAAAATAGGACTCTGGTTTTCCTGTGTATGATGCATGGCCTTGCTCTGGTCCCTGAGAATGTTCAACCCTTAAATCTGGAATCACTGAGTCATGCAATGTTAATAAGACAATGAATAATAAATGAATTAGGAAGGGAAAAACAAAAACCCAAAATGAAGAAGTGAGAGGGAAAGAGGTGAAAATGATTAGAGGATTTAAAAAAAATGTAATTTTAGGTTATGAGGGTGGAGTCCACATGAATGGATTAATGATATTAGTGGTGTTATCAAAGGGATCCTAGAACCTCTGTCACCCTCTTTCTACCACGTGAAGCTGCAAGAAGACAACAGCCATCAACCCAGAATAGGGCCTTTGCTAGAACCTGGTCATACTACCACCCTGATCTTAGGCTTCTGGCCTCCAGAAATGTGACCAAATTTTTTCGGTTGTTTATATGCTATAAATCTATGATAGTTTGTCATGGTGTCTCAAACTAGCTAGACAGGAGGTTTATATATCTTGTATTCATTTAGGTACAGAATTGATAAACCTTCACATGTGTAAATTTGACCCTCCAGAAGTTGCTGCGTGTCAACTCACTGTGCCTATTTTAGTCAGGAGCCTTCTTCTAAGCAGAATTCACATGCTAGACAATCCAATGAGCTTCAGAGATTGGATGTTTTCTATAATCACAGCAAGTTCTTTTTCAGAGTCATTAACACTTGACCACAGAGTGCTAATCAGGATGTCCCACTTATCCTCTCTGCAGGTGAGTTTAGTGCAATGCCAGAAGAATTTTTAAGCCAATTAGGAACTTCCTGCTTGGAATTACTGAGGGTGATACAGGAGGCTATCTTTATACAAGCCTTGCAGTAAGTTTTCTAAAAATATTTTCAACATAAGTGTGATAAATCATCAAAGAGGAATCCTGCCTGTCAATAAAAATCGTTCATAGAGTTTTGTTTTTTTTAAATTTAACATGATCTCTATAGTAAACATTTTGTACCTAAACCACAGGTAAATTAAAAGGATGGGTGTAAACCTTAATCCAGTCAAATGTATTACACTTCACGGCTAACAGAATAGATATTTGTACTACCTATGTATCAAATTTCTCATAAGTTGTTTTTGTTTTTGTTTTTGTTTTTTACTTCTTAGAGGGTAGCAATGATTTTAGAAGTAAAGGTGTCTAGACTCCACACCTAAATAAAGATATATATTGTGCCCAAGTCTAGAGAGGCACTCAAGGATCCAGACCCAAGAAATACAAAGGACCCCAAACAGAATCAACCCAAGAAGATCTTCCCCAAGGCATATCATAGCTAGACTGGCTAAGACCACAGATAAAGATAAGATACTAAAACTGGCAAGAGAGAAACGACGAGTGACATACAAAGGTCACCCCATCAGGCTAACACCGGACTTCTCAACGGAAACAATGCAAGCAAGGAAAGAATGGGAAAATGTATTGAAAGTGTTAAGAGAAAAACAATTTCAACCAAGATTATTGTATCCTGCAAGATTATTCTTCATATGGGAAAAAAAAAAAAAAAGATTAAAATCTTCTCAGACAAACAAAACCTGAAAGAATTTGCCAGCACCAGGCCAGCTTTCCAAGAAACCCTGAAGAAAGTACTGTTCCAGGAAAATTAAAGAAGTAACAGCCAGAAACAAAGGAGTAAAAGGCAACTAAGACAATGGCCAACTTAAACGTTGGGACAGATCCAGTAACATCGATAATAACATTGAATGCTAATGGATTAAATTCTCCAATCAAGAGACACAGACTGGCTGAGTGGATTAAAAAGCAAAAACCCTCGGGAACCAGCAGTTAGCGTAATGGCTATGTCGCTGGACTCCCACGTAGTCGACCGCGGTTCGCGTCTCGGACCCGGTGGCTTACAACTCACGCCGGGCGCGTGTGCGTGCGTGCCCAATTTCCCGAGAGGAGAATGGAAGAGAAGGGATTGCGGCGTGACCATCCCCCCTGGGGGGTGATTTCTCACTTTCTGTCTCTATGTCTCTCTCTCTGTCTGGCGAGCGGACGCGCCCTATAGCGAAAAACCTCTCCAAAAAAAAAAAAAAAAAAAGCAAAAACCCTCTATCTGTTGCCTATAGGAAAACCACTTCGTGGATAAAGATATACATAGACTGAAAGTGAAGGGTTGGAAAAAGATTTTCCATGCAAATGGGAACCAAAAAAGAGCTGGAGTCGCAATACTAATCTCTGGCAAAATACGCTTTAAAACAAAAACTGTTCGAAGAGACAAAGAAGGGCACTATATTGTAGTAAAAGGGTCAATCAATTAAGAAGACATAACGCTTATCAATATCTATGCGCCTAAAAGAGGAGCACCCAAATATATGAAGAAAAGACTGCTAGATCTAAAAAGGGAGATAGACTGCAACATACTAATTGTTGGAGACCTCAACACTGCACTATCCCCCTGGATAGATCATCTAGATAAAAAAATAGATAAAGAGATAAAGGATCTAAATGATATCATAAATCAAATGGACTTAACAGATATCTATAGAACTTTCCATCCCAAAACCTCGAGATACACTTTTTTCTCACCGCCACATGGAACATTCTCGAAGATTGACCACATCATAGGGCACAAAGCAAGCCTCTACAGATTCAAAGGCATAGAAACTATATCCAGCATCTTCTCCGACCATGATGAAATTAAACTTGAGTTTAATTTCAAGAGAAATCCTCAAAAATACTCAAATACATGGCAACTTAATAACCTACTCCTGAATGGCTCCAAAACTACTGAAGAAATAAAGACTGACATCAAAAGGTTCATGGAAGCCAATGACAATGAGGACACGAGTTTCCATAATCTTTGGGACACTACTAAAGCAGTCATAAGAGAGAAGTTCATAGCAATTAGTGCACATAAGAGGAACATGGAAAGAAGGCAAATGGATCACCTAACATCATGCCTCACAGAATTGGAAAAGCAACAGCAAAAAGATCCAAAAAAACTCCAGGAAAAAGGAAATAATAAAGATACGAGCAGAAATAAATGAAATAGAAAATAAACGAACTATACAGAAAATAAATGAAAGTAAAAGCTGGTTCTTTGAAAAGATAAACAAAATTGATACATCACTAGTGAGACTTATTAAGAAGAAGAGAGAAAAGAAAGAGGTGAATCAAATCTACAATGAAGCAGGAAATATAACAACAAAGTAGAAATACAGAACATCATTAGAGGATACTATGAACAACTATATGCCAAGAAACAAGACAATCTGGATGAGATGGACAAATTCCTGGACATGTATAATCTACCTAGATTGAGCCAGGAGGATATAGAAAGTCTGAATAGGTCCATAACAAGCCAGGAGATCAAATCAGTTATAAATAACCTCGCAACAAAGAAAAACCCTGGCCCTGATGGATTCACCTCTGAATTCTACAAAACTTTCAAAGAAGAGTTAACCCCCATTCTGCTCAAGTTATTTCTAAAGATCCAAAAGGGTGAATCTCTCCCTAATTCATTCTATGAAGTCTCTATCACTCTTATCCTTAAAACAGATAAGGACAGGACAAGAAAGGAAAACTACAGACCAATATCCCTGATGAATATAGATGCAAAGATTCTCAACAAGATATTAGCAAATCGTATACAACAACTTATAAAAAAGATTATACATCATGATCGTGTAGGCTTTATCCCAGGAACGCAAGGTTGGTTCAACATACGCAAAACCATAAATGTAATACACCATATTAACATGAAGAAAGATAAAAACTATATGGTCATATCGATTGATGCAGAAAAAGCATTTGATAAGATACAACATCCCTTCATGATCAAGACTCTCGGCAAAATCGGCATAGAAGGGTCATTTCTCAACACAATAAAAGCTATCTATGAAAAACCCATAGTGAACATCATCCTCAATGGAGAAAAGCTGAAAACTTTTTCCACTAAAAACGGGTACAAGACAAGGATGTCCACTTTCTCCACTCTTCTTCAATATAGTACTGGAAGTCCTCACCAACGTAATCAGAAAAGAGGAAAAAATAAAAGGCATTCGAATAGGAAAAGAAGAGGTGAAACTCTGTCTATTTGCAGATGACATGATTGTATTCATAGAAAACCCAATGGTTTCCATAAAAAAAATTTCTGGAAGTAATACATGAATACAGTAAAGTTTCAGGATACAAAATTAATATCCATAAATCTATAGCATTTCTGTATATGAACAACAGGCAGACTGAGATAGAACTGAAAAAAGTTGTTCTATTTACCATAGCCACAAAAAGTATAATATACTTAGGGATAAATCTAACCAAAGAAGTTAAAGACCTCCACAAGGAAAACTATGAGAAGATAAAAAAAGAAATTGAAAATGACACAAAAAAGTGGAAGGACATCCCATGTTCCTGGATTGGAAGAATTAAAATAATCAAAATGGCAATTCTACCCTTAATCTACCTATTTAATGCAATGCCAATCAAAGTACCAGACACATTTTTCACAGATCTAGGAAAGACAATCATAAGGTTTGTCTGGAATCATAAGAGACCCCGTATTGCCAAAGCAGTTCTGCACAAGAAGAGTGGAGTGAGTGGCATCTCATTCCCTGACCCAAAAATATACTACAAAGCTGTGGTAATCAAAACAGCATGGTACTGGCACAGTAACAGACAGGTGGACCAATGGAACAGATTATAGTCCCTAGAAATAAATGCTCAAACATACAGCCAACTGATTTTTGACAGGGGGGTACCAGTCAATCCAGTGGGAAAAGGAAAATCTCTTCAGCAAATGGTGCTGGCAAAACTGGATCTCCACTTGCAGAAAGATGAATCTGAACCTCTCACCTTTGACAAAAATCAAGTCAAGGTGGGTCAAAGATCTAAATCTAAGGCCTCAAACTATAAAACTGCTCCTGGAAAACACCAGGGAAACTCTGGGAGACATTGGGGTAGGGAAAGACTTAAATAAGACTCCCAAAGCACAGTCAATAATCCCCAAAATAGACAAGTGGGATTACATCAGACTAAGAAGTTTCTGCATGGCAAAAAACACAGTGATTAGAATGAATAGACAGCCCTCAGAATGGGAAAATATTTTTGTAAACTCTGCGTCAGATAAGGGACTGATAACCAAAATTCACAAGGAACTCAAGCAGCTGCTCTGGAAAAAGACAATCAATCCTATTAAAAGATGGGAGAATGAGTTGAGAAACCACTCTCTAAAGATGACATACGAATAGCTAATAGGCATATGAAAAAATGTTCAACATCCCTCATTGTAAGAGAAATGCAGATCAAAACAACAAGGAGATATCACCTAACCCCAGTCAGAATGTCTAAGATTAAAAAAAAAAAAAAAATGATAAGTGCTGGCGGGGGTGTGGTGAAAAAGGAACTCTCTTACACTGCTGGTGGGAATGTAACTTGGTCCAACCACTGTGGAGGACAATTCGGAGATTCCTCAAAAATCTACAAATAGAACTACCATATGATCCAGCAATCCCACTCCTTGGTATCTACCCAAAGGACAGAAGAATACTTAATCAGAAAAGTGCTTGCACATCGATGTTTATTGCAGCACTTTTCACAATTGCTAAGTCATGGAAACAATCCAAATGCCCACGAACTGATGAATGGTTAGAAAAACTGTGGCACATATACTCAATGGAATACTATTCATCCATAAAAAACAACAAAACCCTGGCTTTTGACAGGAAGTGGATGAATATGGAAGACTTACTGCTGAGTGAAGCAAGCCATGCTGTGAAGGAGAGGCATTGTATGTCCCCACTTAATATATACCAAGTGTCTGCACTCTATGACTGAAACTAATTGTCTAAAGGATATAGAAATGCAGTATATAGATGTAAATACCAGATATAGTGTGTGTGAATGAGGAGGGTCTGAGGAAGGACATTTGGGGGAGGGACAGGGAGGCAAAGCATTAATGGCACAAAGAGGTGTGGTATTATCTGTTGGAGATATTTCGTAGTTTTATCAACAGTACTAGGGAGAAATGTTCACCTGTTGAAATATCCATTTTGTAAGACAAATAATAATGTGATTGAATGTATGGAAGAAAATGAAATTAAATAAATAAATAAATAAAAATGTATTTTAAAAAGATACATATTGTGGACAAAAGTCTGATTGCTTTTTCCTATTTTTCCAAAGTCCTTTACAGAGGGTCTAGAGGGAGCCATGTCCACAAACATTAACAGACTATTTTTTTTATTAACAGGATTCTTCCTACATTCTGTCCCTGGCATAGTATCTTTGAGATGTATATATTTCAGTGATTACAGTAAATTCTTTTGCTTATCTCTTCCCAAGACACAGAACTTCCCTTTCCTTGAGATGTAGATTAACCATTTTTTTTATGGATCTCTTCCCAGGACACAGACCTTCCCTTTTAATCACCAACCTAAAAACTGTGGAACCTACCTATAACCTACAAGCTCCTGCTTCCACATGTCCCACCTTTTTAGGCCAGACCAATGGAAATCTCTACACTAATTTTGTCTGTCACTCTCAAAATCAAATTAAAGGAACCCCTGGGACCAGCAGTTAGCGTAATGGCTATGTCGCTGGACTCCCACGTAGTAGACCGCGGTTCGAGTCCCGGACCCGGCAGCTTAAACTCACGCCGGGCGCGTGTGCGTGCGTGCCCAAGATCCCGAGAGGAGAATGGAGAAGAAGGGATTGCGGCATGGCCATCCCCCCGGGGGGTGATTTCCTGCTTTCTATCTCTCTGTCTCTGTCTGTCTGTCTGGCGAGCGCACGCGCCCTATAGCAAAAAAAAACCTCTCCAAAAAAAGAAAAAAAAAATCAAATTAAAGGAACCCTTGTACCTGATCACCCCAAGAAATGGCATGTATGCCTCCTCTCCAAGCCTTGCTCACTCATATTCTGCTTGGAAATAAACTGCATTAATTATCATTTATTCATTTTAGAGTTGACTATTTTCTGTCGACAAAATATATGACTGATAATTCAAAATATAGGAACAGGAAAAGTAAAGCATTAAATATAGGACCTCTGAATCATTAATACATTAGCATAATTCTAACTGAATTAAATAGACATTTCTCTAAGAAGACATAAGAATGGCCAACAATTACATGAAAAAATGGTCAACATCACTAATCAGCAGGGAAATGCAAATCAAAACAATAATGAAATATCATCTGTCACTAGTTATAATGGCTATCATCAAAAAGACAAAAAAAATAAATGCTGGTAAGGACACAGAGAAAGAACTCTTTACACTGGCGGTAGAATATAAATTAGTACAACCGTACAGAAAACAATATGGAGTTTCCTCAAAAAACTAAAAATTTACATTTTGAAAAATTACACTGTGTGTAGTTGTACACAAGTGTGTACAACTATTACATGTAAATTAGAAGTTAAAATAAATTTTTAAAATGTAAATTAAGGGGCCAACTCCATGGCTGGTGGTTGAGGCAGCCAGATCCCACATAGCAAGCCATGTGGTTTGAGTCCTAGACCTGGCAGCTTGAGAAACACCTGGGCACATGTACATGTGTGCCCAAAATCCCAAAAGGAGTGAAAGCTAGAGGAGAAGGGATTGCAGCAAGACCATTCCTTGTGGAGTGTGCTTTCTCCTGTCCCTCTCTGTCTTTGTCTCTCTCTGATGAGTGCACATGCACACACACATACACACACACTACCTCTCTCTCTGCAATCTCAACAGTAAACATAAGAGAGGAATTCAAAAGTTCATGAAAAAAAATGGAATTAAAGTACAAGTTTATTTTGGTGCAAAAAATTTTTTTCAATCTATGCATAACTTTTTCATAATATGCATTATGTATTTTTATAAACCTTTTAAAGATCATCATAGATCCAAAGGAAAAGAAATCAGTATGTAGTAGAGATACTTGCATTCTCAGCTTTACTAAAGCCCTATTCACAATAGCCAAGATATGAAAACAATCTAAGTGTTCATCAATAGACAAATGGATGAAGAAAGTGTAATACATACATATATTATATGTATATATAAGATACATACACAATGTCTAATGTGTATGTATACACCACACACACACACACACACACACACACACACACACACAGAATACTGTCCAGCCATTAAAAAGAACAAGATCCTGTCTGTCATTCAAGGCAGCATGAACACATGGACAAGCACAGAGGACACTACTGAAATAAGTGACATTAAGTGAAATAAGTTAGGCATAAAAAGAGAAAATTTAGATGTTTCCACTCACATATGAGAACTAAAAAAAGGTATCCTAGTAAAAGTAGAGAATAGAGAGACCAGCAGGTGGCATGGTGGTTACAGGCACTGGACTCCCACATGGTTCGAGTCCCAGATCTGGTGGCTTACTTTTTCACTATCCTCTCTCTTGCTTGCTTGCTCTGTCCCGCTCTGATAAATTTAAATAAATAAATAAAGCTAAATAAAATAATTCTCTGAAAAATTTTTTTTAAAAAGTAGAGAATAGAATAGTGGTTACCAGAGGCTGGAAAGGATTGGGGGAACAGGGGAAATAGGGAGATGTTGGCTAATGAACAACAACCAAAAAAAAAAAAAAAAAAAAAAAAAAAAACTATAGCTGGATAAGAGGATAAGGTCTAGTATTCTATAGCAAAGTAAGATAACTATAGTTAATAATAATTTACTGTATATATATGAAAATAGCTAAGATAAATAATTTTGAATATTCCCAACACAAAGTAATGATAAGTGTTTGAGATAGTGAATATGCTAATGACCCCAGTTCGATCATTATGAAGGATGAACGGATACATGAAATACAAATCTCTGATAATAGGAACTTTAAAATTTTAAAACTACCATATCTTTGCTAGACTTCTACCTCCAGAAAAATAAAATAGATATACTTTTCCCTATTTTGTCTGGTAAGTACAACTAGAAACTCTGAACATTATATATGAAACGAATGTAAAAATTCTGAATAAAGAACAGAAAGCAAATAATGCAGACTGACTAGGGAACTTAAGACCCAAGGAACAACAGGGAGATGAGTTCTCTACATTTTCTTTTTTACTTCACAGATCCCATACTTTGAGCTAAAGAAACTAGCAACACAGTAATGCCAATGGGCATAGACAAAACAAAGGCTGCTCCCTCTGGCCAAAGGACAAGAAAAGCACAGCCTTGTAAGACAGAAAACTTTTGGACAAAACTCACTCTAATTCAACCAGACATCATAAAGATAAACCATAGTCCCAACCCCACCTATGCCAGCAAAGATCAAGTGGGGAAACTAGGTTTCACCATCAAGAAGCTATAATCAGATGTCCCAAATCTCTTGCTCTCAGCAGGGTGGGGGTCAGAAAAAGGAGGCAGAATATCACCTCCATGGTGGCAGTCTGGATTTCCACAAATATACCAAAGTCATGAAGCATCTCCTTTCCCCACTAAAGTAGTGTCAGACAAGGCCTAATAGTCAAAAATTTCATCATCTCCTAGGTGTCAATAAGGACATCCCCCAACCACCATCTGGTGTCAATGGAGGCCATCTGGGGAACAACACATGGCATCCTGCCTATCCCCAACCACAGAGGAATGAATGGAGGTCTTGTGGAGAGCCAGAACTTCAACCTCATCCCAGGAGTAGAGTAGCCTCTTCCAACCTGGGGTGTCAATAATGGCCATGTAGGTAGGAAGAAGATTCCGCATGGCCCCTGTGAACTAGGTATTTCAGGGGACAGGAGAAATGAAGATTTTCTACTCATAATTCAGCCTCCAGCAAGCAAAGCTAGCGTGGTAGGGAGCCCCTCTGGCCTATTTTGTGATTTTTCTTTTAAAAATAGAGCAGTAATTACAATTTTTTTATTTTTTTTTGTCTTTTTTTTCTCTTTTTGT
Organism: Tupaia tana; assembly: GCA_026018925.1. NCBI lineage: Eukaryota > Metazoa > Chordata > Mammalia > Scandentia > Tupaiidae > Tupaia > Tupaia tana. The sequence goes on along the minus strand of JAKSZU010000006.1, from coordinate 51,659,426 downwards.
TGTTTCTCTCTTTTTCATTTTCCTTTTTCTTGTCTCTCCACCCTCCAATATCCATTCAATGTGTTTTTAGATGGATCTAAGACCACTGTAGCTAAACATCCAAATACTAATAGGGTTAAAATATTTCCCAATATCTACTGAATCTGCTGCACCAGCGATCACAACAGAATGGCAAACAGATTCTAGATCACCTCTGTCTGCTTGCTCCTGAACATTCAGACTGAACTTCAAGAATTTGAAAGAAACACACCATCCATCAGATGACAAGAAATCACCGCCAGATCACGAGAAATATGGGAAAACGAGAAAATACCTCTCCTCCAAGGGAAAAAAGTAACTCTCCTTCATCCACAAGCAGTTCGGTGAAAGTCATGGAAATGTCTGATAAGGAATTTAGAGCATTCATAATGTTGAAGCTAACAGAGATGGAAGAGAAGAGAGATAATGAACTGCTAAAGAGAAAGGAGAAGGAAGTTGAGGAGTTCCAGGAGATGAGGAAATTCTTGCAAGATCTAAAAGAGGAATTACACACTTTACAAAAGACTCAAACGGAACTGCTAGAGATGAAGTCTATAATACAAGAAGTCAAAATCTCCCTTGAAAGTATTAAAAGCAGACTAGATCATTCAGAAAATAGAATCTCAGATGTAGAAGAGAAAATGGCTGGCCTAGAAAAATCCACCAGGAAGACTGAGAAAATGGCCCCAAATTTTGAGAATGATATGCGAGAAGTACTGGATACCATCAAACGTCCAAATATCCGGATAATTGACATTCCAGAAGGTGAAGAGACTCATAAGGGCATTGATAATCTATTCCATGAAATCCTGCAAGAAAAATTTCCAAACCTAGAGAGGCATTCGAAGATCCAGTCCCAGGAAATACAAAGGACCCCAAATAGAATCAACCCAAGAAGATCTTCTCCAAGACACATTATAGCCAGGTTGACCAAAACCGCAGACAAAGAAAAGATACTAAGATTGGCAAGAGAAAAATATCAAGTTACCTACAAAGGACATCCCATCAGGCTAACAGCAGATCTCTCATCGGAAACAATGCGAGCGAGGAGAGAATGGGAAAATATATTTAAAGTGTTACGAGAGAAGCAATTTCAGCCAAGAATACTGTACCCGGCAAGATTATCTTTCAGGTGGGAAGAAAAGACAAGAACATTCTCAGATAAGCAAAACCTGAAAGAATTTACCAGCACCAGACCAGATCTCCAAGAAGTTCTCAAGGGTGTGCTGTATCAAGAAAATTAAACACAGACACATGGAAATAAGAGTCCAAAAGCTAAGAAACTGGCCAACTTAATCATAGGGACAAGTCTGGAGTTGAATATTATATCCCAGAATTTAATTGGGAAAATTGAACCAGAACAGAAGATAAAAGTACATGAGACTGATAGGTTCATGCACCTACCATTTGAACAGAATCCTAACCTGTTTCCTGGCTTTAAGCAAAGTTCCTTGGCGCTTCTTTGAGTTAAGTTAATGCTAGTTTTCTAAGTAGTAATGAGTGAACTCACCATTGAAAGTAGTTAGATTATGTAGGAAATTGTGTGACCAATACAATGTGGTTGGGAAGGGAATGAAGGACAATTGTAGACACCGGAGGTGGTGTGAGAGGAGGGTGGGAAGGGACAGAGGGTCAGAAAGAGGGGTGGAAATAATTCTAGGAACTAGTAATGGAAAATTTTTTTGTAATGTGCATGATTGAGTCACTATGCAGTGTGTACTGGATGGGAGATCGCATTTTGTATGCTGTGATGATGCTTAGGGAAGGAATGTAAATTGAGTTACAAAAAAAAAAAAGATTCGGGGAAAAAAAATATCTATTCAATGACTGCAGTAGGATATGTAGCCCCAGCTAGGTGCTACTTTATAGGATGTGTAAAGTTAGACTTGTGTTCATGGAAATGTGTGTATCACCTGTGTTTGCTATGAGGGTATTTGGAATGATTAGGGTCTTTCGCGATTCAATAAAATGTGGGGGGAAAACAGTATAGAAAGCAAACATAGACACCAGAGACAGTGTGGGAGGAGAGTGGGAGATGGCAGAGGGTAAGAGATAGGGAATCAAGGATGGGGGAAACAAAAGCAAAACATACAGAAAACAAGAAATAGAAGATCATTTGCTGACAATAACATGTTTGTTGATGTGCTTGATTGAGACACTATACAGTGTACTCTGGATGGAAAATCTCATTTTGTATGCTGTAATGATGTACAGTGAATGAATGCAAATAAATAAATTGAAAAAAGAAATAAATAATGGCCATGTAGGGAACCTGAACTTCTACCCTATTTGGGCAATGATGAGATAATGTTCTTCTCTTTCCCTGACATATATCATCCAGAAATCAAGCTAAAACAGAAATTTTAAGTAAGAGCCAAGGTTAGTAGCATAATTGTAAGATTCCATGGAAAACCACGTCATACAATGAACCAAGAAGATCTCATATTGAATAAAGAAAGACAATCAATAGATGCTGATACCAAAATGACAGAGATATTAGACTTATCTGACAAAGGATTAAAAGCATCTACCATAAAAATACTTCAATGACCATTTATGAACCCACTTGAAACATATTAAAAACTAGGAAGTTTCAGCAAAAAAATAGAAAGTCTCAGCTGGGCGGGGTTGGGGGGTGGGGGGGAATGAAGATATGATAAAGGACCTATTGGAAATTTTAGAACTAAAATATACACTAACCAAATGTTAAAAAATACAACCCAGTATATGAGCTCATTAGCAGAGTGTTGAGGACAGAGGAAAGAATCAGTGAACTAGAAAACAGAACAATAGAAATTACACAGTCTAAATGACAGAGAGAAAAAAGTAGACTGACAATAAACTAAACAGTGACTTAGGGACCTGTGAGACAGCATAAAACAATCTAATACTGCACTGTTGAAATCAGGAAAAGTGGGAAGAAAGACTATAAGGCTGAAAACACACTTAATGAAAAACAGCTGAAAACTTCCAAAATTTGGTACAAACATAAATCTAAGATTCAAAAAACTGACTGGACCTCAGACAAATCTGAGTGCATTATGGTCAAGCTTCTGGGCCAGTTAGGTGGCATACTGGTTTAGGCAAGTGGATCCCACCTGGTCAATAGTGAAATTTGAGTCCTAGACCCAGTGACTTGAAAAATACACTACTAGCATGTACATGCATGCCCAAAATCTGAGAGGAGGAGAATGGAGGAGAAGGAGTTGCAGAGTGGCCATCCTCCCAGGGAGTGATTTCTCTCCATCTCTCTCTCTCTCTCTCTCTCTGTCTCTCTCTCTCTCCCTCCCCCTCTCTTTCTCCCCCTCCCAACCTGACAACCCAGCAAGCATATGTGCCCTATAGAAAATTTTTAGAATAGAGAGAAAATAATGAAATAAATAGACAGTCAAAGCTTCTGAAATGATTAAATAGAAAAAAATCTTGAATGTGAGAGAGAAGCAGTACTTGGCCAATAAGGAAAAACCATTTGAATGGTAGAGTCCACAACAGGGATGCTATAGGAAGTGACTTTTTCAAGTGCTCAAAAAAAAAAATCTGTCAATAAGAATCTTCTATCTTACCAAACATTCTTCAAGAATGAAGGAGAAATGAAGACATTTTCTTTATTGAAAAAACAAATTTTGAGAAAGAAGGAAAATGAAGAGAATGTATTAGTCCTAGTCCGAAAATATGTCAAAAGGAAGCTTTCTAAGCAGAAAGAAAATGATAAAAGAAGAAACCATAAACTATCAGGAAGGAAGAAAGACTACAACAACCAAAAATATGGGCAAATAGACTTTCCTTCTCCTCTTCAGTTTTCTAAATGATGTCTGGTGGTAGAAACAAAATTACAACGGGACGGGATATGGTTCTAATGTATGTAGAGTAAATATTTTTTAAGAATTATTTTATTTTAACTTTATTTATTAGGATTTTCCAATTTGACAGTGAGAAAAAGAGGAAAGTGAGAAATGAAGCCACTAGGTCCAGAATTAGAACCACGGTTGACCACGTGGGAATCCAGTGACTTTAACCACCATGCCTCCTGCCAGCCCCTGTAGAGTAAATATTAAACATAATTACATGAGGGTACTTCAAAAGGAGTTTATTTGGGTGCAAAAAATTTCCCATGCATAATTTTTTCATAATGAGAACTTTCCATGAACTTTTTGCATCCTGACATCTATTCTTTTTTTCTTTTGCTTTAGGACATTCTATTTATGTCACTATTCTGGATCAATTATGTGAGCACTTGGCCATAAACTTCATAGATATCTTGGTGCTTTATAACTAATTTGTTTAAAAAGTATTTACAGAGCCTTACTTTCCTGATTGTGGCAAGTGTGCCATGGTTACATAAGGTTTATCAGCAGGGGAAGCTGAGTGTAGGGTATACGGGAACTTTGCATTCTCTTTGTAACTTTCTGTAAGTCTAAGATTAGTCCCAAAACTTGAGAAAGTTTAAGAAACCATTAAAAATATTCATAGATACAATAGTTAAAGTGAGATAGCTAAATTTTTAACCTGGTCTTTTATGACTTTACGTGAGCTTAGAAAGTGCAAAACAGAAAAAAATATTTATCAGACTCCTACATTGTACCATTTGAGGCACTTGGGTTACACCAGTAAACCAGACAAAAATTCTAGCTCTTATGGCACTTTCACCACTGACATCTATTCTTAAGGTGGCCTAAAACTGAAATACTAAGGATGTTGGTGGCTCAGGCACAGAGTTTTAGAATCACACAAACTGCTAGTCACCTACCCACTGGCAAGCTGACCCCCTGTTCCTGGTATAACTGAATTGTCAGTTTCCCTATTAGAAAACTGAGAACAAATAATGCTGATCTCCTGGGACAGTTAAAAGGATGAACTCAAATAAAGTATGGAGTACGCATGGCAGGGCACTGGGCACTGACGAATGCTAGATAAATGAAGGTTGTTATAGCTATTGTTGTGTCTGACCCAGTACTGCCAGGATGACCTTTCTGCAATGAGAGGAATGCCCGCTATCTGTTCTACACCTGCAATGAGTGGAATGCCCAATATCTGTTCTATACCGTGTAGTAGCCACTAGCTTCGTACAGCAGCCAAGCACTTGAAATGTGGCTAGCATGACTGAGAAGCTGAATTTTAAATTCCATCTAAATTTAAATAGCTACTTATAGCTAGTGGTTGCTATGCCAGACAGCACAGGTATAACCCTCAGGCAGTAGCCAGGCTGGTTGGCCTGGATTAATAGAAAAAATATTGCAATTATCAACCAAAGCAATTAGAAAGCCATTGCAAAGGAAGTGAGAAAAAAAAAATTCCCTATAAGTGGTTTAACTTTAGGGCTGGCCCCACAGTACAGTGCTTAAGAACTGTGTGTAAGGAGCTGGATCCTATATGACTGATCACAGTTTGAAAACTGGCCCCAGGGGCTTGGAAAACACACCTGGTATATATGGGTGTGTTCCCTGAATCCTGATGGAAAAGAGAAATGGAATAAAAAGAGATCACAGCATGACCCTGCATCCCATTGAGGAGTGCATTGTCTCTCTTTTGCTGGCAAGTGGATGTAACCTCTGGCAATAAGTTAAAAGAAAAAAAGAACAGTGGTTTAACTTTACAACAGTAGAGGGAGCACTGCTTTATATGTGGAGCCTACATTTGTGGTAGGTTTAGAGCTATTGATAGATTTAGAACAGACTAGACATAGATATTTTTAAAACCTTTAAGAGGTCAGACAGCACAATGATAAAACATGAGGCTCTGCAAAACAGTCCCACATGGGAACATTCCTGGTTCAAGTCCAGAGGCCTCCCTGAGTACACAGGACACTCGCTTGTCCGTGATCTAAGGCTGGCTAAAACTGGGAAGGGAGCTTGGTGTCAGGACGCTATTGGAGATGTTCTCTTTCTGTGTGTCCCTCTGTCTCCAAAAAAGAAAGAAAGAAAGAAAGAAGAAAGAGAGAGAGAGAGAGAGAGAGAGAGAGAGAGAGAGAGAGAGAAAGAAAGAAAGAAAGAAAAATTTTTAAATGTTTTAAAAGGGCAATGGGAAGTGTGGTTGGTTAAATTATTATTTAGCAAATAGTCACTACTTCCCCCTTCTCACTTGCTTGGAGGAAATATATTCTGCCATAGTAATTTTAGATTGCTTGGAGGAAATATATTTTGCCATAGTAATTTTAGATTTTACCATGTGACTTGTTTTGGCCAATGGAATGTGGTCAGAGAGACATTTCATGTATTTATTCATCTCTTCAAAGTTTCTGACATCCACCAAGTGAAAAGCATGTCCCACCTAGAGTCTGCCTCTTTGTTTTGGTCCCAGAATAAACTCCATGAAGCAGATACAAACTTGACCCACACCCTAAAGTAAAATAAGCCCCGACTCACTAGGGAGAAATTAATGGTTATTTTGGTATGGCAATAAGATAATATAAATATTTGTTATACTGAATTTTTTTTACTAACAATCTTAAACAGGAACTAATATTTATTGTTTACCTCTATGTCAATGTAACCTATATAGAAATATGTGCTCCAAATTATCAATGGAAAAATAACCAACTCTAAAAATTAATAATTAATAATTAATGCAGTTTATTTCCAAGCAGAATATGAGTGACCTAGGCCCGGAGAGAAGGCAAAAAAAAAAAAAAAAAAACACCTATCTCACAGGGTGATCAGGTACAGGGGTTCCTTTTATTTTGATTTTTTGAGATTGACAGACAAAATTAGGCAAGAGATCTCCATCATCGGTCTGGCCCAAAGAGGCGGGACATGTGGAAGGGGGTAGGGGGAGCTTGCAGGTTATAGGTGGGTTCCACAATTGCTACGTTGGTGATTGGAAGGGAAGATCTGTGTCTTGGGAAGAGATTAGTAAAAGAAATGGTTAATCTACATCTCAAGGAAAGGGAAGTTCTGTGTCTTGGGAAGAGGTTAGCAAAAGAATACACTGTAATTGGTTGAAACTATACATCTCAAAGATACTATGCCAGGGACAGGATGTAGGAAGAATCCTGTTAATGGAAAACATAGCCTGTTAATGTTTGTGGGTATGATTCCCCCAGTCCTTTTTGAAAGAATTTTGGGAAATAGGAAAAAGCAGTAAGACTTTTTGTCCTCAAAATGATGAAATAATTGGTTCAAAATGGTGATGGAACAGGGGTTCTAAACATGTAGTCTATTTACATCCAAATTTTTAGATAAATTCATGAATAAAGTATTTGTGGCAGGTCATTAAAGTAATGAGATACTGGGCAATGCATATTATGAAAAACTATGCTTACATTTTATATTTTTGCACCAAAATTAACGCATACTTTAATTCCACTTTTTATGAACTTTTGGAAGTAACCTGGTATATATGAATTTAAACATGTATGTACACAGAGAAAAAAAAAGAGAGATTGTGTGTGTTCGCATCCTTGTGAGAGTGAGAGAAATGATTAGAAGTTGACTCACGTGATTCTGGAGGCTGAAATAGCACAATCTGCCACCTACAACCTGGAGACCATGAAAGCCAGTGGTGTAATTCAAAGTCTGAAAGCCTGAGAACCAGAAGAGCTGATGGTGGTGTTACCAGCAAACTAAGGCTGGCTGCTTCTCGTGGTCACTGAACGAGAGGCAGAAGCTGGAGGGAGTCTATTTCTGCAACCAGTTACAGAGAGACAGGCTGCAAGCACCATCAAACTGTCTCAGAAAGCTCACTATGTGCTTGGTATTTATAGACACAAGATACAAGCACGTGCAAATCATTCCTCACTACAATCAAAGTCAATTGCTTTCCTTTGAGCAATTATCTCATTTCCTGTTTTACTTCAAATACCTCTTCCTGGTTTCTCATCTGACTATTCCTCAATCAGATCTCTCCATGATTCAGCACTTGATTAGATTGTTCTGGTCAGAGGCCTTTCTTAATTTCAAAATGGCTGCAGTCTTGCTAAACCTCCAGTTGGCCTGCTTCAGTATAAATCTCAGTCTGAAGGCCAGGGAAGATAAGATGTTCCAGCTCAAGCAGGCAGGCAGAAAGCAAATTCTTTCTTCTTCTACCTCTCTGTCCTATTCAGGTCCTCTGTTGATTGACTAATATCACCTATATTGGGTAGGGCAAACTACTCTACTGGGCCTACCAATTCATATGTTAATCTCATCTGGAAATATTCTCCTGATACACCCAGAAATCATATGTAATCTGGGTACCCTGCAACCAGTCAGGCTGACACGTAAAATTAACCATCCCAGGGCCAGCAGATGCCATAATGGTTATGTGGCTGCACTCCCACCTGGACCCAATGGCTTAAAAAAATCACTCAGGTACATGTGTGCCCACAATCCCTGGAGGAGAATGGAGGAGAAGGGATTGTGTGGTGGCTATGCCCCCTGAGTGGGTTGATTTCTAACTTTCCCTCTCACTGTCTCTGTCTCTCTCTCCAGCAAGCACACACACCCTAAGGCAAAAACCTCTTAAAAAATATTTAACCATCCCACAAACCAAGACCCCAAACTGCTTCAGTAGACATGAAGACAGTGAACTTTTCTGGCCTGACTCCAAATACCAGTGTCAGAGAGGAATGATGACCCTAACTGGGTCATGATCATCACCACCATCCTGCCTCCATCGCATGTTCTCATCCCATCTTCTAGATACATTTTCTCCTGTAGAAACTTCATAAGTAGGATATTCATTACCTGGAGATTTAAAATACATCCTGCCACATTGTTAACATAGCCACTGGAAAAGCTCATACGTAAGGTATGAGCTTCATCAGAAACATACTCTATTAAAAGTCCATCTCTTCCACTGGAAAGTACTTCTCCAGTTTCCATAAGCACTGGATTTGCTTACATAAAACTTCTATTTACTTCACAAATGTTCCTGTCTACCCTGTAGTACCTACCAACACATCATGAGCAGTGTGTCTCTGCAGTGACATGCTAACCTGTGACTGGACAGCATGCCACAGCCAGGTAATACATAAACCTTATTTATAGGCAGGAAGGGATGGTCATACAGCATCGCTCGAACAATTTAGCATAAAGAAGGGGACGTAGAAAGAAGCTGTGATACTCAATTAGAGAAGATGGAGCAAACAGAGGACAGTTTTGTTCCTTGGAGTAGACCATGGAATTCTAACAATTTCTGGACCATGCAGAACCTGGCCCTCTCTTACCACCTGTCCTTTTGTCATTGCCCAAGCCATATGCCCAGTCTCTCTTTTCTCTGATGCCTCAGCAAGAAGCCATTGCCATGCATCCCCTGGTGAGTCTGCTGAGGAGGCTGACAGGAAGATGCAGAAGCTGCTGCTCTGAAGCCCATCATGTGGCCAAGCCCCACTGTGCTCATCACTGGGGCGCAAAGCAACTTTCTCCCTTACTTATGTAATATGCTTTTGTCACTTCTGTCCCAATACTGTGTTGCCTTGTGAAACTAACTTCCTGTAGAATTTGTCCTCTGCAACTTTTTCAATCTCTCCCAGCCTGTTTTTGCTTAATCCAGGGAAGACAATGACAGTGATGTTCTACTCAGTCCTGCCCAAGTCCCTCTGATTCTAGCCTGTTGTCCTAGACCCTTTGCTCTCTTGCCTTGAGCTGGAAATTCATGCAAATAGATCACTAAGAAACCCACCAATCTAACACACATGTATCTGACACACCCCAAAATGCCTGAGCTCCACCATGAAGGAGGTCCTCATGCTAGTATGGGATCCCTTGGCACTTTAAGAAAATTATGGGTAATAAAATCCCAATTTGTGGGTTGGGTTATGTATTGGAAATTACCGATGATCAGAACAAACATGCGAATGATCAGAGCAGTTTCCTTCGTGAGTGCCTCAGGGCCCAGAGCAGCACACAAGCCTGTGCTGAGAGGTAGAAGTCTGAGAGCTCCTAGAGCCAACACATAGGAAGAAGAACGTCAGCAGTAAGGGGGTCATTTAGAAATGTACAGTCCGGGGACCAGCAGTTAGCCTAATGGCTATGTCACTGGACTCCCACGTAGTCAACCGCAGTTCAAGTCCTGGACCCGGCGGCTTAAACTCACGCCGGGTGCGTGTGCGTGTGTGCCCAAGATCCCGAGAGGAGAATGGAGGAGAAGGGATTGCAGAGTGGCCATCCCCCCTGGGGGGTGATTTCTGCTTTCTGTCTGTCTTTCTGGCGAGTGCATGTGCCCTATAGCAAAAACCTCTCCAAAAAAAAGGAAAAAAAAAAAAAGTAAAAGAAAAGAAATGTACAGTCGGTCTTGAAAGCCCAAAACTATCATCGCCAAGTATGCCAGAAAGAAGAGAACTTAAGATGAAAAAAATAAAAATGGAAGCTAAGGTTTATATGGATGGAAAAAGGGGCCAGGCCAAGGACAAGGCCCTTAAATTAAGCTAAGAGTCAATAAAGAGTTGCCTCTCCCGGGAATGAGGGGCTTGAGAAAGGCAGTCTGAGGGTCAGGAAAACCATATGAAAGCATTCTGCCCTGCTCTGTAGCTGGACAAGAGTCACCCTCAGAGAATCAGCACCTGAAGTCCATCCTCACACCACTTCACAGGAAGAGGTTCTGAGACAAGAAGTGCCCTAAACAAACAGCAAAAGGGAACCCTAAATGCTTCCCTGTGTATCAAATTCTAACCATAGTAATAGAAATCGTATCTGCGGCTGTTTTTAGGCGTAGAGATTGAGAAGGGGCATGAAGGAACTCGGCATGACAGATGTGCCTCATGCCTTGAGATGGGGGTGGCCTACAGGTGTGTTTGCATTTATCACAGCTGATTAAACAGCACGCTTAAGACCTGAGCATTTCATTATATGTAAATTACAGCGCAGTCAGCGTGTGTGTGTGTATTTGTGTGTGTGTGTGCATAGGTGAGTATGTTTGTGATGTGTTTTTAGACCGGGTCTCACTATGTTGCAATCCTCCTGCCTCAGCCTCCTGGAAAGCTGGGACTACACTACAAGCAAATTGTGCCAGAGTTTTAGGATGGGCTGAGAATCTGATCCAGGCCTCCCCTGTGGCCTCAGCCTGCTGAGCAGCAACATCCAACAACCATGGCTGTGCACTCATCCAATTTTTAAATGCTGAAATAACAAAATCCTGTGAACCTATATGAGATTCCAGCCAAGGCACTGCTAAACCACCCACGGGGAAACCTCTGCACCCCAGAGCAGAGGTGCAAATCTGCTGTTTTCCATTCCCTGCCTTTTGGAGGATGGATCATGGGCAAGGGACCTTGGTGCAGCCAGTCAGAGGCGCACGTGGGGTCTGAACCTGTGAGAGCCCCGAAGTCTGGCAGTAACTAGCACAGAGGTCAGCAGCACAGCAGTACAGCTCAGCTAGCCTGGCCACCTGAGGTTTTTATCTTTTCTTTAAAAATCATGTTTGATTAATTTAACCAAGGTCAGTTCTGTTGTTTGCAACTAAGGACCTAACTAGCGTAACATCTGGTACCAGAGCTGCGAGGCTATAGGCACAGCCCCAGGAAATGGGGGCTGTGGGCTTGGGTATATGACCCAGGTCAAGCTTCAAGTGACAAAAATCAGGGTCGTAGAAAAAACAGGAACTATAAACCACAGCACACAGTAGGTAAAGGAGCTAATTAAACTCTGCCCTGAGATCTTCTGAACAAAAGTGTCCAGAAAAGCCCAGGTGTTGCAGGACACAGATGCCACGTCAGAGTCACTGTCTCTCTTTTTATTTTTATTAATTTTATTTATTCATTCACTTTTTTTTTAATTTGACCAGCTAGAAACACACAGAGAGAAAGGGGGGGGGGGGGGAGAGAAAGAGAGAAAGAAGGGAAAGCAAGCCACCAGTTCCAGGACTGAAACCATGGTTGGCCATGTGGGAGTGTCCAGCGCCTTAACCACCCTGCCACCTGCTGGTCCCAGAGTCACTGTCTCATAATCTTCATCATAGCCTTATGTGGTAGCTATCATCCCTTTTGTCTAAATGAGAAATGTGAAGCCTCAAGAGGAAAATTTGTGCTGGAATTCAATTATAAAACCATGTTCAGAAGCATCAAGAATGTGATATTCATAGCTTTCATGGACACGATTTATACAACATATGTATGAGTTTATCCACAGGCAGGATATAAGAAGCAATTGATGACAGTGGTGCCCTCTGGGAAGGGAAACTGGCCAGGAGTATAAGAAAGAGAATGGCAACTCTTTTTTGTGTGTGCGTGTGAGAGTTTTTTGGCTAGAGGGAACATGCACTCGCCAGAGAGACAGAGAGACAGAAAGCAAGAAATCACCCCCCTAGAAAGGATGTCCATGCCGCAATCCCTTCTCCTCCATTTTCTTCTTGGGATTTTGGGCATGCATGCACACATACCCGACATGAGTTTAAGCCACCAGGTCCAGGACTCAAACAACTGTCAACTACATGGGAGTCCAGCGATGTAACCATTATGCCATCTACTGGTCCTGAGAATGTCAACTCTTTTTTTTTTTTTTTCTTTTTTTTTGGAGAGGTTTTTTTTTTTTTTTTTGCTTTTAGGGCGCGTGCGCTCGCCAGACAGACAGAGACAGAGAGACAGAAAGCAGGAAATCACCCCCCAGGGGGAATGGCCACGCCGCAATCCCTTCTCCTCCACTCTCCTCTCGGGATCTTGGGCACGCACGCACACGCGCCCGGCGTGAGTTTAAGCCGCCGGGTCCGGGACTCGAACCGCGGTCGACTACGTGGGAGTCCAGCGACATAGCCATTACGCTAACTGCTGGTCCCCCAGAATGTCAACTCTTAACCATTCCACCAAGTGGCTCTAAATACCTCATTCCCCACCCAACGATATATCTCTTCTCTCTTTTTTTTTTTCTTTGAGAGAAGGGGGTGGGGGAGAGAAAGAGAGTGATCCTTGACAGTCTTTGCTATTCTGTGAGCCTCCTGCCTCAGCCTCCCAGTCAGCTTGGATTATAGGCATGTATGACTATGCCTGGCATGTTCAGGTTGGTCTGGGTAGTGCTATCTGTGCACTTGTGACTGGCCCCAATAACATATATCTGTATCTTGAAACACCTCCACTAGAGAATCCTTTATATTGAAAAACAAATTCTCCTAGAAGCCAGAAAGAAAAAGACAGATATATTAACCACATGAAATTTTGTAACTTCCGGGCAGTAAACAAGGATTGCTTTTGATAAGAAGGACTAGAAATTGAGGTAGGAATTTGGGAGAGAAAAAGAGATTCATTTTTTATGTCTTTCTATACTTTTGAATGTTTGAAAATGTTCATCTATTACTTTTATTGTTAATAAATTTTTTAAAGTATTGATTCTTGCTGAAACTCAGATCACCCTCATCACTATTTACTCATTACCATGTATTTCTTTATTAGATGGAAAGTAATAGAGTGTAGTAAATAAATACATGGGCTTTAAAGCCAGATGGTCCCAAATTAAAACTCCGTTGTTGCAATCTACTGACTATGTGAACTCTCGAACAATTCATAGCACCAGTTTGAGCCTCAGTTTCCTGACAGTACAGAGAAGACAGGATTGCTATTTGTATCCAGAGAAGCTCACTGAGGAAAGCAGCCCCTTTAACATACAAGGTCCTCTTGTTCAGCCAAGCCTGGAGTAACATTTAGACAGGAAACCATAGGAGTCTGTGATAGGACCAACTTTTTTGGCATAGCACAGAATTAAGTGGCCCCAGAGGGTCCAAGGAGGCAAGGAAGTCTAAAGGATTGTTAGAAACAGTAAAACCAGGACCAGTAGATGGCATAATGGTTATGTCACTGGACTCCCACGTAGTCAACCACAGTTTGAGTCTCAAACTCAGTGGCATAAAACTCACGCTGGGCACGTGTTCATGGATGCTCAAAATCCTGAGAGAAAAATGGAGGAGAAGGGATTGTGGCATGGCCGTCCCCGCTGGGGGTTGATTTCTCACTTTCTGTCTGTGTCTCCTGTGAGCACACGTGCCCATAGCAAAAATCTCTCTTAAAAACTCTTTTAAAGGAAAGAAAAGAATCAGCAAAACCTGATATGCAATTTCAACTGTTTGCAGTGTGCAGTGTGACCCACCCCCACAACCTCCTCATTAAGTTAGGAGTTCAGACACAGATTGTTTGGGACCTTTCTAAGGCCATCAGGCTTAAGAGAGGTTAAATACAAATATGTTGAATAGCAACGTTAGGTCCTCACCAAGGAAGAAATAAAAGAACAGCCACTAGAATAGAGAACATGAAATGAAGTGGAAGCAGGGAACCAGAACCAGAAATGACCAAAGAACATAAAGACTCTAAGAGCAGGTCTTGGGGATGTCTTTGCACTTCCTCAAGCTGTAGATAGAGGTTTGCTCTGACATTAGCTCAATCTGTGGGATGGGACACCTTCAGTATTACCTGGACTGTGGATAAAATGTGATTATAATGCATGTGTCATATGGCTTCCGTGAATGGAAGTGTATGTAAAAGAGCTACATAGAACATATAAATACTCAAGAACTGGTAAAAATAGAAAAGGGGCAGCTGGCAGAGAACAGCTTCAGGAGAAAGGAGGGCACAATTAGGAAAATTTTGACAGGACAGTTGTCAAGGCAATTGAACTTGGTTAAGAAACTCAACCAGGGCTCCTGGGCAACTAGGGGGAAGCATGAGCTCAGATAAAGGGGTAGCAAATGACTCGAAGTAGGATTACATTGTAATGGGCAAACTGCTTTAAGTCTTCATCTTAAATCCAAAAGCCCTGAAGGATCTTGTTAGGACTCAAGGTCCCACACAAAGAATGTGACAACTCGTGCGGTTAACTGCTGCGGAGAGAAAATAAATACCTAAGGGTTTTATTCTGGTTTTGATGTGGATTCTAAATTACAAAGCATTTACTATGGCTTTAGATTCTAGATTCTATCCCATTGCCATAAGAGGAAGGTACCTCATAACAAAAAGATACCTATCACAGGAGGCCACTCACCGTATTTCCTGTCCACACGTCCAAATCATTTGTCACCTCTTCCATGAAGCCTACCAGGTCCCCAGCCTCATCCTCTCTTTGTGCTCTCAGAGCATTGCATTTTGTTACCTCTGGTCCACTCAACAATTTTCAGGAGCTATTTATGCATATCTTCCTCTAGAAGCTTCTGAGGCCATAAAACAGATGTGTCAAACCTCTACAATTCTTACAGTCTTCAATATTTCTGTTTTAATAAATATTTCTAACATTGCTGAAGTAATGAAACACATCACTAATTCAGCACTAACTTATCTTTAAGCACTGAAAAATCTATGCTGGCCTGCTAAGTGGTGCTGCAGTAACACATTGCTCCCCAATGCTGGATTCGTATGGAAAAATCACAGGTTTAGTTCCCAGGCTGATCTGTACATGCTGAAGACACACACCCTTGATCCCGACTGGCTGAGCAGGCTGGGATAGGGCATCTTGACGTAAGACCCTGTCGTGTGTGCTTATTTCTCTGTGTGGGTGTGTGGGTGTCACTCTCATAAAATAAATAAATTTAAAAAGAAAAAAAAGCCTATGTTGCTATTCATAAATTTAAATCATTTTAACGTTTTTAAGGCTTTCATAGATAAGGTAGAAAACAAGGATATGTTTAAGGAAACAGACAGGGACAGCTGGATAGAAAGCTTGACAGAGTCAAATGGACTTTCTACAGACAATACCTGTCTGCGGTCTCAAAGACCCCAACAGTGCAGCACACAGCTGGTCTGCTGGCTCTGTTCTTTCCACAGCACAGGGCTGTGAGGCAAAGCGATGGTTCACAGAGGGGAGGGGGAAGTGCTGAGCAACTCCACGCAATGTGGTTGGGGTCTCCACATGTCTATCCATCTCTCCATCCAGAGATTCAGAAATCATGATAATAAATTCTTCATTCTGCAGAGTCCTTAGGGGCTCCAGCCCTCCTCCTGACACACACTTTTCCACTCTGTTTTCCCTGTCTTGCATCAGCACCAGAGACCAAGATCTGTGTCCCTGTGACACCAGCACTGTTCTGAGTTCTTGTGAAGAGAATAGGAGTTTACACTCCCTGTTCTGCAATCTGAGAGTTGATTTTCCCATTGACTGTCAACATTTACAATTAAACATACATTTCCTGGAGACTTTTCTCCAGCTGGTTGTTCCCATACGATGCTCTAGATGACACATGCCAGCCCCGAGGGACATCTGACCAAGCGCAACCTCAGAGGTGCAGAAGGAAGCCAAGCTCAGCAGTAGCTCCAGCCAGAGTCGGTCAGACTCCTGGGACTTATCTTTCTGAAAGTTTCAGCTCTCTATAGCTACTCAGCCTGACTTCCACCTTCGGCTGGATATGCCTTCCAGGACTTTCAGGACTGAGTTGCTTTTTTAATGATGAACCTGCTACAGTGAAGAAAATTGGTTTCTGTTTCAAATGGCTGGAAATCTTGATGTAAATTTTTACATGGTGTGTAGATGCAGAGTGTATCCGTGTGATGCATGGGACTGACAGCAGACAGCACAGCAGAGCAGGCCACTGTAGCACTTGCCACATTTTGGTTACTGTAGGATATTGCCTATTGGTGAAGAAGCCTCAGCGAGGCACTTGTCAGATAACCACCCAGGAATCGTTTTAGATTTCCGAGGGCACACCACGTTCTCTATTCAGTCATGGAAAGCCCCCACTTATCAATTATGGCCCCCTGAGGTCTTGAGGTTCATGATAGATAGGCTTATTTTTTTCTGAGTAACTTATAAGGTAAGAGGGATTTAAACAAGGCCAGAAAAAGCTTATGTGATTATCTACTCTAAAATCCCAGCACAGCCCTCACTACTATCTTTATTTCTTTATTAAAACAATATATTGTCCTTTCTAGATAACAATAGCAAGACTATTTGGAGTTGGAGCAGAGCAATGGTAGCACACAAAATGGTAAAAACGAAATTGTTTACCTGAGAAAATAAGAATTAATGGCATGAGGACTAGTTGTAGAGGCACGGGCAATAGGCATGCTATTGGGCAACACTGGGAGCCACCTAGGAAGCTCCAGGTTCACATCCCACTGGGCATACACCCATGAATCCCACCTGTGATCCCAGCTGGCTGCAGGACTAGGGAAGACTGCAGTAAAGATACTGTCAAGGGTGACAATCTCTCTCTCTCTTTTTCTCTCATAGTCACTTTCTCTCTCAGGAAATAAATGAGCTTAAAAAAATCAAAGGCAGGAGATAACCTTTTTTGATAAAAATCAAACAATTGATATTTAATTGTTTACAAAATGAATATAAATAAAATAAGCTTAACAGTAATTTAAATACAAATATTTCACCATATCATAACCAAATTTACTGAAACATCTTACCACTACATAATTAAATTTGCTAAAATTATTTTTAAGTAACAATTTAGACTATTGAACAAAAATAACCTTACTATTTTTTTTTTTTTTTTTTTGGAGAGGTTTTTTTTCGCTATAGGGCGCGTGCGCTCGCCAGACAGACAGAGAGAGACATAGAGACAGAAAGCGAGAAATCACCCCCCAGGGGGGATGGTCACGCCGCAATCCCTTCTCCTCCATTCTCCTCTCGGGATCTTGGGCACGCACGCACACGCGCCCGGCGTGAGTTGTAAGCCACCGGGTCCGAGACGCGAACTGCGGTCGACTACGTGGGAGTCCAGCGACATAGCCATTACGCTAACTGCTGGTTCCCACTATTTTTAAAAGTACTATTGGTCTTCCCTTGCTTTTATAATCTTAGTGTTTTCCATAAGCTCTTACTAATTTATAAATTCTCTTAATATAAGATCATTAATCCTCTATTTTATATGCTATAAATATTTCTCCAAGTTCATTTTTCATATTTTTATACTTTTGATTATGTAGTTTAAATTTTTATGATTCAAATTGGTGTTCTTTTTCTTTTGTGTTCTTCTTTGGTTAGGCTTAGAAAGCTTTTGTCTATCCTGAGGTCAAACTTTGATCTCATAATTGTACATATTTGTAGAATTCATTTTGATAAATGATAGGCAGTAAGGCTTAACTTCATTTTTTTCTGAAGAATTCATACTTATACAAAAATCAGAATTACCTTTGAACCTTTGTTCTTTGAACTGTTGTCAGCCAAATTTTTCCTATGTCAGAGTTTATTTACACTTAGGCTTTTACAAAATTAAGTTAAAAAATTACTAATCATGAGAGATTAGAGACCTTGCCAACTCCGAGACAGAAGAACCAACAGGAAGACCCTGCAATCCCAGAGACAGAGAACCAACAGGCAGGCCCATGCCAAGCCCTCGGTATGAGCTCATCAGTAGAGTCCCACTCAGCCTGCTGTCAGGGAGAAGGAGCTCTCCAGCCTTCACAACTGATACCTGGTTCCTGCAATCATCTCAGAGACAGAAAGAACAACAAGCATATCCTGCAGTCCCAAAGATAGAAGGTAGGAGCTGCTGCCCATACAGCACATTCACACTGTGCAAAGTAGTCTACCACCTTACATTCCACCTGTCAGCTCAACTTCCATCCATGTGGAGGGCAGTTAGTTTTGGGTATACAAGAATAAAACACCTGAAAATAGGAGACCCAGGAGGAATTCTATCCACATAACCCCCTTAGAGAAAATGCCTTCTGAAGACCTGAACCCAAAACTCCTACTGTGGATTCCACACTCCCACCCACAGTAAAGGAGGGAAATTCACACAGAGCTGACATATACCATAAAGACGTGTAGGAGCACACAGCTATAGAAACATGCTCCAAAGAAGTAGGAAAAAGTGAGTATATCAACAGATGACTAAAAATCAAAGTAGAACCTTCCAAAATAGGAGAAATACTTCCCCCTCAAAGGATCACAACTTCTCACCAACAATGGATAAAACATAAGAGATCACAGAAATGTCAGAAAAAGAATTTAGAATATTCATTGTAACAAAACTCAGTGAGCTGTAGGAGAAAAAAAAAAACAACCAATTCCAGCAGATGAGAAAATCTCTCCATGACTTGAAGGAGGAACTCCACAAAGAGATATAGACACACTGAAAAAGAATCAAACGGATTTTCTGTAAATAAAGAATATTATGCAGGAACTCAAAACCTCTCTCAAAAGTATCAACAGCAGATTAGACCACACAGAAGAAAGAATCTCTGACCTTGAAGACAAAACCTCTGATTTTATTCTAAGCAACTGGAAAGAATAACCATTAAAAATGAGGACACTAGATGGAAAAATCCTAGATTTAAACCACTAAATGGCCAAATTCCACCTCATAGGTATTTCAGAAGGTGAAAAGACAGGTAAAGTCATAGAAAACATCTTTCATAATATATTCACTGGAAACTTTCCTTATTTAGAGAGGCATGTAGACATCCAAATCCAGGAGACACAAAGGATACCAAATAGATATAACATAAGAAGATCCTCTCCAAAATATGTCATAGCCAAATTGGTAATAATCAAAGACAAAGACAATATTCTAAAAATGGAAGAGAGACACGCCGATTACTTACAAAGGTTATCCCATTAGACTAATCTCAGATCTTTCAACTGAAACAATGCAAGAAAAGAATGAGAGGACATATTTAAAATTCTGAAAGAAAGCAATTTCAGCCAAGAGAATTATATCCAGCAAGATCATCCTTCAAATGGGAAGGAGAAATAAAATCATTCCCAGATAAACAAATGCTGAAAGATTTTGCCAAAATGAAATCAGCTCTTCAGGAAATACTTAATAAACTATAGGAAAGCTAAAGGGAGACAAATAGAAGTAAGAGAACACAAAACAACTAGGAAAAAATAATAAGCCCACACATACTGATAAGAACATTGAATGTCAGTACTAAATTTTCAAACTAAATGACTAAAAATGCAGATTCAACTATTTTACACATAAGCAGGATTTTTTTTTTTTTTTTGAGAGGTTTTTGCTATAGGGCGCGTGCGCTCGCCAGACAGAGAGAGACAGCGAGACAGAAAGCGAGAACTCACCCCTCCCAAGGGGGATGGCCACGCCGCAATCCCTTCTCCTCCATTCTCCTCTCAGGATCTTGGGCATGCACGCACACATGCCCAGCGTGAGTTTTAAGCCACCGGGTCCGGGACACAAACCACAGTCGACTCCAGCATCCTTTACCACCACACCACCTGCTAGGCCACACATAAGGTTTTAATATAAATTCACCAATTATTTGAGAGACAGTTGTCTTCACAGGTTTTTTAAAAAGAATGATTTATTTATTTCACTTTTTAAATTTTTTTATTTTTTATTTGACCAGAGACAGACAGACAAAGTAAGAAAGCAAGTCGCCAGGTCCAGGACTCAGATCGTAGTCAGCCAAGTGGGAGTCTAGCACCTTAACCACCATGCCACTTGCCTGTCCCTCCACAGGTTTTAATTTATATATTTATTATAACCATTTCTCATTGTATAAAACTAGATATTAGTGAAAAGTCCACAATGTTACAGGTAGCTAAATTTTTCTTTGAAATAAATTTTAAAAGGCTAAAATCAAAAACTTTGTAAAGCCTATAAATCACCAAATCATTGACTTTATCATGTCTTCTCTATTAAACATCTTTTCCCAATTTTGTTGTATTTTTGTTTTTTTGAAGACTTACTTCTTTATGCACAGTACTATGGTCTTACAAGAACTCATAGTGTGTGTGTAAAAGTTTTATTTTTCTATCACTTTTTTTTTTAAGAGATTTTAGACAGATTTTTTTGCTATGTGCTTGCTGGAGAAAGAGAGAGAGACAGGAAGTGAGAAATCACCTCCCCTAGGGGGGCTAGCCATACCACAATCCCTTTTCCCCCATTCTCTTGGGATCTTGGGTATGCACTCGCACATGCCTGGCGTGAGTTTCAAACCGCCGGGTCTGGGACACTCACTGCAGTAGGCTATGTGGCAGTCCAGCGATGTAACCATTATGCCATCTGCTGGTCCCATCTTTTCTTATCTCTTTTTTATTTTTTTAGAATTTTAATTTTTTGAAAGAATTATTTTATTTAACTTTATTCACTTATTTTAATTTGACCAGAGAGGGACAGAGAGAGAGAGAGAGAGAGAGAAAGCAAACCTCCAGGTCCGGGACATGAGCCGTGGTCAGCCATGTGGGAGTCCAGTGTCCTTAACCACCATACCACCGGCCAGCCCCCTATGTCTTCTTAATGAGCTATCATTATATACAATTTTACCTATCTCTGACTGGACCAATGATTGATACCACAGATTCTTTTTCAGACTTTAAACTCTTATCCCCCTCAGTCCTCTATGTGGAAATAACAAGTTCTTTCATTAGCTATGTTAAGATTATCTTTGTTAATTTATCTTTTGTTCTTTATAACTATCTCACAGTAAAGAATGTCATAGACAATTCAGTAGATACTTGGAGAATAACCATTGGAGAGGGTTTCAAATGTTCACAACATAATATAATGCTAAATGTTGAAGGTGATGAATATGTTTATATTCTCAACTTGCTTATTACACACTGTATACATGCTTTTATAGGTCATTCTGTACTCTATGAAAATGTATAATGGTTATATGTAAATCATAAATTACAATAAATATTTAAAGAGAAAAAAGAATTACTAATCAAGATCAAGCAAAATATAGGTTACTTGTCACTTAACAATACACTGATTTTATAGACATTTCTTCTCAGATTTATCACCTTCACAGAACGTTTCAATTACTGTCATTCAGCAACTTCTTAGATTCACAGAAATGAAAAAGTATTTTGTCTTTACTGTGAGTTGAATAAACCTCTATTCTCTTAAATTACCCAGCCTCAGGTATTTTTCTATTATCAGCAACAGAAAGGACTAAAACACACAGTCATTGAAAACTAAAACAACTATATGTATATTTTGTTAATCAAACAAGTAGCAATTTATCAAAATAATTCAACATAAACATATTTATTAGTTGCCTCATATATTTCATAAAAAAGAGGGAAAGAAACAATCAATAAATTACTGAAAGCCTAAAACAAATCCAGCTTTATGGCAGACAGCTAAAACACAGAGATGAACGAGAACTCTCATGCCACAAGGGGCTCAGAGTCTAGCAAGGGAGTCGGACTCCATGACCTGTATGTGCAAGATGCTTGGTAACTCCTTTGAGATGAGTGGTGCCTTTGCAGGCTGTAAAAACAACTTATTGTTGCCTTATTGAGGCAACAATAAGTCACAGTTCAAGGAGGAAAAGAAGCAATTCCTTTTTATTTACAATATGTTTTAATTATTTCTGAGTAAAAGAAGTCCAAAACAGCAGATAAAAACTTAATTTATTCCTCAGAGACAGTCGCTCAACATCCGCTATACCAAAATAAATAAAAACGAGATGAATACTTGCTAACAGATAAATTGAAAATACTAAATACCCACGCTGGGTAGCACCACTCAGGGTTTCTTTTATGTCTGTTTATCCTGTTTACTCTTCATGATATAATCATCTCTTAAACTAGTTATTTTTCAGGACTACAAAGTAAAGGATCTTCCAAGAGACATTTCTTATCAATCAAATGATCTACTTTGTAACTGTTGCGCTTTAATCATTTTTACTCTCAAACTATATGCTCAAGTGAGGTGAAGCACAATTCCACTGACAGTCAAACATTTATCCAACTCTATAAGCAAATTCATGAATTCAAGGGTGTGAATACATCTAAGGAAAACTGATACCATTGTCAGCCCCCAAAGAACCTGTGTGTAGAAAAGGAGAATACTCCTGGCTGAACAGGAATTCAAGTCAGGCTTTGAAATTCTCACAGAATCAGTAATTCAGCTTCTCTCAAATCTGGCACCTGGACAATAGGCATTTACTTTAACCCAAAAGAACAGAATACCTGCACCATAGGCATTTATTTCAGAATTCAGTCATAAATTGATTGGCACACTGCAAATTGTTAGACATATCCATTATCTAAACTCTAAACCTAAAGTCACTTAAATTTTGGGGGGTAAAAAAATCCCTCCACTATCTCACTCATTCCCATGCAGAAGTGATCCAATCTGTAGATCACCACCTATAATAAAAGGTATGTTTCTGGGGACCAGCAGTTAGCATAATGGCTATGTCGCTGGACTCCCATGTAGTCGACCGCGGTTCGCGTCCCAGACCCGGTGGCTTGAGACTCACGCCGGGCGCGTGTGCATGCGTGCCCAATATCCCGAGAGGAGAATGGAGGAGAAGGGATTGCGGCGTGACTATCCCCCCTGGGGGGTGATTTCTTGCTTTCTCTCTCTCTGTCTCTCTCTGTCTGCCTGGTGAGCGTACGCGCCCTATAGCAAAAACCTCTCAAAAAAAAAAATATATATATAAGGTATGTTTCACAAAATTATGGTTTAAGTATTGTTCCTCGTGGTATTCAGTAGCCATCACATAAGAAGCTCCATGATCTAGATAATAATTTCTTCATTTTACTTTGCAAAAACAAGTAAGAAGAGAAAACAAGATTGTCTTTTTCATTGGCCCCTCTTCTGCTGCTCATTCTGTTTAAATGGCAGTGTGCTCAGATTAGATCTTTCTTCTCTCATGACACCATCTCAATAACCCCACATCTGCCGATCATAACCAGCACTAACTCTAGGATCAGCACTGTCCAGTAGTACTTTGGAAATGGAACTGTCCTAATTTGTGCTGGCCAATACAACCACTACCAGTCACATGAGGCTGCTGAGCACATAATTAACTATACTTTAAATACAACGGCCATGGCTGCCATTTGAACAGCACAGCAGTAGGCTTCCGTGTGTAGTTGCCTACTTCATACTCGAGCCCATGCCTGCCAACACTCCAAGGCCTGTATGCACAATTCAAAATCTTCTTTTCTGTTCCCAAAACAACTCCTCCCCTCCATCCACTTATGCCTGTTCATTGTATCACCATGCATTTGCTCATCCAGACAACTGACGGTAAAGCTTTGATGCCCACCTTTGCCCCACAGTGTTTGTTCTCAATGCAGTCACACCTGGGTTCAAAGAAGAAAAATTTATTTAAGAAAATAATAATTGAGAGTAAATGCCTACAGCTAAAAACTACTGTGTTTTTTAGTTTGTATTTTAGTTATTCTATTCCCTCCTGGAAATATTAGCCAGTATTCAATATTGCATCAGTATAAAGTGAATTACAAGGTTTGTATGGGTAAGGGGAGAATTTCAACAACAAATTCTAGAAAATAAAGAAGGGGAAAGTTGCCAAGTTTAGGCAGTAGATATAACATGAGTTAAATTATTTAACTCAGGAGAAACGGGCAAGTTATAGACGGGGAGAAGAGGGAGAAGAATCAGGAGAGGAGGAAAAAGTAGATAGAATCCTTTTGAGTGGTAAGAAAAGAAAGTACTCACTAAAAGTTTAACAAAGGAGAAGTCGGTGAAGACTGACACTGTGCAGGCCACTTCTGGATGTTCTAGGGTAGGGACTTGTGTCATACGGTAACTACTATCAAGTGAGAAAAAAAAAAAAACAGATAAACAGTAATTAGAGGAGGAACTACACTTGGTCTAGAGCAATGCTATTCAACAGAAATAATATAAGTCAAACCCATAGGTTTACGTTTTCTAAGTCTTACTTCTAAAATGTTTTTAAAGAGAAAGAAATTTATTTTAATAATATATTTTTGGGGAACCAGTCTTGTAGCTCAGCAATTAAAGGAGCTGGATCCCACACAGCTGACCACATTTCAAATCCTGGTCCTAGCAGCTTGAAAAACATGCTGGGCACTTATGCGTGCATCCTCAAAATCCCAATAGGAAGGAGAACTGGAGGAAAAAAGAACTGTGGCATGACCACAACCAAACGGGGGTTGCTTTCTCTCTCTCTTTGTCTCTCTCTCTCTCTTATATATGTGCCTTCTGGCAATAAATAAGTAAATAAATATTCTATTTCATGTAATATATCTAAAATATCCTCATTTCAACATGTAATCAATATTTTAGAAATTATTTATGAGCTATTTTATATTTTTGTACTGTTTTGAAATCTGGCATGTATTATACACATACAGAGCATTTCAATTTGGACACCGATTTTTTTTTTTTAGAGTTTTGTTTTGTTTTTTTGCTATAGGGTGCGCACGTTTGCCAGAAAGACAGAAAGAGACAGAGAGACAGAAAGCGAGAAATCACCTCCCGGGGGGATAGGACAGCAAATTTTCATTGAAAATACTTAATCTGCATTTAGGTGCCCTAAAATTAACATTTGAAAAAAATAGATGCATATAGATACTAAATTGTTTCAAGAACTTGGAGATTTCTAAACTGTATTACCAGCTTCAAATTTAGATTTAAAAGACAAAATGGTGGCATAATGGTACAATGTGGTGTTCTGTGAGCTGACTCACATGGGGAGGTTCTGGGTTTGCATCTGGAGACCTCCCTGAGTATACCAGGCATGTGCTTACTCATGACTCAGGACTGGCTAAAGCTGGGTGGATCACAGCACCAAGACTCTGTTGGGGATTCTCTCCCTCTATCTCTCTCTCCCTCTCTTTACTTCACTTATGGAAGAAATCAATAAAAAAACTTTAAATTTTGTAAATTTAAATTAATCAAAATTAAATAATATTATAAATGTAGTCCCCTGGTCATACTAGATACATTTCAAGTGTCTACTACATCTATCAATAAATGAAGTCTATGGGCTAAAGGAAAGAAGTTTTGTAAAACAAGGGTGAGTTTGAGTGTGCACATCTGAGAGTTTGAGGTTATGCAAACCCCCCTTTCCCTACCATCTGATTCTTTCTAGAATTCTTTCTGATTCTTTCTAGGCCCCTCAAGATGAGAAGCCATGTGGTTACAGATCTATATTGTCTGACTATTCTCTACCCATTGGCCTCGCTGCCTGAAAGGGATGCTGACCTGGGAACCAGAAGCAGTTCTCTTCTTATAAATTGCTGCAGGATCAAAGCAATCTATAATATAGGGTAAAAGGAGCAGAACAGGAGCCAAGGAAATGAGGAAACTGCAAATGCTTGGGTTGTGAGTCCAAAGAGCTGTTGGTATTGTTTGTGCATTTTACCGACCATATTGCTACCATATTAGAAAAAAAATCATATTAGAATAAATATGTTAATATCAATAATCTTCACAAATCAAAGCTCCGTACTAACTCAAAATAGTACTCTATCAGTAATCACAGGAGAACCTTTGTGTGTTTTATTTACTGCTGTATCCCCAGAACCTAGTACCTTGGCCCACAGTAGGTGACCAACAATTACTTGTTTAGCAAACAAATTAATAAATAGCCCCATAGATCCCCATGTAATAACCATACAAAGGCAATAGTACAACATGGACTCGTGTTCTAAACCCGCCATTCATTATTTTTCTTGGCAAACATTTCCAAGTACTCAATTTATGCCGTTTTGCTTATTATTATGTATAGTGATACAATACATACACACACACCAAAAAAAAAAAAAAAAAAAAACCTTAGGGGAACCAGCAGTTAGCGTAATGGCTATGTCGCTGGACTCCCACGTAGTCGACCGCGGTTCGCGTCTCGGACCCGGTGGCTTACAACTCACGCCGGGCGCGTGTGCGTGCATGCCCAAGATCCTGAGAGGAGAATGGAGGAGAAGGGATTGCGGCGTGACCATCCCCCCTGGGGGGTGATTTCTCGCTTTCTGTCTCTCTGTCTCTCTCTGTCTGTCTGGCGAGCGCACGCGCCCTATAGCAAAAAACCTCTCAAAAAAAAAAAAAAAAAAAAAAACCTTAGGAAAAAGAGAAATTTCTTTATGATATACTCTATTTAGAAACAACAAAATAATCTTCTTTAAGTTTTATTTTATTTATTTTATTTGGTTTTTGTTATTATCTTCTAATTTGACCAGAGAGAGAGGGAAAGTCCCAAACACCAGGTCTGGGACTCAAACCATGGTCAGTCATGTGGGAGTCCAGCACCTCAACCACCACGCCACCTGCCAGCCCCCAACAAAAATAATATTTACATCACTTTAAAAATCTGCTTGACCAATAGTAGTTTCAGAGTCTTCGAATACTGTATGAAATACTAAAATACTTAAGTTAAAAACTTAATCACAGACTACCAGATTCCACTTAACTCTTAAAAATCAATACAACCTTCATCGTTAGAAATGAACATTCTGGGTCAACCCTGTGGTCTAGTGATTAAGGGAGCTAGAGTCCACATAGACAACTACAGTGCAAATCCTGGCCCTGATGGCTTGAAAAATACTCCATGCATGTGTGAATGAGTGCCCAAAATCTCAACAGTACAGAGAAATGGTGAAGAAAGGACTGCAGTGCACGCCATTGAGGAGTGCTTTCTCCTTCTCTCTCTTTCTAGTGAGAGCACAGTCCCTCTGGCCATTAAAACATAAAGAAAGAAATATTCAGGGCCAGCAGGTGGCATGGTGGTTAAGGCACTGGACTCTACATGGCCCACCATGCCTTTCAAGTCCCAGACCCAGCAGTTTGAAAATCACAGTGGGTGTATGTGCATTCATGCCCAGATTCCCAGGAAGAAAATGGAGGAGAAGTGATTGAAAAGCGGCCGTCCCCCATGGAGAGTCATTTGTCGCATTCTCTCTCACTGACTCTCACTCTGTCTCTTTCTGGAATTGTACATGCCCTATGGTAAAAACCTTAAAAAAAAAAAATTCTTCCTAGCCAAAAAAAAAACCACTATGGATTTAACTCTCAGGTTTTATTTATCTTGCCCTAATTAGGCATCTCATTTAAGTTCTTTTTCAAGTTCCTATGGGAGTTTTCTATAACCCCTTGCTGAATCCAAATGATGCCTTTTTTTGTTCATTTGTTTTTTGTTTTTTGGGGGGTTTTTTTGGAGGCTTTTCAGATCGAGTAATCCTGGGCACACTTCCAAACTGTATAAGTAGAGAAAGGAGTTGATTGCTTAATTCTTGCCTCTGACTTGGTGCTTATGTTAATTACCTAAAGCAGGAGTCCGCAGCATGTTCTCCAAAGCACGGCCATCCACTGATTAGCAATGACAAGGCCATCTGGCCTTCCGGCAGCACATGGGTAAAAGTCTCTGTTGACATAAAAATCAGGAATGCCTGTAATTCAGCATGAGTCAAGTGCTGCCACCACCTCTGAAGGAGACGGTGTCTGACTACAATATGAGGCCTGTCCCAAAGGAAGCTCTGTGTACGCACACCAATACCATGATCTTAAAACTTGGCCTCACTCTCCCTATTTGTATGACTTCTCCTTATCTACCCTTTAGTGATCCTTCTCCTCAACTCCCCTTTTAATTGCCTTTCTTCCTCCAGCAATTACTGCACCTAAATTGGCAAAGCTCAATTTGAGGCTTGTGTGTAATTTTCAGTTGATTTTAAAATAGCTATTCATGAAAGGAATGCCAAAATGGAGACAATAAAGGAGCTGGAACAGTCAAAGGGTTGGAGCTGGGAAGCCAGGAGTTGGCATGTGAGGAATCCAGGATGAGCTGGCTAGCTACAGCCTGCCCCCTCCTCATCTCGGCAACCTGGTCCAGGAGCTAAAGAAGAAAGAGGAGCACAAGGGTGACAAAGGTTCCGGGGGGAGACATCGGTGAGGTGCCCTCTGCTATATCTTGATGGACTTTGGAGCACACAGTCATTGAAATGTTGAATACAGAAGCACTCTTGCCTTCTCCAAGCCAATGATTTCCAAACAATGTGTTCAGTGTAGTTTTATTCCAGGAAAATCAATTAACACTGTAACTAACTCTCAGGTTACAACATGTGTCGAGTCTGGAGATAAGAACACATTGTCACCTTAAGGGTGCCCGATGATCTCTGGGTCCAGGAAGACCATCCTTGTTAAACTCCACCTATTACCTGAAGCCAGCCCTAAAGACTGATGACAAAAAAAAGTAAAATGGAAAAATGGACTTCCCCAAGATTAAGTCCATTAGATGATGAAGTTTTGTAGTATTTTTTCATGACCTTAGAAAGGAGATTTTGTTTTCTTTATTTGCCAGAGCGCACAAGTACTTGCCAGAGAAAGAAAACCTCCATAGGTGTAGTCATGCTGTAATCCCTTCTCCTCCATTTCTCCATCCTGTCAGGACTGGGGGCATGAATGTCAATTACAGGTTTTAAGGCCCCTGGGCCCAGGATTCAAATTGCAGTCCGGCTACTCACATGTGCTTAAGCACTGCACCGTGGGGTGGCCCAAGGAGAGTTTCACTGCAGGCAGACAAAACATTGAAATAGTCAAATGTGTGAGCATTGTATACTGATGCGCTAAAGATATGAATTAGTAAATACACCGTATCGGTCATAATTTGTGAACTCGCTTGGATCTCAGGTTATTGTCTCTCACGTGTGAATCTCCAGTCTGACTCCCAGTGAATTATGTAAGTTGTATATTGTATTAACTTTAGGTCATCCCGTCTCTTTAAGACAGGGAGATTCTTGATGCTGAGTTGGTTGTACTGGGTGAGTGCTTTTCTGCAGTTAGAGATTTCATTTGGAGTAGTACTTTTCCTTGTCATTAAACAGTCTGGACAGGTCTGAGATGAGTATAAACACCCAGACTTTTTATGTCAGCCTTTCGTAAACTGAACGGTGTTGGATGATCCAGCACAGACATTAAATACTCCAGCACGTGAGAACAGACACAAGAGCACAGGAGTCCCTTACTCTGATGGGAGGAATTCCACACTGTATGTTGCAAACTACATCCCATCAAGCTGGAAGAACCGGGATTAAATTCACATTGGCAGACACACTTAGCGCCCTTGATTATAAAAGTACAACAGGTTTAGCTGTCATTTATCTGACAAGGTTCTATGCAAATTCAGAGATTCTTCCAATGCTACACATGACATCTCTGATTTCTTATGTTCAGTTTGGCAAGCTGCTATTCTCTGTAGAGAACTGATACTGTGTGCCAAGATTTGCTCTGAATGGTAAGTTTCTTCCTCACATCACATTGTTCTAAATAAGAAGGTAAAGAGATGATTATATTCTCTTCATGTCTCTCTTTAAGAAACCCAGAGCCCTGAACAAATATTTAGTTTGAATAAAGAACAACAGAAGAGTAAATGCTCTTTGGAGAGGAATATTCATTCTTTCAACTTTCTTATGTATCATTTAACAAATTATTCATTCCAAGACATTAAGTGACCCTCTAGTGGCCAGGTTAAATGAACAGTCTTGCAAACAGCAACGCTTTTATTTATAATTCGCTAGTAACATCAACTATGTCACCTTGCCAACTCTGCATGATTGCGAAAAAGATAAGCAAAGCCAACTCTACAAAGAGGCAAGCTAAGAGACCACCTACCCATTGGTCTCACCAGCCAACCCATATGCGATTCACCCTCCTAACTGAAATAAGATCCAATGAAGTCATTCAACAAATATCTATTTACTGAAGGCCTACTATGCACCACATCTGCCTTCTCTAGTATCAGGCACATATCCAACAAGACGAAATGGTATAAATAGGAAGGAGCTAACAGAGCAGACCCCATAGTTTAGTGGTTAAAAGAACCAGACCCCACATGGTCAAGTGCAGTTCTTATCGCTGACTTGGTGGCTTGAAAAACACACCAGGCACGTGTATGTGCATGCCTCAAGTCTGAACAGGATGGAGAAGTGGAGGAAAAGAGATCGTGCTGTGCTTTCTCCCTCTTCCTGTCTCCACATCTCTCTCTGGCAATTAAAAAAGAGAAAGGATCTACCATAACTAAAAAAACTTAAACTCTTTATTTTATTTTATTTTATTTGGTTACAGGGTGTATGTGCTGGCCAGAGACAGACAGTGAAGGAGTAGGAGGTGACAAGAAAACATCATGCCATGCCAGGGATGGTCACTCTGTGATCCCTTCTCCTCCATTCAATTCCACAAAGCAGAAATATTGCTTTGTTCAATGTATCTTCTGTGCCTAGAGAAGTGCCTGGTACACAGTAAGTTCTCAAGGAATAGTTACAAAATATATCAATTTCCTCTCGGTACTTTACATCAATCCACGGTAAATATGGTACATATTTTCATCACTTTGTCACTTGGTGCAAAATTTATTGGACTAGATCATCATTTCTGTTATAGATCCTTATTTCTCTTTCTCTCTCTCTCTATTTCTTTTTTTTAGAGAGAGAGAGTTTTTGCTATGCGCTCACTGGAGAGACAGGGAGACAGAAAATGAGAAATCACTCTCCAGGGAGAGATAGCCATGCAGCAACCCCATCTCCTCCCAGCCTCCTCGGGATTTTGAGAACACATACACATACACCCGGTGTGAGTCTCAGGCTGCCAGGTCTTGGCTTCAAACCATAAATGAGTACATGGGAGTCCAACGACACAACCATTACGCTGTCTTCTGGCCCCTAGATCCTTATTTTAATGCAATAACTCAGGCTTAAAATTAAGAGCATCAGATGACTCACAGCCCCAAGTCTAATACTCAGTTTTCTAGTACTACACCAAGGAACTGTCAGTAACTCTTAAACTTTCAATCAAATCAAGATACAAATGAATTTTTCCACATGTTATATGATATAGACCAAACAAAATACAATCCATATTGCTATTTTCCAGTTATATAAGATCAAATGAAAAACAAAAACCAGCAATTTTGAATTTCAAATTCACACATTGGAACATAAATATTTAAATGTAATTTTTTAATCATTATTTATTGAACTTTTAAATGTGAGGACCCCTAATTAACTAAGAACATTTCATTAAATAAAAATATATTATATTTACTTGCACATATCCCCAAATTGAAAAAGATTGGTGACTGTTTTCCTCTGCATACCTTTTCTCCCCCAAAGACTTAGCAATGCAGTTTGACCCCCGAAAAGAAGAGTCGATCAGAATAGAGATGCCAGCAGCTTCTTCCATGAAAAGAACACAGGGGCGGGCTTAACTCTGGGGCCTGTCTGTTCAGTCACTTTCCAAAATTCCCAAGGAGTTACTCTGGCTCCATCTCCAGGAGCTGATCCCAACTGCGGCCCAAAAACATTTACTTGAAAATGCTTTTCTCTTCTATGTCCTAAATAATACAGCAGGTGCTACTAATCAACTAATTAGTAAATTTCAAATGCTTAGTTAGTGTTCTACGTAATCCCAGGCACTACGGAGAAGTTTTAAACATAAAGCATCTGCTCTCTAAAAGTTTACGTCTAATCCGGGGGACCACAGGTAATCAGCAATGTCAACAGATTAAAGATGGAGAGTATTGGTGAAGATCATCAGCTATGTAGTAAGGACTCTGTATGTTTTCATGCATTTATGCAACACTCATTCATTAAGCACCTACTATGAGCCAAGTACTGTGCTAGCATAGAGATACTGGGGTAAACAACATAGTCATGGTCCCTACCTTCTTAGGATGTATGTTCTGATAAGCCAAACAGACAATAAGCCAATGAAGAAATAAACAACAAAAAAAGACAGAATTGTCTGAGAAAACAGAAAAGATTTGTCCTAGAGAACAACAACATACCTTGTAAATGCAGGTGGCAGGCAGGGGGTATGGGGTGGCAGTGGGAGTGGAGAATGAGAAGAACGAACAATTTGGACCTCTTTCTCTTCTCACCTTCCAGCCTCCTACTGGTACTTGCCACCATCCCAACGGAAAGCCAGAGGACAAGGAAGCCTATTAACGGTGCCTACAGATAGGACAAGAAGATGGCGTAATGGTTACATCACTGGACTCCCACACAGTTAACCACAGTTCAAGTCCCAGCCTCAGCAGCTTAAAACTCACCCTGGGCATGTATTCATGTTTGCTTAAAATCTTGAGACGTGTAAGGAAGAGAAGCGATTGCAGTGTGGCCATTCCCCCTGGGGAGTGATTTCTCACTTTCTGTCTCTCTGCTCTCTCTGTCTCTCTTGCAAGCACAAGCACCCTACAGCAAAAATCGAAAAAAACAAAAACAGTGCCCACAGGCACAGAGCAGTGTGGAGAAGATCTGGAGGCTCATGTAAATGTGTATGTGTTCGTGTGTGTGTGAATGTGTGTGTGTATGCCCCAAAAAGTCTCAGGGCTTCCTTAACCTTTCCTGGTATCTGTTACATTCACTTTTACAACCATTGAACAATTTCTTCCTTATCTCTCTTCAATTGGATAATCTCATTCCATTTTCCCATGATTACATCTTTCTCTAATAGGCTTCATAGTGTCAAAAATAGCCATAGTCATCCCTTAAACTGTCATTAACTAAATTTATGAATCTCAATATCTTTAACTTCTCTTAATAAAAAGAATTTTTTTAGTCTTTTAGTCTTCTAAAGATCTTTTTCAGTTTCTTCCTATCTTCTGAGCAGGTAAAATAAAATATTAGGCACAACTTTTATACCACATATTAGTAGGTTGATAGTTTATTTGCATGAAAATGAATCTTTTCAAGTTTGATTGACATGTTAAGATTAGCCTAATTTGACTTCTAAAGATTTTTTTAAACTAAGTGGCCCATAAATGCAGGTGCTTTAAAACACCCTTATTAATATGCATGGAAGACAGTTTCAAATTTAAGTTCTCAGAAACTGAACACAAAGCTAAAACTCACTCCAGACTTAATAATACCAAGCATTTATTGAACTCTTACTATGTGTTAGAAATCATGCTAACTACTTTACATTATTTACTCCTTATGAACTAGCAAACAGGTACTATAATTATCCTCATATTACAATTAAACTGAGACACAGGAAATTTAGGTAACTTCCTCAATGTCAAACAGGTCCTGTGTAGTGAGAGTTGGACTCAAGCTTTAATTAACTGCAGCTGAGCCAACAGTCTACAAGGAAGTGAGAACAAAGTATCTGTTCATAGATCTGTGGAGTCCAAACACACTCCTTATCCCTCTTTCCCCACCTAGATATTTGCAAGGACAAAGAATTCTGAGTACATTAATTGGCCATCCCATAATAATAATAATAAGGAGCCAGCCAATGGCACGGTGCTTAAGGTAGCTGGATCCCTTATGGCTGACTGCAGTTTGAGTCCTAGCTTGAAAATCACACTGGTACCTGTGTGTACAAGCCCCAAATTCTCTTTTGTAACATTTTTGAAAACTTTATTTTTTTTATTTTTAACATTTATTGATTTATTTTTTATTTTTATTAGTTTACATTTAACCACATGTCTTTATAGTGTACAACATTTCTTTTTCCAGCACAAAAACCATGTATGTCAGTCAAGACAAAGATAATACCATATACATTATCATCAACAAATAGCTTCCCATTTTTTGTCAATTAAGCATACTTTTACTTGTTTTTTCCTTCCCTTTTCCCCTCTCTCCCTTCTGTACTTTTTTTTTTTCACATTTTGTTGATTCACAAAAGAGCTTAAACTAAAAATATGGACAAAGCTAGAATCTAGTGACAAGTGCACTGTAATTTTCTTCTGAAATATTTTTTGAAATGTTCTTTTCTCTCTCCATTCCCCCTTTTACTAAAAAGAGGTATAAACTAACTTACTTGAAAAACAAATTAGGTTAACCTCAATTTGGACTGTTATTTGCATAAACCCCCATAAGAATTCAATTTCTGATGCAAGGCAACAGATACTATTGTATTATTGAGCTTATTCAAATAACCATTCTGCCACAAAATAAAATATTTTCCAGTTGCAAAGGGGTCAGGAAGGGATAAAAGTTTCTGTTTCAATTTAAAAAAATGTTTTTAACAAATTGCTGAACCTATCAACCACTAAAAAGAAAAACCAAAATCCTTAAATCTGGAAGACAAAGCAGAGGAAAATCAATAACACTTTAGACAAAAGTCATAGAATTCTATTTCACCAGTTCAGTCTAGTATAATCTCTCTTTCATTGAATCTCCAGTGTTACTGTGGTCTGATCTTTCCATTAAAATCCTAGAAGTTAACATTTAACCTTAGTATTGATATTTCCAAATTTGTACCTACCATTAAGTTGACTTTTTTCTTGGTCATTTTTTTTGTTCTGTTATTTCTGTCTGTCTTTAGTTTTCCTGGTATAGCACTCCCTTTAGAACTTCTCGAAGAGTTGGTCTGGTGTTGGTAAATACTTTTAGATTTTGAGAATGTTTCAGGCTTTTCTTCCCACATCAAGAATAATCTTGCCGGGTACAGCATTCTTGGTTGAAATTGCTTTTCACTTAACACTTTGAATATAGTTTCCCATTCTTTCCTTGCTTGCCTTGTTTCCGAAAAGAGGTCTGATGTTAGCCTGATGGAATATCCTTTGAAAGTAACTTGACGTTTCTCTCTTGCCAATTTTAGTGTCTTTTCTCTCTTGCCAATTTTAGTGTCTTTTCTCTCTTGCCAAATTTAGTGTCTTTTTTAGTGTCTTCTCTGTGGTCTTGGTCAATCTGGCTATGATTGTACCTTGGAGAAGAACTTCTTGGATCGATTCTATGTGGGCTCCTAAGTATTTCTTACATCTGGATATATGAATGCCTCTCTAGGTTTGGAAAGTTTTCTTCCAGGATTTCATGGAATAGATTACCAATGTCCTTATTAATTTCTTCACCTTCTGGGATACTGATTATCTGGATGTTTGGGCACCTAATGATGTCTAGTATTATTCATATATTATTCTCATTTTGGTGGGTTATTTTCTCAGTCTTTTTGGTGAATTTTCCTAGGTCAGAGGTTCTGTCTTCTACCTCTTTCAAGGGAGGCTTTGATTTCCTGTATCATCTCTAACAGTTCGATTTGATTCATTTTTATTTGTGTGTATTTCCTTTTTCAGATAGTGCAAGAGCTTCCTCACCTCCTGGAACTCATTTTCTCTTTTCTCCTGCATCTCCTGGAGTCCGTTGTCTCTCTTCCCTTTCATCTCTGTTAGCTTTGTCACTGTGAATATTCTAAATTATTTATCTGACATTTCCATAAGTTCCATTGTATTATCTGTGGATGATGAAGGGCTGTTCTTTCCCCTTGGGTGAGATATATTTTCTTGGTTTCCCATATTTCTTGTGCCTCTGCAGTGGTTTCTGGTTATCCAACAGATTATACGTTAATTCCTACTTTCTTGCTTCACTAGGTGTTGAGCTGGGAGGAAAGATTTGGAGCAGAGGTTTTCCAGTTAAAGGGACAGAGCTGGGCTCACTTCAGATGCACAAGGATTCTCACTTCACTAGGTGTTGGGCTGGAAGGAGAGGTCTGGGGCAGAGGCTCTCCAGTTAAAGGGGCAGGACTGGGCCCACCTCAATGCACATAGATTCTCACTTCACAGGTGGGCTGGAAGACTGCATGCCCAACGTTCTGAGAATGGAGGAGAAGGGACTGCAGGCTGACCATCCACCCTGGGCGTGCTTTCTCCTTTTCACTCTCTCTCTTTTTTGTCTCTGGAGAATATGGCATCCTACAACAAAACTAAAAAGAAAAAGTATGTAAAAAGAGGTGCTGTTAAGTGAAAAAAGGAAGTTATAGAACAGCTGAGAAGGAAAATTATATATTTAATCCCATTTATGAAAAAATGAGGATAAATGCTTATAACATATTAATGAACAGGTTGATAGTCTTACATAATAGATAAATATGAGATACATAGGTAGCAATGTGATTATGAGTAGATTTTATAGTCATAGATAATTTCTGGAAAGAAAAAAGTCTTTCAATACAGAGGTGCCTCAGAAGGGCATTCCAGGGATATATGGGAGGGTTTTTTTCCTACCATGCCTTCTGTACCATTTGAATTATTTAGCACAAACTTAAATAAGTTACCACATTAACTACATTAATATCTCATAAGAGGCAAAAGCTAAGATGACAATCCAATCACTTCACCACAAAAGAGCATTGCTGGCAATCCCCAATGTACCCTGTCTGGAATTAGCCTGAAACTCTTCATTTCCTTAATCTTACAACCTACATATATTAACAACTGCTGTTAGAAAAAAAAAAAAAATCAGCAGTCACAAAATACCTGTTTTAACTCAGCTTCATTAAAACATCCTTTGAAAGCTAAATACACCCAGTAAATAAAATATAAAAACTGTCCTACATAGACCTAGTATCTATCAGCATTTTAACAACAGATAGCAAACACTTGACCAGTGAAGACTAATAAAGCTATAACTTAATTGGTAACTCAAAAGGGAGAAGTATTAAGATAATACCTGGATTCTTCCCTGTTTCCCAGTTCTGTTCATTCAACAGGCTGTCCACACACCTGGAAGCAAACGATTTGAGTATCAGTTCAAGCTTAAGGTTGTGTAGAAGCAGAAAAAATACCAGGAATAAGTTCACCCACAGATCTTGACTCATCAGCCATCTCCTGAGATGGAACATCATGTAAAACCTTGATTGTCAAAGAATAGCCATTCTGGGACCAGCAGTTAGCGTAATGGCTATGTCGCTGAACTCCCACGTAGTCAACCATGGTTCGAGTCCTGGACCCAGCAGCTTAAACTCACGCCGGGCGCGTGTGCATGCGTGCCCAAGATCCCGAGAGGAGAATGGAGGAGAAGGGATTGTGGCATGGCCATCCCCCCTGGGGGGTGATTTCTCGCTTTCTGTCTCTCTGTCTCTCTCTGTCTGTCTGGCCAGCACATGCGCCCTATAGCAAAAAAAAAAAAAAAAAAAAAGAATAGCCATTCAGATTTCATTGTTCACAAATGCAATGTACTATAATTGATGTGATACCAAACTCTAGAACCAAGAGCAGTGAAGCTCATGTTTATAGATGGTGAAATCCAATTCAAAGTAATTAGTTATGGCAACAATTTGTTGGAAACCAAAACACACAGATATTGAATCCTCAGTATTCTTGTTAATAGGGACTGGTTGAATGCATTAAGAAGCGTTCATATATTGAAATACAAAGCGGCTATTTAATTCATGCAAATATGACAGAAATTAATAGTCTACCTTATCACAAAATTTGCCATTGTTTTCGCCAGTGATCATTCAACTTCAATGTTATGGACTGCTGAAGGCACGATGTTCTCACACATTATCCACCTATACATTACTTGTCTAGCAAGACAAATTTGCTGCCCTGTCTAGCATTCCCAGAGCTTAATCCTCCTACCACTTCTTGAAAGTACCTACCCTGCTCAGTGTGTGCCAAAGTGGTGTCCT
The DNA here is from genome assembly GCA_026018925.1 of Tupaia tana. Lineage (NCBI taxonomy): Eukaryota > Metazoa > Chordata > Mammalia > Scandentia > Tupaiidae > Tupaia > Tupaia tana. Next base: position 51,621,530 of record JAKSZU010000006.1, on the reverse strand, counting down.
TTGCTTTGTCTGCTAAACATCTCATCTTAATGTGCAAAGTAATCCTTACATCTCCTTCCAACTAATTCCATTTGCTTCATTTACTCTGTTGCATAGACCCTGAAGTAGTAGAAATAATCTTTCTTTGAAGAGAATGCTGTGTAAAACAGTGGTTAGAAATGTAGTCCAATAAATCTGAGTTTAAATCGGAGTTACACCATTGACTAATCATAGGACCTTAGGCAAAGTATTGAATCTTCCTGAGATTCCGTTTTCTCACCTTTGTACTGGGACTGATAAGTACCTTTTATGGTTTCATGGATTAAGTAAGATAATGTAGACTAACTGTAAATTATTTAGCATAGTCTTTGGCAAGCAATAAGTGTTCAACAAATAATAGTTTTTATTCAAGAATTTCTAAACTTCTGAGACCAGCAGCTGGCGTAATAGCTGTGTTGCTGGACTCCCATGTAGTCAACCATGGTTCGAGTCCCAGACCCGGTGGCTTAAACTCACGCTGGGTGTGCGTGCGTGCCCAAGATCCCAAGAGGAGAATGGAGGAGAAGGGATTGAGGCATGGCCATCCCCCCTGGGGGGTGATTTCTTACTTTCTGTCTGTCTCTCCAAAAAAAGAATTTCTGAACTTCCTTCATGGCATAGTTTTCCACCTTCCCATTAAACTGCAGGGATCAAGAATGTTCAGACCATTACACTGATACAGTAGAAGAATCTCTTGGTCACAGCACATTTTACACCAGATGGAATTTTAGACACACAAAGTCTGACTTTTACAATAAAGAAAAAAATCTCAGAATGATTCTTATTTTTACGGGGACAGGTATATATAACACGGATACAGTCACTTTGTGCCAGGTTTGGTCAATATTCAAAAACTTTAAATTAATACAAACTATACATGAGACTACATCTGGGAAAATTCAATCAAATTAACTTTGAATTTTCTGTGCTTTCAGGGGCAGGAAGCTAAATAAATAAAATCCATAGGTCACACACAAAAAAAGAGATCTGATTGAAAACATCACCCCGGCCCAAAGTCTTCTGTCTGGGATATTTGCATATGTTACTGACCTCAGTTTGATTTTCAACTGACAGTGAAATCTCCCAAGAAAAGAGAAGGAGTGCAGGAAACAAAGGAAGAGCAGGAAAGATACGGAACCTCTAAGTATTGGAGAGAGGACAATGCCGTGGAGTTGCATGCTCAGCTTCACTTTTAACAATTATAATGATAATAAGGACGTCTCCCTTATTTCCAATAACTCTGCAAAAAGAGGGACATCCCAAAATGGCCTGCTCTAGCACAGCCTGGAAACCACAGTGGCGCTCTCCCCGGCTCTGCTTACACTTTTCTCGTTTCAGGAAAAGAAACATCCTTATCCTGAGTACATGATGCTGTCCTTACCCTAGCCACTCACCTCTCTTCTATTGATACCTCCAAAAAATATTTTTAAATAAGCCCATATTACATCTAGTAGTGATGGGTTGAATTCTATCTGACACATGTGGTTTGCTTGCCTTGCAGAGTTCAAAAGAAAACAAATTTATTTTTTGGTTGCCAACACTTCAAAGGGAGAAATTTCATATAATATCCAGATCTGCGGCTTCTCTTAAAAATGTCAGAGATTTGGCAACATCAGGCCAGCATGCTCCGTGGAGATAAGTAAGGGCACCCCTTCTAAGTGGAGTGCATGACCCAGTCCCCTCCTCACCCTCACACTCTGTTCCGGCACTCACTTATGACAGCTGCCCGGCACTGGGAGACATGAGTGCGTGCCCAGAGTACACCTGGAAAGGCATTACGAACATCAAGCCACCAAGGTGCCATTAACCAAAGCTAAAAACCTAACAGCAGAGAACCAAATTATTTCATGGGAAAAATCAAACCAAACCAAACCATGGGCTGGCTGTTAAAATATATGGGTTTCCTTCCTAGGATCACCACTATGTGAAATTAGGCAAGTTACTTATCTTTTCTCAATTTCAGGGCCCTCAAATAAAAATTGGGAATGATAATACCAGAGTCATTGTATGTGTTATGGGACGTAACCTGTGTTACTTCAAAGTCCTTCATAAAGCAGACTAAGGTAAATATAGATTAGGAGACTGACTTACTCTAAGCAATAGTTGAAACAAGAGTAAAGTTACACTGTAGATGTTTTAATGTTCTCACAAAAATATTGTAATTCACTGACCTGCTGATAACTTCACATTATGCTTCAAGCTTTGGAAGTTCAAAATGCACACAGTTAATGCTGCAGTTACACTTTAAAATTCTTTGCTAGTTAGAGGAAGAAAAATTAAAGAAGAAAAGAATATGCCTTTGTGTCTTATTATTCATTGGATTAATTAGAATGTGCTCATAGATTCTGGTTTTCTAAAAGCTAATGTTTTATCTGAGAAAGCTTAACTGAGGTTTTGGATAAGGGAAGGATCCTTCACTGGTCATCCTGCCCAGAACGTTATTAAGCCCTGCCTCAATCTGATTGTACCCATAAAAATTCAGCGCCCAAATGAATTTCAAATAAAGCTTCCTAAAGGGACCAGAGACCGTTAAACTTCTTCCTCCTGGCACCACAGGCAGGATTGGGGGGATTTGACACTGACTGAGCATCTCATATCAGGCTCTCTTACTAAACCAAATCATTTCAAATCCTGAGGCACAAATAACATTAGCAGAAGCAGAAGGAAGGCCAGAATAGGAACTTAAAAGTTCTGAAACAAGCAAAATTTCTTACAGTTTTCCCCTCATCAGGCCAACAGTCATGGTGCCAGACAAACAGACTCATGTTCCTAATGAGACCTTAACCATGTTGGTCTGGTTGCCGGCTCCACAGACAGCCACTGTTGAAGGGCCATCTCCCAGGACATCATGACAGCGATATGACACTGTCCCAAACAGATTATAGGGTCTGTTTCTTCTTCCCCATCAAAAAATACAAAAATAAAGGGAGTCTTCCTTTTTTGAGAATATAAACTAAAAACCATCCAAATAAAGGGCATTTTACCTTTCTTAATACTTAACACATCCTAAAAAAATGAATGATTTATCCGGGGCCAGTAGGTGGGGTGGTGATTAAGGTGCTAGACTCCCACATGGCTGATCACGGCTTTAGTCCTGGATCTGAAGGCTTAACACTCACTCCAGGTATGTAGGTGCATGCATGCTCAAAACCCTAGGGGAAGAACAGAGAAGTGATTGTGGCATGGCCATCTCCCCCGGGGGGTGATTTCTCACTCTCCCTCTCACTGTCTGTCTCTCCAGCAAGCACACGTGCCCTGTGGCAAAAAAAAAAACCTTAAAATTAGAAAAAGGGGGAGGAGGGGACTTTGTGTATATGTCTATCTCTTCTAGCCCAGTGCAGGCAATATGGTAGGTGTCTAATACATACTACTTAAGTTGAACTAAATTGTCTTCAGTCTCTATTTTCTATTTTAGCAGCATAAAAGAGCTAAGATCGCAAAGCATTTTATTTATCTAAGACCTCCCCTGTTTTGGCCTTGCAGTCCATTATGGTAACATGCCCACCACAACTGGGCGAAATGATAAATCTGTCTGAAATATAATATTTAGGTCAAACTGCACAGTGGAATCTCCTGGACTCTGTAAAGGCGATCGACGAGGCTGTCATGGTATACTACCACTGTTACTGTTCAGCCCTTAAAATTCAGGCTCTTAATGGAAGGGATGAGTTTCCCCTGCTCTCCTCTTATTCCTGCACCTCCATGCCTTCAGCTCTAGTGGGCAGCCTACTCAGCCTTCTCACAGGGTTGGAGGCAAGCTGCCCAGTGACTAGTTAAACACCAAGCACTGAATCTCTGCCTCCAACACTCACTGTCTGAACAAATACCCTACAGTTCCTGTCTCAGTTTTTTCATCTGTAAAACAGGATAACAGTTCTTACCTTATGGGACTCTGGTGAAGATTACATAAAGTAACATATGTAAACAGCTCGGCATAGGCCGGGTACAACAAGCGTGTAGTAGCTGTAACCACCCCTGGGTAGAAGGAAAAGAGTGGATGTGCAACAGGTCAGAGTGAGCTTGAGTAAGAGAATGGTGTGATAATGCTCCAAGTCGAGGTCCAGACTACCCCCGAGTTATCTTGGGGCTCAGGGCCTACAGCAGGCTTCTCAGGCTATTCTCCTGGAACAACCCCTACCTGTAGAGAATTGAATGTAAGCCCTGAGGGCCTGATAAAAACTTCCAAATTCACTCTCATATTTTATGTTAACACTTCCTGTCTTTTTAATTTGCTCCCAAGCACATTTGTCTTTGTTTTCACGTAAAAATAGTATTGTCTCCCCCTAAATCTCCCTGAAACATGAATCTCTAAGGAGACGTGCTCTGATTACACTGTGATTTTGTCTACCCATTGGCACCTTTCCCACACACTTAGGAAGTGTGTCTCATTTACTACTCATATGGCACTGTCTTCCCCACAGCACGACGGATAGTGTGGATCCAACTTGGGATATTATAGCATATCATTATTAATACATAAAACCCTGAGGCCCATGGAAACTGAAGGGTTTTCTCCAAATCACAGTGTGGGGAAAAGATAGACTGAACCAGGGACCAGCTCCCCAAGCTCAACCTACCTTCCTCTCTGGTCGTAAACATCACAACAGAAAGCACTGCATTCGTGTATGAAGTTTGAACAGCTGTAGTTTTAAAACGGTCTAATGGAATCCTAAGTGTTACAGGCATCCTAAAGGGAAGGCATCTCTTAATGCAGTAATATTTAAGAGAATTACCTACTATTTACCAAATATAGGCAAGTAAATGTACTTCAGTGGCTCAGTTTGGGAAGGAGGATGAGGAATTTTCAATTGAAAACTTTATAAAAGTCATATCAGCCCAAGCTGTGTTTAGATAAAACATCGTGAGTACAGATGGGTCATCTGCACTGACTGTTTCTTACCCAAATAGGATGCAGATCCTGACTAATCCATAATCCTTAGATCCGAGTAGCTAAGAATAAGGACTGCAGTAGGTATAGAGAAGTTAGACTTTCTGAATTTTTAATATACAAAATGACTATTATATGTATACATTTTAAAAAGAACAGATATACTTTACAGAGATTTTTCAAAATGTTTTGCTGATGGGAGACACAATTTAAATGATAGATACCTAAAATATCTAAGTTTTAAAAGCACAATATATTACTAAAAGATAATTGCTCTTTAAATTTTTAAATAAAATACAGGATGGTTCATAAATGGAACCTTAAATAATCTTCATGATGTGCGTACCCCAAAGTATGTTTTTCAGGCTAGCTGGTGACATGGTGGTTAAGAAGGCTGGATCCCACACCATCGACTGCATGCAGGGAGCATGTGCACACTTGCCCAAAATCCCAAAAGGTGAAATGAAGAAGAGATTACAGCATGATCATTCCCCATGTCTGTGTAGAGGTTGCCTTCTTACTCTCTTTCTTTCCCCCACCCCATCCACAGTGCACATGCTCTCTGGCAAGCAAAAAAAAAAAAAAAAAAAAGAAATTCCAAGTTTCCTGCCACAGGAGTTATGGTCAGATACTTACCTCTAGGGGGAGCGCAAGGCTTTCTTTCTACCCAATCTCCTGTATACTTTCTGTATTCTGTGAGCCCTGGGGCTTCCTCCACTTAGGAAAAGACACTCCATGCTCCCCACTCTCCTAAGGGAGCGGGGGGGGGGGGGGGGGGGGGGGGGACGGTGGTTGGGAGGTCTTAGGACAAAAACCTGACGGTGGGATGGGGGAGTTCAAGAGAAAAAGAAACTGGAAAAACCACTGGGTCAGTCTCTATTCTAGCAGCCCTCTATAATCCACCAGGTTGCTACTTTTCTCTGTGGACATGAAGCCTAATTATTAACAAGTCTGGCATTTCCTAAAGGATCCCTTTGGCAAGTCCTTCAGAAGGCCAGCAGCAGTAGTATGTGACTGGACTAGTCCCAGGAGCCATCTCTAGCTCCTATGACTGCTGACCAGTATTTCCAATTCCAATACTTGTGGTTGGAAAGGTACTAGTATAATCTATACCAGCATTCCCCAAAGCGTAGTTCAAAGAACACCAGTTTTACTTTAAGATAACAAGTTTTATGAAAATAAAAGGTTTTCTGCCGAAGAAGTGTAATAAACACTGGATTAAACTAAGTTCACATAGTCTTTAGTGTGTAGTACTCTCCCAAAGAAGGAACAGATAGGAAGTGCTTCCCAAATTTACATGACCACAGGTCTTTTTTGAAAGGGCTTCCTCTTGGGACTATTGTTAGAATACTCTCTCAGAAATATTGCTCATGGGAACCAGCAGTTAGCGTAATGGCTATGTCGCTGGACTCCCACGTAGTCGACCACAGTTCACGTCCCAGACCCGGTGGCTTAAAACTCACACCAGGCGTGTGTGCATGCGTGCCCAAGATCCCGAGAGGAGAATGGAGGAGAAGGGATTGCGGAGTGACCATCCCCCCTGAGGAGTGATTTCTCGCTTTCTGTCTCTATGTCTCTCTCTGTCTGTCTGGCGAGCGCACACGTGCCCTATAGCAAAAACCTCTCAAAAAAAAAAAAAAAAAAAAAGAAAAGAAATACTGCTCATGACTGCAGAGACTGTGGTTAAAAAAAAAAAAAAAAAAAACACAGACAAGTTTTATTTAAATAACTTAACCTAGCATATTTCAAACAAAGAGAATATGATCTGAATTATTTGGATATTTGTTTCAATCAGTTGTTCTCATTTGCATGTGCAGTCAAAGTTTCAGTGTCCCCAGTGATGATCTCCCTGCCATCACCTAATATCTATGCAACAGAACCTCAATAGTGTATTTTTTTAAATCTGGATTTATACCAAAATAATAATAATGATAATAACTATTCACATCACAAAATGATTCCCCAGAAAACACCTTAAATCATAAATTCTCTCAGCACATTTTAAACACTATTCTACTAGGCCAACAGATGGCGTGGTGGTTAAGGTACTGTCTCCCACATGGCAGACTCCACAGTGCAAGTCCCAGTCCTGGCATCTTGAAAAAGCCAGGCATGTGTGTGTGCATGCCCAAAATCCCTAGAAGAGAATGGAGGAGAAGGAATACACAGCATGGCCGTTCCCCCTAGGGGATTTCTCACTTTCCCTCTCTGTCTTTCTCCATCTCTCTTCATCTTTTTCTGGTGAGCGCACGTACCCTGCGACAAAAATCTTTAAAAAACAAACAAAAAAAAAGATTCTACTAGCCCAGTCACAGTAGCATAGATGGAAGGGCACCACTGTGTGGTGGCTGAGGTCACGGAGGAGGCAGGTTCAGACCCCATTTTAACTTAAAGCAGGCTGAACACAATGGCGTGCTCCTGTGGTCCTAGCTAGCAGGAAGGCTGGAGCAGGAGGATCACAACACAGCAAGACACTGTGAAAAATACCTAAGCGCCATCTCTCTGCCTATATCTACCTTTCTCTCTCTCATGCATTTTAAAAATAATATTCTACTTATGAAATAAAACAAGGGGCTAGGTTGTGGTTCATTGGTTACACAAGTGGACTCATGTCAGAGCACTCTCAGGTTTGGATCTTGGGACTTCCCTGAGTACTCCGGGCATGTGTGTGCCCATGTTCTGGGCCAACTGAGACTGGAAGTGGGTCATGGTTTGAAGACTATGTTAGGGTGCCTTGCTCTCTTGTTCTCTCTCATCCTTTCTCTGTCTCTCTTCCTCTCATAGGATAAATAAATAAATAAACTTTTTAAAAAGTAAACAAATAAATGAAACTTAAATTTACTTACTTGCAACTTTTCAAGAAAACTCCTGCCTTAAAGTAAGACATAATCATATATAGCATTCACACTGAATCACTTTAAACCAGCACAGATACACTTTCCTAAATAAAAATTCATAGGAGCTTTTTTTTTCAATGTGACATTAAATATTTGTTTTACTATTCATATGCTTAAAAATAAAATTAGACCTGTAACTCTCAGAGATCAACCCCAAATTGATTAAAGTCTTAAATGAAAAACATGAAACTACAAAACTACTAGAAGAAAACCTAAGAGAAACACCAATAACTTTGGTATGGACAAAAGAGTTTTTTTGTTTTTGTTTTTTTTTTTTTAGAGGTTTTTGCTATAGGGCGCATGTGCTTGCCAGACAGACAGAGAGAGACATAGAGACAGAAAGCGAGAAATCACCCCCCAGGGGGGATGGTCACGCCACAATCCCTTCTCCTCCATTCTCCTCTCGGGATCTTGGGCACACATGCACACGCGCCTGGCATGAGTTTTAAGCCACCAGGTCCGGGACACGAACCACGGTTGACTACGTGGGAGTCCAGCGACATAGCCATTACGCTAACTGCTGGTTCCCGACAAAAGAGTTTTTAAATAAACCCTCCAAAGCATAGACAATAAAAGTGAAATAGACAAATGAAACTATATCAAAATAAAAGCTTTTGCACAGCAAAGGAAACAATCAATAGAGTGAATGCTATCCCACACAATAGGAGAAAACATTTATATATTTCACCCCTCGCAAGGGACAAATTGGAATATACAAGGAACTCAGCTCAATAGGAAAAAAAAAAAAAGAGTTAAAATGAGTAAATGACTGAACATTTCTCAAAAGAAAACATACAAATGGCCAAAAAAATATGAAAAAGAAAAATGCTCAGCATCACTAATCTTTAGAGAAATGTAAATCAAAACTACAATGAGATATCGTCTCACTCCAGTTAGGATGGCAGTTATCAAAAAGACCAAAAAAATAACAAATACTTGTGAGGATGCAGATAATCTAAATTCTTTTATACTCTGGGTGGGAATATAAATTAGTGCAGTCATTATGGAAAACAGTATTGAGGTCCCTCAAAAAACTAAAAATAGAACTGCCATATGATCCAGCAATCCTACTACTGGGCATATATCCAAAGGAAAGAAGGTGAGTATGTCATAAAGAAGTCTGTGCCCCAATGTGTATTGCAGCATTATTTACAACAGTCAAGATATGGAATCAACCTAACCACCTGACAGAAAAATGGACAAAAAAAATGTGTCACACGCCCACACTCACACACACACACACACACACACACACACACACTGTGGAATACTATTTAGCCATTCTAAAGGACATACTTTTGTCATTCAAGGTTAAATGAGTGAGACTGAAGGATATTATGTGAAGTAAAATAAGTCAGGCACAGAAAGAGAAATACCACATATTCTTTTAATAAGTGGGAAATGAAAGAAATAAAAAAAGCAATAGACCTCACAGAACTAGAGAGATATAAAGAGTGATGACTAGAAGCTAGGAAGGTTTGTGGAGGGTAGTCATAGAAGGATGCTAATTTTCCTAAAAAATCACAGGTAGATAAGATGAACAATGTCTACGGCTATAAAATATAATAGGGAAAATGGGGTTAGTGACATTTTACTGTATATCTCAGCGTAGCTACAAAAGATCATTTAGAATGCTCCCAAAACAAACTAATGGAAAATGAGATGATAGATACACTAATTTGATCATTACACATTATATTCATGTACTGAAAAATTACATTGTACCCCCCACAAATATGTGCATTCATCTTATGTATTTACAAATAAAAATATTAGAGCAATACAAGTATTAAAAATAAAAAATATACGACTACAGTTTCCCATGTGAGGTTTTTTCCCTGCAGACATTATAGTTTAAACTGACAGAGCTCTGATTATATTTTTAACTTAAAAAATAGAAATTTTACTTTCTTAGTATTTAATTTACAAAATGACTACTATATGTACATGATTCGAAGAAAAAGTAAGAATATACACATATTTTACAGAGAGATAGTTTTAAAATACATTGCTGATGGGAGGCACAACTTAGAAGTTTGGAGACCAATGGTATAGGGAAACTTATGCCTGGGAAAGCATGCCAGACGAGGAGGTAACTTACACGCATGTGAGCCTGCAGCCTAATAATGGTCTTCAAGTGTCAAATAAATGCCAAGATTAAACTAAACCTAGTTGTGAAATGGATCTACCTCTTACAGAAACAAAACTTCGCATTCTCCTTAAAAAAGAAAAGTCACTTAAGTAGAAAGTAATGAACTTTAGGACTTGGGAAGCAAATAAAGACAAGAAAAAAAAAGGAAAAAAAGGTTTTTAAAACTATTAGGCTCAAGATACAGCTTTTCTGCTCAAAAATATCAGTAATACATGTATTATTGCCAGTATTTTTCAATCAACAAACATTCATCAAAATAGTCTAAATATAGTCACCTTCTAAACTTAAAAAATAATCTGAGGCCAGCAGGTGGCATAGTGGTTAAGGCACTGGATCCCACATGGCTGATTCCACAGTTCAAGTCCAGACTCAGCAGCTTCGATGTGGGTACACATGTGCCCAGAATCCCAAGAGGAGAATGCAGAAGAAGGAATTTCAGTATGGCCATCTCCCCCCTGAGGAATAATTTCTCACTTTTCCTCTCTGTCTCTCTCCGGCACACACCCTATGCCAAATATCTATTAAAAAAAAATAAATATAGATGTAGCTGTTATTTTTGAGTGGGAATGAAGTTTGAAGTTTGAGAAGATTACAAGAATAGACACAACTGGGTAATTAGTTAGTCTAACTGAATTTTTTACCAATTAAAAGATGCAAAGAAATGGTTTGGGTAATAAGTTAGATTCCCCCTGTTAGACCATGTGATCAGTGTCTATACGGAATCTCCCAGGTTTACTTAAACCAGTGACACAGTTGCCTTTCGAAATTTTTTTTCCCATAAGATAATTTTTATTTTCTTTATAAGAGACATAAGTACAGCCTTCTAGATTAATTATATATAATTAAATGAGTTGATATAAACATGTTCCAGTAGCCAGGTGTCTTTCAGATACAAAGAAATGTTCATGTTCATGTACATGGCTGATACAATGACTACACAATGTATGTTTGTCTCTACATTAAAACATACCTGTCAGCTGGCAACATCTATGTCTGCTTTTGGGGATAAACTGGATGTCTGGAAACTTGTCAAAACCTTCATAGTCTATAACGTGTTCTAATTCTAAGAAAAATAAGTTCCTAACTCTTTATAAAAGTACCTTTGTTTTATTGATCAATATAGAATTCCAACTCCCCTTCACCGTAGTATTGTCAGTTGTTATAATAAATTAACTAGAGCATTTATTCATATCATGAAAAACATTTTCTGACTTTTCCTTATGTTTTCCGAAAATTCCCTGCCATTAAGTTTAAAATCAGGAGCTGAATCTTCTAGAAGAAATACCAAAAGAACCTCCATAAGGCAGTGTACCAGGTACTCTGGACAACTGAGAGATCCTACAGGGAAGTGACTGACAGCATGGACAGCACTGTGAAAAACAATTGTGAATGAATAATGACTCCCAGGACTTCTTGGCTGCAAAATGAAGATGGTGTGAGGTAGATGGCACCTTTCCAATACCTTTGAAATCAAGCATCTCCAGAAGCAGAAACTTCTGGATTACAACTTGGTAGTAGACATCTCTATTTTTTTTTCTTTTTTTGGAGAGGTTTTTGCTATAGGTGCGTGCACTCGCCATACAGACAGAGACAGAAAGCGAGAAATCACCCCCCAGGGGGGATGGCCACGCAGCAATCCCTTCTTCTCCATTCTCCTCTCGGGATTTTGGGCACGCAAGCACACACACCCGGTGTGAGTTTAAGCCACCAGGTCCGGGACTCCCACTACATGGGAGTCCAGCAACATAGCCATTATGTTAACTGCTGGTCCCTAGACATCTCTATTTTTAATCATGATAATCTCAAAAGCCTTATCCCTAATAAACCATTGGATGAAGGACTAATTATTCAAACACTGCCGAAGTCAAGCAACCCATATTCAAATGAAAAGGATATCCGAATAGATTATGGGACATATGGTCATGCTTTAAATCTCAGTAATCTTTGTTTTTTTTTTCTTTTTTTTTGGGGGGGGGGGGGGGTGTGTGTGTGTGAGATTTTTGTTAGAGTGTGTGTGCTAGCCAGAGAAAAACAGAGAGACAGAAAGCGAGAAATCATCCCCCAGGGAGATAGCCACACTGAAATCCTCTCTCCATTCTCTCATCTCTCTTGGGCATACACGCACACATGCCCACCATGAGTTTTAAGCCACTGGGTCCGGGACTCCAACAGCGGTCAACTATGTGGGAGTCCAGTGGTGTAACCATTACGCCACCTGCTGGTCCCAGTAATCCTCGTCTTACTTTGCCTATTCTACAGGGTCCAAGTGCACGGTCTCCAGGGTGTTCAGTGTTGCCTCGTGATCAGTCACAGCTATGCCAGACGATTCAAAGTCCACCCTGGGACTACAGAAGCACTAGGGGCCAACTCCAGTTCAACTGCAGATGCCATTTACTGAGCAGCCTTCTAATGAGCAGGTTCCAGGCAATCATGCAGATCTGGATTGACCAAGTTCTGGGGATAAGGGTCTCTCCTTCAGCTTGAACTGAAGAACAACCAGAAGACCATAATCAAGAACGGAGACAGAACTCACGGCTCACAGAATTGTATCGTTTTCACAAAGTAAACCATACCTAATTTTGGCATAGTAGATAATGTTCAAACTCTCACAGCAGCTCATTCAAACCCATATATTTTCCATGAGAAATTAGACTCACCTAGTTTTCAAATGCTGGCCAGTGCCCAAAAGATTATCCTGTAAACAACTCTGGTCCCCAACACCCCAGAAGTACCCTTCTCTAACTTCCCTGTGGAGAATCCCAGTGTATGCATGCTTCCTTACTAAGGCAAATTAGTAACTTTGTTTTTTAACTGTAGGTGTGTTCTGATGGTCTTTGGCAGTGGGTCTTATTATCAAAGGCCATAAATTCCCTTGCCACAAGCTGAGTCTTGATTAAAAACGGCCTATTGGGGGACCAGCAGTTGGCGTAATGGCTATGTCGCCGGACTCCCACGTAGTCGACCACGGTTCGCGTCCCGGACCCAGTGGCTTAAACTCACACTGGGCGCGTGTGCGTGAGCGCCCAAGATCCCAAGAGGAGAATGGAGGAGAAGGGATTGCGGCGTGGCCATCCCCCCAGGGGGTGATTTCTCGCTTTCTGTCTCTCTCTGTCTATCTGGCAAGCGCACGCGCCCTATAGCAAAAACCTCTCCAAAAAATTTAAAAAAGGCCTATTGGGTAAATTGTATTTTTTTAAGCTAAAAAGAAAGGTTGGGGAGAGACTAGAAAAGAGAAAAAAAAGAAGAAAAATAAATGGTACTTCTTCGATATCTAATTCTTAGGCCCTGCAGTGTCCTCATGTACATGGTGTCTAGTGAATAGAGAAATCATATGAACGTCTTATGTAAAATGATTTGATGCCTACAAAGCCTGTGCTCAAATTCGTGGATCTTTTTTTTTTTTTTTTTTTTTTTTTTTTTTGGAGAGGTTTTTGCTATAGGGCGCGTGCGCTCGCCAGACAGACAGAGACAGAGAGATAGAAAGCAGGAAATCACCCCCCAGGGGGGATGGCCACGCCGCAATCCCTTCTCCTCCATTCTCCTCTCGGGATCTTGGGCACGCACGCACACGCGCCCGGCGTGAGTTTCAGCCGCCGGGTCCGGGACTCGAACCGCGGTCGACTACGTGGGAGTCCAGCGACATAGCCATTACGCTAACTGCTGGTCCCAAATTCGTGGATCTTACAATATACAAGCAATCATCAGGTACTGCATAAATATCAATGAAAACAACACAATACATGTTCACATATGTACAGCAACTTACAAGTTTACTTTTGTAGGATTGCCTTATTTGAGATTATCAACAGTGCTGGAGTTATTCTCATTTTAAAGACAAAATCTCAGAGGCTCTAGGTGCCAAAGTCAACACCAACCAGCTTTTAAAAAGTATAGAAAGCAAACATAGATACCAGAACCAGTGTGGGAGGAGAGTGCGAGATGGCAGAGGGTAAGAGATGGGGAATAGAGATAGGGAATCAAGGAAGGGGGAAAAAAAAAAAGCAAAACATACAGGAAACAAGAAATGGAAAATTATTTGTTGACGATAACATGTATGTTAATGTGCTTGATTGAGCCAATATACAGTGTACTCTGGATGGAAAATCTCATTTTATATGCTGTAATTATGTGCAGTGAATGAGTGTAAATAAATAAATTTAAATAAATTTAAATTAAAAAAATAAGAAATGAAAAAAAGTAGAACTCTCAATAGAATGCAAACGTAGTTACTATCATTAGAGTAAATTCTTTTAAATTTCTTGCAGTTTTTATACAATAAGAATCTATGTAACCTTGTGCATAAATTTTTTTGAGAGGTTTTTGCTATAGGGCACATGTGCACACCAGAAAGACGAGAGAAACAAAGACAGAAAGTGAGAAATCACCCCCCGGGGGAATGACCACGCTGCAATCCCTTCTCCTCCATTCTCCTCTCGGGATCTCGGGCATGTACGCACATGCTCCGGGCATGAGTTTAAGCCACTGGGTCCGGGACTCAAACCACGGTCGACTACATGGGAGTCCAGCAACATAGACAGCCATTATGCCAACTGCTGCTCCCACCTTGTGCATAGTTGAAAAATATTTTTTAAATTAGGAAATAGTCATTGCTTTCTTTTAGAGAAAAAATAGAGTTGGGTTTTTTTTTTTAATATTTTGGACAAAAACCAATCTTTTGAATCATCAGTTTCATAGACCATAACATTTATGAAATCAGAATAAATATTTTATATGCATATATCAATGTTTTATTTATATACACACACACACACACACACACACACATATATTTGTATATATATATACACACACACACACACACATATATATATATATACACATATGTTTCAGGGTATCACTGTGTGGCAATCCTGCTACCTCAGTCTTCTTGCTGGGGCTACAGGCATGTGCCACTACAGTTGGCTCATTTTTAGACAGTCTCTGTTGCCCAGACCAGCCTCAAGTTCCCAGTCCTGCCTCGGCCTCCTGAGTCACAGCAATTATACATACAACCTTTAGGTTGGACAAGGAATTAACCTAGGTCTCCTATTGGTCTCAGGCTGTGGAACACAGGTCTCCAGAGCATGCACCTCCATAGCTGGGCTACAAGTGAGATATATATATATATATATATATATATATATATATATTTTATTTTTTTTTTTTAAGAGACTTTTGCTATAGGGCATGTGTACTCGCTGGAGAGACGGAGAGAAAGAAAGCAAGAAATCAGCTGCCAGGGTGGATGGCCATACTGCAATCCTTTCTCTTCCATTCTCCTCTCAGGACCTTGGGTAGGCACGCATGGACACAAGCCCGGCGTGAGTTTTAAGAAACCAGGTCCAGTACCTGAACCACGGTCGACTACGTGGGAGTCCAGTGACGTAGCCATTATGACATCTGCTGGTCCCATGACACAAGTGATTTTAATCACACACTTACCATAACCAAAAGTTTTCATAGAAGGTAAGTGCTCTCATTAATACCACAGAAGTTTTTAACCTCACCTTATCATGAGGTGAAACACAGTAAAATACTTTAAAAGGCCACCAGCCATACTATCATCTTACTGGAATAATTACCTTTCAGATGGTCAGTGGCATTTGAAATGTGCCACGGCCTCAGGTAAAAGCAATGGCCCATGAAGAAACCTCCAACATTTTATTAAACTGGGCTATTAAGCACACTCATAGTTCATAAAATTTAATAGTCTACCTGTAATGATTTATTTTCAAGTTAGCCAGAGGCTTTAAGAAAAAAAAAAAAAAAAAAAAGGAACTCAAAACATGACCAAATGTCATCAGCTACTCTGTCAAGCTTAATGTTAGCATTTAAAGTCTCACAACAAACTTGACAAATTAACTGATGTCCCCAGCATGAACTCAAAGCCTCCCCTTGCATAAACTAAAACTCTTCTTGGCCAGCCTGGAATTTCTCTAGCTATTAGGTTGTCCAGAACATCATGACATATTTTTCTGTTTCTTTTTTCTATGTGTCATGACTTTCCCCACAACCCAACACAAAGTTATTCTTTGCAGAGGACGAGGTCAGAAGTGTTATGAAAGAAGACAGAGAGACTAAATGAATACCAGATATAAGACGGCATCCCTGAAAGCAGGGCAACCGTTTTCACAAGTGAGAATTGGGGAAAAAAAGAAATACTAATAGGAAATAGCTCTCGACACAGATGCTAAGTGTGGGGGCCTAAATCAAATGACCACTGCCCAGAAAAGGTACAAATTAAGTGCTGTCCTCTTGTTTTAGCATTTCTACAAACTGCTAGCTAAGGAGGAATTCCATGTAAAGCACTAGCTCTCTGTTAATCCATCAATCATCTAACGCATACATGTGCATTCTTTCCAGAAGTAAGCAGCTGACCTGTCAGGGAACTCACTGTAATTTCTCAGCAAATCACTTACTTGATCATGTGTGACTAAATCGATGACTCTCAGTTTTATGTCTGCATTTCTTTCATAAATCCACATACTTCTAAAAAGAACTACTGAGTAATCAGATGATTAAAGTAACAATGATAAAGATAAGTAAAGCCCTCAGTTAACCACAAACAGGAAAGATTTCTAGGTAAAATCACTCTAAAGTATATTATCTCTGTTCCTGATATTGCATCAGATGGAACATCTATAGGAAGTCTGACCAGAGGGTCAATATTCAAGAAATAGAATTGACTAATCAATATAGAAAAGGAAAACACAAGTGTGGAAAATGAATAAAAGAATAAATGAATGTCTGATTTTTGCTGAGCTCCAAGTCCCCTTTATCAGGAAGCATTTTGTTCCCTTAAATTCAAAAAATCCTAAGGTTACATCAAACAATTTTACTTAAATTCTGTCATCCCATTTCTCTAACATGAAACATTTAATTAATATCTTTTAACAACTTCTGTTTATATCTTGTTTTTTTACCCTTGCTTTGATTGTCCTTTGCCTCTTCATTTTAGTAGTTTTATTCCCTTCCGACTATAAAAGTAATGCATGTTAGTGCAAAATAAAACTTAGTCAGAAATATGAGAAAGTACAAGAGAATAAAAATCATAACTAGGATGAATTACTGCTAATCTTTTTGTAACTTCCCGCCCGACGTACTTATTCATACATTCAATATGAGACCACACTACATATACTATTTAACATCTTTTGCTTTTGACTCAATAACATTTTGACTAGTGTTATGAAATGACCCTGTGGCTCACAACTAATCAGTTCAGCCAAGGTCTGAGAAAGTTTTTATTTAGTATGAAGATATATCCTTTTATCTGGGTAAGCAGTTGGATGATAGATGATAGAGTGAGAAAGAGAGAGAGATGATAGAGATATTAGATTGTCAGGAAAGTCATAACATGTTTATCTATGTTTTTTATATGTAAAAATGTATCATGACTTTCTCAACCCAATATGTAGATGGGATTTATTCTAGGAATTGGTTCATGCATTATGGGGGCTGAGACACCCCCATGATCTGCCATCTGCAAACTGGAGAAGCAGTGGTGCAATGCAGTCTGTTTTCAAAGACTGGAGAACCAGGAGCACTGATCCAAGGGCAGGAGAAGATGAGGGACGCTCAAAGAGAGGGAAGAAATTTGCCCTTCCTCCATCTTTTTGTTCTCTTTAGAATTCTCAATGGATTGGATGATGTATGGATGAGGGCCTCTTCATTATTTGGTCTATTGAATCAAATACTAATCTCTTTCAGAAACAACCTCACAGACATACTCAGAATAATGCTTTACCAGCTACCTGGTATCCCTCAGTCCAGTCAAGTTGACATCTAACATTAGCCATCACACCTCCAAAAGATCCTACCTACTACTACCATACTTGAAAGTTAGGATTTGGGGGAGAGAGGGGAGCATAAATACTTAGTCTATGGCACAAAAGATGCAAGACTCCTGGTCAGAGATAAATGACTGTTATAGACATAACAGTAGCCAGATTGTCAGTATTTTCTTATGCCAGTGCCCAAAGTCCAACCATGCAGGACACCACAAAGAGGAGTAGATGATACCTGCACACACACCCTACATTGTATTAAAGAAGAACTCTAAGCTCAAAGAATCTGAATCTTTACTCTGGTGGTAAGCATAGCTGTCCTTTGCACTGGAAGAAGACACTCTTTTCCAAAGCTATTTGTATGCAAATACCCTGTAGATACAGCCTGAAACTAAAGCAGTACATACCTCTGCCCACAAGACACACATGAATGTGAGCAATGCTCCAGTGGGATATATAGCACTCCTTTTAGTGACCACATAGCACTTAATTATATTAATGCTCTATGAAACATTTAAGTACATTTTTAAAGAAATATCAGTTGTTTATAAAGATATCATTATTATTCTTGGACCTCTATTATTTCTTTGAGATTAATCTAAAGGGGGATTGCTGTAACAGACTATAATGGACTTTTGAGGGTTTTTTTTATATGTACAGTACATTGCCCTAAGCTTCATGCCTGCAGGGACTCCTCACACCCTGCTTATGTGAATGAGTGTGTGGTTCCCACTTTCACTCATGTGGGATATTATTAATCTGTATGATCTCTTTAAAGCTAATAAGCAAGTGACAGCTTATTTTGTTTTAATTCCCATTTGTTCATGTTTAATAAAATTGAAAATAGTTATATGTTTATTAGCATATATCTTTTTATTTTGTATTTTAAATATTGCCATCCATCAATCCATCACTTTTTTTTTTTTTTTAGAGAGAGAGATTTTTGCTATAGGGTGCGTGAACTTGCTGGAGAGACAAAGAGACAGAAAGTGGGAAATCACCCCCCAGGGAGGATAGTCACATCACAATCCTTATCCTCCAATCTCCTCTTGGGATTTCGGGCACACAAGCACATGTGTGAGTTTTAAGCCTCCCGGTCTGAGACTCGAACCACAGTTGACTATGTGGGAGTCCAGCAACGTAACCATTACACCATCTGCTGGTCCCAACCCATCATTTTTGTTTTATTTTAAAATATTTATTCATTCATTTATTTATTTATTTATTTATTTTAATTTGACCAGAGAGGGACAGAGCGAAAGCAAGAGAGAGAGGGAAATTGAGAAAGCAAGTGGCCAGGTCTGGAACTTGAACCACAGTTCTTCATGTGGGAATCCAACGCCCTTAACTACCATCCCAACTGCCGGCCCCTCCAATCCATTATTTTTAAATATAGCATTCATGTCTGCCTTATTGATCGATAAGACTTCTCATGTATATATTAAGACAATTAATGCTTTGTTATGGGCTACTTCTTCACAATATATATTTATATTAAGAATTCTCATATAAAAGAATATCTAGTTTAATATCCACCCATAGATATTTACCCTGTTCTTCAGGACAACTTTCTAGTCCCCAGATTATCATGCTGTAATTCCTATTCCACTCTCATAAACTTTTATTTCTTTTGAGCATCTCTGCCTTAATATGCCATCAAAGGTTTGAGCTAAATAGCTTAAAACTTATCCAGTGGCAAATGTGAATCGCCACAGAAGTCTTTCTTTCCTTTTTCCCTCAAATTTTATGCGATTAAATTTGAAACCAATTATATGTGAAACACTGAAAAACAAGACTTACAAAGCTCTGGAAGAAGCCTGATCTTCGCCTGTTATAACAGAAATGTCTCATCTCAATGTTAGGATAAAAGCTATTATCCACTAACATCTTAATCTCTCAGGCCAACTAAATACAAAAAGACTGTTCAATTGGCATGTGTGAACATGTGTTTTTGTTGCAAATATTATAAAACTTAAAGAAGTTACATAATGTGTTAATCTTGTTAGTGGTTTCCCTAACAGGAGTCTACTTTAAATTGCTTCTGAACATCTTGTTCTATCAAAAAAAAAAAAAAAAAATTGCTTTGCAAATCATAGCCAGAAATTAGAGGGCCTATAATAGAGAAAATATATCAAACTTTTAAGTTTAAAAACAAGTGATTGCAACATTAAAATGAAGCCTTTCAACTATGTAGCAAAGTTTTTCCTATCTAAAAGAAAAAAAATTTTAGTTGTGGGACTCGCAGTTGGCATATGGCTATGTCGTTGGACTCCCATGTAGTCGACCAGGATTTGAGTGCCAGACCCAGTGGCTTAAATTCACACCAGGCGTGTGTACATGCGTGCCCAAGATCCCAGGAGGAGAATGGAGGAGGGATTGTGGCGTGGCCATCCCTCCTGGGAGGTGAATTCTCACTTTCTGTCTCTGTCTCTCTCTGTCTTTCTGGTGAGCACATGAGCCCATAGCAGAAATCTCTCAATAAAATAAAATAAAATAAAATAAAATAAAATAAACAACTTTAATTGTATCCAAATAACTTACAAGAGCAAAATTTTTTAAAGAATTATTTAATTTTATTTATTCATTCATTTATTTTAATTTGACCAGAGAGAGAAAGAGATAGAAAGTGAGAAAGCAAGCCTCTAGGTCCAGGATTCAAACCGTGGTCAGCCATGTGGGAGTGTCCAGTGCCTTAACCACCACACCACCTGCTGGTCCCAAGAGCAAAATTTGATAAGGATCTATTTTTTTTACACCAAAGGATGTGTGTGCTCCCCAGAGATAGAAGGAAAGTTAGAAATCACCCCTATGGGAAATGGCCATGCACAATCCCTTCTCCATTCTCCTCTCAGGACTCTGGGCACAAACACACACACACACACGCTCGGCATGATTTTTAAGCTGCCAGCTCCAGGACTGGAACCAGGGTCATCCATATGGGAATACGATGCCTTAACCACTGTGGCACCTGCTGGCCCCAACAAGGGCCTTTTTTATAAAATGAAAGGCAATGTGTTAACTCAGAACTTAGTGGTGAATGTCAAATATCAAAATGCTCAAGGAGGGACCAGCAGATGGCATAATGGTTACATCACTGGCCTCTTACACAGCCGACTATGGTTCAAGTCCCTGACCCAGCAGTTTAAAACTCATGCTGGGCATGTGTGCATACATGCCCAAAATCCCAAGAAGAGAATAGAGGAGAAGGGATTGCAGCAGGGCTATTCCACCTGGGGGATGATTTCTCACTTTCCGTCTTTCTGTCTCTCCAGCGAAAGCATGTGCCCTGTAGCAAAAATCTCTCTTAAAAAGCAAAAAGCCTCAAGGAAACCTTTCTACTGATTTCAGACAGTTAACATGTAGTTGGTAGTAAATATTTAAATATAATCTTTAAAAGTAATTTTAAAACAAAATGAGAGGTCCTCTAGGACTTGTTTGTGGAAATCGGGGCTGAACTCAAATCCCTTGCAGGTTGAGAAATGAGCCATCTCTGAATGTTCCAAGCTCCAGGGCTGCACGAGGCACCTCCAGACACAGTGAGAGGTGTTTAGAGACTCACGTCTTGTGTCCAAAGAGCTCGGTTCTCCTGGCCGCACCAGAAAGCAAGAGATACTTTTACAGCCAGATGTTGTCAATTTCTCCAGATCCAATAAGAGAGACCCCCAAGTAGCTGGAAATTACATTTTTTTCTTGACATTGGGCAGCTATTTCAGTCCTATTTACAACTACACATATGCATAACATACATAGACATAGGTACGTGTGAATTTAAATCCAACCGAGTCCACCCCCACAGACTTTCCTCTCCGCTTCTCTATTTTGTCCATGCTAATACTGAACAATAGGGGGAAAATCAACCACATGGGCTAGTACCTCTTCTCACAATATTCATTACATACAGCAGAGGAACTGAGCCTCAGGAGATAGAGCAACTTATCCAAAATTACACACTTGGTGAGCAGTCAGTAGACTTTGATGCCCGGAAACTTTCCAGATGAGCTTTCTGTCTCTCTCTTGGCACCTGGGTTTAACTACCTTCTGGAGCAGGGGAGCAGCTGTTAAGCTTTCTTACCCTCCCTCCAAATCCAGCACAACAGTCAATATCTTCTGCCTTTAAGGAGATAAAGGAGATAGTATTCTTCCACTTGGGCACCTCATGCTAGGTATGGCTACTATTCTGAGCCATAAATGGGTGAGACTTTCCATAACTCCAAAAAACCGAATGTGTATAATTGGAACTACAGACCTCTGGAGCGCTGCTGATTCACAGAATTGTGAAATCCCACATGTAGGTTTTACCAGAAAGTTCACTTAATCCAACAAAATGGTTATTTCCTCTTTTTAAAAAAGAACTAATTATCGGGAACCAGCAGTTAGCGTAATGGCTATGTCGCTGGACTCCCACGTAGTTGACCGCGGTTTGTGTCCTGAACCCGGTGGCTTAAAACTCACACCGGGCGCGTGTGCGTGCGTGCCCAAGATCCTGAGAGGAGAATGGAGGAAAAGGGATTGCGGCGTGACCATCCCCCCTGGGGGGGTGATTTCTCGCTTTCTGTCTCTATGTCTGTCTGTGTCTGTCTGGCAAGTGCACACGCCCTATAGCGATAAACCTCTCCAAAAAAAAAAAAAAAAAAAAAAAAAAAAAAAAAAAAAAAAAATAAAGAACTAATTATCTTAATTTTATTTATTATTGTTATTATTATTTTTTAATTTGCTGTAGGGTATGTGCACTCACCTGAGGCAAGAGAGAAAGGGAAAGTAAGAAAGCAAGCTGTCAGGTCCAGGGCTCAAACCATGGTTGGCCATATGGGACCACCCTGCCATCTGCTGACCCCCAAAATGATTACTTTATGATGACATAACACAGCAATCCTTATACATATTCTCTGTGTAATCATACATGTAAGAAAGAAATGGTTGGTTCCTCTTTGATTGTTGCTACTTTGATTAAAATTAACCTTGCAGCTCTGTCCCATCTTTTGAAACAAAAACAGAACTATATGGTCAAGAATGATAGGGCTAAGTTTGTTGAGAAAAGGGGTATATGTTAGGATAGAGGCTAAATGATGTCTGGGAAGAAAGATCTAAGTGCTTGTGCAGGACTTGAGAGAGTTCTCCGTTAAAGCCACTTCATTATTTGCTCTTCCTTTAAGTTCCTTTATGATCAAAACTGTGCCACTTGCCTAGTTTGAAGGTTAAGATGTAAACTATTTGCCAATTAGAGGAATCGATTCTAATGAGAAAATGTCTCTCTCGGGTCAACACTTTCTAAATCCCCTAGCTCCCTAGAGAAGATGAGTGGATTTGATCTGTAAACACAGACCCTGCCGGGACCCAAGAAAGCCCTAAACGGATCTGCTGCAAAGTCAATGATCTGAATGTTTAGGTCTCTCTCTCTCATTTACACAGCCCCCTTCCAAGTCCCTGGGAAGTTCCTTAACGATGTCACATGATCACATGTTTTTGTGAAATATGTAAAAATGAAATATTTTAACTGCAATTTGTTGATTAGTACCCCTGTTCCTTGCTGCTCCAAGATTTTCTTCATGCAGATGATGGAGTGGAAAGAAACATCAATCTTAATCAACCGGTCAGGTGGTGTTGGAATGGCTGCAGTTATTTTAAGATCCAACTAAGAGAGGAAGTTGCATTGAAAATACATTTAGTCTAAATGTAATGGGATGTCGTTACTAGTTCACAGCCACTTCCACCTATAGTTAAGTTACTGCAGCTGGTCCAATGTAAGAATAGCTTCTAGGAAGAACACTTCCACTGCAGATCTGACTTCCCCAGCATCAAAGCGGGAAGATGTAAGACCAGAAGTTCTGTCACAACATAAATGGGTCCTCCCTAGTGATGGAAGTATGAAGGCAGTAGAGGCAAAATAGGGGCTGTACAAAGCCAAAAGTTCATTTGCAAAAAACTGTCCAGTCAATGAACCTATAAAATTATGAATGTAAGAAACATATGAACAGAACAGTGTGTCTTCACTGATACCTGACCAATAGCACAAGTATATTACTTTTTAAATTGCAATGTTACTGAGTTTACAGTTACTCTGTTCATGACAATGAATAAATGTTTTCTCATAGTTAATATCCACGTATGTCATAAGTATCTTCAGACATTAGACTTTCTTCTGCTAAAAAACAGAATTCGAGGGACCAGTGGATGGTGTAATAGCTACATTGCTGGACTCCCACATAGTCAACCACAGTTCAAATCCCAGACCTGGTGACTTGAAACTCACACCAGGCATGTTGTATATGTGAATGCCCAAGATTAAGAGAGGAGAATGGAAAAGGGATTACAGCATGGCCATCCCCCATCCCCCGGGGGGTGATTTCTCACTTTCTGTCTCTCTGTCTTTGTCTCTTTAGCAAGCACACACACACCCTATAGCAAAAATCTCTCTCAAAAAAAACAAAACAGACCTCTGTGCTCTTGATGTCACTTTCCAACAACTTTGTTTAATGGAATACCATTAATGGTGACTAAGTGGACACAAGATGTCCTATAAGAAATATATTAATAAATAATATATTAATATATATTATTAATGTATATTAATAAATAATAAATAAATATGACCCATTGGCCAAATTCAGCCACCACCTCATCTTTTTAAAAAGTTTTACTGAAAATAGTCAAAGCCATTCATTTACACATTATTGATGGCTTCCTTTGCACTTACAAGGTCAGGGTTGAGTAGTTGTGACAGAAGTCATATGTCCCATAAAACTAAAAATATTTACTATCTGATCTCTTACAGAAAAAATTTACCAACCCTTGATGAGTAACTTTGATTTTAACAGAAGTTTAAATTCATCATTAATTTAATATATTCCACAACTATCCAGATATCCAACCTTGGAATATCAGCTTATGGGCAAGAAGGCCACAAAAATATTGAATGTGTATTAAAGCATCTTTCATGGACAGGCTTGCAGTGTGGTGATTAAGCACTGTGCATTGAGAGCCAGATACCAAGTGACAAACCGTGATTAGAATCCCAGCCTCAGAGACTTGAGAAACACACCAGGCACATAGACAGACATGCATGCCCAAATCCTGACAGAATAGAGAAATGGAGGAAAAAGGTTTACGGCATGACCACACCCATTAAGAGGTTCTTACTCTCTTCATGTCTCTCTGTCTCTCTCTGGCAAGCACATATACCCACTGCCAATAAAAAATAAAATGTATAAAATAAAATAAAAATTTAAGCATCCTGTTTGCTACTGGGTTGTTAGAAAAGTCATGACACATTTTTGCAAAGAAAAAATATGTCAGGACTTTTTTAAAAATTTATTTATTTATTTACAGACATTCACTGTACATCAGTATAGTAAACAAAATGAGATTTTCCATCCAGTAAGCCTGGTACATTAGCTCAATCAAGGATATAACCATACATGTTATCAACAAATAATTTTCTATTTCTTGTTTCTTATATATTTTGCTTTTCTTTTCCCTCTTGATTCCCTACCTCTCACCCTCTGCCAATGCCCCTCTTCTCCTACACTGTCTCTGTACAGTTGTTTTCCATGCTTTTTTTTTTCACATTTTATTGATTCACTAAAGATCTTAATTAATTTAAATACTTTCAATAGCAAGCACAGCTGGTATATATATGTATATCTAAAGTATTTAAATTATATATTTATATATTTATCAACATATGTCTGACTTTAGGCATAAACCTTAGTGAGTAAAGTGAACATACTATAAAGTAGCACCTCACTGGGACTATATAGATTACTGCAGTCATTAAATAGGTATTAATAGGTATTTTTAGTGCATTTTTTAATTTCGAAAAAAGTTTTATTTTTAATAAATCAAAATCAAAAAATGTTAAGAGAAATTTGCTTAAAACTTAAAGGCAGGAAAAAGGTTAGGATTCAGTTCAAATAGTAGGTAGATGAACCTATAAACTGTTAAAGAGAAGACAAACATCCTTAAATATGGAAATCAAAGAATCGAATAAAATCAGTAATGTTTTAGTCTAAAGTCAAAAAATTCTATTTCGCTAGTTCCAACTCATGTAATTAATCTCTCCTCTACTGAATTTGCAGTGTTACTGTGGTCTCATTTTCCATTTAAACTCTGAATGTTAACATTCAACTTTGGACTTGTCCCTACCATTAGGCTGCTGTTCTCTTGGCTGTTTCTTGTACTCTTATTTCTGTCTGTCTGTCTTTAGTTTTCCTGGTATAGCACTCCCTTCAGAACTTCTCAGAGAACTGGTCTGGTGTTGGCAAATTCTTTCTGGTTTTGTTTATCTGAGAATGTTTTTATCTTTTTTTTTTCCAATATGAAAGATAATCTTGCTGGGTATAGTATTCTTCATTGAAATTATTTTTCACTCAAGACTTTGAATATATTTTCCCATTTTTCCTTGCTTGCATTGTTTCCAATGAGCAGTCTGATGTTAGCCTTATGGGATATCCTTTGAAAGTAACTTGATGTTTCTCTCTTGCCAATTTTAGTATCTTGTCTCTGTCTGTGGTTTTGGTCAATCTGGCTATAATGTGCCTTGAGGAAGATCTTCATGGGTTGATTCTATGCAGGGTCCTTTGTATTTCTTGGGTCTGGATCTTTGAGTGCCTCTCTAGGTTTGGAAAATTTTCTTCCAGGATTTCATGTAATAAATTATCAATGTTCTTATTAGTTTCTTAACTTTCTGGGATATCGATGATCCAGATGTCTGGGCACCTAATGGTATGAAGTATTATTTGTATATTATTCTCATTTTGGGGGATTATTTTCTTAGTCTTTTGGGTGAATTTTCCTAGGTCAGAGGTTTTACCTTCTACATCTGAGAGTCAATCTTCTGCATAATCTAATCTGCTTTTGATATTTTTGATGGAAGTTTTGATTTCCTGTATTACAGCCTCCATCTCTAACAATTCTATTTCATTCTTTTTTATGATGTGTATCTCCTCTTTCAGATTGTGGAAGTGCTTCCTCACCTCTTAAAATTCAGTGTCTCTTTTCTTCTGCAATTCTGAAGTTCGTTGTCTCTATTCTCTGGCATCTCTGTTGGCTCTGTTACTATGAATATTTTAAATTCTTTTTCTGATACTTCCATGAGTTCCCTGGCATTTTTTGTAGAGGAAGAAGAATTATTAATAAGAGAGATATTTTCTTGGTTTCTCATATTTCTTGTTCCCCTGCAGTGACTTTTGGTCATCTTATTATACATTTTTTCTTATTTTTTGGAGTAAAATCTGAGTATTCAGAGGAATACAGAATAACGTGACCTGCAATCTGTTTACAATACTGTTTTTCACCCTTTGCACAGCAGATTAAATGAAAATTGAAGATTAATCTGACCCTAAAAGTATTCAGATATTTGGCTACCGAGAACCTAGACCTTTCTAGAAAAGCAGTGTGTGGAGGCTGAGCAGAAAAGTGAGAAAGGTAAAAAGGAAAAAGAAAAAAAAAAAAAGAAGAAGAGAAAAAAACAGTAAGAAAAAGAGAAGAAAAATTTTCTTTGTCAAAAAATGAAAACCGTGGGAACCAGCAGTTAGCGTAATGGCAATATCGCTGGACTCCCACGTAGTCGACCACGGTTCACGTCCCGGACCCGGTGGTTTAAAACTCACGCCAGGCGCGTGTGCGTGCGTGCGTGCCCAAGATCCCGAGAGGAGAATGGAGGAGAAGAAATTGCAGCGTGGCCATCCCCCCTGGGGGGTGATTTTTTGCTTTCTGTCTCTCGGTCTCTCTCTTGTCTGTCTGGCGAGCGCAGGCGCCCTATAGCAAAAACCTCTCCAAAAGAAAAAAGAAAAATGAAAGCCGTGTGGCAGGAACAGGGGTAAAGGTAAGAATTAAAAGACAAAACAGTAGCAGAGAGCTAAGTTAAAAAAATTGTTTTAATTAAAAATAGAGAGATGGAAAGAGACAGAGAGAATAAGTAGCGTACTCTAACCTAGCTTCTGGCTAGACCTGGGGAGCAGGAGGGCGAAGTCTGGGCAGAGGGTCTTTGGTGGTCGAAATCCCTGAATGAGGCTACTCATGATGTAGAACTAAAACATAGATGGCTGCTGATTGACTTATCCTGGCTCCTGGCTAGACCTGAAGAACAGGAGGGTGAAGTCTGTGCACAGGGTCTTCGGTGGTCGAAATCCAATACATCAAGACTTTTCTTACCTCCCAATATTTCAGGTCCATCTCAAAGAAGCATACTGTGTCTTTAAAAATTAAGTGAATTGTGTCTTCAAGTTTTGCTTATGGAAATAAGGCAACAGAGAACATACTGTGCTAGGTTAGTGACTTACGGAAAAGTTAATTACCCTAAACCTCTGTTTCTTCATCTAGAAAATAAGGGCAGTCCATACGTTTTAGAGCAAATTACTTATTGAAAGGATTAAATTCAATCAGATGAGTAAAATGAGATTAATATTATTATTGTTATTTCACCTCTTCCCCCCAACCATAGCAATGATGGCATTCAATACACATCAGCTATTGGTAATAATACCATCATTTCTACAGTTAGTTAAAATAGAAAAATAATTAGGTAGTAAACACAGACTTCAACTGCCTCACAACAAATACTTTTAACTTGCCATTCACAGAATTACAGAAAATTAAGATAGATTTGAACTTCAAGTCATACATTCCAAACTCCTCTATAAATTAGGAACTGAGGACCAAGGAGAGAGGGAACCTTGGGCAGAGCCAAAGTGAACTCCACATCTCCCCTTTTCAAGTGCTTTCTCCTGCTTTAGCATGCGTAGAGTCCTTTCCCACATATCACATTGGTTTACCCTTTTAATAACTTTAAGACACAGAAAAGGCAGGTAGCATGCTTGCAATTTTATTCAGGAAGAAAGTAAGGCCAATGTTAAGTAAATTTCTCATTGCTAATAGTGCCCCAGTCAGGTCCTGGTCACTCATCAACAAGGTTAATTCAATTAACCCTTACAGAGCACCCTATGCTTAAGCTGCTGAGGAATAGTCAGATGAATGATTATTGGCAAAGGGTTTATAAACCAGCAAAGGGAGATTAGTCTTGACTGCGAGATGAGAAACCTCATTTTACCCCTCTCACTTCTGGGGTCAGGAGTCTTTGATAAAGCTCACTATTTTCTCTTTGCCTTCTTGTTCTTACAAAGCCCAGACTGGAGGGTGTAGCCAGGGTGTCAGGCCAACGGCTGTGAGGGTGATTGTTATAACAGCTAGGTCTTCTTTCATTGCATGCAACAGAAACTGGCTGCCCAGCATAAACAAAAATGCATTTACTCAAAGGTGATCACAGAATCCATGGGAAGACTGAAGAATTAGACTTAACAGCAGGCAGGACCCAGCTGTTCCAGAGGCTGAAGAGTAGGAATCAGGAACTATCTTTAACCCAGACCTGCCTGCCAGGGGGATGCATGGATTTTAGTCATACACAGTCTCTTCATCCCTCTACTTGGGGTTCCTGTTTCATAGGGTGAAACTTGGTCTAACTTGGTCAAGAAAACAAACCTGAGCATTCGTCACTAGCACTCTTGGTCTGAAATGCCTCTACATGGACACCACTTTTCCTCCTGTCCCCTGCCACAGTTACAGCCTGAGTGCGGAAAGCAAATAGTCCACCATGTCATCTTTAAAAACAGAAACGATAATTGTCATGTGTCTCTGCCACCTGTGAATTACCACTGCAGCTGACTAGAGGGGGAAGAGTGAACAGAATAGTAATATTAATAATGGAGATAACTATGTCTAGAGGACCAACTATGTAACAGGCACCAGACTAGGCATTTTCCACACATTAGTTTCTCTTTTACTGACACTGCATTATGGTATTCAAAATACAGAGGCTGCAATTTCATTCAGTCTCATAGTTGTCTATCGCTAATATTTTCTGCTGCTTATTTCTAGGCATCCAAGAAGTACCCCTGTCACCTGCAATGGATACTCTCAGTTCTAGTCAAAAACAATAAAGATGTTCTGTAGAAAGGGATTTCAGGGAATAAAGGTTCCAGAGAATAATGCCCTGAGCTTTCTCAGGGCCTAACTGCTGCCAACCTGCAATATTTCCACTGGTTGAAGTATTTCACTTTTTCACTTTTTTTTATTGACTTTGTAGGTATAACATAAAAGAGAAAAATGAAACTGGATTACAGAAATATATCACAGGCAGTCCTGAGGCCCTGGTCTGCTGTGGAACAGGTAACCTAGAGAATTTACCAGGGCAATCAATATCCAGGGTGACATGATCATATTTACATAAGGAAGGTCACTCTGGCTGGTTGTAAGAGATTAAGAATAGAAGCAGGGATGCCAGAGAGGAAATCCAAAAGACAGTGGGCAGGTGAGTAGGGATTTGGGATGGACAGGACTGTACAGAAGGAGGAAGTAGATAGCTGTGCAAGGTCCTTAGGAGGTAGTGTCCACACTCGGCAATTCATTGAGTACAGAGGGAAGAAAAAGCGGTCAAACGTTTACTCCAATATTTGGTTATGCTTTACCTGGTGAATGGTCATGCCATTTGTAAAGACTGGGAATTAAAAAGGACAAGTTTGAGGAAGAAGGTGATGAGTTTAAGTTTGTATATGTTGAACTTAAGTAGCCCCAGGGACATCCCCGTGAAGATGTACGCAAACTCGCCAAATCACAAAGCAAGAGATTTGTATCATAAATATTTGAAAGGCTCCAGTGGTTAGTTAATGCTCACTGAGAAAAATAACAGGTATTGGGAACCAGCAGTTAGCTTAATGGCTATGTCGCTGGACTCCCACGTAGTCGACCGCGGTTCGCGTCCTGGACCCGGTGGCTTAAAACTCACGCCGGGCATGTGTGCGTGCGTGCCCAAGATCCCGAGAGGAGAATGGAGGAGAAGGGACTGCAGCGTGACCATCCCCCCTGGGGGGTGATTTCTCGCTTTCTGTCTCTATGTCTCTCTCTGTCTGTCTGGCGAGCACACACACCCTGTAGTGAAAATCTCTCCAAAAAAAAAAAAAGAATAAATAACAGGTATTTGCCTTAGGAAAAGAAAAACCAACACTAGTTTCAAATTCTTTGTCTTTTGAATATCATTCTACACTTACAGTAGCTTGCTTTTGAAGATTTTAAAACACTATGCAAACAATTTTGATCTCCTTAGTACCCCCTGTCAAGGGAAAAGGGGCTTGGAGAAAAGAAAGCCTGTGCAAGGTGACCTCAGAAGCCCGTGGTGGGTATAGATGACACTTAAATCTCAGCTTCTGTGCTCTTGTTTCAACTTTCTCACTTAGAAAAGCATGTGTATTACTTCCATATTCCTTTCAAATATATGCCCCCAAGAATTTTAAACTTGAAATGAAAAGTCTTTCATTTTCGACTAAAAATATAAGGACACACAAATAGCTAAATAGCAGAAGGATCGTGACCCAATCATTACTGTGCTCCCAGCACCCACCACAATGCCCGGCATATAATGGGTACTCAGCAAACATAATTAAACCTCTACCCAAAAAAGTCATTTCTCTCATATACAAGCACATAATAAAAATTGACCCAAATCCATAAATCACATACTTGTTTGTTTGAAATAAGAAGTTTCAAAGTTTCTTTCCTCTGAGAATATTGACAGTTCCTCTCCCACACCACCATCTAAAATAGGTATATCAAAACAGGATAGTTTTGGGACCAGCAGTTAGCGTGATGGCTATGTCGCTGGATTCCTACGTAGTCGACCGTGGTTTGAGTCCCGGACCCGGTGGCTTAAACTCACGCCGGGCGCGTATGTGTGCGTGCCCAGGATCCCGAGAGGAGAATGGAGGAGAAGGGATTGCGGCGTGACCATCCCCCCTGGGGGTGATTTCTCGCTTTCTGTCTCTCTGTCTCTCTCTCTCTGTCTGGTGAGCGTACACGCCTTATAGCAAAAATCTCTCTAAAAAAAGAAGAAAAAAAAAAAAAAAAACAGGATAGTTTCTTAGTTAAGTTCAGAATTCCCCATTAACACTGAAAAATATGAGCCATTAAGTCACATTAGCCTGTTTCAAACACTGAAAAGATCTGATCACTGAAACGACCAGAAAATCATTAGGTACTTAAAGTACAGAAGGAAGAGTCAGAGATTTGATCCCCAAATTGGTTTAGATACAGGAAATTATTTATGAAAAAGAATCCAAACATTGTATCTGGCCCAGCTACTGTGGCACAGCAGTGGCACAACACCCTGCAGTGCTGGAATCCACATGGCATATTGGAGGTTAGCTCCCAGCCTGCCAGTTCCTACATGCCATGCATGTGCCCATGGCTAGTTGGGAAAGGCAGGGAGGGATCATGGCATTAGACCTTGTTGAAGGTGCCTCCTTGTACTCTCTCAAAAAAATTAAACTTAAAAAAAAAAATCCAAATACCACTAGAATATATCCAGAAGAGAAAAGCAGAATAAAGAGGAATAGAAACTGATTAAATCTGTCATAAACCAAAAGAGCACTTCTACTGCAAGCCAGAGACTACAGAATTGATTTTGATTAAACTAGATACATTTTGATCTTGGACTCTCCATCAAAATACTTTCTAAAAATGATCATCTAGGGACCAGCAGATGGCGTAATGGTTACATTGCTAGACTCCTATGCAGTCAACAGTGGTTCAAATCCTGGACCTGGCAGCCTAAAACTCACGCCGGACATGTGAACGAGTGTGTGTTCAAGTTCCCAATAGGAGAATGGATGAGAAGGGATTGCTGTGTGTCCATCCCCCCAGGGGGTGATTTCTCACTTTCTGTCTCTCTGTCTCTGTCTCTCCAGTAAGCATACATGCTCTACAGCAAAACTTTCTCTCTAAATAAAATAAAAATGATCATCTATTGTACTCCCACATAGCTAATCATGGTTTGAGTCTCAGACCTGGCAGCTTGCTTTCTCACTTTCCCTCTCTCTCCCTTTCTGTTTCTCTCTGGTGAGCACACAAGCCCTATAGCAAGTTAAAATAATAAAAATAATAATAATAACTAAAATTAAATAATTATTTTAAAAATATCATCTATCTGCTACACTAGATATTAAAATAGCCTAAATGCATTTATGCATTTCATTTTTGAATCACCTATTCTTGGTAACTTTTAAAAATCAGCTATTAAGAAAAACCATAAACTATTAACTATGTATCAAGAAATTACTTCAGGCTCACTTCCATTTAACGCCCCAAGATGATAGAATCCAACTATTCTCACATCTGAAAACAAATGTGGTAGGCCAGCCTATAGGACTGATAAAGGAAGTGTTTATGTCCCATGGACGCGCTCACCCTGAGGCACAGAAGGTTTAGTGTCACACAGGAAATCAGAGGGAGGATTTCTCTAGAAGAGCTGCTTGAGTCCTGCCCTCTACATCCTCCACAGTGGATGGGATAGAGTGCTTTGCCTGCCCCTGGAGCCTAGAGACAGGGTTTTCATGGAAAGAACTCAGGGAGAGTGAAACAGACCCCTTGGAGCTTAGGTACAGTGGACTTGGGACTAACCCCTTCTAAGAAGTGACCATAGTTGAAGTTGCCTGCCAGGTACTTAATGACAGAAGTGCTATAAAGTAACAACATTTTCATCAATGATGGGTGAAACACGCATATTTCGTGTGGATCAGACGAAGGGAGAGAAAGAGAATGGGGAAGACGGAAAGAGGACCCCAGCATGAGGTTATCTTAGACCTTGATGAAAATGTTGTCCTGGAAGCAAGAATCCTCAGTGGAGAAAGGTTAAAAACAAATGGTTGGGTACTCAGGGAACAAAATTCTAAGTAAATACTAATCAACCAGCCAGAGCGAGTATATTCACTCAACTCAGGAAAACTATGAGAGAGCCCCAGCAACAATAGAGGAAGTCACTGAAGAACCCAAAAATGTTGCCCTGTAAGATAGTCAGCTTTGCTCACCCTCTGAGCCCAGTGAGTGTCAGTAACAGCTCACGGCTTTACCAGTCAAGTGAGACATTTCCTGCCCGCTCACCTTCGTCACATCCTCACCTCCAAACACCAGCTGGGAAGGAGGTCAGGAAGCTCGGGCAGAGAAAAGCAGTGTAATTAGCTATTCTCACTTTCCCATTGCTGAACAGCTAAATGGAAATTTGATTATAACACTGGATCAGTGTTATAACTAACTTGAACTGAATCCGTACATACTGAATGAGTTTTTTGTTTTGTTTTGTTTTGCTTTGCTTTTTTGAGTACTGAAGAGGCCAGAGACTTTTTTTTTTTTTTTTTTTTTTTTTTAATAAGCGTGAACAAAGAGGCTATGGAAACTAAAACTATCACTCGAGGGGGAAGAAACTCAGCCCCACAAAAGGCTTATTAGAGTATCTTATGAAACAACAAAGTTGATTTTGTAATTTTGCCTTAGGAATTTATATTTCAAGGTCAAGTTTACATCTAGACATAGATACAATGGAAAACACATAAAATTTGATCCTATTTTTTCTCTCAGACACTTCATTTGTCCATTTATATTTATTCACTTAAAGTTACTGAATGCATGAATGTCTTATACTATACAAAGCTACTGGGATACAAAGATTAAGTCCTTATCTTAATTTAAGTGAGGAGTTGGCATCGGACAAGGTGAAAACCAATACAAGTTGTTCACTGCCTGTGTTAACATGCCCTGCCTCCAGGGCAATGGTGAAAATAAGTTAAATGACCTCAGTGGCAGGCAGCCTAGATTGTTAGGAACCTAAGTCAACTTCCATAGGCAACTGAAAGAGGGAGCTTCTTTCCCCTCTGCAGACATTCATTGTTCCTTCCAGGCTGAAGCCACAGGGTTAACACAGATATGCAGCTTTATGATTTATTGCCTGCACTAGCACAAGTCAGTGGAAGAAACAACAGGCCACAATACTTTGCAGCCAAAAGCTAACCCTTTAATACATGACTCAAAATCCTTTCTCTTCATGCCTGCCTTCTTCATGAAGGCCACACATCCATCCAACCCTTCTCCTTGGATTTTATTCCAAGATGGACCTACTAGACCATACGCAGCACTATTTCTAATAACTTCTGCCCACCATTTAAAACCCCTCAGATGCAAACCCATTAGTAGAAGGACCATTTCTAAGTCAACAGGACTAGAGTACATTCAGCAATGCCAACTGTTCGGAGTGGATAAACCACATTCTTCTTTATTATACCTCACTCTTCTGGTTAAAAGAATGCAAACTATTACACCTTATTTCTCTCCCTGCTATTTTTTCTATCTATAATATCATAGTGCATTTACAAGTATCTCTAAACCTACTGACATCACACTTCCTATTTCTGCTAATTAGCCCTGATACCTTTCCTCCCACCTTCCAATATAATAGTTTTTCTTTCTCACCAATACTATCTGACTAAAAAAAAAAAGAAGTGAATCTCAGAATATTATTCCCCTATTTAATACCTAAGACACACATTTTTCTCATATTTTTGTACATAATGGGTTCTAGGTATGGTTGATACTTAGTTATGCAAGCTAGGATGGTAATAGGAATGCAAATAATCTTGAAAGTTATTTCTCTTTGATTTCATGGGCATGGCACAATCTTTGTTTTGATATAGTATCACCTGACTTGTTTTGCTATAATTTTCTTAAGCTGCTGTTAAAATAAGTTTGCAACCCACAACAAATACTATGGGGTCAGAAACTCAGAGACAAAGTGACAGAAACATTATACATGTATGGAATTTCACAACCTAAGCTAATCAACAGAGTGAAGATAACAGTATTTGTTTAGCTTAAGTGTCTAACAAAGAGACCTAGAAAACTAAAGTGTGCCCTTCCACACTAAATGTTATGCATTATTCATATACATACACAACATTCACAAGAATGATCAGTCAGCCCATTTATAATTGGTACCAAGAGTCTACATCACTCAGAGTGCAATAAATGTCACCTTTCTTTATTTTTCTAAATTAAAATAATTCTAACTTTAGCTCCAACTGCCAAAGTTGACAAGAACAAGCTCAAACAGATGTTAGCAATCTTTTATAATAAATGATCAAAAATAAAAACAAGAGCCAGCCAGTGGCATGGCAGTTGAGGCAGCTGTATCCCACAAGGCCAACTGTGCCATTCAAGTCCCAGATCCAGTGACTTGAAAAAAATCACACTAGGCTCATGTAGGTACATGCCCAAAATCGCAAGAGGAGAACAGAGAAGGGATTATGGTGTGGCCATTCCCCCTGGATGGAGATGGTGAGATTTCTCACTTTCCCTATCTTTCTTTCTGTCTCTCTCTGATGGGTGCATGCAAAACTAAATTTAATGAATTAATTTAAAAATTAAAAAGAAAATGAAAGCAAAATTCTAGGGCTTACATAATTGAGAGAAATGAGAAGGCCCAGGTTTCATGTGGTCCATTCAAAGGCTGCTGGTTTCTGGTGTCTATGGTTTCCCACATAGCCATCATGATCCATGTTATGCCTCTTTCACAGGCTGCATTCTGGTGGGATTAGACCTCCTCAACTTACTGAACTCCTACTCCATTCCTATACCTATCTCCGGGAATCTAAAAGCCTCCAGAAAATTGACCACTGCTCTCCAACCTTCAAACATAGAGTTTCAATCAATAAACCTTCTTGGACAATCTAGCCAGATTATCTTGGTGGTACTTCATCATAATAAAAAAAGAATTCTCTTGTACTTGTGGAAAAAGGAAATCATAATGAAAATAACATTTCAATGGTCTGGTAACACTGGCTATTATGAGAAATAAATTTCCATTATTAACACAGTAGAAAAAAGTACAGTTTTCTGTTGGATAGAATTCTCTGCTCCATGCAGTCGTCAGAGATCCAGGATGACAGGAGCTCAGCCATTTTCAATTCATGCTTCCAAAGTTGTTCCAAGCACTGACATCCAGCAAACAGAAGGAGGAAGGTAACATGAGAAGGCAATCGTCTTTTTTTTTTCTTTATTTTTTTTATACATTCTACCACTGCCTATCATTACAACTTGAAAAATGAATTTTCCCAGCATGACTACACTGCATAATAATCTAGTTATAGATATAAGCATATGCACTATCATCAACAGATCATTTTCTATTTTTGTGTCCCTTAAATGCTTTCTTTTTCCCCTTGGTTCCCTGCCTTTCATCCTCCCCCATTTCCTACCATCTTCCCAAACTGTCTCCAGTATCCACAATTGTTCTCCATACTTTTATATCTTCCAATCTTTCAGTTTTTGCCATACAGTGTGGACATTTAGTATATATTAAGTGGGGACATACAATGTCTCTCTTTCATAGTCTAGTTTGCTTAGCTTAGCAGTAAACTTTCCATGTTTATCTACTTTCTATCAAATGCCAGGGTATTGTATTTTATGGCCAAACAGTATTCCACAGTGTATATTTGCTACACTTTTTCAATCCATTCATCTGTTCATGGACATTTGGGTTGGTTCCATGTCTTAACAATTATGAATAATGCCATAAAAAAAACATCAATACACAAGTACTCTTCATATTGAGTGTATTCCTAGCCATCGCTAGATACCCAGGAGTGGAATTGCTGGATCATATGGTAGTTCTATTTGTAGGTCTTTGAGGAACCTCCGTATTATTCTCCACAGTGACTGTACTAACTTACATTCCCACCAACAGGGTAGGTAGGAGAGTTCCTTTTTTACCATAGCCTCACCAGCACTTATCATATTTAATTCTTTTAATCTTAGCCATTCTGACTGAGGTTAAGTGGTATCTCATTGTAGTTTTGATTTGGATTTCCCTTGTGATAAAGGATGTTGAGCATGTTTTCATATGATTTTTGTCTGTTCATATGTCTTTGTTAGACAGTTGTCTGTTCAGCTCATTTGCCCATCTTTTAATTTGGTTGATCATTTTTGAGGTGGGTAAGCTATTTGAGTTCCCTGTATAGTCTGGTTATCAGTCCCTTACCTGAGACATGGTTTGCAAATATATTTTCTCATTCCAAAGGTTGCTGATTCACTCTAATTATTGTTTCTTTTTCTGAGCAGAAGTTTTTTAACCTGATGTAATCTCACTTGTCTATTTTGGGGATTATTACCTGACATTCCATTTTGCTGGATGGGAAGAATTAACATGCTCAAAATGTCAATCCTACCCAAATTAACATACAAATTTAATGCAATCCCAAATTACCAAAGATATATTTTACAGATCTAGAAAAACAATCACAGAATTCATCTGGAATCATGAAAGACCCCTGTATTGCCAAAGCAATACTGGACAAAAAGAGTGGTAGAGGAAGCATTTCACTCTCTGACCCCAAAATATATTACAAAGCTGTGATAATCAAAACAGCATGGTACTGATACAAAAACAGGTATGTGGACCAATGGAACAGAAGACAGAGCCCAAAAATAAA
Organism: Tupaia tana; assembly: GCA_026018925.1. Taxonomy (NCBI): domain Eukaryota; kingdom Metazoa; phylum Chordata; class Mammalia; order Scandentia; family Tupaiidae; genus Tupaia; species Tupaia tana. The sequence continues at coordinate 51,583,488 of JAKSZU010000006.1, read as the reverse complement.
CCCTCAAACATACAATCAGCTGATTTTTGACAAAGGGCACCAGTCAATCCAGTGGTAAAAAGAAAATTTCTTTAGCAAATGGTGCTGACAAAACTGTGTATCCACCTGCAGAAAGATGAAACTGAATCCTATCTCTCACCATTAACAAAAATAAACTGAAAATGGATCAAAGATTTAAACCTATGGCCTCAAACTATAAAACTACTGGTGGACAATGCAGAAAAAACTCTGACAGCCGTCAGAGCAAGCAAGGACTTCTTAAATAAAAACCCTAAAGCACAGGCAATTTTCTTCTTATCTACCTGACTAAATAAGTCTTCCTAGAGTCTAGAGACAGAGTCTAGTCACATGGTCCCAATTAACTACAGGATTATTAATTAATTACAAACTATAGAAAGGAAATTACACATTTTGATTAATAATTAGCCATTTCTGCTACTAAATCATAGGCAATCCAAAATTAAAATTTACCTGTGCACATGCTTTGCTCATTAGACAGTGAGACTTTCCAAAAGGCTAATAGATGAAAAGAGGGTAGAAAAGAGGAGTAGAAAACAAACTAGATCATGATTCTTTTTCTTTCCATAACATACAGTGATGAACAAGTGACAAATCAGAAACACACAGAACAATAAAGCTGTGAAGAATTTAAGTAGAGATTGCTTGACTCACCTCTTTAATTTACAACAGAGTACTTGTAGCCCATGAAGATTAGGTTACTTTTCCTAAATCACAAAACTAGTTAATGGCAGAAATAAAATAAAAACTAAGATCCTTTAAAACTTTTTAGGTGCATTTTTCACCAAAATTCAATTTTAGCAGTTTTGGGGTTTGTTTTTAACAATAGACACAGACTTAATGCTTTCCATTTAGATTTTTAAGACTTCAAAATGTCCTGTGCAAGAAGGAGAGTAAAATCATCTCTCTATATACTTTTTTAGTTTAGTGACTGGGGCCTGCAAATTAAACTGATAAAAAACAGATTACCAGAAGAAAAGTCAGAGCCAGTCAGTGGCATGGAGGTTAAGGCAGCTGGATCCCACATGGCCAACAGCATTGCTCAAGTCCTGGACCCAGTGGATTAAAAAACACTGCAGGAAAATGTGCATGCATGACCAAAATCCTAAGAGGAGGAATTGTGGTGGGACCATACTTCCTGTGAGAGTTCTTTCTCTCTCTCTCTCTCTCTCTCTCTCTCTCTCTCTCTCTCTCTCTTTCTCTCCAGTGAGCACATATGCCTTGTAGAAAAATTTTTAAGTCATAAATTTTTTATTAATATTTTAATTTTATATTAGGAAACTCCATAGAAAATAAGTGAAAATCCCAAAGAAGCTGTGAGATTTGGAAATTTATATACCATTTTAACAAAGGGTGATACATTGTGGAGAATTGACTAGACCAAAAAAAAAGGGATTTGGGCTTCTAGGGCCAATAAATTGTGGGACAGTAACTGGAAATATATCAGGGAAACTAATAGAGGATAAGGTTATTTTAGTAAGCTTTATTTATGCAGACTCATCTCAGTGCCATCTCTCTCCATCTCCAGTGATAAAGGTTGTTCTTATTCTGATAAAGGAGAAAGTGTAAGTTATGCCCTTCTGTTAGGAAGAAAAGGGGAGTAGGGTAGAGAGCTCTTCTTGCATCTGTTGATTCTCAATTGCCTTTAGCTCAGAATAACCAATATGTCAAAGTGGTATATTTGGGAATGGCGTATCCTGACCCCCTTCAAAGAAAAGATGGATAGAAAGAGAATTTTCACATACTTACTAAATGATACCTATGAGCACTTGTTGACCTTTGTGTATACCTGTGATCAGGGTGTAACTTCACATTCCCAAAGTCATTGATGATTAGCAGGGCCTTATACTTGCAAGTGAGTGTCTTTATAAATGAATACCTTTACATGGTCAAAACCTTTTCATCTGAACCACACATAATTTTGTTAGGCATTTTGTTTCCTTTTTAGCTGTAATTATACCAAAACCTGTCCCAAAGGAAGTGTGCTTAAAGAGGTACTGATGATTCATGGGAAAAATGGAATTTCTATTTGGGCATGATTCTCTTTCAGTTATTGAATAATGCTTGTTCAGAGTGGCTTTCATTGCACTCAGAGTAGTACAGTTGGTCGTCCTGGGTTCATTGGCCTCTGTCATTTATTCTTCACTTGAAGTCATCCTTTCAGGTTTTGATATTAAAATCTGTTGCTATGGAAATAACTACATTCAAAGATCAAAGGATAACTTCATGAGTAGCATAAGTAGCAAGAACTGACAAAAATCTCAGTAAGAATGATACTATTTTCATTCTGAAGTTGCTAGTAAAATGTGTTGGAGAAAGGGGAGATAGGAATGAGAGGAAATTAAATGTCACAGAATGTGCCTGTGGTTTCTTGAAGCAAACTCCCGTTAATCTTAGCTGAAAAAGGAGAAGTGTGTTATGAAATCATGATCCCTCCAGGGTATTCCAGAAATTGCTGTCATGAGGTACAGTTTCACACACTGTACTAACTGTTGAGCCTCTTGGCTTGTAATGGTAAAAGGCAACCACAGCTCTTTGCGTGAATTCTCTCCTTATAGGAGATGCCAATGAAGTAGCAAGAGGGTCAAGGACTCTTACAAAAATGACAGCAAAATAAAAGGTTGAAAAGGATTTTTCTGTTGATGTAAATTTAATCTAAGGCCACAAAGTGGAAAGCAGTAAATTTTTGGAATATCCCACATTTTAAAGAGAGTTACCATGGAACCATCAGCCATAGCCCCATGATATTTACTTCTCAGGGCTGCTAATCACCCCTCCATTCCCACTAGACCACATGAAGTGTTTCTCAAACTTGGCTGCATATGAGAATAATTTGGACAGCTTTTCAGAAATACCCATGCCAATCAGCCAATCAAGTCAGTATTTCTCTGGTTGAGCTCAGACACTGGCGTTCTCCCCCCCCCCCCCCCCCCCCGAATTATTTATTTATTTATTTATTTATTTATTTATTATAGAGAGAGATTTTTAAGATTTTTAGAGAGATTTTTGCTATAAGGCGTGTGCACTCACCAGAGAGACAGAGAGACAGACGAAGAGACAGAAAACAAGAAATCACCCCCCACACAGCAATCTCTTCTCCTCCATTCTTCTCTCGGGATTTTGGGTACACACGCACACAGGCCCTATGTGAGTTTTAAGCCACTGAGTCCAGGACTTGTACAACAGTCAGCTCAGTGGGAATTCAGAGATGTAACCATTATGCTATCTGCTGGTCCCTAGTAGTATTATTTTTTAATTTGACCAGAGCGCGCGCACGAGAGAGAGAGAGAGAGAGAGAGAACAAGACACCACATCCAGGACTCAACCACAGTCGGCCATGTGGGAATCCAGAGCCTTACCACCATGTCACCTGCCAGACTCAGACACTAGTATTCTTTTAAAGGCTCACCAGATGATTTGGATATATAGCCAACCTGGAGAACCACTGGCCCAGAAGACTAGAGAACCTTCAGAGTTATAAATCCTAGCTCTGATAAGTGCTCTGGTTTCTCCCTCCCTTCCTGGGCCCAGGCCAAAAAATTGCACTGAATCTGCCTCTGGCTATGTCTCTCAAAGGACCTACTCACCAGCCTCAAAGAGAACCAGCACTGGGAAGCCAGCCATACCACAGACATGGATAGGCAAGCAGGGAAGGACCATGACACCAAAGTAAAGTCGAAAGAGTTGGCTGTTTCCTAAGATCCCTCTTATCTGCTCTAACCCTGGAAGAACTAAAAGGAAGGAATAAAGTAAGAACAGATCTTATTCACTATATATAAATCCCTCAAGCTGTGGGATCAGGGAGAGGTCAGCACTAAATTAGATGTGAGATTGAAATTTCAACATAAACCAGGTAACACTCAACTTTTCAATATCTGAAAATGATTGAAGACTTATAGGATCTGCCCAAAAGGTTGTTAAAGGATACAAAAAGAAAGGCAATTCAAAAGAGCATGTTTGAAGAAAGTGATAGGAGAAAAACAAACCACTTCATATTTGAGTCCCACTGAGTTGAGATGTTTGATAAAGCACTTGCAGTCAGTGGCTACACTTCCTGCGTGGATTAATTATATCACAATTTGAGGACACAAGAAAGGAGTCAATTGCAAAACCTCCCATGGTCCCTCTTTCAGTGTCGATCATAGGTAAAGTATCAGAGAATTCAAAAGTGAACAAAGGGGTTCAGTTATAAAATGAACAAGTTCTGGGGCTCTAACGTGCAGAATGGGTAATGATGGATGTGTTACTTAATTTGAATGTGCAAGTCATTGCACAATGTATGGGTAAATCAAAACATCACATTGTATATTGTAAATATATTTGATCTTTATTTATCCAATATTTGTAAATAAATAAAGAGATAAAAGAAGGAAATTTCAAAAGGGATGGTAACACTTGTTCATTTTCTAGATCTAACCAGAACGAGAAATAGTTTCGTTTGCAACTAGGTAGAATAGGGTTCAGAAAGCTAGAGTGGTCTCCATAGGATAATTTTACTTCTTTTTTGAAATACTCTGATCAGAAACAGCGTCTGGAAGCATGATCACGAGAGTGAAGCGAGACCTACAGCTCAGCCTCTGAAACCTGGAGGCAATGGCTAAAAGGCCATTGAAAGTGGACTGCTCCACGCTGTGGATTGCTAAAGCCTCCTGCTATCCAGCCACACACTGTCATTATAAGTGACCTTTTCTTACTCATATTCTGGTCATGCTTTACCCATGGGTGGGAGATGAGGGTGAGTCATGGGGACCTACATCCAAATGCAAACACAAGGCCATCATGCAATTTCCTGGATAATGGTGCCGTCTCTATGAAGTTGACTGGGCTGTCCTGAGAAAGGTCATTTTGGCAAGTACATAACTGATGGCCTAACTGATGGCAGAAATGGTCCTTTATTTGCCCAGTACATCAGAAAACATAAGAAACAGAAAAATGTCTTTCCACAAGCAAGTGCAAAGCCCACTAAATGTGGCTGAGAAGTATCTCATTAGCCTGCCATTTGTATTCTTTTCAATGAACTAATTTGGAGTTCCTTTTATAATTACTAACACAGAAAACCCCAATAGGGTAGACATCACTTGTAAGAGGCCCAAAGTAAACTGTACCTATTTCTCAAAATTGATTCTATTCCTCGTTGTTGTATGTGCTAAATAACTCTACACATTAGATATATGGATGGGTGAATGAATGAATTAAACAACACACAAATGAACAGAGAACATACATGTTCAAGGGGGGCAAGCTTAGCACAACGTTGTGTTGGATTGGAGTCCAATGGAAGTAAGAAAGAGACATGATGGGGGAAAAGATCTAAAAATGCAATTTACACTGTAATTTTGCTAATTCTCCTATTAATAATTATTGAAGCATAGGTCTCACTTCCCTCATAATGAATACATTTCAACAGTGTCTGTGTTTAATGATCGAGTTTTAAAAGCCCCAGTTTAACCTTGAAACGTGACCTAGTCTTGGTCTTCCCATTTAAAACTGTCAGGCCTTTTTTCCACAGTCTACAGCTGGCAAATTGCAGAGTTTCAATATTTGAGCCAGACATGGAACAACTTTATACATAATGAAATTTCAACTAAGCAAGTTCTCTGAACTCAAAGATTTCTCACAAATTAGGCATGTCCTAGGAATCCACTCTTGATAAAGTTAATGCTGAGTTGCCTCCGACAGGCAAGCCTGTGTATTTGAGGGTTTTCACAATGCTGAATGCTGAATTTGTGATTTCAAGCATGAGTTCTGGTTATTTTAAGCTATTCCTGTCTCTGTGATGGCACTGTAATGAAAGAACCTCAAAGAATGTTTTTTATTCTCTCCTAAGTGTTTCTAGAAGAAAAAAAAACTATTCATTTGATTTGTAGAAATTTTCTATTATCTAATAAATGTATGCATTCCAAAAAAATGGGGGGGGGGGGTAGATCAGTTAATAAGACTATTCATCAGTATGTGGAGTAGAAGCTAACTCCTAGCCAAAATCCTCATTAACAAAAATTTCCTAGGTGTTCTAATTTCCCATGAAACCAACATACAATTCATCTGTTGATGGATGTGCAGCCATAAACCACCATCACACCCACCCACGAATCTCTGTGATCAGGTGGATTCACCAGCTCCCAGTGCGATGCAGCATTCAGGTAATGACCATGCTAACTACAGGTCTCCAAGAAGTGGGGACTTAGCTGGGTTACTTAAGAATTTTCCCCAAAGCCAAGACCCTACAATATATACTCTGTTGATCATAAGTATTACATTTGAACCATTCCTTTAGGTTATATAATGGCTTTGGAATCAGAATTGGAAAATACACTGCTGGAGGAAAATGTATTCCCCCAATCTCCCTATGAAGAAATTTCCTTAGACCAACACACCTGATCTCACCTCACTCACTCCTCCCATCACAAGAGTTTGGAAGAAGAAACTGACCTTATCATACCCTTTCATTTCCTATCTGCATTTCAGCAACAAGTCCTCTAAAAAACAGAAACAGATGACTATGAACCCTAATTCTATTTTTACATTATTTAAGTAAACGTTTTATTGGGCACAGATACGGAAGAGGACACAAAAGCACAGTTCAATGGAATTGTATTAAGTAATCATACTCATGAAACCACCATTGGCTTAAGCAATTAAACATTATCAGCAACCCAGAAGAATTCCTGGTGTCCTCTCTCAGCAGTCCTCCTAAATGTGGCTTTAAACACCAGAAAATAGTTTTGTCTGCTCCTGAAATTTATATAGGTAAAACCCTAGAATATCTCTGTGAGAATGTAAGAAAATATGTGTTGTTTCTTATGGCTTTGGCGCGTTCAGTCTCTTCTGTGTAACATTCCATTGTGTGAATGAATATACCATGTGGAGGATGATGTGAGATATTTCAAGTTTGTGCCTATCACAAATAACACAACTACGAAAGTGCTTCCTCATGTTTTTGGTGCATACATACCTAAGAAATTGCATTATGACTATTGATAAAGATGAATCAATGGAGTTCCCTGCCAGGAGACTGTGTAACTCAGATCTGTTGAATGACACACTGCAGCATCTTCTGTTCCTATTGACTGGCTCCAGAGTGGAATGAGGAAACATTACTGCCCACAGAGAACTTGATCATAACTGTGCTCAGCTGGAGAAATAATTACATGGCCAGCCCAGTGGGCTCATTTAGCTAAGATGGGATTTTGTGGAAGAAGACAGCACCTGCTATGAATAGAAATAAACTGCGTGATGAAGCTAGATTTGATGAGAGAGACAAGACTTTTCTGGGGACACCTCGATCATAAAAACTTGGGTACCACCTGCCATCTGCTCAACTACAGGAAAAGCTTGGGGTCCAGCATGAGAGACCAGTGGCTTACATAAAATGCAGACACTAGCTACACTCTGTTTTGTGCAGTTTGGATTATATTGTTTCACTTTGCCTAACTTTTTGTTTCAACAAGCCGATGGGGAAAAGGGAAGCTACCTCAAATAAGGCCAATGAGAGCCCAGAAGAGCTGCTTTCTCTGAGAGCAGCCTGCCAAGCAGTAGCGACCATGCCTCATTCAGCAACCTAATTTGAAGACAGACCACCACAGCAGAAGTCTCTATGATGGGTGTCAGGCAGGTCACAGCAACACAGAAAACATGCAAGAGAAATAATCATAGAGGTTCATTCTCTCACGAAATATTTTTGCATGGGACAATTCTATTTCACTGTACCTCTATTTTGACAAAGAGGAATGTACTGGTGCCTACTTACCTTGACTGGCCCTTCGACAGGTCTTTGACACACTTGCTCTGTGTGTGGGAACTTCTTGGCTGACTCAGCTCCTGTTACAAACATCAAACTCAACATTACATCTGGTCATTAACGCTTTGAAGTATTACTCTGTAAATAACTTAGACACCACAACCAAATATTTTGAAGGATTTATGAAAGTACTTATCAAGTTTAGAAAAGAATTGCCATTTATAAATAGGCTAAGACAATGCACACGTACATGCATGTGTGCAAACATGCACACACACATCATCTCCTCCACCACGAATGGGGCCCAGTATCCTCTCACAAGCTGAAGAACTAGTCATGATTCGCTGTTTAGGGCAGAAGAGGTGCAAACTCTAGATCATTTCATACAACCAAAACTTACTCAAAAATATTTATTGAGCACCTTAATGTGCACCAAGCAATTGTAAAATCACCTGCAACAGAGAAGCACTTCTTCAAGTTAGAGTTCTCCATTTGCAAAGAAAATCATTTCTCGGAGAGCATTCAGTAGGACACTTATCTTGTTAAAAAGAAAAATAAAAAACTCTGGTGAAGATGGTTTCTGTGGTCCATTAAGCTTGCCTATGCTATTTCATTTTGGAGATTCCTAATGTGTAATAAATAATATAGCAAAGACTCTGAGAAGTTCTACAATAAATAAGTTTGTTTAATTTTCTTTAACTTAGCATTTGCCAAGCCTTTTTGACCTTGGAATCCTTTTTCATATAATATTATATTCCTGGACCACAATTTGGGAAATTATACTATGAAGAGCCACTCATTAAAGAAATCACTTAGCTCATCCTGGCATCTTGATTTGGACTGACCCTGATACAACCAAATGCATAAAAGAGGGCCCTGAAATGGGGGCTGTTTCCAAGGATGAAAAGGAGAGCCTTTGCCTCATTTATAAATAAGGAAGACACCTTATATTCCATTAAACTCAGTTTCTTTGTAAAATGTAGACAACAATTAATATACCTACTTTGAAGTCATTGCATTGAAAGGATGTGTGTTAAATCCTTATATTTATATATAATAAATGTCATTATTATTACTATTACTAAATACACACAAACCAGACTCTCCCTTTACAAAAACTAATTCCCTAGAATAACGACCCATCATAAAGATGCATGGATCCTTTTATCACTCACATTAGGGTCCATAATCCTTAGATCAACTAGTGGCTGAGAGAGATCTTGGTACACAAGAGATAGAACTAAATTCTTAGAAAGAACTGCCTTCATTTCAGCAAAGCCCTCCTCACTTCCTACATGGGCACTATTCAATAAAGTTGAATTCAATGATGGAGATAGGGCTAATGGCTTCCACATTGGACAGTACAGTTCTAGATATTTTGTATTCCTTTCCTCTCTTCCTTCCCAAATATTGGTCCTCCACAGTCAAGCAAATCCCTGGTTTGCTTATAAAAGGGACTTCAAAAACTTATGAAAAAAAAATGGAATTAAAGTACAAGTTTATATTGGTACAAATAAAGAGAAATCCATGTATAGATTTTTTTTTGTAATATATACTTTCCATGAATGTGAAGACCCCTTAAATTGTGACATGTCAATTTGCAACAGCTATTTCATAATTCGGGTTGATGCTGACCTTTGGTACAAAAAGAAGCTGTCTTTCAGTTCATCTGAGGAGTAGAGAGAAGGTTCTCATAAGTTAAAACTCCTGTGCAGGCACAGTGCCCCCATTTTCTCATCATTATTAACTTCTGTGGATTATATCTCTGAAGGCAGCTATTAAGATGCAAATATAGGGACCAGCAGATAGCATAATGGTTACATAGCTGGACTCCCACGTAGTCAACGGCTGTTCAAGTCGCAGACCGGCAGCTTAAACCTCTGCCAGGAGCATGTGCGTACGTGCCCAAAATCCCTAGAAGAGAATAGAGGAGAAGGGATTGCAGCATGACCATCCCTCCCTGGGGAGTGATTTCTTGCTTTCTGTCTCTCTGGAGAGCACATGCAGCCCATACCAAAAAAATCTCTCTCTTAAAAAAAGAAAATTCAAATATGTTAAGGATTAGATGGTATAGTTAGGTATTATCAGTGAAGAATATCTTTGTTTCACTAAATTCATCACCTGCACGCAGACAACAGGCCCATGTGGAATGAGACAGAAGACAGATAGGTTTTGATGGGCATAAGTTATCAAGCATATGGATAACTTATCACACTAAAAAGTAATACAATATAATGGATATTTGGTGAATCAAAATACTGAAAGGGAAGAAACAAGGTTCTGGAGACAATTTTTGAACCGCTCTTGAAACAGTTCCCATGTGGCTTTACATATTTTTGTTTAATTCTTCTTCACCCAGTAAGTCCTTCACTGTCTGAATCTCCAAATTCTTTTTCTCTTTTATTCTCAAATTTCCAAGTTCTCATGTAGGCCATTCCTTCTTGTTAAACAACCATCTCACAAGGACTTGAAACCTTGGGCAAGACATGTCCAGACATGCCCAGGTAGGAGAGCTCTTTGAAGTTTAAACACATTGCCTGGGTCATGTGAGGCCATAGCCTTCAGATGACAAATGTGGTTTTAAGTTTCTTAAGATTGTATGTAGCTCCACCAGAGCTTCAGATTTGAAGGAGAAAATTATTTATCTTTCTCAGAAATCTAGTTATTTTAAAAAAGAATTAATAAAGTTGCTCATTTTTATTAATAAAGAGTAATTAGAGCTATCAGTAAAATGTCTTTGAAGTTAAAAGTTTCTGGGTTACCAACCCATACTGCAGTGGTTAAGCATTGTGCACTGGGAGTGGGATACCCCATGACTGACCACAGTTTAAATCCAGCCCTGGCAGCTTGAAAAAAAAGTCCCAGGTATGTATGCATGCCCAAAACCTTGATCTAAAATCCTTATGGGATGGAGAGAAATGGAGTAAAAAGGACTGGGGCATGACCATGAACTATTGTGGGGGGAGGAGTGCTTTCTCACTCTTCTCTGTCTCTGTTGCTCTGGCAAGCACACCTATTCCTCTAGCATATAATTTTTTTTTCTTTTTTTTTTTTGTCATAGGGCTCAGGTGCTTGCCTGAGAGAGACAAAGAGAGGGGGGAAAAGTGAGAAATCACTTGCCAGGGAGAATGGCCATCCCACAATCCCTTCTCCATTCTCCTCTCAGGATTTTGGTCATGCATGCACACACACCCAGTGTTGTTTTTCAAGCTGCCAGGTCCTGGACTCAAACTACAGAATCAGCCATGTGGGATCCAGTGCCCTAGCATGCCACTTGCTAGCTTTAAAAAAAATTTTTTTTTTAGTTCTATATTATTATAGAAGAAAGCTTTATTATAGTTTAACAATGCCAAGATAATAATATGACTAGTTTATGCTTGTACTTCTTTGTATAACATTTAAGCAAAAAGTTCAGAGAGAAGACTTAGAAGTGGAAGAGGGTGAGAGACAAAAAATAGGAGAGATACAGACATACATAGATATGTATGTATCAGAATAATACATCTTGAGTTCAACACTTTTAAAATTAGCTTTCCTTCCATATATATATATATAAAGGATACAATATATGCAGATAATTGGGGGAAATGAAGCTTCATCTCAAATTATTGAGAAGTCTCACATTCAACTTCTTAAAAACATAAATAATTTAAAATTTGCTTTCCTTCACCAAAAGTTAAACCCAGGAAACTTACATTACTGGAGCCAAAGCAGGAGAAAACAGCCAGAAAAATAGCACATAGAGAATTCCCAGTTGGGCTGAATCTGGAGTAATCAAGAAAACCATGAGGTCTCATTTTCAGGAGAATTTTTAGAATAAGATCAACTCCTGCAGAATAATCTAGCAAATCTTCTTGGAAGTCAAGAAATAAGCCAGGAAAAAAAAAATATCTTTCTCAAGCTTCAATGTCGTTGTCACCAGGGTAGAAATGCACCAGAAATGATCATTTACATGGCATGTCCACTGTAAGTAACGGTTGCACCTCAAGCCTTCTGGTCTACCAGCAGGTGTTTGGACTTGTTCCTTTTCACTGAGTAAATTTATTACTGACAAGTTCTCAAGACATAGAAAACTAATGTTCCTCTTGTCCCTACCTCAAGGTGCACTTACATTTGGTTTGATGAAACACTTTAATATATACTGGAGAAATGAAAAATTTAAAAAGTAATATATGTCAATCAATGGGGCTTTAGAAACAGTCTTGCTCCATTTTGTTTGACCATAACAGAAGATGTATTTGTGGCTAAAAATGTAGTAAATAAAAAGGCTAATAATGTAGAGTTAAGCTCTGATTGAACCAAAGCCATCACCAACTGATGATGGTCTTATCTCAAAGCAGAATAAGCCAATTATCCCCCGGGAGTTCTGGGTCTTCTAATTCCACATAGTGAAGGACCAGAAAAGGAGGCAGCCAGAGAACTGCACACCTGAAGCCCTCTGTTCTATTTACTTTTCTACTCTCTCCTTCCTCCTTTTCCATGAGTTGAATCCTTCCTCTCGTGACCTCCCTAAAGCATTCTTCTATTTTTCCTTACACTTGTATTCTAAACTATTTCTCTATGTAGAAAGTGACTGCTCTCACTTGCTCATGATGACATGAGAGTGCCATTGTGAAATTAATGGTGAAAATTAAAGTATGAGTGTATTTGAATGCCAAATGTATTGAAATCCATACACAGTTTGTTTAGAAGTTTTTGCTGGAGGACGTGTGTGTTTCCTTGAGAGAGAGAGACAGAGACAGGGGGAATGGCCAAGCTGCAATCCATTCTTTTCCAGGATCTTGGCCACACATGCACACACACTCCGCATGATTTTCAAACCACCAGATCCAGGACAACGGTCACCCATGTGGAAGTCCAGCGACATAACCACTATACCATCTGCTGGCTCCACATAGTTTTTTATAATATACATTTTCTGTAAATTTTTTGAAGACCCTTCAAATAATACAAGCCACATCTGTAAATATAAATTTTCTAACGCTGAATGTAAAAAGTAAAAAAAAAAAAGGAGAGCCAGAAAATGATGCCGTGATAAAACACAACATTTTATGAGGCTGATCCTCATGAGAAAGTTCCAGGTTCACATCCACTAGGCAAGTGTATGCCCATGATCTTGGGCTGGCTGTAGCTGGGGATGGATCTCAGTGTCTAAAGCCTGTTGGGGGTGCTAGTCTACCTTATAGAAGAACTAAATAAACTTTTTTAAAAAGTAGAAATAGGTAAAATTAACTTTAATAATATATTTTATCTAACTCAATATATCCAAACATCAACATGTAATCAAGATTTTAAAATTACTAATGAGGGGCCAGCAGATGGCATAGTGGTAAGGCACGGATTTCCACATGGTTGACTGTGGTTCAAGTCCTGGACCTGGAAGCTAGAAACTCAAGGTAAGCACATGTGCATGCATGCCCAAAATCCCAGGAGGAGAATGGAGGAGAAGGGATTGCAGTGTTTCCATAGACCCTGGGGAGTGATTTCTTGCTTTCTGTCTTTCTGTCTCACTGGAGAGTGTGCGCACAATATAGCAAAAATCTCCCAAAAACAAAACGAAAAAATTGTTAATGAGACACTTTACATTCTTTTTTTAAAAATTTATTTTATTTTATGAATTATTATTATTATTTTAAATTCACTAGAGGGTACATACACTCACCAGAGAAAGACAGAGACCAAGAAAGGGAGAAAACAAGCTGCCCAGTCTGGGACTCAGTTGGCTACATGAGAGTCCAGTGACTTAAGCACCACACCACCTGCTGGTCCCATACATTTTTTTTTCTATTACCTCTTCAGAACCCAGATTTTGTTTTACTCTTACAATACATGTAAATTGGAAGGTTTATATCGGTGGATGTACTGGTCTGTGTCTAAAATTTCATAAAATTACGCTGAAAATGTAGGTTCATATATCCATGCTGAAAACATACTTAAATGTTTTCTAATAACTAAATCAGTATTAGTTTTTAATCAAATTTGAAATTGTGTTCTACCTGCAGCCACTTTTATTCACAGCTGGTCCTTCTCCTATTCCTACATAACTTCTGAATCAAATGGAGGTGCTGCATTTCATCAATGGTACTTTCACCATGGTTGTAAAATGCCCTCCTCTGGAGATCATACAATCTTCTTCCCCTCATCATCACCTACCAAGCTCCTAGTCACCTGGTTCCCTCTGTCTTCTCCACCCAAATCCATCCACTCAATTGGGAATTTCAGTGACCTTCAACTCCTGTTTGTTTCTGCTACCAAAATCCATAGCCATCTTCTCAATTTTGTTTTAACCCTGAACTACACATCTCAAATCAAATGTTCATTCTTCTCCATATTCACAATCCCCTAATGTCCTGGGCATTGTAGACACTCATTCCTGGAGACTCCCTTTTTCTCCCAATCCACGGCCCTTGCTCCTGTCCTCATAGCATGTTGAGAGGGTAAGGAAAACTCCCTGAGGTAACCTCTAAGCTCAGCCACTTACTATATATGACTTAGGGCAAGTTAGGTAAACTTTCTGCACCCCACTTTCCCCTGTCTAAAATTAATACAGAAATCTTGTCAGGTGGGACTGGCAGGTGGCATGGTGGTTAGGGTGCTGGACTGCCACATGGCTGACAGTGATTCAAGTCCCGGACCTGGTGGCTGGCATTCTCACTCTCCCTTTTTCTCTCTCTGTCTCTGGTCAAATAGAAGACTAATAATAATAATAATAATAAATAAAATTAAAGAGATCAGCAAATGGAATAATGGTTACGTCACTGGACTTTCACATGGTCAACTGCAATTAACGTCCCAGACCCAGTAGCTTCAAACTCATGCCAGGTGCATGTATATGTGTGTCCAAAATCCTGAGAGGAGAATGGAGGAGAAGAGATTATAGCATCCCCCCTGGGGGAGGTGATTTCTTGCTTTCTGTCTTTCTGTCTCTCTCTGTCTCTCTAGTAAGCACACACACCCTATAGCAAAAATCTCTCTAAAAAATAAAGAAAATTAAATAAACAATTCCAAAAAAAAAAAAAAAACCTTGTCAGGTAAAGTCTGTGCAAATCAAATATAAAGCACTTATGTGTTACCATGCAGTCAGTGTATAAATGTGTTAAGTAAATATTTCTACCCAGCTGTGGTAGAGCAATACTCTTTCAACAAATCAATTGTCCTTGATCACAACTGCTGTTTGCCTTCTTATTACCTATAACTAGTCATCTAAACCCTACTACAGAAAACTACAGCCTTGTGCAAATTGGTGCTACCACAAAAGCAATGTGTTTATGTCAGCATTACTGAATAAGCGATTTATTTATCTTCGGTTGGCCCTTTGAGACTTTCTCCACACACAACAGGCTTTTCCCCAGTTAGGACTGATGACTATAAAGGCCAGGGGCAGCACTAGCAAATCTCTGAGAAGAAATCTTTGGATAACTGAACAGCAGTCCAAAACTGCATAGGTTTTTACTTGACTTCAAACTGTAGTAACATTTATATTACAGAGAAACGTAAATAGCCTCTGCCCAGCCTAATCAAGGGAGTCAAAACTGTCCAGAGACTCAAGGAGCTATAAGTCTGTAGACAGAGCAGAGCAGTGGGGGAGCAAAAACAAACTAAAGAAGACATGGGGATGAAGCTGAAGAGAGGAACTGCCTTAGGGAGAAGAGAGGCTCTTAGAGGCCAGCCTGGGCAAGTTCAAAAGAGAGATGCCACTGGGGACCAGCAGTTGGCGTAATGGCTATGTAGCTGGACTCCCAAGTAGTTAACCATGGTTCAAGTCCCGGACCCGATGGCTTAAACTCATGCTGGGCGTTTGTGCATGCGTACCCAAGATCCCAAGAAGAGAATGGAGGAGAAGGAATTGCAGCATGGCCATCGCCCCTAGGGGGTGATTTCTCGCTTTGTGTCTGTCTCTCTGTCTTTCAGGTGAACGCATATGCCCTATAGCAAAAACCTCTCCAAAAAAAAAAAAAAAAAAAGAGAGAGATACCACCTTATACTTACTGGCCTCCCCACCATTTGCTGCCCCTAAGACCCTAAATCCTTTTCCTTTGTCTTGGCACTTTTCTAAATATTTGCTATTCTTTGTTGAACATGCTTTATAAACAAGAGATTAAGCCACTTCTTTGGGAATTACTCATTCTCTGGGCATCTCCCATATGTGTATGAAACACACATTAATAAACGTCTGCTTGTCTTTCTCTTGTATACCCATCTTTCTCTAGGGGTCTTTCCAGCTAAGAACTCAGATAGGTAGAAAGTTGTTTTTCCTTCCCTCCAAGGTCATATGAAAATTATACTGCTTCCCGTCCACACTGCCGGGTTTCACCTTTCTCCCCTAAGTAGATTATAAAGCTTTTCCTAAATTAAGACAATGTCCTCCTTAAGACATTTTCTGGCACCAATTTTTAAGATGATTAATTTTCCATTCCAATACTATTCAGACCTAGTTTAAACTGGTTCATTAGTTTTGGGTTGTTTTTGTGTTTTTTTTTTTTAATCCTGCTTACTTTGCTTCATTTTTAAAATCCAATTAATGTGATTTGTTCCATTTTTTAGTTAACTGCTGCATTTGGCTCAAGTTTCTGCTTATAAATAAACCTACTTGGGTTCACCTACTCCCTGCCTTTTTGCTTTATATCATGTTTTGACACATTCTGACAAAGTTAAAAAGGAATATGAAGCAACCAACTGCCTGTAGTTCAAACTTATCTTAAGAAGTTATTCTTGCTAAGAATGATCCAGAAAATAAGTCTTCATAAAAAATAGAGAATCTTTTTCTAAACACAATAAAAAAAAAATTCACTCCCATTTGAAAGTAATTGTACTCACAGAACATAAGGTTACACTGAGTTATTAAATTACTACTAAATTAATTTTCCTACAATCCAGAAATAACACCAGAGCCCGTAAATGATTCCATACATACCTGGCCCTTCACAGTGCCCTAAAATCATTTCTTCTCATGTTAAATTTTTAAAAGCAAGGGGATGGATGTTTTTGTTAATGGTGGTTGAATTGGCCATTCTGTTGTGTCCTGGGAATTCTGGTTTGTTTTGATGTTTTACTTTGTTTCTACTCCCTCAGAGGACACCAGGAGTTTGTCACTAGTCATTGCCTTGAAAAGTGAGTCCTATGTGAGTGAAGGCAAGTAATTTAGTGAAAAAAACATCGACATATAGATGGTTGAATTTTCTCATTTCTCACCTTCTAAGCTTACCCAAGTTACTTAGCCTCTTTGAGACTCAATTTCCCCATCCACAGATCGAAGCTGTCAGAAAATTTACCCAAAATCTCAGAACAGCAGAAGGGATTACTAGATCTTTCAGTATAACACTGGATATGCCTTCCTATTATCTGGGATATTTTTCATATCCCAGGGGCAGAGTTTAAATTGTAAATTTTTGTCAAGTAGGGATGCACATAATTTCCATCCAGGGGAAGACAGAAGCACAAAGATGATGGCTTATTGCTCTGTTAAAGATTCACGTTTTTCCTAGCAATATCTTCTCACATTGCCTACAAACTACCTAGTTTCTAAAATGCTCTCTGAACCAGGGTTAACATCTTAATGGTTCCTTCGTTAATTAACAAAGTAAATAAAACTTTTGATGAATAGTCATGCTATCTTTACATGAGATTCATCATTTTAACTTTCTGAAAATCATACCTTAACAGAGGTAATCACTATCTCTCTGGGTTATGAAGCACTCAATGAAGTGATATAGGACCGGCTTGGTGGTACAGTGATGTGCTGCTCAAGCAATGCTCAAGCCATACAGAGGATCACAGGTTCAGTTCCTCAGCATGCCTGTGCGTGCTGGCCACGCACACACGCTCATGATCCTGACTGCCTCAGAGGGCTTGGGGGGTGGGGGGGCACAGGCTGGGATCCTCTTGGCAGTGCTTGTTTCTCTGTCTCATGAATAAAGAAATAAGCTTTTTAAAAATGAAACAATAATAACAATGTTTATAGTTAAATGACCACTTACTCTATGCCAGGACTGTCCCTAAATATTCATGTTACATGTACTAACCCATTTACTGCTCCCCATTAAGTAAACACAATTCCCATTTCTTAGGCTAGAAAACTGTGGCATAAAATGAGAGGAGAGAGAGTGAGGAAGTGTCAGAGATGGTACATGAACCCTTAGAGGGAGTTAAGGGACCTACGTGCTTACTCCTTAGCAGAAGCCTTTGTCTTTCTCATCTAGACTTCAGTTGCCCCTAAGATCCGGCCTGGAAGAGCACAAGGTAGTTAAGCAACTCACTGCCAGCCAAGCATTTGCTAAGGAGTCAATAGATCATCAGAGTGGGGGCCACCTTCCCTCCAGTCATTCTCCCAGCCCCCTCATCCAGGGTTCTTTCATGTTCAGCACCAGAACACCTCCTCCAGGTACTACCCCAGCCCCCAGGAATGCTTCTTTCCTTGAACTCTGACGCAGGTTTTGAAGAAGTTAAATAGGCTGGTGCACCCTGTTAGTCATTATGGCCAGTTCCAGGATCTCCCTTGAAATAGCTGATCCTTTTACAGCTGCAGGGAAAAGTGAGTCTGGAGATTTTCTTTAAGTCATGGTTCTTAGATAAGAAGGCTCATTCACAGCTCAAAAACTGTACATTCTAGGGCCAGCAGGTAGTATGGTAATTCAAGCACTGGATTCCACATGGCCAACTCCGTGGCTCAAGTCCCAGACCTAGAGGCTGGGAAAATATGCCAGGGTGTGTGTGTGTGTGTGTGTGTGTGTGTGTGTGCCAAAAAATCCTGAGATGAAAACGGAGAAAAAGGGATTGCAGTGTGGCCATCCTCCCTTGGGGATGATTTTTCACTACTTTCTTTTTCTCTCTCACTGTCTCTCTCCAACAAGTACACATGCCCTACAAAAAAAAAAAAAAAAAAAAATCTAAAAAAATTATTCTGATTTATGTGTACATGTAAAAAGAAAAGGTAGATAGAAAATAAAACCAAGTCTTTCTCATTTGCAGAACAAAATTATAACTGCTTACCTCTTAGGAGAGAAGAAATAGAATATTACCAGAAGAGACAGAGAAATCAGCCAACCCTAGCAATGTTCACCTTTAACCTACAGAATGATGTTCCATGAGTTCTTTCTATCATCTCTTCGGAACTGTTTGGCAGTTTGTCCCTTAGGTCCTTAAATACTGTAGGATACTGACTTTTCCAGCCACTGTGAAGCCCAGGTCTCTCCTCTGGGTTTAGCAATAGAAGTCCTGACAGAGCACCATGATTCTGAGACAGGGCAAACATGCTAAGCCAGAGGTTCTCAAAGTTGGCCTTGGGGGTCCCTCAGACCCTGTCATTGGTCTATGAGACTAAAAGTGTTTTCAAAGTAATACAAAGACATCATTTACCCTTTTCCACTGTTCTTGACATTTTCAAAAGCACAGATGGGTAAATCTACTGATATATTCAGACAAACCAAGCAGTGGCACCAAACTGTACTAGTGGTCATTGGATTCTTCACCACCACGCACTCACAGTTAAAAAGAACATGCCAGTTTACTAAATAACCTCCTTGATGAGTCAGTAAAAAGTCGCAATTTTATTAAATCTCAATCTTTCTGCTTTTTTTCCTTAGATTTTTTGTCATAGGGCACATACATTTGCTGAGAGAGATAAAAAGAGAAAATGGGGGGGGGGTTATGCTGCAATCCTTTCTCCTCTATTCTCCTCTCAAAATTTTGGACATGCACACACATGTGCCTGGTGTGTTTCTCAAGCCACTGGGTTGGGACTCGAACTGCAAAAGCAGCACTGTGAGATTTAGCCATCTTAGCTATCATGGCACCAGTTAGCGCCTTCCGCATCTTTTTAATAAGTCAAAATAGGAAGTGCGCATAAAGCACTTCTGCCATCTCGAGGCTGTCCCGTCTAAATGAGCTGCAGCCTGGACCAGCTGCTGTTGCTGTGAGCCCGCCCTCACTTGAGCACAATGACAGACTAACTGGTTGCTGGGCATTTTCTCAATCTCAAACCAAGTGAGCCTGCCGCTTTAAAGAAAACTGGCAGTATCTGTTAGCAATGATTTAAAAATTTAGCATGCAGGTAAAAAATCAGAAATTTTGAAAATTTCTATCTGGCACCTTGATCTTGACAGTTCCTGGATAATTAAAGACTTTTCTGATGAGATGGATGGTGATATGAACAATTATGAATTTGGTATCATGTAATAAAATGTATAAACATTGAGAAGAGCTGCATAATTCAGCAACCTCATATTTTCCAAATAATGTATGATAAAACAGAATCATGGATTGATACAAGATCTGGTCAAATTACAAGATAGATCAATGGATTACAGAGGACAAAAACTTACTGGTATGTGGTCAGATTCTACATACCAAGTAACCTCTAGCAAACTGCTTCTTATTAAATTGTGGTTTAGTAGTAAAGAAGAGTATTCACAATGACCTGAAAAGACTAATGAAACATTTCTCCATTTTCCAACTCGATATCTCATTGAGTCCAGATTCTATTGGGATGCTTCAACCAGCACAACAGATTACAACAGCTCGAATGCAGAAGCAGATATGAAAATCCACTTGTCTTCATTTAAGCCAGACTTTCTAGATATCTAGAAAAATGTAAAACAATGGCACTCTTTTTACTGAAGTTTTGTTTCAAAAAATGTAGTTATTTTTCATAAAACAGCTGTTTAAGTTAAAGTGTAAGGGGTTTATGTTATTCTTAAACAAATATTTTTAAATGTCTATTATAATACCTAATATGGTAAATCTTAATAGATAAAATAAAAACTCTTTAAAAACCTCATCAATATTTAACAGTATAATGGGGACTGAGATCAAAGAGCACAAGAACTGCTAAGTAGAGGTGCCTTTGTTTAACAAGTGAGGAAGTACTGGTGCAGGTTAGAGGACTGTGGTACTGGCTTACCTGGAACCTGGCCCTGTCCTTTAGTGGGGAGTGAAAACACTTCCCACGTAGATCAGATGCCACCCTAATACAATGTCTATGTATCTACCCCTTGTCCCTCTCGGCAGTGAAGAGTAAGCATCTTATGGATAAAAACTAAGACTTCTACTCTTTTACTTCTACTAAGTACCTTCGCACGGTAAATATCAAAAACTAAGAAAATGGCCAACTTAATCATAGGGACAAGTCTGGAGTTGAATATTATATCCCAGAATTTAATCAGGAAAATCGAACCAGAACAGAAAATAAAGTACATGAGACTGAATTGGTGAAGTATAATTTTATGACTTTTGACTAAAACATTGCTGATTTTCTTGTAGACTTCTTTATCTGGTTGTAAGGATTTGTGTCTTGTCTTGAGATATGGATAGGTTCATGTATCTACCACTTGAACAGAATCCTAACCTGTTTCCTGGCTTTAAGTTTTAAGCAAAGTTCCTTACATTTCTTTGATTTAAGTTAAAACTGGTTTTCTTAATAGTACCAAGTGCACTTGCTATTGAAAGTAGTTAGATTATTTAAGAATTGTGTGATCAATACAATATGGGGGGAAAGGAATGGAAGACAACTGTAGACACCAGAGATAGTGTGAGAAGAGGGTGGGAAAGGACATAGGGTCAGAAATAGGAGTTAAAAAAAATACTAGAAACTAAAAATGGAAATTTTTTTATAATAACATGAATGATTAAGCCACTATGCAGTATATTCTAAGTGAGAAATCACATTTTGAATGCTGTGACCATGCTTAGGGAATGAATGTAAATTAAGTTTTAAAAAAAAGTTCAGGAAAAAAAAAAACTAAAACTGTTTTTCTTGAAATTAAAAAAAAATGCATTAAAAATACCTATTCAATGTCTGCAGTAAGATATATAGCCCCAGCTAGGTGCTACTTTATAGGATGTTCATTCTACTCACTGAGGCTTATGCCTAAAGTTGGACTTGTGTTCATGGAAATGTATATATCAGCTGTGCTTGCTATGAAAATATTTAGATTAATTAAGATCTTTAGTGACTCAATAAAATGTGGGGGAAAAAAGTATAGAAAGCAAACATAGATACCAGAGACAGTGTGGGAGGAGAGTGGGAGATGGCAGAGGGTAAGAGATAGGGAATCAAGGAAGGGGGGAAAAAAGCAAAACATAACAGGAAACAAGAAATGGAAAATTATTTGTTGATGATAACATGTATGTTGATGTGCTTGACTGAGCCAAAATACAGTGTACTCTGGATGGAAAATCTCATTTTGTATGCTGTAATGATGTACAGTGAATGAATGTAAATAAATTTAAATAAAAAATAATAATAAATTGAAATTCATCAAAAAATGTCTCTCCTAAGGGATTACATTCTTAGATGGAGTCAGTCAATCTATTTTTGTAGTAGCACTTACATGACCCAGAATGAAGAACATACTGCTTCTTTCTGAAAGGATTTTTTTGTTTTTGATTTTGTTTTTCAATGAAAAGGGCCATGAGGAAGGAAGAGGAGACTTCAGTCTGGTCAGCCAGACCAACTCCATTTGACTTTCTCAATCTGGTATTACAACCAGATCCCTCACACCTGAGATAATGCTTGCCAGCCTGAAGCATAATGTAGCTAATTAATATATGCATAGCAAATAGGGAGGAGAATAATAATTGAGATGGAGATTAATAACCTCACATTTGTATCACATTTTATTCTTTTCAAATTATTTATACCTTTTGCTGAATACTCACAACATTATTATGAGATGGGGTGGCCTTTACTGTCCTTCGCCAGTGAGCAGACTGAGACAAGGAGAAATGAAATATCTGCCAGCTCCCCATACCACAGCATGGGGCATCATTAGTGCTGGGAGCCAGGTCTCCTGCACCCAAGTACACTGCTCTTTCCACTCCCTGTGGGACTCAGGTATCATGTTGGCTTTGAAAGGGTCAGGAAAGAACTAACAGCCATCTTTCTTCCTTTCCTTATATCTTGTTTCTTATCGGCTCTGCTCTACTTCTTTAATTCAGAAGCAAGAGTACTTGATTTTCAACTAAATTACATCCCAGCCTGGAATATTTCCACTTTAAAAGTTTGCCCAACATACCCATGAGATTCCTTATTATTACCCCCATAAATCACAACTCAATACAACTTTGTTAAAAATAAGCAAACTTTCCTCTGTGGTATAGTAACTACCTGCTGTCTGCCTTATCTCTTGCCTAATAACATGTGTCAAAGTGCTGAAGTTGTAACAGAAACATATACTGTATATTCTGGCAGCACATGTTCCCATATTTTCCAGATAGTTAGATACACATCAAGTCTAGACAAAATGCCTTACTGTTAGAAAATATATAGAAGCTAAAACCCAAAACACCCAGAATTTCATGGCTTCCTGCATCCTATCTCTGGGTGCCCAAGGTGTCTGGAATAATAATTTGGAGTCTTAAATACTCATAGTACAGTGTGTGGGCAGAAAGTCACCCAAGGTTCTATGATTGAATTGGTGGTGTTTATATGCAGGTGCACTTCTTTTGGCTTCCAGGCTGTAACTACAGAGTATCTTCTTAAGACATGGAAATAGTTGGGATGCATATTTTTAAAAACTTTATGAGTATTTCTGGCATGATCATACTTGCACTCAGATCTGAAAGACCACTCTCATGGCAACCAAGTTATGACTGACTACTAGGGATCTCCTCATCTCCACCCACGTCAAGCCGCAGGTAACAGAGCAGGTTAGTGTACTCAGCTGAGGTCTAGCTCCCATTCAGAACTCAGACCGTCTAGAGATGTGCATTCGGCAGAGATTTGCTTCAGCATGAAGTTACAGGGAAGCAAAATATGCAACCCTAAAATATGCTACTTTGACCTAAGAGTTATTTTGAGTTGAAGGCAATTGAGAAGCAGAAAATACAAGAGAGGCCCTCTGCTCTCCCCGTATTTGCCCAAAAGCAGGACGTAAGTCTGGAAGGGTGTTCCTCCATCCTCCACCAGGAAGGACAGCAATACTCACTGGAGACAATTCCAGGTCCTTATCATCTCAGAGACAGCACCACAGTCCACACAAACTAACCTTACTAAGTAGCTCTTATCTTTTATTAGTTTCCTTCATATATTTATCCTCCCACAATTTGTCACCCTTAGAAACTCAAAAGTCTTTTTCCTTTGTTTTGTCACACCTCTAAAAAGTTATTATTCTTTTAAGATAATACATAAGCCCAAGTTCTCACCACGCCTTTGACTTACTCATCACTGAGTGCTCTCTCATATGTGTTAACAAACTTCAGTTTTTCTCTTGTTAATCTGTCTTTGGCTGATCTAATTTGCAGAGTCCTAAACACTGAGCTGAAGATAGGTAGAAGATTTTTTTTTCTTCCCTACAAGGTTCTCCAAGATTTTGGGGGTTTTCATTTCATGAATATTAATAAAAACATGGGGGGCTGAACTTGAGGCAGTGTTATTTCTTTAACTCTCAAGATGATGAGTTTGCAGTAGCCAATGGAGAGATTCTGTCACACCTTACTTCTTATTCTTTTCTCCTGCTTTTCTATTTTGCCAATGTCTCAGGTCCAACAAACAAGGGCCTTCAATGAAGTGAAGGCCCAGAGAGCCCCAAGGTTGCCTTGTTATTGACTCTTGACTCTGGGAAAATGGGATAGACTAGGGAGGGTCATGGTCTGGGCAGTTGATTGCATCACATTTTCCGACATAGCTGTTAGAAGCAGAGTCCTGCTAGTTATGCCTCTTGAATTTTTCCCAGTGGCAAAATTTACATGTTCCTGATACTGAACTTTGTCAAAGCATGGTCAGTGAGTTCTAAGACTTGTCTTTTGGGGTCAGACAATCTTAGTTTCAAATCCCAGTGGTGCTCAATATCTGCCCCTTCAGCAAGCTACTTACCTCTTGTTAGCTTCGGCTTCTCATCCGTAAATGGGGGACAAAACCACTTATTTGTACGTCTTAAAAGATCTATTTTACCTGAAGTTCTCAGAAGAAGATCTGGCACATAAACATAGCTCTTTTGCATTCTATACTATTATCAAAAGTAAAAATCAAGCAAATCAGTCAGCGTGGAAGAGCAACCTTGTCACTTCTCCTTTTGCTTGGCCCATCATTACATTCACTATCAAGCAGCAGCTGTTATATATGGGCTCTTAATAATCAAGCAGATAGCAGAATGGTATGTGGCTGGACTCCCACATGGTTACGTTGCTGGACTCCCACATGGCCGACCATGGTTTGAGTTCCGGACCCGGTGGCTTAACACTCACAGTGGGCACGCATGTGTGCATGTCCAAAATCCTGAGAGGAGAATGAAGGAGAAGGGATAGTGGTGTAGCCATATTCCCTGGTGAGTGATTTCTTGCTTTCTGTCTCTCTGCCTCTTTCTCTTTGGGGAGTGCACATGCCCTACAGCAAAAATCTCTCTAAAAAATAGATAAATAAAAATAATCAAGATTTACAGCCCCTGGTATACAACCTGTACTTGGCAAGGAGGAAGATATTGACAGAAGTCTGGGAAGATTAGTGTTCCCATCCACAAGTTAAACCAATGATTCTTAACCTGGCTGCCCCTTGGAATCATTCGCAGAGATGTGGAAAAATATCAAGGTGGCCTTTTTATACTAAATTGTCTAGAGTGAAGTCAATTAGTTTAATTGGGTCTAGGGTAAGGTGTGGACATCTGTGTATTTTCAAAGGCTCCCTTTATGATTCACATGTGCAGGGGATTGCACGCCACTGGATTTAGCTGAAAAGCACATGGCTTACCCCAGAGAAAACTGACTTTCTCTTCTCTATGGACATCCCTGTCAGAGGTTGATTTATAACATCAATATATTTGTTTCCTTGAGGCTGGCGAGCAATTCTAGCCAGCAATTATTAGAGGGAACCTTGCTTTATTCACATTTTGAATTTTAAGTTTAGCCCAAAAGCCTCAGCTACTTTCTGGTTTTGTGCCAGGAAACAACAGCCTCCACACTGTTGGTTGTGGGCCGAGGAGGTTATGCATTCTTATTCTTTCTGTTATGCATGCATTGGGACATTTTGTGCTTCTAATTTGCAGTCCTACTTTTATCCATAATTTATGTCAGTGGTACCTCTCATTACTGGTTCCAGACAGCCCAACAGCGATAATTGGTTAGACTCTAAAACATTCAAGCAAAGAAGAAAGCATCATTTATACTCCTCTCTCATCAAGTGAGAATTAGATTATATAAGTAACTATAAACATTTCCCAGTTTTATTTTCAGATTTTTACACAGAGATCCAAGCAGAGAGTCAGAAGGGAGGGTAATTGGAGAAAGGGTAAGGCCAGCTGAAGGAAGAGAAACCCGTTAGAGAAGAGTTTTCAGACAGCCACATTCTATAGTTTGTGCTACTAGAGCCCTAGTGGGAAGAAGGGCAAGAAGGGAGGACACTCTAGTCGGAAGAATGTCCTAAGTTTTCCACAAAGGATCCCAGTTATGTGAAAAAAACTGGTGGCTGTGACTTCTTGTGTACTCTTTACTAGAGCATGTACCACAACCCGACATGCAGGTGAGGAACTGGAGCCTCTGAGAGGCAAGCCACTGGTCAACCAAGGTCAAGCCTAAATCCAAGTCTTTCAAGTTCATGTCTATGTGTCCAACCTGATTAAGATGTTAATTTTATCTTGAGGGCACAAATCTTATTCATAATATAAGTAAATGTCTACTCTGATCTCAGAGTAGACAAGAATGCTGGCCCAGCATCCTTGGTCATATTTCTAGGGTTGGCTGAATTCTCCAAGTAGCTGACAGCCTGGCTCCTCCGATTGAGCTTTCCTGGGCTCACTCCCTAAGCAAGTGAAAAACTGCTCATTCTCATGCATGTCAACTGACTCGCCTGTCACTGCTCATTCTCATGCATGTCAACTGAAGACATGGGTGTCTTCCTCCTTGGGCCCCACTCAGATCTCTCACCTTCAGACTCAAACCTCCTGCCCATGGTCTGGCAGCATCTAGGCATCTCTTCGCAAATCTGTCCTTTTTTTCCCCGCCCCTGAATTCTCCCTCAGCTGGCCTGCGACCACTTTCTGCTTCTGAAGACGGCAGGACAGAGCCCTGGCAGTGTCTCTCATCCTGGAGGAAGCAGAAAGTACACTCTCCTCTCCTCCAACCCTCTCTCAGACACAAGACAGAGAAGAGAGGGCCCCAGAGAGGCCACCTAGCCATAAAGAGCCTTCTCAGAAGTCGCCAGGTAGGTCAGGAGTACCAGCATTCACCGACATGGAACAAAGTTGATAGTGACAGTCAAGGAGGTAGAAGACACTGCCATACCACCATTGCCTCCAGTGCTTCATAATCAAATAAGGCAGGAGGGACGGTAGAAACCAATAGTTCTCAACCCTCACTGTGTAGCAGAACTGCCCCCACCCAACCCCCAGAAATACTGATCCAATTTACATAAGTGGGACTCAGTCATCAATACTTTCTTTTCTTTTTTCCTTTTTTTGTTTTGGAGAGGTTTTTGCTATCGGGCGTGTGTGCTCGCCAGGAAGACAGAGAAAGACAGAGAGACAGAAAGCGAAAAACCACCCCCCCAGCGGAAATGGCCACGCTGCAATCCCTTCTCCATTCTCCTCTCGAGATCTTGGGCACACACGCACACGCACCCGGCGTGAGTTTAAGCCATCGGGTCCAGGACTCGAACCGCGGTCGACTACATGGGAGTCCAGCGGCATAGCTATTACGCTAACTGCTGGTCCCAATACTTTTTAAAAGGTACCGGATATCTCTAAGGTGAAGCCAGAATTCAAATCCAGTGAACCAGACAGTGCCACTGAAGTGAGTTGAATATGGTATTCACTCATTAGCAGGTACCACTACATTACCTCAAGAGAGTTCTCAAATGATTAGATAGAATGGTAGAATTTAAATGAAAAGAGAGCTGTGGTAAGGCAACTGGGGGAAAAGGAGTGCTGAGGGTGTCCAGAGGAGGACACAGCCTGTGCAGATCTCACTGCAGGAGCTGTGAGGTGTGTGCTGTGGGCAGCCAGTGTGGGTTTGTGGGCAGAAAAGACACACACCTTGGCCCGAGAGCACCAGGCTTGTGGCAGCTCTGAAACTTATTTGGAGTCATCGCAAACTGTCTCAAGGTACAATTTTGAGCTGTTTATTCCAAAATGAGTCCTTTTGATCATTCTTTTATTATAAGACCTTTCGAGAGTAGCAGCTATGGCAACCATCCCTAAATTGTTCAAATTGCAGTGAGTTGAGGGCAATGTGTTCCCACCTTCTTCCTCACATTTTTGTTTTTGTTAAATACAACGATTCAGTTGGTGGTAGGAACTCAGTATCATTGAATCTGCAATGGCCTTTTCTTTGGGCTTCTGCCTGGGGCAAGGAAGGAAGATGAAGTCAATATAGGAGGCCACGAACTTGTGTATCCCATGCTCTGTCTTTAAGGGCAAAGACACTGATTGGCTTCCTCCTTTTCCCCCTTAATCTGTTCATAGAAGCAGGTTCTAAAGCTCCCATCTGGGGCAGTTTTCTTATTTGGAGATGTTTAAGCACTTTGTCCCTAGCACCTTATAAGCCCACTAACCTTGAAGACAACAGTTTCACACACTGGCTTTTCACATTAGCCTGTGTCTGTCCAAAGCCTCCAACAGTTTGTTTCTATGTCTGTCTCCCACACTGCAAGTAGCTTGATGGGGGAGAATAGTTTCCATTCCTTTCTCTTTTGCACTTGCAGCCTAATGTATAGAACCTAACATATGAAAAGAGCTTAGTAAATATTGAACACAAAAATAAGTTACTGTCATCTCTGTAGTCCTCTAAATTCCAAAGTTATCAGACGTGCTCGCTTTGTCATAAATGACAGCCTCTGAATCCTTGAAAGTTTCGTCTTTCTTTGGCTTCTTTAACTATAATTCTTTTCACATTTCATCCTAAGACCTATTTTGTAAACTGTTCATTGCAAACTAGCAAGACCTTGGTCTATGGAATACTCTCCAAATACTAATGAAGTCCTTTAGGGAAATTTGTTTCTGGTCCAAAACAGTAACACTATACAAAATATTGGTCCTCCATCTGTTTTCACAAGAAAAATAAATAAAAATATATTCATAAAATCTTATCATTGGTACATATAACTCAGTACTTTGAACACTTCTCAGAAGTAATTCTATAAAAATGTAACAATCAGATGCCTTCAAAGAAGTAAGAAGTGCCTCTCCATGATAGCTGATGTTGAGAGACACTAGAGTAATGCTCTTAAATTTTTCTGTGTGTTTCAAAATCAGTAGAACATCATGCTCTCCTTGTATGAAACAGAGCTCTTACCATCAAAAGGAGTCAGGCCACTTCAGAAGTGGAAATAAATAATCCTCTCAGACCAGCTTTGCTTTTCCTAACTGTTTCACATAGACACCAGGAAACCAGTCTTTACTGACCATCTCCTGTGTACAGTAGCATTTCCTTTTACCCATGAAATGAGGGGAAAAAAATCCTCCCCCTACCCGCTTTAGGTTCTTGGCTGGACCCCTGTAACAAAAGGCAGATTAACAAGAGAAAAAGCATACAAATTGACTTAATGAAGTTTACATGATATGAAAACTTTATAAGGAAATGAAGACCAAAACACAAAGTTAAACCTGAACATTTTCACGCTAGGTTTAGGTTTGATGAAGAATAGAAGCATATAGGGACCAGCAGTTAGTGTAATGACAATGTCGCTGGACTCCCATGTAGTCGAAGGCGGTTCGAGTCCTGGACCCAGTGGCTTATAACTCATGCCGGGTGCGTGTGCGTGTGTACCCAAGATCCCGAGAGGAGAATGGAGGAGAAGGGATTGAGGTGTGGCCATCCCCCCTGGGGGGCGATTTTTTGCTTTCTGTCTCTCTGTCTCTCTCTGTCTGTCCGGCGAGCACATGCGCCCTATAACAAAAACCTCTCCAAAAAAAAGAAAAAAGAAAAAAAGAAAGAATAGAAGCATATGGAAAAATAGAAAAAAAGGTGTGAGCGAAGAGTACTAAACTAGGGAAAACATAGTAAGGCCTATTCATTCAGAATCCTATCCACCTCCACCCATTTTTGGAGATAAATATGCGCCTTCCTCCGGGTATAGGAAAAGCACCTCTCAAATGAGGGCCTTACAAGGAAAGCCAAAGAGTCCTACCAGCATCCACTGTTTCTCAAGTTCCTTCAGCTTAAAATATTCAATATGCCAAAGTGCCATATTTTGAGCAAGGGTACCCTGAAACCCATCACCCACAATTCAGCACTTAGCTCATATATCTCCTAAACAAAATTAAACTCTTTGAGAAGCCCTGAATTTTTTTCTTAGTTCTTTCTTACTTTCTAAAGCACAAGGCTATCCTTGAATAGTCATATAATACATGTGGGTGAATTTTCTGAATCCTTCCCAAGTCTTCAGAAGAAAAGAGCACTGATTTCTTGATTGATAATTTACCTACCAAATAGCAAAATCAGAAGATAGTTATCAATAGCCTACCATAAATACTTACATATATCACCAAAACATCTCTATAAGACAGAAAAGGTAAGGTCATATTTGCTATGGGCAATTACTAACCCTCCCGCCACAAAGTAAATCCAGAAAAGTGAGATGATGCCAGCTCCCACTGGTGGTATTTTAGCTCAGTGATCACACACGCAGACCTGCTAGCTGCCAAATATGCAGCTCAAACTCAGGAGGGGAAAAGTGTGTTTTTTTAATTATTTTCAAACTATATGCAAAGTGCTATTGAAGAGCTGTGTGTGCACCTTAAAAAAAAAAAAAAAAAAAAAAAAAAAGACAAAAGAGCTGAGGAAGGCTTCATGGCAGAGGTGCATCTGAGCTGGGTGCTGGACTGCATCAGACCCTGCCAGGCATGATGTGGGTGAGAAAGTACTGGACGTCAGGCAGAGGAGACAGTTTGCTGTGGAGCTGTGAGCATGGGGGCTCTTCCAGGAACAGGAAATGCTCCAAGAAGCTGGGATAGGAAGCACAGGGAGACCTGAGGCCTTCAGAAGTTTGGAATGCATCCAACAGACACAGGGAGGAAGCCTCTGGGTGCCTTACAATAAGATGCATGTAACAAGATTTGGTGTCTAGGAGGCTATGCTGGCAGAAGTGTGGAAGACGAATTCAAGAGAGAAGGAATTGGAGAGGAAGAAGCAGGAACAGTTCTTCTCTTTCTCCCTCCAGAAGACATTCAAATTGTACCAATAGGGGTCATATTGTCCCCAGGTAGCAGCCCTAATGCATTCTGGGAAATCGGGCCCGACCTGTAGTCTGTGTTTCAATGCACACCACGTGGAACTTCATTCAGGACAACTGATGCTGCAGAGGCAAGGGTCTGTTCCTGTCGCAGCCTTTACGTGAGCATCAAGCACTCTAAAACAAGATGCGATGGTTTCAGTGGTAAATATTCTATACTGAGTTCTCCAGTTTTTCAGTATCCTGAAGTTCTAACATCATCCTTGATTGTTTTAAAGTGACAATTTCTGTACCAACTATTTTCATGTTATCTGACAGGTGTGAATTTGCTAACTCCTTCCAATGACAAAACAGATATCTAAAGCATTTCTCCTATAGACTTGGCCACAGAGTCAGGGTTCGGTTTTCACAGCTGAGTGCCAATCTGCACTAAGTATAAGGAAATATAATAACCAGAACTCTTTTCCTTCATGTAACTTTCCAAAGAACTAGAATGTTACTCCCTAATTCCTATGAAATTGCTTCCTTATCTTCTTTCTTTTCCCAGGAAGAATGATTGAATTGATCTACAGTTTTTTCTTATTACTTAAAGCCCAACAGCTCCAAAGGCCTTTTTAACCCTCTTCTAATTTTAAATGACATTTCCCTATAAAGCCAAGCTGAACCTATCTGGTCTTTCAGCTCAACTCATAGGGAGAAAAAAGTGAGAGTCAGAATCAAGCCTTTTTAGGGGAAGGACTACTTGTTCAGTTTTTCTCTTACTCTTAAAAGCAAGAGAAAACCTGCTGTCAGACAATGAGGACACATGCATAAGAGAGCAGAGAGTCCCCTTGTCTCATAGCACTGAGACACCTTGGGGCTGAAGGTTGGAGCCTTCAGGCCTCCCTTGCTTATGGTTTTCTTGCCTGTTTTCCTTCCACATCTCAAGAGGGGTCTGAATCTCATTCATCTCCACTGGAAGTGCCTAGCCCAGCGGTTGGCGCACAGCATGAGGATAACTAATACGGAACGAGGACCTATCAGGTGCTGGGACAGCATATCAGGTGCTGGGACAGCTGCTTCAGATGGATAGGATGCTACTTAATTCACTCAACAGCCCCACCTTCCATGTGGAAAGGATTATGGTCTTCACGTACATATGGACGCCTACAACTCAGAACATTTGACCAACATGCTTGAAGCTTCATGTCCAGGAAGAGTCAGCAGAGATTAGATTAGAGCACAGTCCTATAACCCCAAGCCCAGGCCCTTTCCACTCACCACGGGCCTCAAAGGGGAGAACTGGGCTAAGCAAGGGTTCCAGCCCTTGAGCTAATTCTCCAATGTCAAAGTAAGTGTATGAGGGCTGGTTCATTTAGCAAAATTACATTTAAGGCAAATGTCCATAAGGAAAATTCAAACTTTTTTTTGACCTACACTATTAAAAAAAGGGAAAAAAAAAAAAAAAGAAAAAAAAAAAGCCCTGTTAAGTGCAAGGTGGAAACTTCACAGCACAACAGTTACTGCTCCTAAAGCCAGGTATAGTCTACAGACCAGCTCAGCATCATCTGGGAGATTCTTTCCAAAAAAAAAAAAATTACAGAATTCAGAAACTGTCCTATGCATAAGAAACTACATTTTCATAAAATTAGGTGATTCAGGGTCAGTAGGTAGCATGGTGGTTGAGATGCTAGATTCCCACATGGCTGATCACAGTTCAAGTCCCAGGCATGACACCTTGAAGATCATCCTAGTTGCATGGGCATGTTTGCCCAAAATCCTAAGAGGAAAATGGAGAAGAGAATGCTATGTAGCCATTCCCCCTCAGAGAGGTGGGGGGTGATTTCTCACTTTCCCTCTCTCTGGTGAGTATATGCATCCTATGGCAAAAACTTAAAAGATTAGTTGACTCAAATGTACATTAGTTTGAGAAGCACTGTCCTGGCCCTTCTAAACCTTGATAGCATTTTTTCCAATTATCCCTGTTACCTTACCAGCCATATCCTTGCCTACACTCCAGGTATTTTGCACATGATTTCTGAGACTTTACCCTTGCTCATTGGTATGAGTAGATTACATGGTACCACAACTATGGTAGATTTGCCTCAAGATGATAGACAGGTAAGACATTTGTGGAACATAGGTATGGTTTATTATCTGCTGATGAGGATGTGTATAGAATTCTCAATTGGGCTGGACTGTGGTGTATATCATGCTGGGTAAAGTCTCTTTACAATCTAAATGATGTATAGTGATTGAATGTATAAATAATAATAATAATTTTTTAAATGAAAAAAATAAATAAATAAATACTTACACCAAGCTCAGATCCACAATCTAACCACAATGTATTTGAGTAGATTAGATTATACAAATTAAATCAATAATTTAATCCAATGGTTCAATATCAAATGCATGTAAGACTCACTTCAGGAGCTTTCAGAAAACACTGAAGCCCAGATTCTACCCAATTCCAGTTGAATCAAATTCTAACATCCAATAGGGTCAAGAACCTTACCTTACCTATCAATTATAGTGCCCTGTGTATAATAAGTAGATGTTCAATAAGTGCTTGTTGATTCAATGAATCAAATTTAAATCTTATTACTTATTAGTGTGACATTTAATCTCACTGAAAGTCTAGTACTTTCATTCAAGTCATTTATCCAACTGGAATTTGACTCTTTCCAATTTAATCATTAAGTCAATCCTTTTTTTAAAATTTTATTTTATTTGTTATTATTATGTTTTTTCATTATCATAATAATTGTCTTTATATTACATTGGGTTACATATAATTTTACAGTGTATTACATTGCTTTTTCAAAAGGGAATGCTATGCATGTCAGTCAATACAGAGACATTAATCTCCCCACTTCATCATTCAATATCTTTTCTATGTTTTTTCCAATCATTATTATTATTATTATTTTTTTTTAAAACAGTCAATCACTATTTCTCATTTTGCTTGTAAAAAGACTTTACCCATCATAAAATACTTCTCAGACCAATCCAGTTGAGAATACTATACATGTCATCATCAACTGGTAATAAGCCATATCTGTTTCTCACTAACGTCCTGCCTCTCTATTGTTCTCTTGCTATCTTTCCCTATCCTCTTCTCCTCACCCGCCCCCCATTCCACACTGTCCTATTCTCGTTAAGTACCTTCACTGCTTTTATGTCCTCCAATTTTTTGCTCTCTACCATAGAGTGCAGATAGTCGGTATATATTGAGTGGATACATACAATATCTTTCTTTCATAGCCTGGCTTACTTCACTCAGCAATAGATCCTCCATATCTGACCACTTAAGTCAATCCTTTTGTCACTCACTAGAATATTGTGCATCTTCATTAGCAACAATGGACTTCCAGGCATTACATCAGAATCTTTCCATACCGGAATCCTTAATTTAATCACATCTTTACCCATGGAAGATAATATTCAGCCTTTTGCCATATAAGGTAACATTTGCAGATTCCAGAGTTTAGAATGTCTTTGCTGAGGGAGAGGTGGTATTATTTAGCCTACCACAGGATGCTAAGGGGAGGAAAGAATGTATTTAAGAATGCGTTGACATCTAGTGAGTACTCTAAAACACAGAAATGTTAAGCAACTTTCTTAATGTCACAAAGCTATAGTCGGTGAGTCAGGTCTGAGAAAGCTAAGCTTCCTCCTTACTTGTAGCCAAAAGCTTTGCCTTCTACCATACATGGTGACAAATAGCATTGGAATGCTTTACATGGTGTAGCTATTTTCAAGTTTTATTGAAGCATCCTGTAAAAAAAATTTTTTTTAATCTCTATTTAGAGGCGTCCAGGAAAACATGAAAGAAAAGAGGTTCCAAGGAATTCAACTCACTGATGTTCTCATTCATTCCTACTCCAGTACTGTTTAGAGATCTCACAGACTAAAAAAAGGGGGGGGATTTATTTTCAAGAGAGAAGATCTGGAGATATAAGAAAACAAGATAAAACAGTGGTCATGGAGACTAACTGCAGAAAGTGTTCAAAGAACATCTAATTTAAGTAGAACCATATCCAGTCATTTACTAAAAAATGACTGAGCAGAAGGATCAATTCCAACCTTCTCTATTATGTAAGTGTAGACAGGCAGAGCCTATTAGGGCCCCTTGTGCCTTGGAGGTGTGAGTCAGGTCTGGACGGGAAGAAGCAGCCCCGAACTGGTGACGGAAAAAGGCAGCAGGTAACATTTGGAGAAGTCTCTAAAATGACCTCCTCTTCTACAGGACAGGAACTACCTGCTGATGAATTTGCAGAAGCCCCAGACAGTAGGTAGCCATGCTGCCCGGGAGGTGGGAAGGCAGCAGTCCATCAGTGGCACAGAACCCACAGCAATGGAACTTTAGGCATCACCACATAGTATTAATAGTGGGTCTGGGTGGGTCTCTGTGAGACCACAGATGTTTGATGTGAAGACAGGCTCCTGGCAGGCCCCTTCTCTGGAGCCCAGTGGACAGGGTGAGAACACAAACAGCCTGCAATTGAATAATATTCTCAGAACAGTGCAGGGGTCAGTGCATTAAAACCAGAATGGGAAGCTTAATTTCCTTGACAGCTTTATATAGGGCCACCCTATGGAAAGCCAAAGGCTATTTAGATAACTCAAAAAGTCTTGTCTTACACATCCTATCAGTGGACTTCGTGACTAGCATTTATTTTAAAAATCATGGCTGTCAACATGCTAAGGACTAAAAATAGGTCCACTCCCTCTTCTCCATCTTAATAGACCTGAAATTACTGAAGTCACAAGGGTGTTTCCACCTCTGCCACCCACTTAGCATCAACTCAAAGGTGAAACTGTTATAATTAGTCCTTTTCAAATGATCTTGACTTTCTTCAGTAGTCTTCCAAATTCAGAGATACAAAAATCTGTTGAAAGGGAATTTGTCTCCTTCAAAAAAACTTGTCAGCTAATTATATCCTTGAGTTGAACAAATCTTGGTTGTTTTCCTCTTCCTGAAATAGAAAATGCATTTCTTCCCTTCCTGAAGTGCAAAGTGGTAGCTAGTCTTCCTAGACTTTCTACTCAGCCTTGACCTAGGAGAGTTCCAGACTAACTATCCAAAAAAATGGGAAACTTTATTTTATTTTATTAAGCTTAATTGTTTACTTTCTCCATGAGCAAGAGAGAGACAGAGAGACCCACAGGATCTAGAACCCAAGATCCACCCCAGACCCAGCTAGCTCTAGATCATGGGCATGCATGACCAATATACTCAGGAAGATCTCCAGATGCAAACCCTGAACCTTCCCATGTGGGTCACTCTACACAGAGTGACATTTTATTACTGCACCACCATCTCATCTTCACCCCAACCCCACAACTCTTGCCAATTTTATACAGCTTCAGCCTAACCCTGAAAGCAGACACAAGAGACATGACCTTCTCATACCACCAAAAGCATATTTAACAATGGCAATATAAAGTATCTGATCTGACTTGAATAAGTGACAGATCATCCCAATCCTGAGCTTACTCTTTCACAGTAACTACAAAGTCCTGCTCCTTAGGGGTCCCTGACCTATCCCCACAGTATCTTCTTTCCCACATGAACTTTCTGTGTAAAGTGAAATAACAGTTAGCATTGTAGCATTTTCAGATGAGAAAGATGTTTCAATGACCACCTTGGGATTTTAATATAGATACTTCACGCAAAAGACAAGACGGGATTAGCATTTAGTCCAGCCCCTGCTCATAAACAGCAAAGAGGATCCCATCCACCCCAACACTGACTGAGGTGAGCACTGTTGGGGAGGATTTTGAGGCTACAGACTAGCTCAATGGGAAAGAAAACCATGACTGATTAAGCAAGGGCCTGGTAACACCTAAGGCCATACCTTTATTTGCCAATGCCACCAAGATGGAGTCACATCAAAGTCAACATCACCTGATCAAGTGTGTGCTGATTGTCCTGCTCTGCAGCATTCTGGATTCTAGCCTATAGCTGATCTCCTGTGATTTCAGATAATATCTCTTTGCTTTTCTTCCTCTTACAGAAAACATTCTGTTGACAGTAATCCTTCTCAAGAGTACTCAAGATGAATGGATTCTTTTAAAAGCACATAGACTCCTAGAAGGAAAAGCACTAGATAAATCCCAGGCAATAGTACAGTTATCACTTAGATGACCTATCTAAAGAAACAAGTTTCCTAGGTCACTAGATTTCTTTGATTCCAGTCTCTCTGAGATATGAATAAATTGTTATCATAAGAGGTTAAGGCAATTTGACCAGTAAGAATACTTTACAGGCTTAAACTGTAAGTGAAGAGTTTGATATGCTCTGTGAGCATCACCTAGTGAAATCTCTGGCACACAGACAAAGAAAACACAGTGCTGCTTAATGTGATCTTCTCAAGCATGGACAAGGAATGGCCTCTGGAATTCAAGCTGTGAGGATGGTAGAGCCTAGAGCTCCACCATATGCCTCTCAGGACCAGCATTCCTGGGGTCACTGCAATTGTTCTCAGTCACCTGAGCTAACCCTGCATCCAAGGAACAGGGCCAATGAACTCACCAAAAAAATAAAAAAGTAATTCCATGGCACAACTATGCTGACTTCTGTAGCTGGCACCCTGGACAGGAAGCAAATACTTATAACGGCCTAGAATATATAAAATATTTGTGTGTGTGTGTGTGTGTGTGTGTGTATGTGAGTGTGTGTGTGTGTGTGTGTGTGTGTATCTCACAGCTTTCCAGAAGATAAAGAATAGAAACAAAACTGTCTTGGAAAAGCTGTGTCATTAACACAGTGACAACAATGGAAAACAAACATATATAATGCAACCTCAACCGGATAATGACTGAGAATCATAGAAGTAGCTCAAAGAAACCTAATTCTTGTCTTAGTTTTTCTGGGCTGTGTCACTATAACTCTCCATCTCTTCATCAGTATGGGAAGATACGGAACTCTATTGTTTCTAGGTGTTTCTAGTTCTAACTTGCAGGGACTGCATGATTCTAGTTATAGGTACTAGTCACGGTGGTAAACCCCATTAATACAACCTCTAGCCTTCTGAAATCCATAGAACACCTTTTTTCCTCCAAAAGTATTTAACCACAGTAGTTAGTAGGTGTCAGAGCTACTTAAGGAAAAGTACCCATGCAGACTCCTCTAGAACGCAAGGGCCTTGCTCTGTCTCCTTACTGAGCTGTGGACTCAGTAAGGCAGGGGAGCAAACTCAGCCAGGTATTGTCAAGGATGTCTGAACAAACGGGTCAATCTTTGTACCTTCCTGTGGGACCACAAACCAAAGAGACCAAGGGTATTAAGAGTTTACTAACAGACCTAAGAAACTAGAGGACCATTTGGAGGTGAGAGGGCCCCTCTGGATACACTTCAGTTCACTTGACAGAATTAAATAGCAGAAGTTCCCTGATTGTTCCTCCAAAGGTTCGTCCCTCCACAGGTCCAGAGCTACAGGGAATGGAAGCTTTGCAAGTGGCCAGAGACTCTCTTTAGCCTCTTCTGGAAGGATAGTGTGAACAGGGAAACAGAACTCATGATTCCTAGATTAGGAAAGATTTATTTCTAAAGTAAGGCTTCCTTTGGCCACTTTAAGAGTCAAGATGCTGGGCCAGGAAGACTGCACTAGATAGAGCAAGCACAGGCAATTATTCAGTTATTGACATTTACTATGTCTAGGCCCTTCTCTGGTTGCTAAAGATAAGCTATTGTTTCCCCCCCCCACCCCCGAAAGGTTTTTGCTATAGGGCGCGTGCACTCGCCAGAGAGACAGAGACAGACAGAAAGTGAGAAATCATCCCCCAGGGGAGATGGCCACGCCAGAATCCCTTCTTCTCCATTCTCCTCTCGGGATCTTGGGCACACATGTGCACGCGCCCCCACCAGGTCCGGGACTCAAATTGTGGTCGACTACATGGGAGTCCAGCGACATAGCCATTATGCTAACTGCTGGTCCCAAGTTACTGTCTTTAAGAGCTTTCTTTGTTTAGTCTCCCTCTAGCAAAACTAAAAAATAAGTAGAAATAAACATCTTAATAAATGAATAAGCAAATAATTTTAGAATCTGGTAAGGATTTTAGAAAAAAAATGAAACTGGGTCATAGGTAAAAGAAATGAGCAGAGGGTAGAGAGAGCAAGAGCAGCCTCTCTGAGGAACTGAGACCTAAAAGAGATGAAAGAACCACCATAGATCCAGAGTATGGAAGAGTACAATAGTCTTGGTTGACTATTGTGTTGCTAAAAGAAATACCTGACACTGACTGATGTAAAAAGAATAGAGGTTTATTTGGCTTATGATTCTAGTAGCTATGAAGTCCAACAGTGTGGAGCTGGCATCAGGCTGGCTTCTGGTGCTATATTACAATATAGCCAAAGAAGTAGAGAGGATGGTGGGCATGTCAGAGAGAGTGTGAACTGGGAGCAGCCATCTCTCTTCTATAACAACCCACTCTCACAGGAATTAACCCCTTCTCATAAGAGCTAGAACCTACTCTGTCTCAAGAGACAATCATGAAGGGTGATGCCTCTGTGACCCAAACGCTACCTACTAGGCCTCACCTCTTAAAGTTCTTACCATCTCCCAGTGCCATTACACTAGGGACCAAAGTCGAGAATATGAACCTTTGGAGGACAAATTATTACCTAAACCATAGCATCCCCAATCTGTTTTTATTTCTCTACCCTTGAATTCAGGTTGGTTTTATAATCTGCTTTTGCTATAGGGCTTTGGAAAATGTGATGCAGAGGTAACTTAAAAAGTGCCCACACATGGAGCTTGCTTTCTTGCTGCTCTGAGAACTTTGTGTTTACCTGGGCTTGTCTTCTGGGTAACAATACACACTTTGCTAGTTCCCTCTGTTTTCCTGGATTAATCTAATAACCAAGAGAATCACCAGCAGATGCATGTGTGAGTTAGACTGACATCAGCAGAGCCCACCAGGACCAGAAGGACCACCCAGTCAACTTACAGGATTATGAGCTAAAAAAGTGGTGGTTGTTTTTAGCCACTAAGTTGTTGGGATGGTTTGTTATATGGCAAATACTCAGTCCACTCTCTCTCTCCATCTTCAACTTTGTCCACACTTCTGTGAGCACTCCAGACTTTCTTACTGACTGACTCTGGGGAGACAATTGTTTATGGCTGGCATTTCAGCACGTCTAACATCAGAAGCACTGACTGTCCTTGTTCCAGAGTATCTTTTCAAGGATTTTTTTTTTTTTTTTTGACACAAAAAGACAGAGATAGCATTACCCTCAGAGCACAAGAAGGCATGCTTTGCCCTGGGTAAAAGATTCAGGTTCCAGGAGCAGTGTGAAGAAGAGGCAAGAGCGACCCCTGGACCTACCAAAGTCTGTGTGCCACTGCATCCCCGCATTCAGCACCTATGTCCCACCATGGTCGCCACCATGCCCAAGAGAAAGGCTGAAGGGGATGCTAAAGGAGATAAAGCCAAAATGAAGAACGAACCACAAAGAAGTCTATCGGAGAAGAGGCATTTGTCACTAATAGAAAGTCTCTGAAGCTGGATTGATTTAGAGAACATCTTTCCCTTCTAGTTTCTTTTTTTTCTTTTTTTGAAGAGGTTTTTGCTGTGGGGCGCATGTGCTCGCCAGACAGACAGAGAGAGACAGAGAGACAGAAGTGAGAAATCACCCCTCAGGGGGGATGGCCACGCCGCAATCCCTTCTCCTCCATTCTCCTCTCGGGATCTTGGGCATGCACGCACACACACACCCAGCGTGAGTTTAAGCCACGGGGTCCAAGACTCGAACTGCGGTTGACTACATGGGAGTTCAGCGACATAGCCATTATGCTAACTGCTGGTCCCTCCCTTCTAGTTTTGAGAGACTTCTTCTTGGGTCCCAAGAGGAGGGATTCCCCAATATTGACACACAAAGTCACTTTGGCACAGATGCCTTGTGATGTGGAAAAGTTAACATTTGTTTTTATGTCCTCTCCCTTTCTGCTGTCAGCGTAGACTTAATTCCCTTAAACCAGAGACCTGTTGGGACCTGACCACAAAAAACTGGTTACCAGTATGTCAGGCAATCTGGACTTTGCAATGACATTAAGATGGCATCCTTCAAAAGAGAAACAGTTCCTTTTCTGTATTGTTGGATCTCCGGGTTGGTTATCCTGCCATTTTAATTTCCCAAAAGTCAGGGTCGGCTTGTGAAAAGTTGTTAAGCAACATGCTAAATATGAAATATCAACCCTCACACTAAACTTTCCCTGTTCGGAGCATCAAATGAAGACTTCATTGGGTTTTATAGTGGCTTTCTGATTTTGGTAGTCCACTGAAGATGGGAGTTTACAAGTTGTTGTATACCGTTAACGACTGTCTGCCCATGTCTTGCCTGAAAGACCAGG
Organism: Tupaia tana; assembly: GCA_026018925.1. Classification (NCBI taxonomy): domain Eukaryota; kingdom Metazoa; phylum Chordata; class Mammalia; order Scandentia; family Tupaiidae; genus Tupaia; species Tupaia tana. Next base: position 51,542,297 of record JAKSZU010000006.1, on the reverse strand, counting down.
ATTATTTATGAAAAATATCTTTAATAAAGCTGGCTACAGTTCAACTTCAGGAAAAAAAAAATGATTCAGGTTCCATAAGCTCAGAGGTCCTCTCCTACAATATAACCACTGCCTGTGCAGGGGTCACCTGGTCCTGTCTAGGTCACCCACTGTGAGAAACTGCCGATATTCTAGGCACTGCCAATGCTGTAATAAAGTCCTTTGTCTTTCACCCAGGAATCTCCAGTCTTGTGCCAGCATCCATGAAATTGTGGCAGGCTAATTTGTTAACTCACAAGAGGGTAAAGTCTCAGACCTTCCGCAGTTCTTGACACCAATTAATCAAAACTCCCATGCATAAAACTATCACCGAACTCGTGTAGGGGATGTCACCTAGCGTCTGTACAGGTCCATTTCTCTGCAAATTACCCTGGAAAAGCACATTGTGTGCTTGTTCTCAGAAACTCCAAGGCAATGACATCTATACACATTCTTCTTTTCCTTTTAAAGGACTCAGGATAAAGGTGGAAGGCCAAATCCATTTTTTAAATCATTAAAGAAAAAGGAAATGGCAAGCTAGATACAGAGATGCCATGAACACAGAGGTTTAACAGCAAAAGAAAAATAGAGCTGGTCTCCATTTCCTGCTTTTCTTTCCATTATCCAGCAAAAAGGAGACTGACCCGAGAGGTCTTATGCACAAACTCCACCACAGGAGCACACAGACTCGGAAATCAGAAAAGCCAGAGAACTTTTTTTCTGAAGCCAGAAAACTTTTAAAAGTTTACTATAACAGCTCAGGAAGAACAATCTTGCTTCATTGGCTACATACACAGAACCTTCAGGCATCCCAGCATTTTAACACAACTTCAAGCTCTATTTTCAGCACAAGAGAGACACACATTTGCTCCTAACTCATGTCTTTAGTTCAGCTCTTTCTACCATGAATTGTGTCTATGTGTTTAACTTCTTCTCAGGTTTTTCAGAGAAGTCATTGCGCTTAGTCTAGAACACCAGGGAGCAGAGGGAAGATGCGAAAAAGACACAAGACTCTTCAGACAATAGCTACATGCCTGCTGCAGTGTCCTACCAACGAGCACCTTAACTAAGCCCTTGTGGGACTTCCAAAACATGTCCGTGTCTTCTGTCTTTGAATAAATGTTTGGGGCTCAGATGCCGCAGGACACGACCCAGCTATGTGCTGTGTCAGCCATAAAGGAAGAGGCCTTATGAATGTATGCCCCATGTATATATGGAATGTGTGATTTTCAATCCTGATTATTCAATGAAACACCTGAGAACCCTTTTTGAAAAATGCTGATTTCTGGCAGCTCCATACCAGACCAATTAAATTAGGATCTCAAGGGATGGCAACAGAGTATTGATTCTACTTGTTAAAAAAAATAGAAAAGAAACTCCGCTGATTGCAATGTGCAGTCAAGCGTGAAAACCTTGTTAGGGCAAAACATTACAGTATAGCTCTGGACATATAAATATCAAATAATTATAAATGGGTTTCTCTAAAATTCATTCTATTCTAAACAGGGAGATTAAAGTGAATTTTGAATCATATATATATATATATATATATATATATATAGATATAGATAGATATATATATAATTTTACCTGAATTGGCAATCAGAGCTCTCACGTATTGGTTCATTCATTCAAAATATTTGTTAATCATCTGGTTGATGTCAGGCATGTCCCTCGGGAGTCACAGTCCAAAGGATAAGACTGACAAAAGACCAGGAACTTGAATACCACAGAGGGGGAAGCACAGAATGCTACCAGAGCTCAGTGGAGGTCACCCACCCTTCATCTTGGAAGGGTGTCATGTGTCTTCTTTCTCCTGCTCATCTCAGTCCTTGTCCTTCTCCCCCTCAGCCCTGTTCCCCAATCACGATGCACTTGGAAATGTGAGATCTGAGTTCTAATGGGGACTGCATCGTTTACAATTGTTTCCCAAAGCCAGGTGGTGCTTTTAATAAATCTTAGGAGCACCTGAATCGCTTTTTCCTCTCTGATTTAAAACTAAGATGTCCAAAAAGAACAGGAAAAAACAACTGACATTCCTAAACCTCGAGGTTATATGGGAATCCGGAAGTGACACATTCTGAGTGAGTTGCAACTAGAGAGCCAGTGGATGGAATGGCTTCTGGCGTAATCTACATGGAGGAAGTGTCATAGCAGAACCATCAGTAGAAAAATATCTGACCAGAGCTACTAAGGAGCACACGCGAAATTGGAGCTAGGGAAGACAAGACCATGTTCAGACTTCGACACTACAAAATATGAGGAGATGTATTACTTGGTCTTGGGAGACAAGTAGTAACTACCTCAGCCACATTACCAGGGAGTTTGTGTAACGTGCCCTTTTATTCCACATGCTGTCCAGCATCCTCCACAAAGTGAGCAATGCAGAGCTCTCTCCTCGAACGCTGAATCCTGAGGTATGCCTTTATTGATTTTCTGAAACAAACACTGTTACTGTGTGTACTTCATCCTATGCTGTGACTAAGAGAGGAAGACTGGATTTGAACATCAGCTACATGGCTCAGTGGCCGGATGGTTTCAGGGAAGTCATTTAACGTCTCTGAGTATTGGCTTTCCTGTTCCGTAAATGAAGACAATGATCACAGGATTGTTGCAGAGACTGACAGAAATGGTACATTTCAGTAAATGTACATGTAAAGCTTTTAGTTCAGTGTCTAGCACATAGTAGGTATACAAAACAAGAGCTGTCAGAGTCCCCACAATCCAAGTCTATGCTTAGAATGTAGCAACTTTGAATTCCTGACTCTGCAGCACAGCTGTCTCTTATTTAATGAATAAGAAAGAAGTTCTGCCTTTAATCAACAGTATCTCCCCAAGTAAGTACCAAGCAGATATGGGATGTATCAGGAAGCTGACACACCAAGACCCAGCTCGCTCACACATTGCCAGATTGTAAAATGTCTGTAATATCCTGTGGCTGTGTATCTATTTAGCCTCCCAACATTATCACTTTCATGCCAAGTTTTCAGAAAACTCTCATAGACAAATAGGGAAAAGTATGATTTCCTCTCAACTTCACCAGTACTCTTCCATTTCAAAATCCATTTCCAGAGTCAGGCCCACCAATGTAAACTGAGGGAAATGCCCAAAGCGGGTTGTGGTGAGAGGAGGTGAGATGATGAAGCATCACAACTGAAGGAATGTTGGCATTGAAGGAGGGTACAGCTGGGACGGGAGTCTTCTGGATCTCAGGACAAGGCAAGGAGGATAGGCCTCACCTGTGGGACTTTCAAATGGCACACACTCAAATCAAGAGCCAGCATCCATGTCTTCAGATCTTCAAAACAAACACTTCTTATTGGTGTAGGAGAACAAAGCAGACCATGTACTGAGAGAAGCTTCAACAGGGCCTTCTGACAGATTTTTGTGTTGCCAAAAATCACACTCTCATGTCTCCAGTTCTCAAACTCATAGAGTTATTTTAAGTTGTTTAGCAAGCATGGCATGGAAGCAAAATTTGACTTGGGAAGCCCCTTCTCTTCATCTTTAATTTTAACCTTTTCTTCTTTTGGCTCTGACTAAGGAGTGAATAAATTTAGACATTACTTTTTATCCTGATTTATCTTCGTGAATTGGCCGTATCTCAAGTACTGAGCTAATGCTAGATGTTCTTGTAAAAACAGGAGGCTACTTCAGAAATGTATATGTCCCTTCAAAGTAACATGCAGTCATTCAAGTGTCTTCCATATTCTTGATCCCCCAAAAAGGTAACACAAAAGGTAAAACATTATAAAGAGACAATGAAGAGTCCCAAGGTATAAAGAATAAAAAGTCCTCATAGCTATCATAAGCAAGACCATAATAAGTGGTCAAATAATTTTAAGACAACAAGGCTATAGGTCGTAAAAAGAGATACATCCTATCATAAATATGTTACTTTAATTTAAAACATAGCAATGTACATCTATTCCTCAATGCCTTTCCATTATGGGCCTGTTGACTCAAGCTCTCCATTATCTTTCTTGTAAAAATATGTTCAACATGCATTGTTTTTGACCAGTCCCTTAGCCTAGTGGTTAAGGGAGCCAGATCCCACATGGTTGACCATAGTGCAACTCTAGGAATTTGAAAAACACACATGTGCATGTGTGCTCCGAATACCAGTAGGATGGAGAAATGAAGGAAAAGGGATCATGGTATGGCCAGGCTCGATGGTGGGGTTGGGGGTGCTTTATCCCCTCCTCCTCTGTTTCCTTGTTGTTCTCTGGCAAGTACACATGCCCTTTGGTGAGAGAGAAGAAAGAAAGAAGAAAGAAAGAAAGAAAGAAAGAAAGAAAGAAAGAAAGAAAGAAAGAAAGAAAGAAAGAGGGAGGGAGAGGGAGAGGGAGGGAGGGAGGGAGGGAGGGAGGGAGGGAGAAAGAAGATGGTGGGGGAGACAGCCAGCTCTTCACTTGAATTCATTCTCTCTCTCCATAATAAAAGGACTGTAGCTCAATCCTTCTGGCCCAATGCTGTGTATTTGCCGGACTCCCTTGCAGTTAGATATGGTCATGTGAATGAGCTTTTTCAACAGAATATTTGCAAAAGTGATGTGTGCCACTTCCAGACCAACATTTAAGAAAGGAGTTATAGTTCCTCACTGCTGTTTTTCCTCTTTCTGTTCCTAGAAGCCATGATAGATAGCACGTTTTCAATCATGTAGATAACAATAAGGCTCCCACTGGTCAGCAGATCAAAATGATAAAAACAACAACAAAAACAAAAGAATCTGGATCCCTGAATGATTACACAAAAGCAATGCAGAATACTCACACTGGGCTCCTACATAAAAATGTAAGTGGAACCAACAGATGGTATAAAGGTTACAATACTGGACTCCCACGTAATCGACCGTGGTTTGAGTCTTAGATCTGGTGGCTTAAAATTCACGCCAGGTCCAAGGCTCAATGTGTGTGCATGCCCAAAATCCCAAAAGGGGAATAGAGAAGGAATTGTGGTGTGGTCATCGACCCAGGGGGGTGATTTCTCACTTTCTGTCTCTGTCTCTCCAGTAAGTGCACATGCCCTATAGCAAAAACTTCTTTCTCTAAAAAGTAAATAAATAAAAATTGAGCAAATAAAATCTGATCTCTGTCAAACCATCAAATTACCATTAACTCTCTTTGTCCAGTAGCCTCGCTCCTACTCTCAAGCCAGTGAGGTCCCATTTCAATTCATTAATATAGACTAAAAACTTAACAAGATGTAGGAAACAATCTGGAGGTAGAATCTTTCTATATTTCTATGATTTTCACTCCATCTCATTTGACAGCATTTTTTTTTTTTTTTTTTTTTTTGGAGAGGTTTTTCGCTATAGGGCACGTGCGCTCGCCAGACAGACAGAGAGAGACATAGAGGCAGAAAGCGAGAAATCACCCCCCAGGGGGGATGGTCACGCCGCAATCCCTGACAGCATTTTTTAAGGTACATGTTTTTATCAAGTCTTTACAGTGTATTCGATTCCATTTTCGTAGAAATAATGTGCTTCATTGCACATTCATGAAACCCGTTTAAAGTAATATTTAATTAAATTTGTAATTACAAAGAAACATCAATGGCACAAACATATTGGGAACACACTGATCCTCAATATTTAGCCATTGTTTCATTACAAACCACCCTCAAAACTCACGATTTAAAACACCTGTGACTGTCTGCACTGACCTCACAACTCTGCATTTGGGAAGTTAGACTGAGCTCTGCTGAGCTCCTTCATGAAGCAGCTGTAAGTCACTGGGCAGCTCTGCTGCTGGGGATTGGCTGAATGTCGGCTCAGGCCTAGGGGGGTGACTGGGCCACATCTAGCAGGCTTGCCTGGGACTGTCCAGTGAGCAAGGCCCAAGGCCTAGATTCGGATCTGGCACAACATTACTATATCACATTCTGTAGATCAAAGCAAGTCATGGGGCTAGCCAAGAGTGAGGGAAAGGTCTAGCTGTGACCTGTTCTATAAACAGTTATTCATGCTTGGTCAATATGTATTTGAGGGGTGGGCACATAAGTGAACCAGCATACCTGGAAAGCAACCCATGAGCTGAGCGTGTGCTAATAGGTACCTAGAACATAAATTGGTAGGATTTCCAGAGGGAATGGAGATCATCAGTTATTCCAAGAAAAGCATGAAGTAATAGTTCTTCCCCAAACTTGAGACACTTGTAGATCCAGATGTTCTACCTATACCTTCTGTTATAAACATTTTGGTATAAGAATGACACAGCCTAGAAAGTGGGCTGGTGCTTGCTAACTTCCCACCTTCCCTCCCTTGGAGCCATGAGCTAGAGGCTCATGGACTATGCTACCTCTGGGCTAAATCCCAATACCTCATCCCCCCCTCCTTTTTTATCTCTTGGAGAGGTTTTTGCTATAGGGCATGTGCGAAAGACAGAGAGAGACAGAGAGACAGAGAGACAGAGAGCAAGAAATCATTCCACAGAGGGGATGGCCACACCGCAATCCCTTCTCCATTCTCCTCTCGGGATCTTGGGTGCACACACACATGCGCCTGGTGTGAGTTTAAGCCACTGGGTCCAGGACTTGAACTGCGGTTGACTACATGGGAGTCCAGCGACATAGTCATTACACCATCTGCTGGTCCCCCTCATTCCTGTTTTAATAGTGACCTTGAAATCCCCATGTGCCAGATGATCTAGCTACAATATTAAAAAGGACTACCCTACCTAGATGAGACCTTATATGAATAATAAAGCTGTTGGGTAGAGCCCCTGATATTCCAAGACTTATCTTATACCTAGCATAAATCTATCCTGACTTATTCAAATGGCAATGTACAAGGGCTCTAGGGAGACCAGAATGACTTGTGCAGTGCATCCATGCTCATGAATTGGAATTCAATGATTTTTTTTTTTTTTTTTTTTTTTTTTTTTTTTTTTTAGAGAGAGATTTTTGGCATAGGGTGTGTGTGCTCACGCTCACCAGAGAAACAGAGAGACAGAAAGCAAGAAGTCACCCCCCCAGGAAGGATGGCCACACCACAATCCCTCCTCTTCCATACTCCTCTCAGGATTTGGGGCACGCATATACACGCACCCAGAGTATTTCGAACTGCCAAGTCTGGCACTTGAACCATGGTGGGCCATGTGACAGTCCAGCAACATAACTATTATGCCATCTGCTGGTCCCAGAATTCAATGATTCTTGAGTAACAAAGTTCTTAAAAGAGATTCCAAGGAACATAGAATTACTACAGTGTCAGGTTGAGTTAAATCCCCAAAAAGGACTTTGTTTAGGTTTAAAATTTTGCTAGCAGGTATGTATGCTCACCAGAGAGAGAGACAAAGAGACAGCAAAAAAGATAAAGTGATAAAGCACTCACTATGGGGGATATTCACACCACAATACCTTCTCCATTTCTCCTTTCAGGATTTTGGGTGTGCATGCACATATGTTGTGTGTGTGTGTGTGTGTGTGTGTGTGTGTTTTAAGAGGTTTTTGCCATAGGGTGCATGCGCTCACCGAAGAGACAGAGACAGAGACAGTGAGAGGGAAAGTAAAAACCACCTCCTAGGGGAGATGGCCATGCCATGATCCATCTCCTCTGTTTTCCTCCCGGGATTTTGGGCACATGTGCACACACACCCAGCATGAGTTTCAAACCACCAGATCCGGGACTCAAACTGCAGTCAGCCATATGGAAGTCCAGAGATGTAACTTCTATGCCATCTGCTGGCCCAACACCTGGCATGTTTTTCGAACCACTGTGTCTAGGATTCAAACCATGCAGTGGGCCATGTGGGACCCACCCACCTTAATCAGCAGGCCATTGGCTGGTCCAAGACCTACTATTTTTAAAAGGAGGGAGGAAAAGGAATTCTCTGATAAGACCCACTTATTTCAAGCCCCTGGAAAAAAAGTACTTGAAAGTTTATTTTCCATATGTCCAAAGTCTCCCTCAATTCTACACGTTGAGAAAAAGAGGTTCTTTGGCAAATAGAAGGAATGTAGTATGTCTATTTTTATCTTACTCTGAATAAATCTCACTCCTCAGGACTACTGGATCAATTTAGAGACCATCCACATTCTCCTAAATGGAGGAATAAAAAGGAGGTCTGGGGACCAGCAGATGGCATAATGGTTACATTGCTGGACTCCCACGTAATTGACTGTGTTTTGAGTCCTGGACCCAGAGCTTAAAACATGCCAGGTAGTTGTGTGTGGGTGCCCAAATTCCCGAGAGGAGAATGGAGAACGGATTGCAGCATGGCTATTCTCCCTAGTGGGGAAGAGGGGATTTCTCACTTTCTGTCTCTCTTTCTGTCTCTGTCTCTCTGGTGAGCACACACACCCTAAAGCAAAATTCTCTCTCTACAAAAAGAAAAAAGAAAAAAGAAATAAAAGGAGGAGGTCTGGTTTCTCCCAGGTCCATCCCAGACCGGCCTTTCCCATAACCCCTCACCACCATTAATGTCTCAAGCCCACACCAAGGAGCAGGGAGCAGAAGTAGTGAGTGAGACAAACTGAGGCAGAAAGACTACCTGAGACCTCTCACTGCCTTCTACTCACTCCAGAGTATTTTGAGATTTCATAGTTCACTGAACTGCACGGCTTGCTCCTCCAGTTGAATGTCTCCAGTTCAGCTCCAGATACATCTGGTCCTGAGAGACTGAAAAAAGAACGAACACCTAAACCTGGCTATATACACCCTTCTCTGATTGAAGGACAAGGCCCTCTACTAAGAACACATCTGAGAAGTAGAGCTCTTCTCCCCTTACTCTACAGAATCGACACCAGAAAAGTAGGAAAAACTGTATAATTTATCAGATGACTAGAAATCAGCACAGAGGCACAAGAAATATGAGAAAACAAGGAAACATCTCTCCCTCAAGGAAACAGACAACTCTTCTTCGACCATAGACAACATAATAGAATTCTCAGGAATGTCAGAAAAAGAATTTACAATATTCATGGTGACAGAGATGGGGAAGTCTTTCTGGGATTCAAAGATGAGATCGACACCATAAAAAAGAACTAGTCAGGACTTCTAGACTTGAAGACAGTAATACAAGAAATCAAGATATTACTCCAAAAGTATTAATAGCAGATTGGACCTTGCAGAAGACAGAATCTCTGATCTGGAAGACAAAAACTCTGACTTATATGCAGCCACAAAAAAAAAAAATGAAAATATAATTTAAACAAATCAGGACAATATACAGGAAATACTAGACAATATTAAATGCCCAAATATCTGAATAATAGGTACTTTAGAAGATAAAGAAACAGACATGAGAATATAAGGACTATTCCATGAAATACTTACAGAAAATTTTCCAAATCTAGAGAAATGTTCAGACATCCAGATCTAAGAAATATAAAAGACCCCAAATAGAATCAACAGATGAAGATCCCCTCCACGGCACATCATAGCCACATTGGTAAAATTTACAGACAAAGACAAGATTCTAAAAATGGCAAGCAAGGGGGCCAGCAGGTGACAAGGTGGTTAAGATGCTAGGCACTTCCACATGACCAACCACAGTTGGAATCCAAGGCCTGGCGGCTTGCCTTTCTCTCTTTCTTTCTCTCTCTCTCAATCTCTCTCTCAATCTCTGTGTGTGTGTGTGTGTGTGTGTGGTCAAATTAAAATAAATGAATGCATAAACAAAATTAAATAAATAATTCTTTAAAAAAATGGCAAGAGAGAAACATCAAGTCACTTACAAAGGTTATCCTATTAGGCTAGCATCAGACTCTCATCTGAAACAATGCAGGCAAGAAAGGAATAGGAAGACATATTCAAAACACTAAAAGAAAAACAATTTTGGGGCCAGCTGGTGGTGTAATGGTTACAACACTGGACTCCCACCTTACCGACTACAGTTCAATTCCTGGACCTGTAGCTTATGTGTGAGTGCATACGTGCCCAAAATTCCTCTAAAAAACAAAAACAAAGAAATGAAAAACAATTTCAACCAAGAATACTATACCAGCAAGATTATCCATCAAATGGGAAGAATTAATAAAATCATTCTCAAACAAACTGAAAATAATCCACCACTATTTCAGCTCTATAAGTACTAAAGGGAGTTCTACAACAGGAAAATTAAAGGAAAACAAGAGAGAAATAAGAGAACAAAACAGAAATACAACCAAAAACAACCAAGAAAATGGCTAACAAAACAACAGGGACAAGTCCACAAATATAGATAATATTGTTTAATGTTAAGGGATTTAATTATCCAATCAAAAGACACAGACCGGGAACCAGCAGTTAGCGTAATGGCTATGTCGCTGGACTCCCACGTAGTCGACCGCAGTTCGCATCCCGGACCCGGTGGCTTAAAACTCACGCCGGGCGCATGTGCGTGCGTGCCCAAGATCCCAAGAGGAGAATGGAGGAGAAGGGATTGCGGCGTGACCATCCCCCCTGGGGGGTGATTTCTCGCTTTCTGTCTCTATGTCTCTCTCTCTCTGTCTGGCGAGCACATGCGCCCTATAGCGAAAAACCTCTCAAAAAAAAAAAAAAAAGTAAAAAAAAAAAAAAAAAAGACACAGACCGGGGCCAACAGGTGACATAGTGGTTAAAGCACTGGACTCCCACAGGGCTGACTTTAATTCAAGTCCTGGACCCGGTAGCTTAAAACTCAAGCCAAGCATGTGTGCATGTATACCCAAAATCCCAAGAGGAGATGGAGGAGAAAGGATTGTGATGTGGCCATACCCCTATGAGGAGTTTCTTGCTTCTGTTTCTCTCTGTCTCTCTGGCAAGCACATGTGCCCTTTACCAAAAATCTCTCTCTCTCTCTTAAAAAAAAAAAAAAAGAAAGAAAAAAGAAAAGAAACAAAAATGGAAACCCTTTATCTGCTCCCCTACAAGAAATGCACCTTAGATAAAGACCTATATAGACTAAAAGTTAAGGACCGGAAAAAGATATATTCTCTTGCATGCCCCCTGGGGTTTCTGTGTTGGTGACTAAGGCAATAAAGATCTGGAGGAGATCCAAGATCTGGAAAGCTGGGAACAGTGTCAGATCCAATATCCAAATCCTTCCTGGACCTCAGAGTCCAGTCTCAATGCCACTTGTGGGAGGCTGTCTTAGTATTCATCCAAAAGAAACCTCCCAGAGCACCTATCTGTAGCTTTCTTATGGCACTGTTCCTGTTCTGCCTTTTATACATGTCTTCTCTCTCCCATCAGACTTCCAGTTCTAGGAAGGCAGGGCCCATACATGTCTAATCTCTAGATCCTATACTAGGACGTGCTGTTCAGCTGGTAGCACAAATCCCAATTAGGGAGAGGAAATGAAGGGAAGTTAGGGGGTAGTGGTGGGGGAGAATGAGATTCATGTTCAAGGGACAGAAGTAGCTGTGGAAAGACTTGATAAAGCTCAGGACACCCATGGAGGGGGGGGGGGGGTCTGGGAAATTTAACACATCTCTTCCACATTTTCCTCCTCACCTTCCCTTGGATTTCCTTCTCTTCTACTTCCTTTTTCCTTTTTAGTACACATCTATTATAAGTCAGTATCTTATAGGACATAACAGTAAATCAATAAACTGGTATCGAATACTACCTATTATGCAAAGCACTAGTATGTAAATAAAAGTCATGGTACTTACAGGTTTTATTAATTGAATATAAAATGAAACACAGAAAATTTCCAATTTAGAAAACTGTCATTCCATATAACACTCAGAAGTGATTTGTCATCAATTTAATAAACACTTCCCTGGTACAAGCACACTTGTCTGTTAAAAACTTTAGATATTCTATGGTTAAGAATAGGATGGGGACCAGCAGTTAGCGTAATGGCTATGTCGCTGGACTCCCACGTAGTCGACCGCGGTTCGAGTCCCGGACCCGGCAGCTTAAACTCACGCCGGGCGCGTGTGCGTGCGTGCCCAAGATCCCGAGAGGAGAATGGAGGAGAAGGGATTGCGGCGTGGCCATCCCCCCTGGGGGGTGATTTCCTGCTTTCTATCTCTCTGTCTCTCTCTGTCTGTCTGGCGAGCGCACGCGCCCTATAGCAAAAACCTCTCCAAAAAAAAAAGAATAGGATGAAAATGGTTTACTCATACACTGCTGGTAGCATTGTCAAGGAAAAAAATATTCAACACTATATCTTTTTGGCTATAAAAGACATTCAAGCATCTGACCACATTTCGATCCTCAGTCTATGTCCTTTGGCAATAAATCAACAGAATAAAAAAAAAGTACTATATATTATAACATTATATTTAATACTAAGATGAAGGTAATTCAAATGTCAGCAACAGGAAAATGGTTTTGTAATTTAATGTTAGTTTGATTATAATGAATTATGCATTCATTAAAATGAGCATTGATAGGATATTTGTGGCCATATAAAATGTTTATAGGGCCAGCCCTGTGGCTGGTAGTTAAGGGAGCTGGCTAATGAGATTCGAATCCCGGACCCAGGCAGCTTGAAAAACACACTCAGCGTGTATACATGCATGCCCCAAATCCTGAAAGGATGAAGAAATGGAGAAGAAATTGTGGCATGACTAAACTCCATTTGGGAGGAACACTTTCTCCCTCTCTGTTTCTCTTTGGAGAGTGCACACACCCTCTGGCAAACTTCCAAGTTTTATGGTGCTATAAAAATAACTATGTGAAAATCTATGCACATATGGACAAGAACAAAAAGATAATACTCAAAGAGAAAACTAGATGTAGTAAATTAGGGTAGTAAACTTTTTAAACTTAAAAATAGGGGAGCTATTCAGTAGTATTCCACAGGAATAGAAGTGAGAATATAAATAAGAGACTAAAAGGAGAAAAGATTTTAGCCTAGGGCAAAATACACACAATCGTTCACATTCTAGAGCTGCAATTTATATTTGACATTGAGTATTTTCAATAAGGATAATGATTAGATAATTTGTAATATGAAAGCATGCTAATGAGTGTAATCTACTTATTCAGAAAGAGGCTTATTCATGAATTCTTCCCTCTGACCAAATTACATGCATGCTTGACTATATTAGATATTTATGGAAAGGAAAAAGTAATTCTAACTTAACATAACAAAAATGTTTTTTGCAGTAAGTGGTTTTGGGCCCTCCCATAAACCAGTGGTTTGGAGCTGAGCACATGACTAAGGCCCCCTGGGTCTCACTTCTCCGAAACAAAATGAAGGGGCTGAACTGCAACTCCGGGGACACCCCCATTTGTAACATATCATGAAACTGGCACATTTCACCCTGTCTCCTGCAACTTGATTCAGCACAGGGGTACAACTTCGTGTTTAGTTTAGCAATTAGCAAAGATTCCTGAGAAGACAATTAAAGAATCTGCCTTTGGGAGGCTTGACCTTACCAAATTAGAGGTTATCGCCACACATAGTTATTTATCAAATTATACTCATATGGTGCTTATGCCCTACTAAGCACTACTGATTAGTATTAAGTCATTTAACCCTCACAAACACCCTAGGATGGAGGAAAAATTACTTCCTCATTTTACAGCTGACGGAAATAAGGCACTGGCAGGAGGCAGATGGCATAATGGTTACGTTACTGGACTTCCACATATCCAATCATGGTTTGAATCCTGGATCCAGCAGCTTCAAACTCATTCCAGTTACATATGCGTGCATGCCAAGATCCTGACAAGAGAAGGGAGGGAAAGGGATTGCGGCGTGGCATTCCCCTGGGGGGGGGGGGGGGGGTGATTTCTTGCTTTCTGACTCTCCAACAAGCACACATGCCCTATAGCAAAAATCTCTCTTAAAAAAAAAAAAAAAAAAAAAAAAAAAAAAAAAAAACTACATAATTGCAATGAAAAGGCTTTTGTTCCTGTTAATTTTGCCAGAGGGTGTGTGCTCTGGCCAAAAAGAGACAGAAAGATAGAGAAGAGGGAGAAAACACTTCCAAATGGGGCGTTGTCATGATGCAATCCCTTCTCCATTCTTTCATCTTTTCAGGATTTGGGGCATGCATGCCCATAGGCCCAGCATGTCTTTCGAGTCCCCAAGTCCAAGAAATAGTGAGGCTGGCCATGTGAGATCCAGCTCCCTGACCCACTAGGCCATGGTTTTTCAAGCTGAAAAGAAGGTTTTTAAGAGAAATATAAATTACTAAAAATAAATATAAACTACTCAAAAATAAAAATAATGGAAGAAAATTTTGTTATTCAAGAATTACCTTTAAAACAACTCTAGGCTCTAGTTAGCCATCTATATTCTGTACTTCCAAGTCATGAACTATTTATATGACAGGTAAGTTATTGCCATGGCACTCCAGCAGCCCAGACGACAAGTTCTCTTCACCTTTTACAGCATTTCCCATTAGAATATATGCTCCGTGGGGGAAGCAAGTCATGGTGACCACTGTTTCCACCTCACAGCACCAGCCTGAAATTTATGTTGAATTAATTCTATATTACGTATTATAAGTAATATAATATGTAATATATATTATATATGTGCATGTGTGCATGCGTGTGTGTATATGCATGTGTGTGTGTGTGTGCGTGTGTGTGTGTGTGTGTGTGTGTGTATGATTGCAATGACAGCAATAGCAAGTTCTTACACAGCACTGGGGAACTGTTTTATATTATCTTTTATCCTTAAAATAACACTGAAAGGTAAAGTACTATTATTACCTATTGCTGCTTCGCACATAGAAAAACAGAGGCCAAAAGAGTGAAATGAAGGAAGGGGCCAGGGGACTCATGGTCCGTATACGGATCATCACATAATCTGGTTTTATGGAGTAGACCCTTGTCTCCTTTCCGGCCTAAAATCCTTACATCGGCATCTTCTTTGAGAGTAAATCTCCCATCTCCTAGGGGAGCATGGTCATCTGGGGTGGTGGACCTCACTGGCATTCTGTCTTCCTACACAAACATTCGACCGGTCCCGCTCCTGGCTCTATATCCTTCCACGATACACAGTACAGCTAATTCCCAAACCGTCAGGGCTTCTACAGCTTATTGGCCACCTCCTCTGCAGGCTTGAAACTTTGGGTTTCCACTTTCTTCCTTCTGATCAATCTTTTAATGTCTTAATATTTCTCTATCTTCTAAAAATTTTAGAAAAACTCTCAACCACTGCTAATCCTTCTAGGATTAAGTCTATAGATTTTGACCTTATTGATTCCTTTTCATTTTTAAAATTGAATTTTGAATGGTAGTCCAGAAACACATACTTCAACATACCTTGTTCAACCAGAAGTCTACATATATCTACTTTCCCTAAGGAAATCATCAGAGAAGAATACAAAGATTTATGTTAAGAATGTCCATTGTGTCATAATTTATAACAGAAAAAAAAAGAGAAATGGTCAAAATAGCTAATAGTAAAGGAATTTATGATACATTTCCAATAGCCAGGGAGCTGTGCCACTCACGTCTCTCTCGATAGAATCTTTCATGGAGGGTTATGGTTGACTGAAAGACTCCAGATGCCACTCTTTGGACCCACCAAAGTGTTTATGTCAAGGCCATGGTCCTTCCTGCTGCCTCAGTCAATGACCAAGCACAGTAGGAGTGCCGATAGGCCATTCTTGTCCAATACCAGAACTGTGCAATGGGCAACCTCAACCTGAGCAAGACTTTCTCAGAACCTCTTTTCCTGCCCACTCATTCCTTCCGGCTCTCCTTTTGTAAGTGTCAAACTTGTTTTGTCTCATCGGTCCATTCCTGCTTCCTCTCTATCCTTTGCAGAGATTTCTCTCAATGTTTCTTGCATAGAATCCTGTCTTGGCATCTGCTTCTTGGAGGATCTAAACTGACAGAATGTTCATCCACCAAATATTTAGACAGTTTTGAAATATTATGTTCATAAAAAATATTTAAGGATAGGAAAAATGGTCAGGATATAATGCTACCAAAATATATGATTATTGTAAGTGTCTAGTCATCATGGGCCAAGTTGTGTTGTTTTTGTTTGGTTTTTGTTTTCTGAGAGAGATTTTTGCTATAGGGTAGGTGCACCCATTGAAGAGACAGAGAGACAGAAAGCAAGAAATCACGTCCAGGGGGAATGGCCACAGTGCAACCTCTTCATTCTCCTCTTGAGATGTTGGGCACATGCATATGCACCTGGTGTGAGTTTCAAGGTGCTGAGTCTGGGACAAAACCACATCCAGCCACATGGGAATCCAATGCCTTAACCACTACACCACCTGCTGGCCCTGCAAGTTGGGTTTCTTAAAGGCATAGAGTAATACATATATATGTGTGTGTGTACACAAGCCGTCTTCAAAAAGTTTGGGAAAGGGGACCAGCAGTTAGCATAATGGCTATGTCACTGGACTCCCATGTAGTCAACTGCAGTTCGAGTCCTGGACCCAGTGGCTTAAACTCACGCCGGGCACATGTGCGTGCCCAAGATCACGAGAGGAGAATGGAGGAGAAGGGATTGTGGTGTGGTCATGCCCCCTGGAGGGTGATTTCTTGCTTTCTATCTCTCTGTCTCTCTCTGTCTCTCTGGCAAGCGCATGTACCCTATAGCAAAAACCTCTCAAAAAAAAAAAGTTTGCATTTTCGCGGCGATTGTCTGAGGAGGCCGGGCTTGTGCGCGGGGAGTGAGGGTTCTGGAGCCTGGCTTCGAGATGAGGAACCCCGGGGCCAAGAGAGGTGAAAGGATGAGTTGTCCAAGTCACACAGCTAATTAAGTAGCAGAGCTGGGATTAGAACTCAGGTTTCCTGCCTCCCAAGATTGTTACAATGAGTCTGCAGAAGCAAACCGCCAGTGACTTTTTGAAGCAAATCATCAGATGGCCAGTTGTGGTAAAATTAAATTCTGGAGTGGATTATCAAGGGGTCCTGGCTTGCTTGGATGGCTACATGAACATAGCCCTGGAGCAGACAGAAGAGTATGTGAACAGGCAGCTGAAGAATAAGTACGGGGACGCGTTCATCTGTGGGACCAACGTGTTGTACATAAGTACACAGAAGAGAAGGATGTGAAGACACCAAGAGAGCAATAGTTTTCATAGTTGGATATATTTTCTATGAAATTCTTTTCTACTTCTTGGTTCTTTCGTGATGTAATTTGTCCTGTTTCGTAATAGTTGGTGAGTTTTTAACTGACATGTGAGTAAGATAAATGTATACAGCTGTGGATTTAATTGTAAAAAGTTCTTTGACACTTAAATTTCAGTCGTTTTCTTTTACCTCTATGTCAGTGTACAGAATGCCGAAAGAATAAAAAAAATGACAAAAAAAAAAAAATAAAAAGTTTGGGAAGGGACCAGCAGTTAGCATAATGGCTATGTTGCTGGACTCCTATGTAACTGACCACAGTTCAAGTCCCAGACCTGGTGGCTTAAAACTCACACTGAGCGCATGTGCATGCATGCCCAAGATCCCAAGAGGAGAATGGAGGAGAAGGGATTGCAGCATGGCCATCCTCCCTGGCGGGGGGGGGGGGGGGGGGGGGGGGGGTGATTTCTCACATTCTGTCTCTCTGTCTCTCTCTGTCTTTCTGGAGAGCACATGCGTCCTATAGCAAAAACCTCTCCAAAAAAAAAAAAAAAAAAGTTTGCGAAGAAAACAATTAAATTACGATTTATTTTGATACAAAAATTGTTTGAAATCCATGCATAGTTTTCTCATAATATGCATTTCTATGAACTTTTTGAAGATCTCACCTATGTGTGTGTACACGAGTGTATAGATCATTGCCCATATACATCATAACATTAAGAGGGGCTGTTCCTGGGTGATAGGATTATGAGTGCTTATTGCTGCTTCTTTACCCTCTTCATTATTTTCTAGTGTTTCAGTAACAAACATTGTTGCCTATCTAATCAGAAACAAAGATAAAGTACACACACACATAGAGTACATATGATGATTCTCAAGTTACTCTGAGGTGTGGACACTGAGTGGAACTCGCCAGCCAGCCTCACCTCTGGAGGTCAGTGCACAGTCGGCAGGCATAGCTAAGCAGCCAGAAATGCAGATTATAATATCACTGCTTTGAAAATGTGCTTGACTGACTCCAGATGTCCTTAAAATTCAATGCGCACTTTGGAATCTTGATGGAGCGTCAGAAGGGAACAAAACAGATGGAGTGCCAATCCTACTGCGCGATGATTGTTTTTGTTTCATTATGATTTTTTAAATTTTTATTTCTACCAAGCCACTGTTTACCCCAACTACTTTATTTTCCATTTTCTTGCATATCCAGTAAGCAAGAATAGCCTTCTTCTCCTTGAAGGACAGACAACTTTCCTCCCGAGTGTTAAAGGGATGAGTCATGGCCAGCCGCAGCCGTGCATCTATACCATGATAATCTGCAATGCTGAGGCCCGAGGTTCATGTCTCGAGGTCTCTGTGGGCACAGCAGGCACATGCACGCACCTGTGATCCTGGGTGGCTGGAGTGGGGGTTGGACTGCCGTGAGAAGGCCGTGTTGAGGGTATTTGTCTTTCTCTCTCTCTCCCTCCCCTCTGTTAGTGAAGAACTAAATCTAAAAAAAAAAAAAGATGACTCAGGGAAAAGTAAGTGAACATGAAGCATATGTATTCTCTTCTTACTCAGTCACCCTCAGCCCTCAACTTGCCCTTTGTTCTCCGTGAAATGCCAGTTTGCTGTTTTTGGGGGTTTTTTTTTTTTTATTTATTTATTTATTTATTTATTTATTTATTTGGAGAGGTTTTTGCTATAGGATGCATGCACTCGCCAAAAAGACAGAGAGAGACAGAGAGACAGAAAGTGAGAAATCACCCCCCGGGGGGATGGCCATGCCACAATCCCTTCTCCTCCATTCTCCTCTCGTGATCTTGGGCACACACGCACACGTGCCCGGCGTGAGTTTAAGCAGCTGGGTCGGGGACTTAAACCACAATCGACTATGTGGGAGTCCAGTGACATAGCCATTATGCTAACTGCTGGTTCCTGTTTTTTGTTTTTTTTGTTTTGTTTTGTTAAGAGGTATTTGTTTTAAGGTGTTTGTGCTTCTGGGAGAGACAGACAGCGACAGTGAGAGGGAAAGTAAGAAATCAATCCCCAGGGGTGATGGCCACACCACAGTCCCTTTTCCTCTATTCTCCTCTTGGAATCTTGGGCACACATGCACATGTGCCTGGTGTGAGTTTCAAGCCACTGAATCTGGGACTCAAATCACGATCGGCCATGTGGGAGTCCAGCAACGAACTGCTATGCCATCTGCTGGCCTGTTTGCAGTTTTTGAGGATCTTCTGTGAGTTGAGGTGTCAGAAGAATATAGTCTCACCACCAAGGCAGCAGTAAGAGCTAACCTTTATTGGATGACTACTATGGGCCAGGCAATGTTCTAAACACTTCCCTCTATTAAGGAGTTCACTGGAACTTCATAGGCCTCCTATGACGGCGGGACTAGCGCCGCCTTCATTTTACAGGGGAGGACACAGAGGTGTAGAGTACTTCGCCGGGACCACACAGCTAGTGCATGGTGAAGGTGGACTGTGAACGTGGGATGTCACCAAGGAGAAACGAGACCGAGAACAAAAAGCTGAGGTACACAGTCGGCTGTCACCAACGGGAATGAAGCCTGGATGACGCTAGATAAGCAGAACGGGAAGTGAGATTTTGCTGGAGAGCACGTCAGTGAAAACAGACAAGGGGGTCAAAACTTACAGAAAAGAAGAGAGGGAGTCAAGCAAAGGCCACTAAGTGAAGACTGGAAGACAGGTAAAGCGATGCACACATGCCGGAAGGAGGGCAGGGGTGGAGAGGCTGTGGGTATGCAGCCAATTGAGCCTAAAAAGCCACTCTACCAGAAGAGGCATGGAGAGGAAGGCCCCCTTCCTCTCGGCATGTTAGATCGGAAACGCAGGGTGTGAGACACAGAAAGTCAAGGGCAGTGTGATGGGATTGTCAGCCAAGAGGAAGGCAGGAAATGCAGGGGGATAGATCTTTCCACTCTGGGGAAGCAAGAAGCAAAGGAGGAGGAAACATCCGATTTGAGAGGAATTGCGTCATTTCCTTTCCCTAGTTATTTTAACCTCATGTCTTCCTCAGCCACTCTGCCAAACAGATTGAGAAAGATGAACTCCTCTCTTGGGGCATGGCATTCAGTAGAATGAAATGGCAACACACCAGTTGCCGCTGTCCCATGGGGTGCTGAGTTGGGTTGGATGGTTGGATTTCTGTCCTCTGTGGGTTTAAAGACAAGGTCTCACTGTGTCACAATTCTCCTGCATCAGCCTTGCAGCTGAGACTACAGGCACAAACCATCACTCAGCTCTTTTTTAGACAAAAATCTCACAACATTTCTCAAGCCAACCTCCAGCTTGCTGTCCTCCCACCTTCGCCTTCCCAAGTCACTGAGATTGTATGCACACCCCTACAGCTCCCAGCCCTTAGAGTGGACCAGAAATTGAAGCCGAGATTACCACGCAATCCCAGCCTGCAGCATACACCACCACGATGTGTGGCTTGTCCTCTATGTTTTTAGGGATTCCAGCAAAGAATGAGATCTGATATCGGATAAATAGTTGTCATTTAACAAGGTTTTCTCGGGCTGGCTCCATGTCCTAGTGGTTAGGAAAGCTGGATCTCACATGCCTGACCATGAAGCTCAAATCCCAGCCCAGTAGTTTGAAAAACATGCCAGGCACATGCACATGCCCCAAATCTTGACAGGATGAAAAGATGGAAGAGAAGGGACTGCAGCATGACCATGGCCCATTAGGGCTGCCTTCTCTGTCTCTCTCTCTTTCTAGTGAACACTCATGTCCACTGGCAAATTAAAAGAAAGAAAGAGGACTTTTCCCATGAAGGATTATTTTGGCTGTGAAATAAGATCCCCTATGCAAAGGACATATGCATGGGGTTTGACATTTAGTATGTCCTCAATGAATGGTGCCAGGAAGAGGAGAGTGCTTCTCTTCCACTCAAAAATATTCAATAGCTCCCCACTGTTAACAAGACTCAAGTTCAGACATCTTGGTCTAGCACTGAAAATCTTCTCTTACTAGCCCCTACTTGTATTTGTTAAAGTTTTTTATGTGTTTTAATTTTCCAGAGGGTGTGTGCATTCGTCAGGGGAGAGGGAGAAAGAGAAGGAAAGTGAGAAAGCACCCCAGAGGCAGAGGGTCACACTAATCCCCCTGCTCCATTTCTCCCTCCTTTCAGGATTTTGAGCTTGCATGCACATGCACCCGGCATGTTTTTCAAGCTGCCAGGTCTGGAACTCAAACCATGTTGTTGGCCATGTGGGATCCAACCATGTTAGCCGCTATGCCACTGGCTCGCCCAAGAAAAGTTATTTATTATTTATTTTGTATTTATTCTTACTCTATTATTTATAGATAATGCTTGGCTTTTCATATAGATCCATCTTCTTTTTGGTAACCTAAAGGCAATAATAATGAGTAACATGAATTGAGTCCTTACTATGTATCAGTCCTTGTGCTTAATGTATATTGTCTCAGTTAAGGATTCAGTAACTTGTTTAAGTGCATACAGCTATTGAGTGACAGAACTGGGTGGGATTGGAACCCAGGCAGTCTGATTCCAGAGTCTGTGTACTTGACAATTACGCTAGCTTGCCTGCAGCCCCTACTTATACTTCCACAACCTTAGTCACAGAATTAATTCACTAAGTTTCCATCTTGGCAGTTTTCATCCTACTCAGAAATGCCAAAAAGCCTATGAAGAAGACTTAACAGAGGGCATGGGTCATCTCCGTCACAGAACTTAGTCATGGAACATTTACTAGAAGTTTATAAGTTTATCTACCAACTAACTCTTTCAGGTCTAGGTGGAGGAAGTGAGGACACATCCTCAGGTGCATCCTGAAATACTGCTCAGGTTTGGATAAGATAAGATGACAGTGCTGGGTCACTTTCTGGTGAGACAATGCAAAATAGGAGAGGGACATCACAGGGACAAGAAACAAGCGCAAGTGTCACATAATTTCAATTTGAAAGTAAAGCTGGAATATTACATTTTAAGATAGATAGTTCCAAGTGGCCAGGCTTAGAAATAAGCAAATAGCAGTGTGCACAAGGCCTACTTTGGCAAAGCCTGAGAAGCCAGGAATAAGAAGAAAACCATTGCCGATACTGGTCTCCAGCCGAACTAAAAGTCACTTGAGCTTACATTGCAGACATTTTTCCCACCTACTCTGCTGGGTCAGTACCAAGCAGATTTCTTATTTGTTGTATTGTTTTTGCCATGCAGCAACCTCCTGGCAGTAACCTCCCAGTGCCAGGAACACATACTTAGGATTCTACTACTAGTGCCATGATACACATGTGACTTAGGCCTGGCTGATCAGAATAGTTTCTTGGCATGCTATTGGTTCAGAGTTGGGTCTGTAATCCATAAAGAACCAATGAGATGTAATAAGATCCTCTTTGGGGCAGCAGGCAATAAGACATTTGCTTTTCTCTGCTGGAATTTCCATAGGTAAGATGACGTGTATCTGCCGCTGCCCAGGAAGTCGATAATACAGAAAATGAAGCCAAGAAATGGAGGAAGACTGTGTCCTGACAACGCTGAGTGTCCTGTGATCATACTGCACCTGAAGCCATCATATCCAAACTACGTCAATTAAGTGAGTCATAAAACCCCTGTTTTTCTTAAGTATTGGGTCATCAGGAAAGTCATGACACATTTTTGCATAGAAAAATATGCCATGACTTTCCCAACGACCTAATATGAATTGGAAGTCCATCCCCACAACAGAAAGAGTCACAACTAACAGGAACAGAAGCTGAAATTGAAAAAAACACATCTCTGCCTGAGAGGCAGGATGGCCCAGGACCCAGGAAACACACTGCCACAATCACACTTGCCCAGCACACCTTAATACAAAGGCCAAGATTTACCAAACGGTGAGTTGATGTTAACCCCCAAAGGACTAAGCAACTCTTACCCAGACTTGCTGGGAAAATATCCATCTTCTCAGATGCACAGACACCTCACCTAGCCAGGAGGAAAACCAGCTGTAGGAGACCTTACATATGCTTCCTGTCCCCTCACTTTCATCACAGCCAGCCCATCTACCCCCAAATCATCCTTTCCAGTGGTTGGTTCACTGTGTCTTCTGGATTCAACAAGCTAGCTCCTCCCCTCCTGAATTTCTCCACCTTCTCTACTTCACCCATGCTCCCTGTTCCTATCCAAGTTGTGGTCAAAGCTTCTCAACTTTCTCTTGCTACAATGACCCACATTTGAACTTGGTTCTCTTATCTATAAAGTAGGACAATAATCTGTTAGGAATGTAGCTATTCAAACATAATGATAAGGCCCAGTTTTAGTGACCCAAGTGGTAGGATATCACCACATGGGGCTAGGGCTGCATGGGAGGATCCTGAGCCAACTGAACATGCCAGGTCTGGCAGCACAGGTCTCTATTCCTGGATAACTGGGAGTCTGAGGCAGAGCATCATAATTGTGAGACCCTGTCAAAACAATGCCAGCAGGTAGCATTCTGGTTAAGGTGGCTGGATATCACATAGCCAACTGTGCAATTTGAGTACAAACCCAGCAGTTTTAAAAATATGACAGGCATGGTATACAGGCATATTCAAAATCCTGAGAGGAGAATGAAAAAGAAGGGATTAAGGTGTGGCCATTCTCGTGGTGGGTGCATTCTCTCTTTCCCTCTGTCTGTCTCTTTCTGGAAAGCACACACATGGTCCAGCAAATAAAAATAATAACCATAACAGCCAACATCTACGGAGCACATTAACACACATGAGGCCCTACTCTGAGTGCGATACATGCATTAACTCATTTAAACTTTCTGCACCCCAAGAGATAAGCACTGTTAGTACTTAGGCAGTAGAAACATAGGCAGATTACATGACTTGCCCAGTGTCACAGAGCTAGCAGGTGACAGCCATATTTCAAACCCAAACAGCTAGCAGGTGACAGAGCCATATTTCAAACCCAAACAGTTTGGAATCAGAGCCTTCATTCTTAACCGCCACACTCTGACTGCCCTAAGTGGTATTAAAATGATGAAAGAGCAGGGGATTTAGGAATGTCAGAATCCTGCCCAACCACTTCCATCCTAATCCCCTTCAAGAAGTACACTTACAAGTGACAATGGCAAGATACCTTTTGAATTACTATTTATCACCTGTCATTTAGGTATGAGGCCTAACACAGACACTCCCTTCCTTGAAACCCTAATCCAGGTCTCATCACCAGCCAGCTACCCAAGCCTAAAGCAACGATAACTACACCAGGAGTGCTTGCAAGAAAGTTCAGAACCACAACTGTATTAAGATCATTTCTCACTTGGGTCCAGAAGGTGACATGGTGGTTAAGGCATGGGATCCTACCATGGCCAACTCCACAGTTCAAATTTGAGAGCTGGCAGCTTGGAAAATGTGTGTGTGTGTGTGTGTGTGTGTGTGTGTGTACATGCACCCAAAATACCAAGAGGAGAATGGGGCAGAAGGCATTGCAGTGTGGCCATATCTCCGGGGGGGGGGGGGGGGGGGATGAATTCTCACTTTCCCTCTCAGTTTCTCTCTCTGATAAGTGCACATGCCCTGTGCCAAAAATGTAAATAAATAAATAATAAAGGACAGTGTCTCACTCAAACCAAAATAGAGCAACCAACATTCCAATTTGCCCTGACAGTCTGGATTCCTGTATGTTTCCTTTGTGTAGATTCTATGAATTTCTTGTTTGGTTTGGACCCTAAATTAGTTGTTCACTCTGGGCTTCCTATATGCTAACTAGGAGAGGAGGAATATCATAGACATCTTTTTCTCTTGTGGTCACCTCTCTGGTTCATGTTACTACTACTAGATACCCTCCAAAAATCAGAGAGCTGGCATTTCCACCCTGCAGTTGAGTCTATCTCTAGAAATTCTGAAATGATTAAGGGCAGACGGGAAGTCCATGTCCAAACTACATAACAGACAAACAAGGTGAAAACAAACGATGTTAGCTCAGGCTGCTGTAACAAAACAGCACAGACTGAGTGACTTAAACGGCAGACATTTATTTCTCACAGATTTGGCTGCTGGAAGGCAGCCAATCTGCTGAGATTTGGTTCTGAGTGAGGGCCACTCCCTGGCTTGTCGGTGGCCGCCTTCTCACTGTGTCCTCACATAGCAGGGAGAGACAGTGTTCTGGTCTCTCCTCCTCATTAGGGCACTAATCCCATCATGGGGGCCCACCCTCATGATCTCATCTAAACCTAATTACTTCCCAAAGGCCTCACCTCTGCATACCACCACATTGAGGGTTAGGATTACAACCTATGAGTTTTGGGAAGATATAAACATTCAATCTATAAGAAAAATAACCAAAAGCTCACCCCAATTCCATTCCCCATCCCAAGTAGTATTTAGCTATGTCTCTACCGAGGCTTCTGCTTAAATTTTACCTTAAGACACAGCTTTCTATGACTAGCCTTTTAAACAGTCTTTCAGCATGCACAGGTGAGATTTTCTTCTCTACGTTGGGTATGTGTATATTTACATTTTTAATCGATTATCTCCCTTGGTCAAAACATGAGCTCCATATGAGCAGTCCCAAACAGAAACTCTCTATGTTAAGTTTTGAGTGGGAAACCAGTCTAACTACTCCTGCTCCCCACTCTCAGCCCTCCTTTACTGGGCTCTGTGAAGATAGTACAATAACACACGTGTAGTGCACATAAATGACGATGTCAAATCACCCACCAGCAGACAGGGGACTTGCTTATTTTATAACTGTATACTGTTTCCTTTAACAAGGGAGTCCCTATTCCCATTCACTGGGAAAATGAAATTTGCCCCAAACCTATAAATTCAAACCACATGGCAGTTTTTAGTTGCTTGCTTCAAAATGTAGTGCCCCTTGAGTACATATTTAAATCCAGATTCTTTTGTTGTGATCAATTGTCCAATTTCCGTGCTCCCTCTGGATGAATTCTAAGTTCCCTCCCACCTCCTCGGGGCTGATCAAATCATCAGGAAGCCTGACCCTTGCCCTCAGCTGTGCAGCCATACAGGAAAGTGTATTTATTTATTTATTTTTTTTATTTATTTACTTTTTTTTTTTTTTTTTTTTTTTTTTTTTGGAGAGGGTTTTGCTATAGGGTGTGTGCACTCGCCAGGAAGACAGAGAGAAGACAGAGACACAGAAAGTGAGAAATCACCCCCCAGGGGGGATGGCCACGCCACAATCCCTTCTCCTCCATTCTCCTCTCGGGATCTTGGGCATGCATGCACACATGCCCAGCATGAATTTAAACCACCGGGTCTGGGACTTGAACCTCGGTTGATTACATGGGAGTCCAGCAACATAGCCATTACGCTAACTGCTGGTCTACAGGAGAGTGTATTTATTGACCAGCTGGTTCTGCTTCTGGCCTCACCAACTTCAGATGAGAGGCAGGTAGTAGGCTTACTTCCAGAATCATCCTAGTCTCATGAGAGACCTCTCTTCAGACCCTGCCTTTGGGGAGGCAAGGAAGAGGTTGTGGAACAGGTCAAGTGCCCCTCCCAGGCTCTCCCCTCTTCTGTCCCCACTTCTTCCTGCTCATAGTCAGCCAAGGCTGCAAGGAGGTGGTGCCGTGAGCTGGACAGATCACAGGCTGGGACAACTTCTCTGGTTCCACTCCTGGCAAGGGAGTTACTATGCCTCGCCTCAGGATCTGGGGGCCTTTGTTCTCAGCCATCTGAGGGTAGTGGTCATGAAGGTCATGAAGAGGACACGTCATGCTCAGTCTCCAGTACTGCCACAAGAAAGTGGCTTTCTGTACCACTCTGCTCCCCACACGTAAGTGCTCCAGAAAGCGCAAGGCTCTGCAGGCCCATGACGTGTACAGGTGCCAGCTCCAGTCATTCTTGATTTCACCCTGCCACACTTTGATAGCCTTTTATCCCGGGGAGTTCCTGTGTTCAGAGATGACACTGCAGGGAACGTGAGACTCCCGGCTATCCTCCTGTGCATAGCTCGGCAGCAGAGAGTACAGGCACTGGAGCTGGAAGCCCGACTTCAAAGCTTCGCTCTGCTGCTTGCTTGCTGTGTGACTTCCAGTAAATCACTTACCCTCTTGTACCTCAATTTCTTCCCCATACAGGAGGGTGATATTGTGAGAACTTGATACATGTAAAGCACATTGGGACCATTCCAGGCACTCAGGAAGAGCTAGCCATAGCTGCCGTCTGCCCAAGGTAGTCTCTGGGCAAGACAGGGCTGCTGCTGTGTCTGCAGTGGGTTAAAAGGCTGGACCAGTGATTTTCTCACTTCCGCGCCACCTCCTTTGTAGGCTGTCCCTGCAAACCCAAGTGCAAAGACATCAGTGACCTTCTTAGCAGGACAGGAATTCCAGTGGTCTCAGGTGAAGCCATCTGACTTGGGTCCTGTAATGTTTGCAAAGTTATTTTTCAGAAATTTGACTCTGCTGGTTTTAGTTTTTTTCTTCTGACTTTTCTGGCGCAAAGAACAGAGCTTTGTGCCCTCAGAACCCTTCCAAGAGCATTTCTCTGCCTTAATAAGGATGGACACTCTCACGGGGTTTTCCTTATATGTGAACATCTGCTTCCAACAGCCACAGGCACAACTTCATTTGCATAAATCATGTAGACCTGGCAACTGCCAAGTGGCTACAGGGTTGCCCAAAAAGGATTCTTTATCTTGCATAAAGAAAACAACTCTCGGGACCAGCAGTTGGAGTAATGGCTATGTCGCTGGACTCCCATGTAGACATTGTTGCCTTATCTCAGCCAGTTGTGTGCTTAATACATTCTAAGAACTGCAAGTGGGATGGGGAAAATGGGGGGAGGGGGGGTAGGCTACATAGAGAACCTGTCCTCCTAAACACCAGCCCTTGCAGTTAGTGTGGCCATGATGACAAGCTTTCTCTAGGCTTCCTCTCAATTGGGCCTATGTCTCAGACCATTCTGCAATTCGTGGTGGGCGTGCTGAGGGTCCGTGGCTCATCTCCACACTCAGTTAAAAGGCAGCCTGATGCACCTGCGTCACATCTCTGCTGCCTAATAAACAAGAGCCACGAGTACCTCAAAGCTGTTCGTGGGCAACTGTCCGGGAAAGTCATCCATGCCTTCCTCACAGGCTATCCTCTGCCCTTGTAGGTGCTCAGCTCCCCATTCTCAATTTCAGCTCCTGTCCCTAGCCTCTGTCCATATGTTTGACCTTGGAGCTCCTGGATAAGAATGTGAATCTGGATGCTCTGTACAGACTCTGCCTGGGACCCTCACCTCCGCATCTTCTGACTGGGCATCCTGGAGAGAATCCACTAGTTTGGGTTCTCAATCCGTGACTGAGATCTGGACTGCTCTATCTAGAAGCACGGCTGTGCTGCCTAATTAGAACTGCTGAGCTTTCTCTTCAGGTTTCTGTCTGTGGAAGAAGGCATGCAGGTTCTCCTAAAACAGGGAAAGCTTCCCAAAACCTCTTTTCAGTTCTT
The DNA here is from genome assembly GCA_026018925.1 of Tupaia tana. NCBI lineage: Eukaryota > Metazoa > Chordata > Mammalia > Scandentia > Tupaiidae > Tupaia > Tupaia tana. The sequence goes on along the minus strand of JAKSZU010000006.1, from coordinate 51,513,975 downwards.
CTGCGAATTATAATTAGCACTTAGATCTCTCTTGGTAAAGAGAAAACAGCCAAGAGCTTTGAATGCCAAAGTTCCAGGGTCATAGAGTTGTCTGTTGCTTCTAAGTGAAGCAAGCCGGATGAGCTTAACGAAGTGCGTATGATACAGTCACAACAGGGATCACAAGGTGAGGGCCAATGAGACTGTGTCTTTTCTGTTCCTTGATGTTTACTTCTCTCTTTTTTTAAAAAAAAAGAATTATTTTACTTTATTATTTATTTATTTATTTAAATTTGATCAGAAAGGGACAGAGAGAGAGAGAGAGAGCGAGAGAGAGAGAGAGAGAAAGCAAGCCACCAGGTCAGGGACTTGAACCACAGTCGGACACGTGGGAGTCCAGCACCCTTAAGCACCATGCCACCTGCCAGCCCCGATGTTTATTTCTTTATGTATCTTCTTTTAGAATATAGTACTTAGTAATATTTACATTGCATAGCTGATCTCTTTAGATAAAAATGTATTAATCAAAAATTTTACAGTTGGAAGTTGAATCTCAAATATTAAAGTGCATTTCTAAGCACTTATTCTGGTGGTTATCAACCTTCTGTGCATTAGAAAGACTGGGAAGCATATTAAAACAGATGTTGTAGGCCCATGGCCATAAATTCTGAGTCCAGGCATCTGTTCTCTTAGTGCCTATGATGTTTGAGAACTACTGGTCCAGTGTCTCTCAAAATTTAAAGTTCATACGGATCACCTGGGAATCTTGTTTAAAAATGAAGATTCTAGGTCAGTCTGTTGGAGGTGAGGTCTGAGATTCGGTGACTCTAACGAGCTCCCAGGCAAGGCATTGCTGCTGATGAGCACATCACACTGAACAGCAAGGCCAGGACCACACAACCAGGTGCAGAGACCCACCTGCTGGCATCTGTACCTAAACTGGAGGTCAGGCACTGAAGAAAAAATAATCAGACCCCTCAGGACTGATTTCTAACTCTAAATTATGAAATGATTAACAGTGTGCTGTCCATATATTATCTCTGTTAATGCACAAACTCCACAAGAGCAATATAGTATTCTTTTTTATAGATGAGAAAACCAAGACTCAGAAAGTCATACAGTTAGTAAGTGAGTATATTGGTTTCCTATTGCTGCTTTAACAAGTAGCCACAAGGGAACCAGCAGTTAGCATAATGGCTATGTCGCTGGACTCCCATGTAGTTGACCGCAGTTCGCGTCCCGGACCCGGTGGCTTAAAACTCACGCCGGGCGCGTGTGCATGCGTGCCCAAGATCCTGAGAGGAGAATGGAGGAGAAGGGATTGCGGTGTGGCCATCCCCCCTGGGGGGTGATTTCTCGCTTTCTGTCTCTATGTTTCTCTCTGTCTGTTTGGCAAGCGCACGCGCCCTATAGCGGAAAAAAAAAAAAAAAAAAAAAAAAAAAAAAAAAAAAAAAAACCTCTCAAAAAAAAAAAATAAATAAATAAGTAGCCATAAACTTCGGACCAGCAGACAGAGTAGCAGTTACATTGCTGGACTCATTTATGGCCAACCTCAGTTTGAGTCCTAGACCTGGTGACTTCAAAATCACTCTGAGTACATGTGTGTGCATGCCCAGGATTCCGGGAGAAGGGAGAAGAATGGAGAAGGGACTGCAGCGTGGCCATCCCTCCTAGGGAATTATTTCTTGCTTTCTATCTCTCTGTCTCTCTGGCAAGTGCATGTAGCAAAAATCTCTCTCTTAAAACAAACAAAAAAACAAATAACCACAAAATTAGTGGCTTTTAACAATATGGCTTTATCATCTTACAGTTCCTCAGGTTAGAGGTTCTCAAATCAAGGCATTGGCAAGACTACAATCCTTCTGGGGGCTCTAAGAGAGAACTATTTTCTTGCCTTTCCAGTTTCTAGAGCACCTGTATTCCTTGGCTTGTGGCCCCTTCCTCCATTTTCAAAGCCAGCCACATCACATCTCTCTGACACACTTTCCTTCATCATATCCCTCTCTAACCATAACTGGCAAAGGTTCTTCTCTTTTTTAAATTAATTTATTTTTTATTGTTATAGGATATATGATGTACACTCACCAGAGAAAGAAAAAGAGAGAGAAAAAGTGAGAAATCACTGCCCAGAGGGGATGGCCACACTGCAATCCTTTCTTCTCCATTCTCCTCTCAGGATTTTAGGCATAAACACAGAGGTGCCTCACATTATTTTCAAGTCGCCAGGTCCAGGAATCAAACCATGCAGTTGGCCATATGGGATCCAGCACCTTAACCTCCATGCCACCTGCTGGTCCAAGGTTCTTCTCTTTGAAAACATCCTGTAATTAAAGGGGCCCACCTGGATAAGACAGGATACACTTTCTATCTCAAGAGTCTGTACCTTAATCAACTCTGCAGAGTCCCTTTCTTTGCCATGTAAATTAACATATTCAGTTTCTGGGGATTAAGGCACAGACATCTTCGAGGGAGCTATTTTTCTGCCTACTGTAGTGAGAGAACCAAGATTTGAAGGCGGAATCAAAGTCAGGTCTGTCTGATTCCAGAGTTCACGCTCCTTATAGTTCACAACTCAGAACAGTAGCTAAATTGAATATTGCTGTTTACGGAGGCTGAATCATGAAAACACAAAAAGTTTAAGTGGCTGTAGACAGCCTAGATTCTATTATCATTTTAAATTAAACTAAATGGTGCTGAAGCAGGTTTGTTTATTGTGATGCATTTTGCATTTTCCTTAGACTCAGCAAAATCCGATCCTCTGTGTGACCGCAATGCTGTGTGACAAGGCATGAACATCTCATTATGGTGCCTGGTATTATTTAACCTAAGCTGAAAAACAAGATGGAAACCAAGGAACATGTTTAAGATTTGGCCGCGGGACCAGCAGTTAGCGTAATGGCTATGTCGCTGGACTCCCACGTAGTCGACCGCGGTTCGAGTCCCGGACCCGGCGGCTTAAAACTCACGCCGGGCACGTGTGCGTGCGTGCCCAAGATCCTGAGAGGAGAATGAAGGAGAAGGGATTGCGGCGTGGCCATCCCCCCTGGGGGGTGATTTCTCGCTTTCTGTCTCTATGTCTCTCTCTGTCTGGCAAGCGTACGCGCCCTATAGCGAAATAAAAAAAAAAAAAAAAAAAAAAAAACTCTCAAAAAAAAAATAAATAAATAAGTAGCCACAAACTTCGGACCAGCAGACAGAGTAGCAGTTACATTGCTGGACTCATTTATGGCCAACCTCAGTTTGAGTCCTAGACCTGGTGACTTCAAAATCACTCTGAGTACATGTGTGTGCATGCCCAGGATTCCGGGAGAAGGGAGAAGAATGGAGAAGGGACTGCGGCGTGGCCATCCCTCCTGGGGAATTATTTCTTGCTTTCTATCTCTCTGTCTCTCTGGCAAGTGCATGTAGCAAAAATCTCTCTCTTAAAACAAACAAAAAAACAACCACAAAATTAGTGGCTTTTAACAATATGGCTTTATCATCTTACAGTTCCGCAGGTTAGAGGTTCTCAGATCAAGGCATTGGCAAGACTACAATCCTTCTGGGGGCTCTAAGAGAGAACTATTTTCTTGCCTTTCCAGTTTCTAGAGCACCTGTATTCCTTGGCTTGTGGCCCCTTCCTCCATTTTCAAAGCCAGCCACATCACATCTCTCTGACACACTTTCCTTCATCATATCCCTCTCTAACCATAACTGGCAAAGGTTCTTCTCTTTTTTAAATTAATTTATTTTTTATTGTTATAGGATATATGATGTACACTCACCAGAGAAAGAAAAAGAGAGAGAAAAAGTGAGAAATCACTGCCCAGAGGGGATGGCCACACTGCAATCCTTTCTTCTCCATTCTCCTCTCAGGATTTTAGGCATAAACACAGAGGTGCCTCACATTATTTTCAAGTCGCCAGGTCCAGGAATCAAACCATGCAGTTGGCCATATGGGATCCAGCACCTTAACCTCCATGCCACCTGCTGGTCCAAGGTTCTTCTCTTTGAAAACATCCTGTAATTAAAGGGGCCCACCTGGATAAGACAGGATACACTTTCTATCTCAAGAGTCTGTACCTTAATCAACTCTGCAGAGTCCCTTTCTTTGCCATGTAAATTAACATATTCAGTTTCTGGGGATTAAGGCACAGACATCTTCGAGGGAGCTATTTTTCTGCCTACTGTAGTGAGAGAACCAAGATTTGAAGGTGGAATCAAAGTCAGGTCTGTCTGATTCCAGAGTTCACGCTCCTTATAGTTCACAACTCAGAACAGTAGCTAAATTGAATATTGCTGTTTACGGAGGCTGAATCATGAAAACACAAAAAGTTTAAGTGGCTGTAGACAGCCTAGATTCTATTATCATTTTAAATTAAACTAAATGGTGCTGAAGCAGGTTTGTTTATTGTGATGCATTTTGCATTTTCCTTAGACTCAGCAAAATCCGATCCTCTGTGTGACCGCAATGCTGTGTGACAAGGCATGAACATCTCATTATGGTGCCTGGTATTATTTAACCTAAGCTGAAAAACAAGATGGAAACCAAGGAACATGTTTAAGATTTGGCCGCGGGACCAGCAGTTAGCGTAATGGCTATGTCGCTGGACTCCCACGTAGTCGACCGCGGTTCGAGTCCCGGACCCGGCGGCTTAAAACTCACGCCGGGCACGTGTGCGTGCGTGCCCAAGATCCTGAGAGGAGAATGAAGGAGAAGGGATTGCGGCGTGGCCATCCCCCCTGGGGGGTGATTTCTCGCTTTCTGTCTCTATGTCTCTCTCTGTCTGGCAAGCGTACGCGCCCTATAGCGAAATAAAAAAAAAAAAAAAAAAAAAAAAACTCTCAAAAAAAAAATAAATAAATAAGTAGCCACAAACTTCGGACCAGCAGACAGAGTAGCAGTTACATTGCTGGACTCATTTATGGCCAACCTCAGTTTGAGTCCTAGACCTGGTGACTTCAAAATCACTCTGAGTACATGTGTGTGCATGCCCAGGATTCCGGGAGAAGGGAGAAGAATGGAGAAGGGACTGCAGCGTGGCCATCCCTCCTGGGGAATTATTTCTTGCTTTCTATCTCTCTGTCTCTCTGGCAAGTGCATGTAGCAAAAATCTCTCTCTTAAAACAAACAAAAAAACAACCACAAAATTAGTGGCTTTTAACAATATGGCTTTATCATCTTACAGTTCCGCAGGTTAGAGGTTCTCAGATCAAGGCATTGGCAAGACTACAATCCTTCTGGGGGCTCTAAGAGAGAACTATTTTCTTGCCTTTCCAGTTTCTAGAGCACCTGTATTCCTTGGCTTGTGGCCCCTTCCTCCATTTTCAAAGCCAGTCACATCACATCTCTCTGACACACTTTCCTTCATCATATCCCTCTCTAACCATAACTGGCAAAGGTTCTTCTCTTTTTAAATTAATTTATTTTTTATTGTTATAGGATATATGATGTACATTCACCAGAGAAAGAGAGAGAGAGAAAGTGAGAAATCACTGCCCAGAGGGGATGGCCACACTCTAATCCTTTCTTCTCCATTCTCCTCTCAGGATTTTAGGCATAAACACAGAGGTGCCTCACATTATTTTCAAGTCGCCAGGTCCAGGAATCAAACCATGTAGTTGGCCATATGGGATCCAGCACCTTAACCTCCATGCCACCTGCTGGTCCAAGGTTCTTCTCTTTGAAATCATCCTGTAATTAAAGGGGCCCACCTGGATAAGACAGGATACACTTTCTATCTCAAGAGTCTGTACCTTAATCAACTCTGCAGAGTCCCTTTCTTTGCCATGTAAATTAACATATTCAGTTTCTGGGGATTAAGGCACAGACATCTTCGAGGGAGCTATTTTTCTGCCTACCATAGTGAGAGAACCAAGATTTGAAGGCGGAATCAAAGTCAGGTCTGTCTGATTCCAGAGTTCACGCTCCTTATAGTTCACAACTCAGAACAGTAGCTAAATTGAATATTGCTGTTTATGGAGGCTGAATCATGAAAACACAAAAAGTTTAAGTGGCTGTAGACAGCCTAGATTCTATTATCATTTTAAATTAAACTAAATGGTGCTGAAGCAGGTTTGTTTATTGTGATGCATTTTGCATTTTCCTTAGACTCAGCAAAATCCGATCCTCTGTGTGACTGCAATGCTGTGTGACAAGGCATGAACATCTCATTATGGTGCCTGGTATTACTTAACCTAAGCTGAAAAACAAGATGGAAACCAAGGAACATGTTTAAGATTTGGCCAATAATTATTTATAAATTTGAGCAACTGCACTTGAGCAAAGTTAATAAATAAGCCTTGAACCTTTGACTCCCTTGCAGAAAGCTTGATGATGACTGAGGTGCTGTGTTAACTTATTCCAGCTCCAGCCACTGCAATAGCCAGGTACTACTATCTCCAGAGATTTAATGCCCAAACTAAGTAAAACCCATCCCACTCGTCCTGAGAGTATTCAGAATTTGGCTGTATTTTTTGATCAGTGATACAAATCCACAGCACTGTGGACCCTAGTTATCAGACATATCAGAAGAATGTAAACAGAGAAATAGTTAGTCAGGGTTTTTACATTAAACTACTAAATATTGAATCGTGTGCCCCTCCTCCCAAAAAAGATTTGTTGATATCCTCACTTCAATACCCCAGAATATGACCTTACTTGGAAATGGGGTCCTTGCAGGTATGATTATTGAAGATAAGGGCATAAGGCTTTCCCCTGGGGAGGAGGCCTTTGCTATGGAGAAAGCTCTGGACATAGTTCAAGGATTACTCTTCCCTTATCCCTGTTAGAGCCATGAGTGGATCTTTCCAAGATCTTCACCATGAGAAGCTTGTGAGGCTCCTGGAGGTAATGCTAACAAAAACAATAGATTTCCTTTAAGACTGTGGCTCTCAGAAGTGACCCTAACAGGTTCTGGCTCCAAAACTTTTGCTCCTAGTAAATAGATCTTGGGCTGTGACTCTGGATTTGCCTGCCTCTCCACATTTCAGGGAATGACTGGAGTGTGAACTCAGCTCTCTGATGAGTCCAAGAAAAGTAACTGGTTCTCCATAGCTAAGGCCTTCTCCCCAGGGGAAAGACTTTACCAGAAGCCACAAGAGAAGGACCTTTCTCTCACTCCAACCTCTTCTCCCACTCTTGTCTCACCTGACGGAGACAGGAAAACTATCCAAGAAGAAACACGTGGGAGGGTCACAGGCCAAGGCTCAGACCCATTAAGAGGCTTGAGATTTAATCATAAGATTAGAGAACATTCCCCTCCCACGTGCCTGACCGCCACACCAATAGGGCTCCAATATAATGTACACAGGCACCAAAAGAGATGCAAGACACAGGCTCTCTTTGAGGAAGAGTTCTGTGGAAGTCAAAGTCAAAAGAGTAGACAAAACGAAGTGAGATACAAGATAGAACCCTAAGAAACAGGTAGTCAGGACATAAGACCCAAAGATCAAGCTTGCTCTAGGAACTGCTTGCTCACAAGAAATGGCTTGCAGCAGCGACTCAATGATTAACCTAGGCAACATGACCCAAAGCAAATACAGCAATTAAGGCTTTTACCAGGTCCCACTACATTCCAAAAACAAGGTAATGGTGTGTATGGCCCAAAGTTTTTACACAAAGAGGGTCTCACAAATATGTACCCACTCCAAAATTAGAATAATAGCCTGATTGATCCAGTGTGTGACCCACACCATGAGGGGTACACATGCACGAGTTCCTTCTAAAGCTAGGATAAAAACCCCTGATGAGCGCTTCAAATCAGCAACCCGTTTTCCAGGATCCCTCCCTGCTACCTGCGAGCTGTTCTTCTTTCAATAATCTCTGCTTTCCTATCCCCCTCGTTTTTCTGCATCTCTAATTTTTTTTTTTGGAGAGGTTTTTGCTATAGGGCGCATGCGCTCGCCAGACAGACAGAGACAAACAGAGAGACAGAAAGCGAGAAATCACCCCCCAGGGGGGATGGCCACGCCGCAATCCCTTCTCCATTCTCCTCTCAGGATCTTGGGCACGCACGCACACATGCCTGGCGTGAGTTATAAGCCACCAGGTCCGGGACGCGAACCGTGGTCGACTACGTGGGAGTCCAGTGACATAGCCATTACACCAACTGCTGGTCCCTGCATCTCTAATTTTTTGTGAGACAAAGAATCGGGTTCGCTGCTGCTCTTGTATTGGGAATAAGGCCCACATCTCAATATCCTACACCTCAAGGACACTAGGGGAATTTGAAGTCTCTGGCACTAACTACTACAAACATTAAATGAAGCCCGATTCCTATCATAAACTTTCCCTCTAGATGCCTATTTATCTCAGTTCTGTCCAATACATGTCCTCTTTCAACAAAAAATTATAAGGCATACTAAAAGACAAGCAAAAAAAACAGTTTTAAAAGATCAAGTAGATCTGGGACCCGCAGTTAGCGTAATGGCTATGTCGCTGGACTCCCGCTTAGTCGACCGCGGTTCATGTCCCGGACCCGGTGGCTTAAAACTCACGCCAGGCGCATGTGCATGCATGTCCAAGATCCCAAGAGGAGAATGGAGGAGAAGGGATTGCGGCGTGGCCATACCCCCTGGGGGGTGATTTCTCGCTTTCTGTCTCTCTGTCTCTGTCTGTCTGTCTGGCGAGCGCACGTGCCCTATAGCGAAAACCTCTCCAAAAAAAAAAAAAAAAAAAAGATCAAGTAGATCTCAGATCTGGTACCAGACTCAGATAAGACACAGATGTTAGATTTATCAGACAGTTTAAAATAACTGTCATTAATATGGTAAGGGATTGTTATGGTTTCCATATGGTTTGCTTTCCAAAGGTTCATGTGCTGAAAGCTTGCTCCCCAGTATAACAGTGTTGAGAAGAGGTAGGACCTTTAGGATGTGGGACCTAGCAGGTGGTATTTGGACCATGGAGCAATAGATTAATGCCATCTTGCACGAAGCATCTTAATGCATCTTGCATGAGGGAGAGTTCTGTCACTGGAATGGGTGGGTTCCCACAACAGCTGACTTGTTACAAAGCAAGTCCAGCTGTTAGTGGGTGTCTCGCTTTGCTTTCCCTTCTGCTTCTCCACTATGTTGTGAAGATCACATGGGCCTTGCCAGATGGTGGCACCATGCTTTTGGGCTTTTCAGCCTACAGAACTGTGAGCCAAATCAACCTTTTTTCTTTTTAAACTGTCCAGTCTCAGGGATTCTGTTATAGCAACACAAAATTGACTAAGACAGGGTTCGAATGGAAAATGTAGACAAAATGCAAGAGACATAGAGGTAATGTAAGCAAAGAAAAGGGAATTCTAACATAAATGATAGAGACAAAAATGCTGTAACAAAATTAAACTTAAAAAAAAAAACTACACTGAGACATATATTTAAACTGCAAAAAATAAAAACATAAAGAGAAATGTCTTTAAAAAGCCAAAAGAAAAAAATTCTTTTTCACCCACAGAGGAGCAAGGATAAGAATTATGATGGAGAGCTGGTCCCACTGTGTGGTGGTTAAAGATTGTGCATTGAGACAGATCCATATGGCCAATTGTGGCTCAAATCTCAGCCCGAGTGGCTTGAAAAATATGCCAGGTATGTGTGCATGTGTGCCCCAAATCCTCATGGGATGGAGAAATAGAGTAAAAAGTACTGTGGTATGACCATGCCCCACTGGGAAGCACTTTCTCTCTCTCTTTCTCTCTCTCTCCTTTCAGTAAGCACATGTGCCCTCCAATAATAAAAATAAAGAAAAATCATATAGATCAGAAATCTGGATATAATTAAGCAGAGGGTGAGGGTCAGAGAAGGAATAAACAAAGACAAAATCAAATATTGTATTTTAAAAAATCCTTAATAGATCTGACGTTTAACTGTGTAAAGTGATAATAACATATTTATTGAATGATTATAACACATGGATAAGTGAAACAAGTGACAGAAAGGATAGGAGGGAGAAACTGGGAATATCCTATTGTAAGTTCCCTGCACTACACATGAAGAACAGTGTACAGTATTTGAAAGAAGACTTAGATGAGTTAAAACGTACATTGTAAACTTAAGCAACTGCTACAGTTTGGAGGTTTGGATGACCCCTCCCCCCCGAAATTCATGAGTTAAGACTTGACTGTATTATAAAGGTATTAAGTGAAAACTTTTTCCCTTAATGGTGTTCCAGGGCAGGGCTTTTGGGAGTGATAAGGGCTGGGCCCCTATGAGTGAGTTCTAGTGGGTATACAGGCAGAGGGAATGAGACCAGAACAAGAGACAGAAACGTGTGGATACAGACCAGAACTAAGAGAAACTCACAGCCACTCTGCTCAAGAACCTGCCCTCTACTATGTTGTAACCTCACTAAAAGTTGATTCCTGGACCTTGGACCTCCAAACCATAGCAGAATAAACTTCTATTCTTATGAATCACTCGGTCTCAGCATAACAGACTAAGACATTTTTATAAGAGAAACAGAAATGAAAACATATTGGAGTGGGCAGCAGGGACTAGGGCTATAGGCCTTTCCTTTCTGAGGTCTGGTTTCCTCATCTGATGAAATAGTAAGGTCATGTGAAAGAACAGTCTGGAATACAAGGTCCACTTAATTTTAAAGACCTCAATAAAGCATTTGCCTGAGATTTTGGTTAGGCTCCACAACCATCAGGGTTCTTGCCCAAAAGGCATGCTTTAGTTGACAATAAACAAGCTGTGATCCTGCAGGAGGATTAGAGATTCATGGTGGCCCCCACCCTTTCTTCTTCCCAGTGTTCTTGAGTTCCTGATGTAAAGGATAAGGTAGAGCCAATCAGTTGCCTGCATTTTTTCTTTAAGGTTTTGGCCAGAGGGTGCATGAGCTCACTGGAGAGAGACAGAGAGAGAGAGAGACAGTGAGAGGGAAAGTGAATAATCCTCCCCTGGAGGGATGGCCTTGCTGCAATCCCTTCTTCATTCTCCTCCTGGGGTTTTGGGCATGCATGCACATGCATCCTGCATGTTTCAAGCCATTAGATCCAAAACTCAAACCACCTTTGGCCATGTGGGAGTCCAATGCCCTAATCACTATGCCACCTGCTGGCACCAGTTGCCTGCATTTTTTTTTAAGTGCACTAATGCAAACCTCTGAAAACAATTTGTAACCTCTCCTCTTTTGCCATTTCTCTTTGTTATATAAACCACCTTTTCTGGTTGCCATTCCAATGGGCACATGTCTGAAAAGCTAGTTTTGCTCACCCAGCTAATTTGTCCTAAGTCTTGGCTCAAATAAATCACTTTTATTTCACTTATTATACCTCAGTCATCTTTTTTTTTTTTTTTTTTTTTTTTTTTTTTTTTGAGAGGTTTTTGCTATAGGGCGCGTGCGCTCGCCAGACAAAGACAGAGAGATAGAAAGCGAGAAATCACCCCCCTAGAGGGGATGGCCATGCTGCAATCCCTTCTCCTCTATTCTCCTCTAGGGATCTTGGGCACGCACGCGCACGCACCCGGCGTGAGTTTAAGCCACCGGGTCCAGGACTCGAACTGTGGTCGACTACGTGGGAGCCCAGCAACCTAGCCATTACGCTAACTGCCCTCAGCCTTCTTTTTAGGTTGACAGAATAGACTATCTGTCCCTGACTCCCCTCCTCCCCTGCAATCTTATTACTAAATTAATTACTTAAAAGGTCTACCTTCTTTCTTTAGTCAAAGTGATACCTGCGAAAAGAAGCCTTTGGAAAGTAGATAGAGTCTTTTATTAATTTAAGTAGAAGTATATTTACTGAGAGAAAGAGGTACCCTCAACAGGGTCTCATCATGCCATGATCTACCCCCTCCACCTTTGCCAGCCTTCTTGTCAGTCAGGATCCTGGGTGCACCCAGCATGTTCATGTTGATCCTGGATTCAAACCCAGGGCCTTCCCACATGGTTCCAATATCAATGAGCAGAATCTTAGCCACCTATGCCACTGAAGCTGCACCAAGCCTTTTAAAATAATAAACTCCCCAATCTTCATTTCAGTTCAGTTTAGGTTTTTCATATTTCCAAGCTGTGAGGTGTCTCTAGCAGGTTTATCTAGTACATATAATAAAATATTGGATTTGCTCCCTTGGTTCAGCATTGCTCAGCGCACTGTGCTGAAAGTAAAGAACACACAAGGTGGAAAGGAAAAGGCCATTTCATGGCATTGATTTCACTGCAGAGACAGCACAGGGACTTATGCCTTTCAATCTAAAAAAGAAAGAAACCAGCTGCCTTCTTTGCCTAAGCTGAGCCCATGATTAGCTTGTGATTACCTCCAGAGCCGTCAATAGACTTCCTTTCCTGGCAGGCTATCAATACATTTCTGAGCTCAGCAAACACTTTCATGAGCTAGGACTTCCCTGTCAACTAAAAAGTTTTGCTTTTCCAGATTATTGCTTAAATTGTATTGTTCAGTAAAAATGGAGTTGGGGGAGCCATTTGGGAGCTAGTCTGGAGGGCACTGTGGAAATGACCTGCCTCTTTTGAAATAAGAGGCTGATCTCAGTTCAGGTTGAAGCTCTGGAGAAAAACTAAGAGCTCACTTGCAGGCCACTCAGTCTCATCTCCAGATGTTCTTCTTTAACCTCTAGCAATAAAAATCCCGGGGAAGCGTGATTCTAGCCAAAAAACCTATTTCTCACTTTAACACCATCTTCCTAGGGTAGACATACAATGTTTTAAAATTCACTGGACTTGGGACCAGCAGATGACGTAATGGTTCTGTCACTGGACTCCCACGTAGTTGACCTTGGTTGGAGTTCCGGACCTGGTGGCTTAAAACTCACACCAGGTGTGTGTGTGTGTGTGTGTGTGTGTGTGTGTGTACCCAAGATCCTGAGAGAAGAAGGGACTGCAGCATGGCCATCTCTCCTGGGGGATGATTTCTCGCTTTTTGTCTCTGGCAAGTGCATAACAAAAATCTCTCTTAAAAACAAAACAAAATGCAACTTTCACTGGACTCATACCTGTTCTAGCAGTTACTTGCATACTATTTTTGCCCTACTGGGAAATTAGAGGGGCATGAAAATCAGTGTTTCACTTTGGAGAAAAAAGTCTGGATCACCAGACATCAATACATTTCTTCGTGGATTTGACAGCCCTTCAAAGCACACTTAGCTTAAAAAATTCTGATAGGCAGCCCCCAATGAATAAGAGGTAGGCATTAGCTGGAACAAAGAGCAACATCTTCCTGCTCCTTACGGATTTGGCCAGTCAGGGACTTTCCACTTGTTAGGTTAAGAAAGAAGTCAAGAAAAAATGTAGTCGATGACTCTCAGTTTCAACTTTTATTTAATAAGTACTTAAGAGTTCAACCACCAAAGTAAAAGCAGAAGCAGACCAATGGCATATAGTCCTTTTCCAGGGGGTTAGGGTATTCACCCCCAAGGACTCTAAAGTTCAATATCCAATATTGTGGAGCTGCAAAAAAAATCCACAGTCTGCAGCCAGATGAGTGGGACACCAGGTTCTACAGAATATAGATATGATTGAGACACAAAGAATGCAGTTTCTTAAGGGATAAAAGGTGACTTCAAACTTTTTTTCAGCAGATGTCACAGTCATACAGAGATACCGAGATCAAAGCTTCACATTTAAGGAAATCGTTTCTCTCTTCTCTCTTTTTTGTGCTAGCTGATACTGTACTGCTTCTCATCCTAAATCACACTAAATTCTCTACAGTCTGGTATGTTTCTGCCTTCTAAGCTTAGCCCAAATGTGAATCCTACTAAAAGATAAAGTCATGCTATTTATTTGCCTCTTCGCCAACGGTTTCCAAATCCAAAAAGGTGCTTTGGTAATAAGAAGAGCAGCATTCATTCACCTTCATTTTTGTGGTGTGTTCAGGTAATATGGGTAACTGCAAAAACTATTAGGTCATTGGGAAAGACAAAATGCGTCATGACTTTCCTGACAACCCGGTATGTAACTGAAAGATGTGTGTAGGGAAGAGCAGGAGAGAAGGGGTGAGAAGGGGTGAGGAAGAAAGAGAGGAATAGATGTGTGTAGGGAAGAGCAGGAGAGAAGAGGGAGAGAAGGGGTGAGGAAGAAAGAGAGGAATAAACCCTTGCAGAGAGGACTATTAGCTAAGAGGTATGCCACAACAATGTAGGAGTTTCAGAGACGTAAGGTAGATGAAATTTGCACCAGGTCTCATATTCGTTTCCTAGAGCTTTGTCATATCACTTCTCTATGTTAAAACTGCAGAATTTCTATAAATGAGTAGGCGAGTTGGTGGTGAGGAACAAAACACCGCAAGTTTCTAGAGTTGTAATGTTCTTTGAAATCTAATAATGGAGAGCCCTAATTCTCACCACGTTGACCACTGTAACATCATCAGTAGAGACCATATGTGCCTCCCGATATGATGCCACGTGAAGTATGAATTACCAGTGTTTTCTTGCCAAAAATGTTTACCCAAATTGAATTATAACAATTATAAAATTACACAATAAAGATATTCTACAGAACAACTACCTTAGATTATTTAAAAAGCCAGTGGGGACCAGCAGTTAGCGTAATGACTATGTCGCTGGACTCCCATGTAGTCAACCACGGTTCGTGTCCCGGACCCGGTGGCTTAAAACTCACGCCAGGCGCGTGTGCGTGCATGCCCAAGATCCCGAGAAGAGAATGGAGGAGAAGGGATTGCGGTGTGGTCTGTCTCTGTCTGTCTGGCGAGCACATACGCCCTATAGCAAACAAAAAAAAAAACCTCTTAAAAAAAAAAAAAAGCCAGTGATGGGCCAGCAGGTGGCATGGAGGTTAAGATGCTGAATCCCATATAGCTGACTGTGCAGATCAAGTCCTGGTACTGGCTACTTGAAAAACATGCCAGGTGCATGTGTGTGCGTGTCCAAAATCTCTCTCTCACACACACACACACACACACACAAATGGACGAGAAGGATTTGTGGCATGGCCATTTCCCCTGGCAGTTGCTTTTCACTTCTCCCTCTCTCTTTCTCTCCAGCAAGCACATGTGCCCTATAGCAAAAAAGAAAAAAAAAGCCAGTGATTTGAAAAAAAAAAAAAAAAAAAACAAACCTAGATCTTAAAAATTAAAAAGCTAAATGCACTGTATAGACATTAAATGAATTCTGTATATAAAAAAAAATTGGGTCCCACACTATAGCCTACTGGTTAGGGAGCTGGATCCCACATGCCAACACAGTTCAAATCTTGGTCTCAGTGGCTTGAAAAACACTGATACGTGTGCATGAACGCCCCAAATCCCCATAGGATGGAGAAATTTTTAGAAGGGATTGCAGCATGACCATGCCCCATTGGGGGTATTTTCCCCTATCCAGGATGAGTGAACACATCCTCTGGCAATTAAAAAAGAAACAAATGGGCATCAGTCTAGTCAATGCAGTAGATGGTGTAATGGACTGCAGTGCTGGAAGCCACATGGCTAGTCTCAAATTGAGATCCCAGAGTTAGCCTGAGAACAGGCTGGGCACATGGGTACTCAGAATCTTGAGGAACCAGTAGTTTGGGGAAGGGAGATCATAGCATGATCAGATCCTGTTGAAGGTATTTCTCTATTATGTGCATACACATGCTATTTAAAGAAAGGGGGGGGGTTTCATTGGTGGTAATGTGAAATAAGGCTATACAATTCCTAATGAGTTGACTGATGGCTGGCAGTCACTTCTGGATAGGGGCTGGTCACTGAAAAGATCAGGGCAGGATTCAAGGAGTCTGGCCCTTAGCTCCATCCCCAAATCGCCGGGAGAAGAGAAGGGCTGAAGGATAAGCTAATTGATCATGCCCAGGTAATGAAGCCTTCATAAACACGCAAAGGGCCGGGTTTGGAGAGCTTCCAGGTCACGGAATATGTGGAGGTCCTCAGAGGGCAAGGCACCCAGAGAAGGCATGGAAGCTCTGCACACCTTCCCACATGCCTCACCCTATGTATCTCGTCATCTGTATCCTTTGTAACATCCTTATAGTAAACTGATAAATGTGTTTAAATTCTGAGAGCTGCTCTAGCAAATTAATCAAATCTGATCAGAGGGTATCATGGGAACCCTAATTTATAGCTAGCCTATGAAAAATGCAGATCAAACAATGTAGGGTGACTGGTATCTGAAGTGTGGGGGAAGTCACAGGGACTGAGTCCTCAACCTGTGGGACCTGATGCTGCCTGATCTCCAGATAGACAGTGTCAAAGCTGAATCGAAATAGAGGACACCCAGCACGTGTCTGCTGCTGAACTGCATGCATGCTTGATGTGTGGGTAAAAACTCTTACATCTCTGGTCTTTCGTCTTGATTGAGAGTATAGGAGAAACTGAATTGGCCATCTCTCTGTATTCCCAGATATAAAAGGGTGGATGGGAAAGTTGGAACATGAACTAATTATTGGATATTACTGAATTTTTTTTAGGCATATCATGGTACTAGAGGATATGTCAAGGAACATTCTTTAGATGCATGCTGAAGTATTTGGGGAAGAAATGTTTTAACTTACAAGTGTCTATAACTTATTTTCAAATGATTCAGCAAAAGTACACATATATAGACTATGTGTATGTATGCATATATATATACATGTTTATACACACACACATATGGAGAGAGTCAATGTGGCAAAGTATCAACTGTTTGGTCAATCAAGATGAATGGTGTATTGGGATTTCTTATACCATTCTTTCAATGCTATTGTAGATTAAATATTTTTTCTAAAGTTAGGGAAAGACAAATAATTTTCATCATATACATCTCTCATCTTCATTATCTCCCCAACAACTTTTTAATGTAAGTTTGCTTATTTCTTTCTTCTATTAGTGAGGGAAAGAAAGCAGCAGCCCCGCTGGCTCTTGACGCTGCAATCCAACCATCAGTCCTCGATCATGGGCACATGCGTGTTCAGCACACTCAGGGAAGTCTCTGTGAACCCAGAACCCTCCTGTGTGGGTCAGCCACACAAGAGGACTGCCCTTTACTACTGTACCATCGTCCAGCCTCCTCCAACAACTTATAAACGTCTACTCATTTTGGTTTTATAAGGCTTATAGAAGACCTCATCCCTTAGTAGTTGAGCCTTCGGTTTTAATTCATGGAATTAGGAATTAGTTATAAGTTTACATTGAATCGACATTTTCAAAACGTCACTGTTGGTTCTGCATGGTGCAGACTTTGGATAGCTGTGACACAGCAGAGAACTGCACATTCCAGTAGGGCGTCATTTACTTCTAAATGACGTTACGGAATGAACTAGGCTGCATGAGAGTAGTTTTTAAGTGGCTGCCACACTACACAGTGCAGTACCATTTCTTCTGTAGACGATCTCCCTCCCCTGCATGCCTGCTCTTCTGAATGTACACTTCTAGCAGAATCCATTTTCTTACAGCACATTCACAAGTTTGTATTCCCTATGAACTGCGGACCTTCCTGAAGGTAGGTGCCCTGCTCTTACTCACAATGTGGCACATCTCTGCAGCACAGGCAGAAGCTCCACTAATACCAGCTGACTACAGGAATAAACATAAAGATCTAGTAAAGATTTTTCAAAAGAATCTGTGCAAGTAAGTATTTTAGCATGTGATAACATGGCTTCTCTCATATGACTAGTACTAGAGAGAGGAAGGTGAGACCTACTTATAATTTAACTTTCAAGTGTATTGTTGGTTCCCCCTTAGAGGGTTGGAGAAAATCTTTGGAATATAAAAATTAACAGAAAATAAATGTTTATGGAATAGAAATAATCATTACCTTGCACCAGGGGTCACAGTTCAACCAAAGGCCTGGCTAAGTTGTTTATCTAAAAATCATTATGTTGCTATAAAGTTGTATTAATTAATAAAATTCCATAAGTCAATAATTACATTTATATCATAATTGAGCACACAAAAACTTAAGATACATGAATTTTTTTCCTGAGCTATTTACAAAACCTACGATATTCAAAAAATAAACCAAGCTCTTTCCCTGAGATGAGATTTTTACTTTTTTGCAAGGTAGCTTTTTAAAATATTTTCTATGACACTATAATGAAATCTGTCAGACACTGGAAAGATGAGTATTTGACTACAGCTGAAAAACAGTGAATCGACATTCTATAGCTGAAAAACTGGAGCGTGTCTGAAAATTCTGGTCATACTAATGAGATTAGAACTTCAGATGAAAATAATGAAGTCAGAACCAGCAGATGGAGTGATGGTTAGGTTGCTGAACTCCCGTGTAGTTGATCACAGTTCAAGTCCTGGACCCATAGGCTTAAAAGTCACACCAGGCATATGTGCGAGTGCCCAAGATCCCAAGTAGAGAATGGAGGAGAAGGGATTGCTCCATGGCTATCCCACCTGAAAGGTGATTTCTCACTTTCTGTATCTCCTTGTCGCCCCAGAGAGCACATACGCCATATAGCAAAAACCTCTCAAAAAAAGAAGAAAAAGATGAAGTCAACAGAAATTATTCTTCTTAAACCAATCCTGAGGTTGAGTAATGATAATAAAGAAATATCACTTCAAAGGAGCTTTTAATCTTTAAATGAAGAGAAATTAAAAGGTAATTTAAGATTTCCTTGCTACCTGCTGTACTGCCACCTACTGGTAAAGAACCAAAGCTGGCATACCAAAGAAAACCTCCCTTTGTAATTCGCCTGGCAAATTTTAGGGATTTTTTTTTTTTTTCAGTAGAACAAGAAAAATAATCAGACAAGTCAGTCAAAGGTGAGGTATCTTTGGAAAATTTAATTTGGACCATATATTCTTTTCTTGCTGAAAACATCAAATAGCCCCATACAGTTTGGGTTCCACGGCTTACAAAGGGGCAGTGGGTTTCCCGCAGTTACATACTGTACCCAACTTTCTATAGAAAGATATGACATTTCCAACCTTGCTTTTGAGTATTTCCTTAAAAAAATGCTTTAAAGGTTCCTTAACAATAAATGGCAAGTAAAACAAAGTAAGGCTTTATTTTCTTTGTATGTACTGCATGTTGGAAGAATAAGGAAGGAAGACGAGTCAGATCAGTGCTGGTACCTGGAGATTGCTGCTGACTCCTCTGAGGTACATCCTGTTCACTGAGGCCCTGATGAACCCCTGCACTGAGAAAATGAGCCAGCTTAAGTGCAGAACAGCCTGGCACAAACAGGTGGGACTGTCCCGCACAGGCAGGACTGGGAGCTGCCCAGTTCTCGGAGCTCACAGGGCAGCTGGCCTTGAGGAGTAACAAAGAAATACGGCCAGAGCATGACCAGAAGTCCTCACTTGGCACTGCATTACCACAGGTTCACTGTTGTGGGTCTTACAGTATATGCTTACAGACTGAATTCATTTACTGAAAATAAAACAAGAAAAAAATGCCTTTACTAATTCTTATATCAAATTACTAGAATGAAAATAAAAGCATTTGTCAGATAAAACACATTTTCTATGTCAGATGAAAACACCACCCTTGCAAGATAATCTTAGTTATGTGTATTTGTCACCATTTATGCATTGTTGGTTGGTGTACAAATTTCTTTAATTGTATCAACGGTACAGTTTTGTCATTTTTCAAACTAGTAGTTTCATTAGTTTAAAAAAAGGATAAGGCAGCCAAATTTAACTAATTTTGGTTGCAGAGAAACATCTCAGACATTAACCTTCATCTTCTCAAGTGTTAAGAGTACATGATTAAAAGGTAAACAGTTTCTTCTCTTAACAGGAAACTAAGCAGCTATTGTCATCAAATGTACCTCTAGTAAACACTGGGCCCCTTATATATATAAAATTAAATTCTTTTGAGGAATAGGTTTGTGGTTTTAGTTATGCGGGATTTACATTTACTCTTTATATTCTGTAGTAAAAAATGTGTTTGCTTCTTTATTTTCATACACAAGTGATTTCTTCATCTCAGCAGGCTCGCACATACAGATGGCAGGCTACGTTATTCGGCTTGTTTCAGAAAGGGGAGGCAGTCACATGCCATATGCTCTCAGAATCCTTGCAAAAACTCCTGGAGCTGGGTGACGATCTCTGTGTCCACCGTTTCCATGAGAGACTGGAAGCCTTGTTCTCCCAATAACTCCTGCTGTGCCTTGAGCTTCTCATAGATGAACTGCTGCAGTGACACTGTGTGCACAGGGTCCTTCAGGGCCAGCTGTAGGACACAGAGAGGGGCCAGACTGTATCAAAGAAGCAAAACAAGTTCCTCCTGCATGCAACTTACTGAAGTTCTTTGTAATCTCTCCCGCAGTAACAAAACTGCTCTGCCTTCCTTCTTACAAGGAATTCTAGAATAGTCTCATGATGGAAAATTTTGTCAAAGAAAATATCATTCTTTCGGTTTAGCCTCAATTTCCTAGGATTGTCCAAACACACATTACTCTGATTAGCCCAGTTTCTCAAGAGCTGAAGGTCCATCCACTTAAAGCACCAAACCCAGTAGAAAGTATCCGAAAAGGAACAGGACACCTGAAGAGCTTTTAAATCCAACTGTTCAGGATTCTTCCTTAGGAAGGTCAGGCCTCAGGACTAGAAAAGAAATGCAGTTTACCCTGTTCTGGCTTGCTCTGCTTTTAAACCTGTGTATATGCTTCTAGTTAAAAATAAGGACTCCCCGAGAACCAGCAGTTAGTGTAATGGCTATGTCACTGGACTCCCACGTAGTTGACCGCGGTTCGCGTCCCGGACCCGGTGGCTTAAAACTCACGCCGGGCACGTGTGCGTGCGTGCCCAAGATCCCGAGAGGAGAATGGAGGAGAAAGGGATTGCAGCATGACCATCCCCCCGGGGGGTAATTTCTCACTTTCTGTCTCTAATGTCTCTCTCTGTCTGTCTGGCAAGCGCATGCGCCCTATAGCAAAAAATCTCTCCAAAAAAAAAAAAAAAAAAAAAGACTCCCCTGCCTTCCCCCACAATCAAGAATTTAAAAATACAAAAATAACAAATACGTAATGCTTTTTAAAAATTTTTTAAAAATTGTACTCCTTCTTCCCCTATTGGAATATTTAGAAAACAAAAGGTGTACAATTAAATTTTAAAATAATCCTTTTTATAAAAAATAAATGTTTTTAAGAGGTTTCTGCCTTAGGGCATGTGTATTCACCAGAGAGAGAGAGAGAGGGAGACAGAAACAGTGAGAGGGAAAGTAACTTTCCCCTAAGGAGAAAGGTCAAAAACCCTTCTCCTCCATTCTCTTCCTGGGATATTGGGCATGCTCCCGGAGTGATTTTGAAATCACTGGGTCAAGGACTCAAACTGCAGCCAGCCATGTGGGAATCCAGTGAGGTAACCACTATGCCATCTGCTGGCCCCATTTTAAAATAATCCTTAATCCTCTACAGATAATAAGAACAGAAAATATTTTGTTCTTTTTTAGTCTTTACTATGCCTATGGCATATACAGACACATACACATAAACACAAAAATTCTAACGCTTTCAAAATTCTAAATGTACTTATGATAATTATTTTTCTGTTACAGGTGTGTCTAAGTGATCATGTTATTTTAATACAATTTACTTAAACTGATTCTGCTGAACAGTCTATCTGTAACATAGTTCCATTACTATGTATACAACCTTCCTATACATTGTGGATTATTTTCCTAAGATATCTGTCTCCATCTCTTTCAGAAGAATAACTAGGTTAAAAGGCAAAGACATTTCCATCACCTCTTGAGGCTAAATTATGTAAAGTCACCACATGGAATGTTCTCCAAGTATTCCCCTAAATGTGAGATCTGCTAATCAAAGACCTGGCAAACAAAATTTCAAGTATGTTCCTGCTAGACTTGTTATGTGAAGCCCTATCTTTCAATGTGACTATACTTAGAGATTTGGCCTAAAAAGAGGTCATTGAGGTTCAACGAGGCCCTAAAGGGTAGGACCCTAGTCCAATATTACTGGTGTCCTCATAAAGAGAGAGAGATGTCTGGGATGTGTACGCACAGAGAAAAAGGTCACATGAGGAAAGTGCAAGAAAGCAGACATCTATAAGACGAGGAAAGAGGCCTCAGAAGAAAACAAGCCTGCTCACACCTAGATGTTGGACTTCAACCTTAAGAGCAGTGAGAAACAAATTTGTTGTTTAAGCTATCCGGTCTACCATACTTTGTTATAACTGCCCTAGCAGAGTAATACAGATAGTTATGTGTTCTGTACAATGAGGGCTACATTTATATTCACAATACAAATAAATGCATACATAATTTTGCAAAAGAGTAACATAGTAAACATATAATTTTAAAAATCCTTTTTCAGTATACTACCAATTTGATGAATGCCTGGAGACAATACATTTCTGTCACATAAGAACTATCTAAAATTATTCCTTTTTTTTTTTTTCTTGATTTTAATTTACTTTAAGGAGACCTGGATTTGTTTGTTTGTTTGTTTTGGAGAGGTTTTTGCTATAGGGTGCATGCATGCTCTCGCCAGAAAGACAGAGAGACAGAAAGCAAGAAATCACCCCCTAGGGGGGATGGCCATGCCTCAATCCCTTCCCCTCCATTCTCCTCTCGGGATCTTGGGCACACATGCACATGCGCCTGGTGCACTCTGTGTCTCTCTTTCTGGTCAAATTAAAATAAATGAATAAATAAAATGGCTAAGATTTTTTTAAAAAATGGTATACTAATGACCATTCAGTATGTGTCTGCTGGGGTAGAAAGATAACACATATTCATCAGTAGGGCCAGGTAAGGGCACAGCAGTAAAGCAACTGAACCTACATAGGAAGGGTCCTGAATTTGCACCCCAGAACCTCCCTGAGCATGCTGCGTATGTGAGTACATGCCCATGATTTGGGTCAAGTGACAAAAAAATGTGTTTTAAAAATAAATGTTTTATTTTTTAAAGAAAAAAACTTTAAAAAGAAAGTATTAATCAGTTTCAAACTGTACAAGGTACTTGGTCTCCAGCTCAGAATCTGTTTGTCCTAGGATACGGGATGCACTTCACGAACAAATTTTAGAACTCTTAGTGATTCTATACCCTCTCTCAACCCAGTGTATGATAATGAAATAGTGCCCTACTTTTCCCTCAGTGATTTTAAGATGCTGAGAAAGGTAGTTTCCATTAGTGAAAACGGAACAACAATAAACCTTTGTAACTGAGTTTCTACCTCCATCATCTTTACTACCAGCAAAATGATATTCTCTTTCACTGGGAAACTAAACGTGGCCCATATTATTTCTAGAATGTTGTATCAAATCCACCATTCTGCTTAAAGTTTTCTTCTTGTATTGCTAATGTATTAACTAACACATATATATGCATAATGTGTAGGTACACCAATCACCGCAAGACAGAATGGAAGCCAATCTTTCATTTGTTTTAGGTTAACATTTTTCAGTCTTCTTTCTGGAGAGCAATAGGTCACAACCCAGAAGCTCAGGAACCTGATAACTCAAAACACCAAGGATATATTGGAGAAAACATGGAGTGGCTTACAGGGAATTAACTTTCAATGGCCTGTGAACCACTGAAGTAGTTTGGCACCCATATGCCCACTCAAACAAATTACTCATAGTAAAATGTGCTCGCAGACATCAGAAACTGTTTATTTTTCTTTTCCAAATATTGCGAACAATTATCTTCACTTAGATACACGACTTTGAGGGAGTAAAAACCTGTTACAAGCAAAAACAAAGACAGCAGTTAGAGGCTCAGTTGACAATCTGGCATTAATAGGAAAAGAAAACAAAACTATTAAAAATGGATTAGGGTGGAACCAGCAGGTGATGTGGTTCAGGCACTGGATTCCCTCATGGCTTTGAGTCCTGGACCGGCATTTTGAGAATCATGCTGGGCATGAGTATAAGTGTGCCCAAAATCCCAAGAGAAGAATGGAGAAGGGACTGCAGTGTGACCACTCCCCCTGAGAGCGTGATTTCTCACTTTCCTTCTGTCTCTCTCCAGTTAGTACACATGCCCTATAGCCAACACCACCCACCTCCACAAATAGACGGAGGCTAGGGCTGGCCCGATAGTATAATGGTTAAATGTTATGGATGGGGAGCCAGATCCCATGTGGCTGACCACAGTTTGTATCCCATCCTTAGTAGCTTGAAAAATATGCTAGGTACACGTGTGTGCATGCCTAAAATCCTGACAAAATAGAGAAATTGAGGAAAACTGATTGCAACATGACCATACCCTTCTCTCTCTCAGGTGAGCACACCAGAAAAAAAAAAAAAGAAAAGAAAGAAAGAAAAAATTGACACTATGTGGCATTCTGGATTGAATCCTGGAACTAAGATCATTAGTGAAAAAACAAGAGGGAACAAGCAATTAGCGTAATGGCTATGTTGCTGGACTCCCACGTAGTCGACCGTGGTTCGCATCCCGGACCCGGTGGCTTAAAACTCACGCCGGGCGCGTGGGCGTGTGTGCCCAAGATCCCGGGAGGAGAATGGAGGAGAAGGGATTGCGGCGTGACCATCCCCTCGGGGGGGTGACTTCTCGCTTTCTGTCTCTATGTCTCTCTCTGTCTGTCTGGTGAGCGCATGCGCCCTATAGCAAAAACCTCTCCAAAAAAAAAAAAAAAAATGAAATGAAATTCAAATACAGTTTGCATTTAGTCAATAGCAATGTACCAGTGTTTTTTTTTTTGTTTTGTTTTGTTTTTTTTGTGTGTTTTTTTGTGTGTGTGTTTTTTTGTTTTTTTGTTTTTTTTTTTTTTACTTGCCAGAGGGCACGTGTGCTTGCCAGAGACAAAAAGAAAGAAAGCACCTAATGAGGCCTGGTCACGCCACAGTCCTTGCTCCATCTCTCCATCTTTGGATTTGGGGCAAGCACACATACTGCTTGGTGTGTGTTTAAGCTGCTGGAGCCAGGATTCAAACTATGTGGTTGGTCATGTACGATCGGGCTTCCTTAACCACTAGGCTATGGGGCTGGCCTCAGTTATACAATTCCTAATCAGCAGCCTAAAACATTCACTTTTGAGATAAGAAAACTGATGTCTGCAAGCTTTGAGTGATCTCCAAGATTTCTGTTGGTTTGTTTGTTATGTTAATGATCCCCAGAACTACAATGAAGATTTCTAACTTCCTGGTTTTGTTCTCTACCCATTACTTTCATGTGTCTACTACTTACTCTTACCCACTAGGAAAGTACATGATCTTTTATAAAATATTTCCATTAAAGTGGTTAAAATAAAATTAGGAACTTCAGGACCAGCACTTAGTGTAATGGCTATGTCACTGGACTCCCATATGGTCGACCTCAGTTCGAGTCCCGGACCTGGTGGCTTAAACTCATATCGGGTGCGTGTGTGTGCGTGCCCAGGATCCCAAGAGATTGCGGCGTGGCCATCCCCGCTGGAGGGTGATTTCTTGCTTCTGTCTCTGTCTCTGTCTCTCTGTCTCTCTCTGTCTTTCCGGCAAGTTCACGCCCCCTATAACAAAAATCTCTCCAAAAGAAAGAAAGGGAAGGGAAAGGAAGGGAAGGGAAGGGAAGGCAAGGAAACTAGGAACTTTAATAGACTTCAGTTATCAGCCAAAGGTTAATTACCCAGAATTCCTCATTCTGGGGTAAAGCCAGGTAAGTTTTAATAGTCGAATTCACTTCAAAATCTATACATTAGATTTTAATGAGCAAGTAGTTCAGTGCTGTTTGGTTTTCAACTTATTAGTCTAAAACAGAATGGTTCTGGATGAGTTGTGTATCGGTTCCCTCTGTTGGTAATTAAAGCCTTTTTTGACATATGTTTCAACCAATAGTGTTTAGTCTTTAAAGGTGGTATGAGATTTTAGCTCCTGTGGTGCTACTTAGGAGGATGTTTATTTCTTATTCTTTGAGTTTTTTATTCCTTGAAAAAATTTTTCATTATATTTCACTGCTTCAATCAGCAATTTTACCCAGCAGGTAAAGCTGTCACTTTCCTTAAGTTATGTGCATATCATGTCATTATTTACTTTTTAAACCTCTACATATACCAATGACAATTTTTTTTATAAATTACTTACTATAGAGTTATTTCAAATGGAATTTTGCTAAAAGTATTTTCTATCCTAGAAAAATACAAGTCGTGGGACCAACAGTTGGTGTAATTGCTATGTCGCTGGACTCCCATGTAGTTGATGGTGGTTCGCGTCCCGGACCCGGTGGCTTAAAACTCACGCCGGGCGCGTGTGCGTGTGTGCCCAAGATCCCGAGAGGAGAACGGAGGAGAAGGGATTGCGGCGTGGCCATCCCCCCTGGGGGGTGATTTCTCGTTTTCTGTCTCTCTCTGTCTGTCTGGCGAGCGTACGCGCCCTATAGCAAAAAAAAAAAAACCTCTCCAAAAAAAAAAAAATACAAGTCGTTTTTCTAAGAATAATAATATCCTTTTCATGAAACTTGGTAGGTTTATATATGAACTAACTAGGTATGCAATAGATCAAAACTTTGAAAAGAAAAATTTACCTACAATCAAAGACCACATGGTTAAATACATTTTAGTTTGATTATAGTATCTTTGGTTTTAAAATTCACTTTTTTGACCTCTATTTATTTCCCCTGTGTCAATATCTGAAATGTATTTAAGTTTCTAAAATCTGTTGAATATTAGCTCTCCTAACTGTGGCTTAATTAAGAGTATGAGCCTGGCAGATGCCAACCAGAATCCACCTCATCAGCAGGGCACAACAACACAAATTCGATAATCAATTACACCCACAGTGAAATGCAAGGTGTCCTTGTAAGAGCTTGGACAACAGTGTCTATGTCATTAGCTTACAAGTAAAGGAACTATTTAACACTGCTATGTTTACAAACACAGGGACCTAGACTTCATGCTTGTATCTCCCAGTGATAAAATTTCCAATTTAGCAATGACCTTGTTTATTACCTAGCTTTTCTTATTTTTCTTTCCACCACCCTTGACCATTATTACTTGGGTATTTTTACTATGTATTCAATTTAATCTACTGTACTTTTATTGTAAGGTACTTCAAATATTTGTAAGGTAAATGTGACAGAAATCATAATTAAGGCAATTAACCAAAGTAATTATTTCAAGACCAAATCTGGGAAACAGAGCATCTGCTTATTTGTCAACATTTGTTTGAGTATGCAATGATCTTCATCAGTACAATTAAATATGAATCAAAATATAATGTCCACATTTACTAAGTCCAACCATAAGCCAGGCACGTACTTGGCATAGGGTGGGCCCTTCACACATACTCTTTCATGTAAAACTCATGGTAAGGATAAAGGAGGAAAGGGGAGTGCCCAGCAATGCCACAAAAAAAAGCCTTGGACAGCTCCCGCCCTGGTGGCGTGGGCAGCGGAGGTCCTGCTGTGTGTCGCTGGGAGCCAGGCTCTGGGTTTCCATTCTGAGGCTACCTGAGCACAGTTGGCTGGCTGTGAGGCTAGGAAAAGATCAATGTGTGAGGACCCTGTCAAAGGTGTTTGTCTCAGATTCACAAACAAACAAACAAATAAATGAATAAACAAACTGAACAAGAAGGAAAAAACCTTATACAACAGTGATTCTCACCCGAGTAGCACAATGGAAACCATTTGGGGAACTTGAAAACAAAACAAAACAAAACACTTGTATTAAGTACCACTCCTAAAGATTCTGACTTTAACTGATTTCAGGCACCAGGATTTTTAAAAACTCCTCAAATGATTCTGATGTCTATCTAAGAATTTTTAAAACCCCACTACAAAGAAATCTAGTACAGAATATTAAGAACGGAGATCTCAAGTAAACTCAATGAAGCCTCTATAGATATATTCACATTCATTAAAATGAAAGAATATAGACAACAGACTTAATGAAACACATGACACTTAAAAAAATGTTAAATTAGTATTAGCTTGATAAACTTAATATCCATTTACTACCACTTATTGTAGAAATTTTTCTGAGCCTTCTTCCTCCTTTAGTGTCCCCAAGACATTTCTAAGGTAGTTTTACTTTACTACATGCATATGAGGGAATGTTGGTGGGTGTCTGTCTGTCTTTCCTTCCTCCCTCCCTTCCTTCGTATTTATCTGCCAGAGGACATGAGCACTCGTCAGAGAAAGAGAGAGAAAGGGAGAGAAACCTCCAATGGGGTACAGTTGGCCACAATCCCTTCTTCTCCCTTGTTCCATCCTGTCAGGACTGTCAAACACAGGCACACAGAAGCACACCAGGGGTGCTTTTCAAGCTGTCAAGGATAGTACTAGGACTTAAATTGTGCAGTCACATTAGATGTGGCTCCCTTACCCACTAGGGCACAGGGCCGTCCTGGTGTCTTTTGAAAAAATGTTTGACGCCTCCACCATCCAAAAGTTCAATGCTCTTCTGATTTTGGATTTTGTCTCCAGAATTCCAAAGGATTTCCCAAGTCACTAGGTAAATAAGATCCAAATCTGTAAGGGATCCTTTATTAGCCTGCTATTCCTACCTGGTAACTGGTGGTATATAACAACACACATTTATATCTCTATCATTTTATAAGCCTTTTTAGTAAATTCTCTTCACAGCTGACCTGCTAGTTTTTCTGAACTGTCCTGGCTTAAATGACACTTCAGTGATGATGACGTCGTTTCTTCTTCACCGGTACTTAACCCTGCAGTCACTTACAGGACTCCCTTCTCATCACAGTGGCTGGAAACTCAATGTGACAGACTGCAGATCACCACCAAACCATTCACTCTTCTCTTACTAGGTACACAGACCAGACATGGCAGAACGTGTGTGTCACTACTCAGCCTGACTCTTAAATCGGATCTGCTCGGATACATGTTTTACCTAAACAAACGCACCTATGATAAAGTTTAATTTATAAATCAAGCAAGAGATTAACAATGCTATAAAATAGAACAATGATACTGTAATAATAGTTGAATGAGCATACAAGGAAAATAACTTGATGATTAACCAATCTCCTTTTCGTATTCTGTGGTTTCCTTTTTCCTGCTCAAGTTACTGTATGAAAAAAGTTTTTTTTTTTTTAAATTTTTGCTATAGGGTGTGTGCGCTCGCCACAGAGACAGAAAGCAAGAAATCACCCCATCACCTCCAAGGGGGGATGGCCATACCTCAATCCCTTCTCCTCCATTCTTCTCTTGGGATTTTAGGCATACACACACACACACACACGTACCTGGTGTGAGTTTTAAGTCACCGGGTCCAGGACTCAAACTGCAGTCAACTATGTAAGAGTCCAGCAATGTAACCATTATGCCATCTGCTGGTCCCCCCCAAAAAGAACTATCCTACTACCCTCACAGGTAGATGTCTGGTTCTTGAATTGTTAATAAAAGCAAAGTAAACTTAAAACACTCCATTTGTTGAAATTTTGTTCTTTGTCACATGTCTTATAACATATTCATAGGTTCTGGGGATTAGAACAGAGATCTATATCCTCGGGGCACCGGAGAATTATTCTGGCTACTATGTGGCACGCCAGGCCCTCTACAACTGGCTGCTATTTTAGCACACTGTAAACACCAAATACTTCTTGAATGAAACTCCTATACTACCTACTGCTCAGTAAAACAAAATGACGACTTGTAAAATCTAAACTCAAACGAATCTATACCAACCAAATATGACTGGCTTCATTCAGGGTTTCTTAAACCTGGCCCTACAAACAATCTGTGTGGATAATTCTGTTAGTAGGGCTGTCCTAAGTATTACAGGATGTTTAGTAGTATCCTCAGTGCACACTCAGTAATGTCAATGACATTCCCTTGCCCAGTCACAATAAAATGTCTTCAGACAGTGCCATAAGTCCCCTAGTATTAAGGGGCAAAAAAATGACAAAAAGTTGAGAATCACTATTAAGCAAAGAGCCTTTTCTCTTCTGTTGTTGGTATGAAAAAGTAACTTCTCTTAATTCACACAGTGACGTAACGCCTTGTTGAATAGGGTTAAGAAATTCATCGGGACTAGCAGGTGGCGTGGTGGTTGAGATGCTGGATTCTCACAGTCAATCACAGTTTGAGTCCTGAACCTGGTGGCTTCCTTTCTCACTCTTCATCTCTCTCTCTCTCTTTCTGTCCAAAATCGAAGAATAGTGATAATAAGTAAAAATTAATAATATGTAAAATAAATAATTCTGGGGGAAAAAAATTCATCAGTACCTTTCAATTTAGTAAGAAAGATGAGGGGAAGAATTTAACTCTGGTTTAAGTTCAAAGAAAGTTATAAACAACACCTAGTTTCTGTAACAAAAACCTTCCCCTTTCACATCTGCTTTATTTTAAAGTACTTTATTCGAAGGGGACATTTCCAGAAAAATTAGATGACATACTAAGATAATCTTCACATACATTGCACATTTGAAATTGAAAATAAGGATACATCTGTACAAAGCTGTTTTAAGGTCTCTCATAGATAATTTCATCGTGCTAAGGTTCATGTAAAAACTGAATTAAAGCAGCTAGAATAATACCCAAAACATTTAATTTGTAAATTGGTTAATAAAACTCTTTTCAGAAGTAATATTTTATTTGTGAGCATGTCAGCATATACAGAATTATTTTTTAAATGGTTTTAAATGAACTTAATGGCTATGCTCTTTCTCTGTTTTCTTCATTTGATTCTAATTATTGTAGAACACTGTAACTTTTAATAGTGATGTCATAGTTAGGCTGATACTATAAAGAAACAATTACTTTCAATGTATCACTTGAAAGTACAATTTATGCTATTATTACATTGAGCTTTAAAAGTATTACTGATCTGAGGGACAGAAAAATAAACCTGCAATTCTTCACATTAAAATAACTTAAGCAATATTGTTTTGTTTTTTACGTCTCTCTTCCTTTTAGAGTCAGATTTCGGAGCAATTCTTCAACGTGTTTTGTTTATCTTGTAAGTTGCATACTGCTGAACTTTCAGGTAAAATATCCACAGAAACATCATTAATAGCTATTAAAATTCATTGTTAGCTTATAGGAATTCCAATAGGCAGATCAATAAACTACGTTCTGTAGTTTCTATAACGAAGATAGGCTATTGCTTAATTTTGTGACACACCACGGGCAGTAGAGCCAGCTCCCAAGGGCAAATGATTAAAATGGAAAAAAAAAAAAAAAAAAAAAAAAAAAAAGTCCAGCTCATGGTATGGTGATTAGGGCAGCCAGACTATATAGTGTGAGGCCTGGATACAGGGGCTTGAGAAACAGAAATGTTGGGTGGATGTGGGGTATGCCCAAAATCCTGAAAAGAGAGAGAAATGGATAAGGAATTGAGTACGGCCATTCTCCATGGCGATGGGAGAGTGCTCTCTCACGTTTTCCTTTCTGTCTCTCTCTGGCAAGCACCCTTTAGCAAATGAAAGGGAGGAGGACAGCCTGCGGATGCTGATTAAAGTGCATGGATCCAACAGGGCTGACTTTGTGGTTTGTGTCCTGGACCAGGCAGTTCAAGAAACATGCTGGTCACACATACATGTGTACCCGAAATCCTGAAAAAAAGGAAGAAATGGAAGAGAAAGTCTGAGGTGTGATCATCCCTATGGGGAGTGCTTTGTTACTTTTCCTCTCTGTCTTTCTCTGGCAAGCACATGCATCTTCTGGCCAAATCTTTAAAAAAGAGTAAAAAAGGGAGAAAAGCTTGCCTCTATCTCACTTCTTTATCAAAAAATTCTAGATGAATTAAAAATTCAAATAAAAATCATAAAACATGAGAAACTGTTCTTGAGCAAGGGGTACGTATCAGTAATTTCAAACATGCAGATGCCACAGGAGAAAAACAAGTTGTAGGTAACGAATACCTGATTATGGGCTAATTTCTTTCATCTATAAATAGCTTGCTCTTGTTATTGGTTGCTGCATAATGACTACTACACACTAAGTATAAAATAATCATTTCTTAATGCTCAGGAATTCCGTAGATCAGGAATTTTTAAGAGTAGCATCAGCTATACTGTCTCTGGTCCATGATCTCTGGGGCTTTTTTGCGGGGAAGACTGGAAAGTAGAGTCTCAAGCCTTGTGAGGGTTGGATCACTCACTCATGTGTCTATACTTAATGGGTGCTGTTATCTGGGACTATAGCGGGGAAAAACAGAACCCGCTTCTTCCTGTGGATGCTTGGGATTCCTTACAGTATAGAGGCTGGGCTCCAAGGACAGGTGTCTCTAGAAAACCAGGTGGCAATTGTATCCTATGATCTAGACTTGGAAATCATGAAGTATCAAGCAAAGCTGACCAACCTGTCAAAGGAAGAAGTGCTAACGTTACACTGTTTAGAAAAGCAGGTGGAATGAGAGTATTATTGCGTGGTGGATGGCTACGCCGCAATCCCTTCTCCATTCTCTTCCTGGGATTTTGATTATGCACACCTGGTATGATTTTTAAGCCACAAGGTCCAGGACTTGAACTACGATGGGCCACGTGGGACCATCTTAACTACTGACTCTAGAACTCTTGCCACCATGCCACCTACTGACTCTAGAACTCTTATTTAAAAGAACAAAATTTCCAATAGAAAAATTGGGGACAGAGAGAACATGAAAAAGCCAATCATCCAACAAAAAGTATAAATGAGCTATAAATGTCTTTAAAATGCTTAGCCCAGGCATAATTAAGAGAATTTACACTGAACAAGATACGACTTTCTACTTATCCTATTGATCAGAATGTGAGACAACTCATGTATCACTGTTGGGCATATAAACTGGCAATTTGGTAATATGTACAATGACTTCAAAAATGCAATAACCTTTGACCCAGCATATTCACTTCTAAGAATGTTCCCTACAGACAAATATGAAGAACTGCACAAAGACAGGTGCATAAAGATATTTACTGAAGCACTGCTTATAATAATCCCCAATTGGGAAAAATCTCACTATCTCTCATGAGCAATTCTTAAATATAATGGTCTCGGGGCCATTAAAATTGTCATAATTAGACATTATTGGTCATCTCAACAAGTCTTTGCTTTTGTGTTTTTAAGTACTTCTTTCATGAGAGACAGAGTTCCTTCATGACAGAGAGTGAGACTCGGGGTAGGGAAGAGCACCCCCAACAGGGTGATCCCGTCTCAGCCAGCCTGGATCACAGGCACACAATGTGTACGAAGAGGTGCCAGGACACGAATTCAGGACCTTCTCATGTGGATCCAACATCGCAGAGCACTGCAATACTGCTGTGCCACCATTTGGTGCCAAGAAGCATTTGTTTATGTGGGTTAAATCTATCAGTATTTACTGGATTGGAACACAAATGTCACTAGTGAGAGAAGAAGTGGTATTGTTTTACATTTTTGAAAATCTCTATAATTTTGGTTTAAGTGAAGACAGCTGGTTTCTCCAATCGATAGCTTCATTTAATCTGTTGCATTACATGCTTTGACTGAAGTAGATAAAAGGCAGTCTTTTTCTCAGATATGTGGTTGGAACACAGAGGATTTAAAAGCCTTTGCAAAATTATTGTGGATTTTCTTTCAAACTACACTAAAAGCTGCTAAGAGTAGTTTCTTAAAGTTTATTACAAAAGGAAATCTGAAAACCACAGCAATTAACTTTTCATTCTTGGTCATGTGAGAATCCACTGGTTTAACCTTGCCCTTTCAACAAATCTTTTACCTTTGAATGATTTTAACAACAATTCACAGGTCCATTAGAAAACACTGGTCCACTGAGTTACATAGTTTTTCCAAATACTGAAACATTTCAGTATCAAAACATCACAATCGTTTTTAAGGGCATATGCACTTGCTAGAGAAAGAGAGACAGAAAGTGAGAAATCACCCCCTGGGGGGGATGGCCACACTCTTCTCCTCCATTCCCTTCTCGGGATTTTGGGCAAGCATGTACACATGCCCGGTGTGGGTTTTAAGCCACCGGGTCCAGGACGTGAACCACTGTCCAGCAACATAACCATTATACCAGCTGCTGGTCTCGAAATATCACAATCTTTTTTTTTTTTTTTTTTTTGGAGAGGTTTTCACTACAGGCCGCGTGCACTCGCAGACAGACAGAGAGAGACATAGAGACAGAAAGTGAGAAATCACCCCCCAGGGGGGATGGTCACGCCACAATCCCTTCTCCTCCATTCTCCTCTCGGGATCTTGGGAACACACGCACACATGCCCGGCATGAGTTTTAAGCCACTGGGTCCGGGACGCGAACCGCAGTCGACTACGTGGGAGTCCAGCAACATAGCCATTACGCTAACTGCGAAATATCACAATCATAACAGTAAAGCAAAGGGCATGTGAAAAGTACTAGGAAGCTATCAAACTCACAGGGATATATGATACAACTTTTCCAAAATTCCAATTCTTCCTTGATGGGTCAAATTTTAGCATTGAAAGTCACAAACCTGAAGATTTTATTTACATTGACCTGGTACCATTTTGCCAACATTTTCAAGTCAACAGTGGCAAGGTCACTGAACTCTTGGTAACCAAGGTTTTTATTAACAATTCAAGTAAATAAGGGAGAAACAGTGAGACTGCCTGCTTTGCAAAATTCAAGAACAATACCAATGCCAGCAGGTACTTAACAGGAAATCTCAACTAAAATAAACTCCAGAAGTCACCACTTCATTTAGTTCCAAAGGCATTTTCGATAAAATTTTCTTTTCCAGTGCACTCTGATTACTATTATGTAGCCTACTGTGAGGGATCCTAACCTCTATAATCTCAAACTATTTTTTGATTAACATTTTAGCTCTATCACAAAAAAGAACTGCTATCTCAGGAGGATGCCTGGTTATCAATTTGTCTTTACTGCATCTCAGTTGGATTAATTCGATTCTTTTATTTCCTAACTTCTTAGATTGTTTTTATTTCATTTGCAACTCTGCAGTTTTTAAGAACTTAATTAGCTATTGCAATAGGGTAGTTCTAAGTATTTCTAAGATTTGGGGTTAATTTAGCTTTGATTTTGAGGGTCTCATTTGTAAGCAAAGCTATGTTTGGTCTACAGTTCTTAAAATTTACTATTTTTAAAACAGTCTGTCTTAGGTAAGCTATGTGTCCTAGAACAACCCTATATAAAGATGTACTAGCAACTGTACAACAGGCAATCAAACTTAGAGATGAAGGTGGACTCTGAGCAAAACATATATAAAAACAAGAAATTTTTTTTTTTTTTTTTTTTTGGAGAGGTTTTCGCTCTAGGGTGCGTGCACTCGCCAGACAGACAGAGGGAGACATAGAGACAGAAAGCAAGAAATCACCCCCCGGGGGGATGGTCACGCCGCAATCCCTTCTCCTCCATTTTCCTCTCAGGATTTTGGGCATGCATGCACATGCGTCCGGCATGGGTTTTAAGCCACCGGGTCCAGGATGTGAACTGCGGTCGACTATGTGGGAGTCCAGCGACATAGCCATTACGCTAACTGCTGGTTCCCAAAACAAGAAAATATTTTACTTTTAAGAAATGTGCCTGGTAATACGCTAATGTTAAGTACTTTTTAAAAAGTATGTATATATTATTGAAAAAAATATACTGTAAGATAGGTTTTGTAGAATATGTTCTAGAAGAGGGAAATCATGATTATAAAAGTTAATGCTTTGCATGAGATGAGCATTCAAATGCATGTGGGTGCCTGGTCACAGAATCAAACGAGGGTGATGTTTGATGCAATGACTAGGGCTGCAAGGGAGGCCTGGGTTCAGGTCCCAGCCTAAACTAAACAGGCCAAGCAGAGTGGCACTCACCTGTGGTCCTAGCTGACTGGGAGGCTAGGGGCACTAAGTTCTCAAGGAGACCCTGTAAAAAAACACCATCTCTCTCACTTCCTTCACCTCTCTCACTAAAAAAGTATGAAGAGTAAGTACAAAAGAAAAATGACTCATTTAAGATGCTATTCTATTGCCATTGTGTGGAAGGAAGAGAAGCAATGTGCAACTGCTGGAGGTAGGATTAGTTAGTATGTGACTACCAGTAAACAGAGAACTGCTTTTAAGAAAACATGGGGGTCTGAGGAATTACATTCATTTTTAATATACTAGGCCTTAAGATAATCAGATTTGTTAAAATTATATGAGACAAACAAATGACAACCAACATCTAACTGACAACCAAAAGGCATACAGAGGAATAAAAATTAATAGCGAATACTTTTTTCTTTTTTGCAGAATGAGAAGCAAAATTTATATTCACTATTTTTCAAATTATTATTAAATATTAAAGTTTAAGAATTTAAGTTTTAAAGATCTCTAAGAAACACAGGAACAAAGACAAAGTTCATCTATTTATAGTAGTTTTATTAAATATCAATAAAACATTCATAATGAACAATCTGGATCTACTTGATTTTCTTACCAGCAAACCAGCTTCTGAATCTAGCTTGTTTTTTCCTTATTTTCTGTTTACAAACCTTATAAATACCACTATGTCCAAATCTTAAGGAGAAAAAAAAATTTTAGCAATTTCAGTGAGGGGAAAAAAAAAAAATCAGGTGGCAAGCCATAATGTAAACAACCACGAGTACTTTTTATGTTAACGACTGTAAAACATTCAAGCCTAACTATTATAGTCTCATTCAAGAAGCAGTCTAAAAAAGTATCCAGTAAGGTAAGTCTGGCACTTAGAATGTATTAGTATCAGAGAGCAGTTTTCACAGGTCACCTATGACAGTGTGGGGATTATGAGTGCTCTTTAAATATTTCATATTGGTGTTGACTAAAGACAAAGTAGAAAACAAGATGATGTCCTCCATTGCCATATTGAAAACTTTATAAACAAACAAACAAACAAAAAAACTAAAAACATTTATATTTTGGGGTCAGTAGGAAGCGTGATGGATAAGGGTGCTGGACTCCCACATGGCCGACCGTGGTTCGAGTCCTGTACCCGGCAGCTTGCTTTCTGACTCTGTATCTCTCTCTATCCCTTTCTGGTCAAATTAAAATAAATAAATTAAATTAAATAATTTTTTAAAAAAAATTTATATTTCAACAGTAAAGACTTAATCTAAAAGAGTAATTCAGCAATGTGAGAATAAAAGAGGTTTTTTTTTCTTTCAGTATCTCATTATGTTGCACAGTTGGCAGCTTGCCTACAGTTTCTCATGAGAAGTTTGCTATATTCCAATCTCTGTTCCTGTATATATTATGCACTTTTTTCCTTACTACTTTTAAGATTTTCTCCTTAGCTCTTCTGGAGTCTGTTCCAGGGGGTGAGGTTGGGTAAGGGAGGCCAACTGCCGCATTATCCAAGGATCCAGTCCTGTGATGAAGTTGCACCTAGTTCTGGCTCTAGGGATGGCCTGCAGGCTTGTCCTAAAAATCAGGGCAACTCCTAGAGCTCTATGGAATGATCAAGCAGGTAATAGGGAACTGGTCCCGTCTCAGCTACCTTACCCATGACTGTCACTGTGGTTTAACAGATCAGGACAGTCCATGGGTCCCACCAACTGATGTTGCCTTACCCATGATTGCTCCTACTTCCCGAGAGTTCAGCAGAGCTGCCCCGAAGGGGACAGCTATGATTACAGCATTATGAGCAACCACCTACATCCAATGTGGTCCCAGAAGTAGGTGGCAGAAACAGATCTGCCCCAGACATGTACAACGGTTGGAACTTCATTTTCAGGAGCAAGCCATGCAGGAAGACCATGTCAAATGCTTGGACATTCGCGTTATCTATCTCTAGTCCCTAGAAGACACTGGCTAAAATGTCAGTCTAATGAAGTGGCCATCTATTCACCCAGCATAACCCAGACCAGGAGATATCAGTGATTGGGAGGCCAAAAGGTGAAGTTAGCTCTTGTCCCCACTGTCCAGCTAGAGATGTCAAAATACCACAACCGCTGTATTGGCGACCCAGAACCTCAGCTTTCTCTGTCTCCAGATTGGTCTGTGAGCTCCCTGAGGGCTGGGACTGTGTCCCTCATTCATTAATTTGTTCATTCAGTCACTCATCCATTCAACAAACATAGGCCATTCAGTCACTCATCCTATTCAACGAACATATGCCAACCACCTGTTAAAAGCCACACTTCTAGGCACTGAGAAGTCTGCCTATCAATCACGGTTTGATCAAATCAACAGAACTACTAGGAAATACCTACTTGGCAGGTACAAATGATTTAGGAAATTGTTAAAAGTTTCTAAAATGATATTTCTGTTGAAAACAGTAATAAACCAGATAGAAGGCTTATAATGATAGAAAGAGAATAAAAAGAAAAGTCACTGTCAATTAATTGAGAGGGACAAAACCCTAGCTGCATCCTCTGATTTATTAAAATATAGCAAGAAACATTTGTAGAAACAATATATTACAGATACATAACTTCCAAGCAGAGTTAAAATAAACTACTGTATGTGATTTGTGGATTATATATAGAATAAAAAACAGACTTGATGGGACCAGCAGTTAGCGTAATGGCTATGTCACTGGACTCCCATGTAGTCGACTGTGGTTCACGTCCCAGACCCGGTCGCTTAAAACTCAAGCTGGGCGCATGTGTGTGCGTGCCCAAGATCCCGAGAGAAGAATGGAGGAGAAGGTATTGTGGCGTGGCCATCCCCCTGGGGGGGTAATTTCTCGCTTTCTGCCTCTCTGTCTGGTGAGCACACGTGCTCTATAGCAAAAATCTCTTAAAAACAAAAAAAAAAAAAAAAAAAAAAACAGAACTTGAGTAGACTCTCTTGTTAACAGTAGATCTTCTCCACTGACATTAATAAAGTATGTACAAAAACTGATGGTGAAATTTCTATTACTCATTTACAAGTTCAGAATCTTGTGTAGAAAAATACCATATTTTTCTGTAACTTCCATGATATACTCAATGCTTTAAAAAGTGGGGTACCAGCAGTTAGCATAATGGCTATGTCGCTGGACTCCCATGTAGTCGATCGCAGTTCAAGTCCCGGACCCAGTGGCTTAAACTCACGCCAGGTGCATGTGCATGCGTGCCCAAGATCCCGAGAGGAGAACAAAGAAGAAGGGATTGTGGTGTGGCCATCTCCCAGGGAGGAGGGTGATTTCTTACATTCTGTCTCTCTGTCTCTCTCTGTCTTTCTGGCGAGTGTACATGCCCTGTAGCAAAAACCTCTTCCCCTCCCCCCCAAAAAAAGTGGGGGTGAAAGTGAGAGAAAGGCAACTGCTAGGTTTATACCCAAGAGGCTGTCATCACTATAAATGAAGAAAACATTATTTCATGTACTTAGAGCACCACATAACAGTCTCATTTCAAAAGATAAATACTTCTGGAAGTATACTCACAAACACTATGTATTAGAGAAGGAAAAGAACGGTATTAAGAGGTTAAAAATATGAAAATCACATAATCTTTCAGCCCACAGGCCTTAGAAATCCACTAATTTTCCCTCTTACTTCACATTCCAGAGAGACAAGCTGACTTGTTCAAAATCACCAATAATAAGACTAGAATTCAGGTCTAAACAACCCTTAGATGTTGTTCATGTGCTACACTAGCTGCCAGGGAGACAGTATCTAGAAAAAAAAGCTAAATAAAAGATATTAAACTCATGCACAGGTTAAAAGAAGGTTGTCAGAACAGTTTTACATTAATTATAAACTAAAAATGAAGCCCTCAAGGGTAAATGTAGAATCATTCAAAAGCGAATATAATAATCAAATTACAATAATATTGAAAAGTAACATTTATATAGTAATTATTGGATGCCCAGTATTATCCCATAACTATTATATACACATAATCCTACATATGAAGTTAATATTATTGTTTTCATTTTGCTAATGAAGAAAGAAGGTACACTAAAGCTAGTAACTGGTGAGGCAAAGAAAACAAAGAGTTGAGGAAAAAGTGTATTATGTACCTATTCTATATTCATGGTGAAAAAAGTTTATTTAAAAACTCAAGATGATTAATAATTTTCAAAGACAAGATAATTTAGAAATTTTCTATATTTTTTGTTCTTTTTTCTCCTCAGATTCCTATTCATAACGAGTTAGCAGATAATTTAAAGGCTTTTTAAAAAGTATTATTGCCAGAGGGTGTGTGTACTCGCGAGAGAGCGAGCATGTTAGCAAGCATGCATGAGAGCACCTGTATGGGCATTTATATAAATGCTTATGATGAATAGAGAAAAAGTTCATTGTGAAGATCCATAAGAAAATAAGGAATGCAAGCAATTTTAATATATCTCCTCAGAGCAGAAGAATACACATTTTAAATTAAGGTTTGAGAGTCATACATTTTCTACAAGTAAAAAAATAAATTCACTGCTCTGCTGAAAAAAACGAATATTATTTGGGGCCAGCAGTGGAGTGGAGGTTAAAGGAGCTAGACTCCCACATGGCTCACCACATTCAAGTCCCAGACCTGATGGTTTGCTTTCTCACTTTCCTCTCTCTTGCTCTCTAACTCTGTCCCTCCCTGGTTAAATAAAGTAAATAAATAAATAAATAAAGCTA
Source organism: Tupaia tana (assembly GCA_026018925.1). Classification (NCBI taxonomy): domain Eukaryota; kingdom Metazoa; phylum Chordata; class Mammalia; order Scandentia; family Tupaiidae; genus Tupaia; species Tupaia tana. Next base: position 51,473,808 of record JAKSZU010000006.1, on the reverse strand, counting down.
AATAAAATAAATTTTAAAAAAAAGGAACACTATTTAAGATGAAAAGTTAACCTTGACAACCTGAACTAGGAATACTATTTTAGGCAACACTCCAAATTTCAAAAGTCAGATACTTTAGGTTAATTCTGCAACATGGGATGACGGATGGATGGATATATAAATAAACAGAAAAATAAACCGATAACCTATTTAAGCCACTTTTATGACTTACCATCTTTTTCCTCTTATCTTGTTCTGTGGGTGGTTCTTCATCTTCTATTACTTTTGGTTCCTCAAGATGAGACATCAACATACAGCTACAATTAACAAGAAAAGAGTCCCATGTATATGTAGATAAAAATGTCTGTAACATACTAAAAATAAGCCTTCAAAAATCTTGAGAACATTAATGTTTCTATGTACCAAAATACGAGAAAAACTAGATATATTTATAATTTCAAAAACTTTTTTAGTTATGAAAATATATCTTATTTTAAAAGGGCCACACCAAAAAAAAAACTTCAGAGCATTTTACTTGGGCATTTAAGATAAAAAAGTATAGCAAACTTATTTATAGGCAACGTTTAAACCAAACCTCCATCACTTGACAAAAGGGAAGTACACCCTTTATAACTTTCTAAAAAATGATACAAACACTTAAAATTAATACTTTCTGTTCATCTCCACATATCTGCAGACTATTACACATGCAAACGCTATTAATTATGTAAGAAATCAACTTCGTTCTCCAGATAGTATTACAATGCTATGACAGCATTAGTACCTTCAGGACACTTATAAATCATTTTATTTTGATTATCTGCACCACTGCTCCTCACCATTAGCAGAGATAATAGAAAAACAGTTTCCTATTCAGTCAACACTGGTTCCAGGGAGACAAGACGTGAATACTGTCTAGTAAATCAAGTTGATGTAACAAGATTCACTGTTTCCTAATTTAGCATAGAATAACTCAGTCATGTATGTAGTCAGGTCCCTAACCAATCAACTATGGCAAAAGAAACTTGGTTTCTCCTATGTGTTGTAACTTTTAATTTAGGGTTAAGGACAGCCGCTGATACCAGAAACTTGATCAGGCTTAGTCTTGCAGAGGACCTGTGGGTATCCTTCATCCCTATTCCCCACGAACAAAATGAAACAACTTTTGGAGTAAATGCCTCTGACCAAGCCAGTGCACACTAGTAAGCTCAAAAACAGGTTGGAAATCAGAAGTCCTGAAAAACAGCAAAAACTCAATCCCTAACTCACTGCAAGACTCTGACCTCTCAGAATCACGACTGCTTTTGTCCATGATGTAATACAGTATAACATACAGTAGGGCCAATGGACTCTGGCAACAGTGAAAAAACTACAACATCCTATCAAACCAAAAAATAATCAATGAAGTGAAGTGTCTTGAACAAATCTAGATCCCAGTTCATACTTTTTTGTAATTGTTTTTCTTTATTCACTGTAGTGTGTGTGGGCATCTTCTACATGGCCTGGTCACAGTGTGACCCCATTCTTCCAGTCTGTCAGATCTTGGGCCATCATGAGCATACCTGGCTTGTTTCAAGCTGACCAAGCCAGGGATTTGAGCCATGGTTTCCATAAAGGATCCAGCTTCTCTTGAATAGTCCATTATTGCTGCATCACACAGCCAGCCCCCAGTTTGTATTTTAGAACTGAATAATAAGATGGGCTTCCACATTTGCCATTTTATGCCGGCTACAGACTTCAATTGTTTTTTAACAATTATTTATTTAATTTTATTATTTCTTAGTTTGATCAGAGAGAAACAGAAAAAGGGAAATTGAGAAAACAAGCTGCCAGTTCCAGGACTCGAAACCATGGTCAGCTATGTGGGAGTCCAACACCTCAACCACACCACGTGCCAGTCCCAGACTTCAATTTTCAACTACAATAAATGAAAGCATACTTTATTTTATAGCAAATTATTTCACTGTATTCCAAAATCTGTTAACTTACTCGTATAGTAAAAACATTCTGTTGTATCTTCCCTACGTTAGTAATGGATATATTCTAGAGGTAAACATACATACTTTTCTTTCCTTCATTGACAGAAAAATATTCAAAGGGCAGGATGTTATTACTTTTTTTTTTGCTTTGCAATTCTATAACACACATTAGTTTGGATCAATAGAATAAAAACATAGAAACTGAAAAGAATGTATGGGTGAAAAGCCCAAAGTTGAAACTGTCTCCTGTAGGAAATATTATTAGTAAAGCCATAAGTATTAAAGTGTATGGCATGTGTGGACAATGCTGAGGGAACAGAGGGAAAAATCTAGTGTGTGGATTGAAGTTATTAATAGAATAAGGCCCCATAGAGTTTATCCTGTAAGAAACAAGGCTTTTAAATTTCCAAAAATTGGACAAAATAGATTAGAGGGGAGAAAATGAAAAAAGCAAGATTCCTAAAGAGGTCACTAAGACTGACACAAGTTAGAATGACATACTTGAAAATATCAGAATGGGGAAACCAAGGTGTCTTCTAGTTTCTCTATTTCATTCTGAAGAACCATCTGGTGGATACACATGTAGAAGTGGAGGAGGAAGAAAATCCTTATAAAAGTCTAAATTTTACTTTTGTTTTTAATAAAACTACTTCCTCGATAGCTGCTATCTTTTAAGTTCTCTAGCCATAAAAACCACAACATAAGGGTCTTTCTCTAATCAATTTGTGTGCCTCTAGGCATCTTAAAATTCTGGTTGGATTCTTTCTTCCTTTTACTTCCCATGCTTTGGCAGTAGGTTGTCAATCTCATTTTTTAATGTTTTTTTAACAACAAAATTACTATTTAAAAACATTCTTCAGATAAGGAGAAGATAAATCTCTGGCCTCATTAATGTGCTTTCCTGGATTAATAAAATGAGATCTCTATTAACTGAGAAAAACAATAATAATAAAAAAACGAAATAAACAAATCTATATAAATAAACTTTTTTTAAAAAGAATTATTTTATTGAGACCAGCAGTTAGTGACCAGCGACTCCCATATAGTCGACCACAGTTCAAGTCCTAGATCCGGTGGCTTGAAACTCACGCCAGGCGTGTGTGCGTGCATGCCCAAGATCCCGAGAGGAGAATGGAGGAGAAGGGATTGTGGTGTGGCCATCCCCCGCGGGGGGTGATTTCTCGCTTTCTGTCTCTCTGTCTCTCTCTGTCTCGCTGGCGAGCACACGTGCCCTGTAGAAAAAACCTCTTAAAAAAAAAAGAAAAAAGAATTAGAATTATTTTATTTAACTATTTATTTATTTATTTTGACAGATGGGGGGGGGGGTTGAGAAAGCAAGTTGCCAGGTCCGGGACTTGAACCGTGGTTGGCCATGTGGGAATCCAGAGCCCTTAACCACCACACCACAGCCAGCCCCCTATATTCATAAACTTTTAACATAGGACCCTTCCTTCTTTTAAAATGATTTGTTTTCTGTATTATTCTCAAGAAATGCAAGTATCAAGATTATTAACAGTCAGGGCCAGTAGGTGGTAGGGGGATTATAGTGCTGGACTCCCACCTGGTCAACCACAATTCAAGTCCTAGGGGACCTGGCAGCTTGAAAATCATGCCTGGCTTGTGTGTGTGCATGCCCAAAATCCCAGGAGGAGAGTGGAGGAGAAGGGACTGCAGTGTGGCCATCCCTCTGGGGGATGATTTCTCACTTTCCCATTCTCAGTGTCTCTCTCTAGAGAGTGCACATGCCATATGAAGAAAACAAACAAACAAAGACTCAAAACAGCCAACTGCTGACTATCCATTTATCTTAGAAGATAAGCTTTTCTGGGGCCAGTAGGTGGCATGGTGGTTAAGGGCGCTGGACTCCCACATGGCCAACCGCTGTTCAAGTCCTAGACCTGGCAGCTTGCTTTCTCACTTTCTCTCCCTCTCACTTTGTCCCTCTCTGGTCAAATTAAAATAAACAAGTAAATAAAAAAAGTTAAATAAAATAATTATTTAAAAAAATAAAAAGATAAACTTTTCTAAGTAAAATGAAAAATACGATCATTATAAGAGAAGTAAAATCATTTCCACTTTTTATACAAATTATTTAAATTTTAAAATGCTTATTTGAGTATGTTATGAGGATAAATGAGGGTACAATTATAAGCACAGGCTGTCAGGTATAAGCATAATGATTTTTTGAATTATGATACGCACTTATGTCACAAGTCACTCAAACTATGAATATCTCTGAATCCTCTTCAGCCACTCCTACCACTCATCACCAATTCCTACCAATTATTCCTCCCAAATCTAATTTACCCCCAAACCACTCACCAAAATAAGATTACTATTATAGCTTCCTAATGGTTTCCCTACATCCAAATCAGTAGATTAAATTTTTTTGACCATGTACATGAATCAAGGATCCTCTTTACAATCAGGTTCTATTGTCTTAATCCCAAAGATTCTGATATAATGGGCCTGAACTACTGAAAGGAGAATCTTTGTTTGTTTGTTTACCCTATATAGCAGGTGCACTCTGGATTTTTTTAAAGAGAGATTTTTTTTTTCTACAGGGTGTGTGTGCTTGCCAGAGAGACAGCAAGTAAGAAATCATCCCCCAGGAGGGATGGCCATGGCACAACCCCTTCTCCTCTATTCTCCTACTGGGTTTTGAGCACTCATGCACACATGTCTGGCGTGTTTTAGGCCGCCGGGTCTGCACTCAAACCACGATTGACTATGTGAGACTCCGGTGACATAACCATTATGATTTCTGCTAGTCCCAGAATCTGCATTTTTAACAGGCATCCTAGGCTGTTCCACTAGTCTGAGACTATTCACGAGCATCTACCCCTCCATTTATCCTCTACAGTGTACCGAAGTGACCTTTCTAAGCATAAATTGAATCATGTTACTTCCATGCTATAAAAGCACCAATGACTCTCCACTAGGTATAGCAAATCTCCAAAATCCTTCATACTTCACACACTAGTTGGCTCCAATCCACTACACATCCTCAGAAGTTATTCTCCATTTCCTTGGACCCATTCCTCTGGGCAGCTAGTTTTGCTCCATTGTTCCCTATCTCCCCACATCAAGGCAGTCAGCTCTTTCACGACACTCCGCTGCTTCTTTACACCAGACAGTGCCTAGAATAAGTAAGTTTGAATAAAGAGATAACCTAATTATCAAGAAGCCTTCTTTATTGTGACGGCTAATGTTATGTGTCAACTGGACTGTACCATAGGGTGCCCAAGTACCTATTTAAACATTATTGTGGGTGTCCTCAGTGAGGCTGTTTCTGGATTAAGATCAACATTTGAATCCACAGACTGAGTAAAGATGGCCCTTTCCAATGTAGATGGGGCTCAACCAGTCTACTGAAGGTTGAAATAGAACAAAAACATTGATGAGGAGGAATTCATTCTCTGCCTGCTTTAAACTAGGGTGTCTGTGTCTCCTACTTTGGATTTGGGCTAGAATTTACACCACTGACTCTCCTTAGGTCTCTTGTTTGCTGACTATAGATCTTGAACTTTTAATCCTCCATAATTACATAATAAATCTCTTTATGTATATAAGAGGTCTTCAACAAAGTTCACGGAAAATATACATCATGAAAAAGCTACATAAAGATTTCTAAATTTTCTGCACTGAAATAAACTTACTCTTTAATTAATTTTTTTCATAAGCATTTTGAAGTCCCCTAGTACACATACACACACATATTTTCTCCTATTATTGCTGTTTCTCTGGAGAACCTTAATATACTACTTATACAGATAGAAAAAGCGGGATTTTCTTTCTTTTTTTTTTTTTTTTTTAATTTGCTGGAGGGCACATGCACTCACAGGAGAGAGAGACAGCAGAAAAATTAGAAAGCACCTCCCATAGGCGAGGGTCGCCCACAGTCCCTTCTCCTCCATTCTCCTTTCAGGATTTCGGGAATGCATGCAAACATTCCAAGCCACTGAGTCTAGGATTCAAATGGCACAGTTGGCCATGTGGGATTCAGATGCCTTAACCATCATACCGGTGGCTGGTCTGAAAGCAAGATTTTCTTCCTTTTCTTTCAATTCATTATCAACTGAGACTACAATAAGAATTTAACAGAACCAAAAAGATTAACTTTCTCTGAATAAACTGTTTAAGTAAACAGAAAGGGAAAGTTGGAGGCAAAGTTAGCTACAGAAGTAACTATTTTATGTTTCTCATGTAGACTTTTCTGAAGGTCTAATTATGCCCTACAGTCTCATACAGCAAAATTTATAGAACTCTATGTAATTCAGAAGTAGAGAGATTTATAGAGAATCGAGTCTAGCCAGTATTAGAAACTAAGATTCAAAAAACTTAGGTAATCTGTTTCTCTGTGCGCTTCCTTATGCCAAATACAATCCCAGTGTAAAAAACAAACACCAAACAATTCTGGAGAAAGAAGAGAACAGTGGTCATATATTCTAGTTAACTGTGAAAACTAGCCTTCAAATCTAGGTCTTTCTAGGTTTGATCTCAATTATTCAATAATAGTTTCCTAGCCAGTTTGTTTTCCTTACTTCTACCATTTTCCCCTTCTAACCAAAACTTTTTCATGGCTGAGCTCGGCACACTCAGTCAGAAGCCTTTGGTTGTAGTTTTAGACTCCTACACAAATTTGCTGTGACACTGCACTTTTCTGAGCTTAGTATCCTAGTTGTTAAGATAATAGAGCACAATAGATAATTTCTAAATTTTACGTCTAACAAAATCCAGAATCTCATCTCTGACAATGAAAACATCTTATGATTTTTGTTCTACTTCCCACATCCTAACTCTTACTCCCTAAAGACTACAACATATAATGTCTTTCCTTTCTCTGGCTTTCTATTAAAGCACAATCTAAAATTCTTTTTGTGTGTTCTTTACTATACATGCATAACTGCCTTTATATATACAACACAAGTGTTTTCATTTTGCCATCAGCCATGCCCTCCCTGCAATTAAAGTATTATATACTCCACAAAGAAGGGCGAAGAACATCAGAACAAATCCTAAATATTTCATAAATGGTTGTACACATTATATGTAAAAACTGAAATTTACAGTTGTGTTCCATAAACCCTTATGCTGTTTTGAAAAACTGCCTATACGCATGAATGGTTTCCTACGTTTAGTTTTTTTTTTTAAATAATTATTTATTTTATTTTATTTTATTTATTCATTCATTTTATTTTTTAGTTTGACCAGAGAGAGACAGAGGGTGAGAGTGAAAGAGAGAGAGGAATTGAGAAAGCAAGCCACCAGATTCAGGACTTGAACCCTGGTTGGCCATGTGGGAGTGTCCAGCGCCTTAACCACCACGCCACCTGCTGGTCCCTCCTACGTTTAGCTTTTAGAAACAAAAGATTGATGCTTCCAATTCATGTGAGTTCTTTATTTTCTCAAAAACTAAGTTACATGTCAGACACATTTTTGTTTATCTATGCTTAATAAGCTTCAACAACATATATTTGCTTCTGATTTTTATAAACAAAATATTATTTAAAAAAGAAGCATTTATAAAGAACACAGAAAACTGTTATTAATGAGAAGTCAAATAGTCTGGAATTTCATTAGGCCTTGCTTTTCAAACTATAAAACATACCCTTTATTGCTACTAGTAATAAGAGGAAAGGTATAGCAATTCTACTAACCACAAAAAGATACAATAATAAAAGATTTTTACAAATTAATAGTTATATGAAGCCCAATTCAGAATATCATTATAACATAATAAAGCAGATATAAAAAATCAAATGATAAATATACGGATAACATTTCTGCATGAAAGTTACAATGAAAGTGAACAAAATGCATGTAGCATATATTTAATTATTTCCCAAATCTAATTATGGTTAACTGAACAATCCACCTACTCTTTATAAGTTCCTGTTTCAGGATCTTCTGTCATGACATCATGTAGGCCCTCCACAGAGATGTTTATAATCCCACAGAATTTATCTTGAATGACACTAGAATAAAAGAAGAACAATACCGGTTATCTGGAGAATTTCAACAGGTATTTCCCCCCCCCTTAAAAAATTTCTTAAACATAAAGAAAAATATTAGTTCTGAAATACAAAACAAACTTTCAAAACATATTTCTTAAAGCAAAAATATTACCTTTGCATACATTATATCTTTCATTAAATTATGTGTTCAAATACCAGCGAAATGGATTACACAGGAAAGATATATTTCAATATTCTTTAATTTTTTATTATAATAGTCTAGTATTAATTTTATAACTACAAAGAAAAATATACAAACATGTTGACAATTAACAATCTCTGGGGGCCAGAAGGTGGTGTGGTGGTTAAGGCGCTGGACTCCCACATGGACTACCATGGTTTAAGTCCTATACCTGGGAATCATGACAGGTGGATATGCATGCACGCCCAAAATCACAAGAGAAGAATGAGAATGCAGAAGAGATTGCAGTGTGGCCATTGCCCCAGGGGGTGATTCCTTATTCTCTCTCTTTCTCTCTCTCTCACATATACACTCACACACAAACACACACATACACACGTCTCACTTCAGTGAGCACACACACACCCTCTGGCAAAAAAACTAAAAAAAAAAAAAAAAAAAAAAAAGAAAAAGAAAAAGAAAATAAGAAAATCTGGAGCCAGCCAGATAAGGTAGTGAATAAAGCAACTTGAAAAACTTCCCGGCTTGTGTGAATGTGTGCCCAAAATCCCAAGAGAAGAGTGAAGGAGGAGGTAATACACCATTGTTATTCTTCCCTGGGGAGGTGCTTTCTCACTTTCCTTTCCTCTCCTCTCTCACTCTCTCTCTCTCTGGTAAGCACAAGTGTCCTACACAAATTTTAAAAAGAAAGAAAAAAAACCCCTGCTCTTCTGAAGACACTATCAAAAAAAAAGAAAAGAAACGCCATAGTCTTTGAGAAAGTAACTGTAAAACATACATCTGATAAACTACTTGGAGTTATAACACAGAAAAATCTCTGAAAATTCCTAAGAAGACAAATAACTTCATTTAAAAGTAGGCATGAATTTGAACACACATTTCACTAAAGATATACAGGTGGCATAAAAATACCTGAAAGGACGTTCAATTTTCCAGAGACCTTTACCAGGAAATACAAATTAAAATCACAAAGAAATGTTAAATTAAAATAAAACTGGGCCTGGGAGTTAAGACTGATTGCATGGTTCAAGCCACAGTGGCCTGATAAAACTGCCAGCCACATGTGCCCAAGTGCCCAAAACCCCAAAAGGGAGAAATGAAAGATAAAGGATTATGGCATGATAATGTCCATAGGGCATTGCTTTCTACTCTCCCCTCTCTCTGGCAAGTTCATGTGTCCTCTAGCAAAAAAAGAAAGGAGAGAGGGACCAGCAGGTTGTGTAGTGGTTACGGTGCCAGATTCCCACATGACTGACCACAGTTGGCATCTCAGACCTGGTGGCTTGAAAATCATGCTGGGTACCTATGTGTATGTGCCCAAAATCCCAGGAGAATGTAAAAGCGATTGTGGCGTGGTTGGTCCCGCCAGAGGGTGATTTCTCACTTTCCCTCTCACCGTGTCTCTCTGGTGAGCACACACATGCTATGGCAAAAACCTTAAAAAGAAGGGGGACCAGCAGTTGGCTTAATGGCTATGTCACTGGACTCCCATGTAATCGACTTCAATTCAAATCCCGGACTCAGGGGCTTAAACTCGCCAGGTACATGTGCGTGCGTGCCCAAGATCCCAAGAGAACAGAGGAGAAAGGATTGTGGTGTGGCCATCTCCCTGGGGGGTGACTTCTCGCTCTCTGTCTCTCTGTCTCTGTCTTTCTGGCGAGCGCACATGCCCTATAACAAAAACCTCTCCCCCTCCCCCCAAAAAAGGAAGGAAAAAAATAAGGAAGAGAATAAGGAAAAAAAAAAAAAAAAGAGGGTAAAAGTAGGAAGACTAACAAGACCAAGTAGTGGCAAAGATGAGAAAACAGGAATTTTCATACATTGCCAGTAAGAATAAAACATGGAACATGCATTTTAGAAAACACATTGTCAGTTTTTATAAAGTTAAACACACCAGACAACTCCTAGGTATTTACCCAAACCCCCAAAGCCCAGACCACGGACTGGCACAGGTCCATGGCCTGTTAGGAACTGGTTCATATAGTAGGAAGTGAGTGATGGGCAAGCCGCAGAGCTCCATCTGTATGTACGGCCTCTCCCCATCGTTTGCATTACACGTGAGCTTCGCCTTCTATCAGGTCAGCTATAGCATTAGTTCTCATAGGAGCCACAAGTGGGCCATCTAGTTGCAGGAAAACAGCCTCAGGGTTTCCACTGATTCTGTACTATGGTGAATAGTGTAATTATTTAATTATGTATTACAATGTAATAATAATAGAAATAAAGTGCAATATGAATGTAATACACTTGAATCATTGTGAAACCGTTGCCCTTCCCTCCCCAATCTGTGGAAAAATTGTCTTCCACAAAAGTAGTCCCTGGTGCCAGAAAGGTTGGGGACGGCTGCTCTGGACTACAGTTTCCAGGGCCATTTACCAAGTCTTTATTGCAAGAGTATTTAGGAAAACTATTAAACCCTCAGGAAGTTGTCCTCTTTACAACATTTCTCATTACCTGTTAGGAAAATCAGGATTTTCACAAGGAATTAATGGGGTTACTGAGTATTGTGTATTTCCTCAAAATACTGATTAAGAATTTTTGAAACAAGGTATCTGGCAAACTGAGTGTGCCCATGTTCTACTACTTGATGTGAATGTTAATTATGAAATAGTTCCACTAAAAATAGAAAACCATGATTAACCCAGAGGATCTGTTAGGTGCCAGAAGGGGTATGGGGCAGTTCCAAGTTCTGAGAAGGGGAAAATGACTATGGCTCAGCATAGGAAGGCATGCAAGCTGGCTCTGAATGGCAGGAGCTGATTATAAAGAAAGAAGAAAAGAAGAAGAGTAAAAAGGGGATTTTCCATATTCTATCTCTAGATTGGTAAAAGATGTAAAAATTATCCCCAAAGCACTCGAGTTCAAAAACTCAAGTCTTCCAAACATGCATCTAAATTACCACTCAATAAGCAGTGTTGGAAAAGTGCCCTCTAGTCTAGGAAAACAAAAAGTCAAAAATGGCTAATACTTTCCTAGCATACAGAACAGACATTTAAAAAGAAGCATTAAGAAGTTGTAAATTTTTGCTCTACTATTAAGTACTGCAAAGACACCATCATGGGTAAATGTAATATTTAAAAATGAAGTCTTTACAAGAAGAGTTTAGGGACTAGCAGATAGTGTAATGGCTACGTCACTGGACTCCCATGTAGTCAACTGTGGTTTGAGTCCCAGACCTGGTGGCTTAACTCACGCCGGGCACGTGAGCATGCATGCCCAAGATCCGGAGAGGAGAATGAAGGAGAAGGGACTGCGGTGCAGCCATCCCTCCAGGTAGTGATTTCTCTCTTTCTCTCTGTCTGTCTGTCTCTGTCTTTCTAGTGAGCACACATACCCTATAGCAAAAATCTCTCAAAAAAAAAAAAAAGACAATTTTATATACACACATGCACACACATATATATTTCTCTTTATGTACTTCACAAATGAAGAATCATATTATTTTCTTTCTTGGTCAAAACAGTCCAGTTTTTGGGATCAGCAGTTAGCGTAATGGCTATGTCGCTGGACTCCCATGCAGTCGACCGCGGTTCGCGTCTCGGACCCGGTGGCTTAAACTCACGCCGGGCACATGTGCGTGCGTGCCCAAGATCCCGAGAGGAGAATGGAGGAGAAGGGATTGCGGCGTGGCCACCCCCCCTGGGGGGTGATTTCTCGCTTTCTGTCTCTCTCTGTCTGTCTGGCGAGCGCACGTGCCCTATAGCAAAAACCTCTCCAAAAAAAGAAAAAAAAAAAAAAAAACAGTCCAGTTTTTCCTTTGATATGCTATATGCCACATGTTATATTTTATGGCTTTATTTAAATTCTTTTTCCTGTGTCATCTTCTAACAGTGTTCCCATACCTAGCCATTCAAATCTGATGTCAGGTACAATGTGAAGAACTAAAGGTAGCCAGAGGAAACCAGGTAATCCCAGATCTTACTCTTTTTTTATTTTAACCCTGTAAACTACTGCTTACTGAGAAATGACATGAAGCAGTAGAAGACAGAAACTACTGGGTCATTGGAAAAGTCATGATATGTTTCTCTGGGCGTGTGTTTCTCTGCAGCATGACTTTTCTGACAACCCAATAGAAAGACACAGCAACCTAGAGTCCCTGCAAGGATTAGTATGTTAGTATGTCCTGTGCTAGTGTGCATGTGTATGTATATGTACATGTATGTACACACACACACATACAGATCAATCCAGTAGAAAAGTCAGCATTTAGGTGAAAAAAGGTATCAACTGATTACTGATCATTCTAGGCAAAACCTAACAGCTTATTTCTATAGTCTATGAGCAGACTTCAAAAGACTGACTCACTCTAAGTTATCAATAAGTGGGAGATGAACTTATACTGGTATGGTTTATTTACAAAGGAAGAAATGGTCAGAATAAATGGGTATGCTATCACTCAGGTTAATTCTTCCTGGTGAGTAGATCACTCAAGATAAGTTAGTTCACTTCAGTCAACATGTAAACTCAAAAGAAGTGTTAGACGTCATGGTAGGTTCTGGGGATTAAAAAAAAAAGAAAGAAAGAAAAAGAGGGTCATCTCAGGGAACTCGGAAGCTAAAGACAGCTTCAAGTCTAGTGCACATAATTTTGGGCATACACAGGGAAGTGTGCTGCACCTATGAATGTCACCTATTATTTGATTCAGAGGAACAAGAACTGTCATGCTGTAAGATCAGAAGCCCATTATGGACCAGAAATCTCTATGAAGAAAAAAGAAATTAAATAACAAAATTAGACTTTTTTTTAGTTTTAAGGTATAGTATCTTGAGCAACTGTCTTTCTCAATGTTCTATTTCTGACTTACCAACTGGCACTTATCTTAAGTAAAAGTAGCCTGTTCATAGATGGTACCACAGAAGCACTGGCAATTATTTTCTTTCTTTTAAGAGAGATTTTTGCTATACAGCACATGTGCTCACCTGAGAGAGAGAGACAGAAATCACCCCCCAAGGGGAATGGCCACACTGCAATCCCTTCTCCTCCATTCTCCTCTCAGGATTTTGGGCACGCATGCACACACACTACATGGGAGTCCTATAACGACGTAACCATTACACCATCTGCTGGTCCCAACAAGTCTTTATTTTCTAATTCCTATCAATGGTCCCTCTCAAAAGACTTGGCCCATGCTATCATCAATTAATGCCTTAGAATTTTCAACTTAACTAATCCTTCATTAATTAAGTTAGATACTCCTAATAAATGACGGAATCCCAATTTTAAAATAGTTTTCATTTCACAATGTTCAGTGAGACCCTCCTGATTCTATTTATTATTAGGGCTACACAGAGGTAAACGGGTGCTTGTTACATCAGTCCCTTAAATTTCATTCTTTCTCAATTTAAGAACATTCAAGGGCTGCCAGGAACTTCTCAGCAACCTCCCATAAGCTCTTCTTCCTGAAGTTAGCAGCACAATACTCTTTCCATTGGTTTCAGCCACTTATCAGCTTCTGAATATAATAGTGCCTGACTCCAATATCTCTGCTTACTCTCTTCCTGCTCCTCACAATTTTCTCATTCCTTTTTCTATTCATGTCAATTCATACTTTCTTTTTTTTTTTTTTTTTTTTTCTTTTTGGAGTGGTTTTTTCGCTATAGGGCACGTGCGCTCGCCAGACAGACAGAGAGAGACACAGAGACAGAAAGTGAGAAATCACCCCCCAGGGGGGATGGTCACGCCGCAATCCCTTCTCCTCCATTCTCCTTTCGGGATCTTGGGCACGCACGCACACGTGCCCAGCGTGAGTTTTAAGCCACCGGGTCCAGGACGCGAACCGCGGTCGACTATGTGGGAGTCCAGCGACATAGCCATTACGCTAACTGCTGGTTCCCAATTCATACTTTCTTCATGAAGCCTTCCTTGACTACTCTCTAACCTCCTGAGGACTCTGCTTCTGGAATTTCCAGTAGTATAAAGCCTCCGCCCTAATTTGGCAAGCAACTCACATGGTATCTTTCACATTCTTTTTCTCTAATGTCCTTTCATTTCTCATGCCTGCTCTCCCTAAGACTGTAAGAAACTTGAAGCAGAGATAGTGTATTACATTTGTTTAGTATCCTACAGGTAACATTATATACAATGTGAACATTCAATAAATAATCAAAGGAATGCATGCTTCACAAAGCTTGAGAATTGCCCTTCCTCATTTTCTGTTTACAATTCTATTCTAATTTTTTTAAATTACAAGTTTGGATATAGCTGAGTTGTAGATACAGATATTGCAACACTACACATGAACAACAACAACAACAAAACAGGAGGTGGTTGTGTTGGAAATCTATTTCTAAATCTATTTCTGAAACACTCCTTTTAGAAAATACAAGGAAAATATCAAGGGCAAAAGGAGAGTGAAAGTAAAACCAGAAAGAAGTATTATAAATTATATATATTATTCCTTTTTACTTGTCACACATACTTTCTTCCTTCATACTCATGCAATATATTACATGATTCCAATAGACACAAGTTATAAATGTGCTACAAAAAAGAACACAGGTGCTTTAAAACATCTGCTTCTTTTGTTCATCAAATATGTGATAAGCAATGGTGTACATAGTAAACAAACATGTAAGGGCATGAAAAATTGACTTGGCAAATAAAGACCACTTAAACTAATTCCACATAGTTTTCAGTTAACTTTTCTTTTACAGTTAAATGTACATGAATAAAAATAGTTCTTAAGTTGTCTTAGTATTTCCTAAAGGTATAGCTTTTAAGCATTTTCTGGGTATACAGAAGAACACAGCTAGAGCGTGTACGAATTTCAGAAACTTAATGCAAAGTGATTTTTTCCTTGCTTTTGGAAATTATGCAGTAAAGAAAAAACAACTTACTGATCTTTGTGTTCATGCACGTACTTTGAAAAATCATGCTGCCTTAAAATTACATCTTAAATCATTGCACTAAAATCACAGGTGTTTAGAAAACTAAATGCCCTTAGAAAAATAAAGCAAAATCTAAACTCCCAAAGGCTAACCAAATGAATATAAAAACATTTCCTTTTGTCATTCCATTCTAATATTCATTTGGTTAGCCTAAATAATAAATATTTAAACTGAATGTAAACAGGTTTCCAGTTTCTATTTATCCCAACTTTTTTTTCTTTCTTTCTTTCTTTTTTGAAGAGGTTTTTGCTATAGGATGCACGCGCTCGCCAGAGACAGAGACAGAAAGCGAGAAATCACCTCCTCAGGGGTAATGGTCATGCTGCAATCCCTTCTCCTTCATTCTCCTCTCGGGATCTTGGGTACGCATACACACACATACCCAGTGAGTACAAGCTACCAGCTCCGGGACACAAACCGCAGTCAACTACATGGGAGTCCAGTGACACAGCCATTATGCCAACTCTTGGTCCCTTTTTCTTAATTCATGATAAAGCACGTGCCTGCTCCCATGAGTGTAAATGGAGAAGAGAGACACAAGCACCCTCCACAGTCTAGTCATGCCATTACAGCCTGATGGATCTTGGGTACTTGCATGCATCCCTGGCATGTTTCAGGGTAATCAAGTCAGGATCTGAACCAAGGTCACTTTGGGGGTTCCAGTTTCTCCTTGAGCAGTGTATCACCACTGTCACAAAGAGCCAGCCCATACTTGTTCAATTTTTATTGTACTTTTCTACTGAGCACTTTAAACTCCTGATTTTAGATAAATGGCTCTTAAGTTATCTATGAATGATGGCTTCACATGTTCATATCACATCTTTGTCCTCATGGTCCAGGGAAGAAAACAAGCACACCCCAACTTTTCTATTAAAAAGGATCCTTTTTTAAAAAAAACTGTGTTTCAAGTAGTGCAATACTGATATACCAAAAATGGGCCCGTCATTTTGTTACTGCGATTTCCATTACTCTGAAATCATTAAGAAACTAGATAGCAACCAATCTGAAGAACTAATTCCTGGGAACCAGCAGTTAGCGTAATAGCTATGTCGCTGGACTCCCACATAGTCGACTGCGGTTCGTGTCCTGGACCCGGTGGCTTAAAACTCATGCCTGGCGCGTGTGCGTGCGTGCCCAAGATCCCGAAAGGAGAATGGAGGAGAAGGGATTGCGGCGTGACCATCCCCTCTGGGGGGTGATTTCTCGCTTTCTGTCTCTATGTCTCTGTCTGTCATGCGCCCAAGCGAAAACCTCTCAAAAAAAAAAAAAAAAAAAAAAAAAAAACTAATTCCTATCCCTTCCCATGTGCCTCATATTAAGTACATGAGAAGTGAAACCTCACTCAAAAAAAAAAAAACAAAAAAAAAGAAAGACTAATGGTGAACAGAACAGCCTTCTGTTTCACGTACCCTACTCTCCTTCTTCTTAGGCCAAGGGTCACATTGTATCACAAGCCTATATTTAAGTTTTTCTAGCCTGTATATCAGCAACAGAAAATGAGATCCTTAAAATAAGGAAGAACAAGGTTGGGACGACACATGGAGAAGTATATTTGGGACCAAGTTGGTACAAGCCCTAGCATTAGAGCTGTTTTTCAGAAGCTTGTAAAAGGTTCCCTAGGCTTTTATCTTCCATTTTGGCATCACCTAGAAACAAACATGGGAGGTTTTACTGTTATTTGCTGCTGGATGAGATAACTGGGTAGAAAAGTCCTAATTACATACTTCCTTGATATCAAAGTGTAAAACACTTAGGTGTTTAAAACTCCCAAGCTCAAGAAATGTCCACCTATATGTTATGTTTGAATGTTCTATTTTTCCACAAGTCTTGATTACAAAGGTGTGTCTACTTCTGTATGTGATTATATACCAATAAAGATTCCTTAAAGCACTGTGGGTTGGTCCTGCAGCACAGCAGTTAAGTGCTGCTCAGAGGAAGCTAGATTCCACCAGGCCAACCAGGGTTCAAGTTCTGGCCCTAGCATCTTAACATGCTGAGGATGTGTGCACGCCCAGAATATTGACAGAATGGGGAACTGGAGATCAGCAGGTGGCATGGTGGTTGGGCTGATGGTCTCCCACATAACAGATCATGATTCAAGTCCCCGACCCAGCAGCTTGAAACTCACACCTGCATGTGTGCATACATATCCAAAATCTCAAGAGGACAATGAAAGAGAAGGGACTGTGGCATAACCACCCTATCCCATTCTATCTCTGTGTCTCCAGTGAGCACACATGACCTATAGCAAAAATCTTTCTTCTGGAAGAGAGGGGACTGCGGTTTGGTCATTCCCCCATGGGATGATTTCTCACCCTTCCCCTCTTTCTGTCCGGTCAATGTACATGCCCTATAGCAAAAAACTTAAATTAAAAAAAAAAAAAATGTTTAGGGGCCAGCAGGAAGCATAGTACTTTTGTTCTGTTTTTAAAGCATTACTTAACCTTATTTATTTAAATTTGACCAGAGAGGGACAGAGTGAGAAATTGAGAGGGTGAGCGAGTGAGAGGAGTGAGAGAGAGAGAGAGAGAGAGAGAGAGAGCGAGCGAAAGCCGCTAGGTCTGGGACTCAAATTGCGGTTGGCCACATGGGAGTCCAACACCCTTAACCACCATGGCACCTGCCAGGTCCTATAGTCCTATATGCCTTTTTTTTTTTTTTTTTTTTTAGGGATGCTCCAATTTATAGTAGAATTTAATCTGACTCTACTTTCACCAGTGTTATACCTGACAAATATCTGCCCTTAGACAATTAACATTTTTTTTTAAGGTTTTTGCCATAGGGTACGTGTGCTTACCAAAGAGAGACAGAGTGGTAGAGGGGAAGTAAGAAATCACCCCTGACAGGGGATAGCCCACACTGCAATCTCTTCTCCATTTCCTTCTTGGGATTTTGGGCACACAAGCACATGCATCTGGCATGAGTTTTAAGCTACTGGGTCTGGAACTCGAACTGCAGTGGCCATGTGCAAATCCAGCACCCTAACTACCATGCCTCCTGCGCTTGGCAGGTTGAGTGGTGGTTAAGGGCACTGGTCTCCCACATGGCCAACCACGGTTTGAGTCCCGGACGCGGTGGCTTGTTTTATTACTCTCCCCACCCCCATCTCTCTCTGGTCAAATTAATAAATGAATGTATAAAATTTTTAAAAATACAATCATATCAAATTAGAGCTTGTCTATTTTTCAATGTTCTAATCCTTTAACAAATGATAAAAATAAGAACTTATAGCAAATGGTAGCAAAAATATGTAAGTCTTAAGAATGGGGAAAAAACCAGCAGTTAGCGTAATGGCTATGTCACTGGACTCCCATGTAGTCGACCGTGGTTCGCGTCCTGGACCCGGTGGCTTAAAACTCAAGCCGGGCGCGTGTGCGTGCATGCCCAAGATCCCGAGAGGAGAATGGAGGAGAAGAGATTGCGGCGTGGCCATCCCCCCTGGGGGGTGATTTCTCGCTTTCTGTCTCTCTGTTTCTCTCTGTCTGTCTGGCGAGCACACGCACTCTATAGCAAAAACCTCTCAAAAAAAAAAAAAAAAAAAAAAAAAAAAAGAATGGTAACGCTTTGGGGCTAGCAAGTAAGGTACTGAACTCCCACATGTGCAACCATGGTTCAATTCTGGACCTGGTGGCTTGAAAAATCATGCCAGTGGATGTGGATGTGCACCCAAAATCCCAGGAGGAGGGTGGAGGAGAAGGGACTGCAGCGTGGCTATTCCCCCTATGGGGTGATTTCTCACTTTCCCCTCACTGTCTCTGTCTCTCTCATACATGCACACGCATCCTATGGCAAAAACCTTAAAAAACAGAATGGTACACTTCTTTAGCTAATTATTTTAGAACATTTGGTTTTAAATTAGCTATTTTTATTTTGAGAGATTTTTGCTATAGGCACATGAGGTCAATAAAGAGACAAACTGCACACTGCAATCCATTTCCTCTATTCTCCTCTCAGGATTATGGGCACACACACCTAGTCTGAGTTTCAAGCTGCTGGTTCTAGGACTCAAACCATGGTCAGTCACATGAGAGTCCAGCACCTCAACTACTATGCTACCTGCTAGCCCCCAATTTAGCTATTTTAAAATAAGGCTGCCCAAAATATGAAATACAGGAATTGTAGCAACAAATTACTGTGCATAATATTACTTCAATTACATCTTACAATTACATCTATTTACACTGTGCAAACATAGAAGTGAAATGTGAGCTAGCTAACATTTTTAAAGTAGCTCCTGACAAAGACTGAAAAGCACACTAATGAATACCACTGTGTAAAACTGTAACTCCAGATATAAAATGATACAATTAAAATTTCCTAGTTGAATATAAATCAATTAAAGGTTATATATAAAAGTGAAAAAATTGATTTTCTGAACTGCCTTCTTTGAATTTGGGGATCTGAAGACTGAGATAGTTTATCATGAATTTTTCTGAACTTCAAATAGCTAAGTTACGCTGATCTTGTATATTTTTTATGAGTATATTATTTAAGTAAGGAAGAAGGGTACGGAGGGTTTTTTTACCTTTTACTTTTACCTCTTTATATTTCTGCACTGCTTGAATCCCCCCCATATGCATACACTTTTATTAACTAAAGAAAAATTTAGAGTTCTAAGAGCTGGTAAGACACAAGGAAGAAAATAAATATATTATTTAAAATGTTTATAAGATAGAAAAAATTATGCTTTTCTATAATGAAACAAATGATTTAAGAAAAAATTAATTAAAAGATATTTATGTTTTCTGATAAAATCACAATCAAGGGTAAACTTTTAAATTAGCTGTTGGGAAAAAGTGAACATTGTTTGAAAACTCCTGAGGTGGGGGACTGAGTTTTTGTTTATAATTTCTAATACATCTCAAAACAATCTCTCAGCCCCTATCTATTTTTCTCTGGGTTGCTCTCTGCATGTGGTCCCCAGACAAGCAACATCTACACAACTGTGTGTTTCAACAAAACTTCCAGGTGATCACAAAAACACAACACTTTACCATGTTACAATATAAATTTGGTAATTATCACTTGGTTTAAATACTCACAGATTATTTTAGGCAAACTTTATATGACTAGAATTTAACTCGCAATCACAAAAAATACAAACTTGGGAAAAGGATAGACAGAAACAAAAATGTCACAAGTTATAGAGAATTAGGAAGAGTTACTTAAACTGACCCTCCCTAGATTTTCTTATGTATATAATGTATTGGACCATTGGAGAAGTCATGATGTATTTTTGCACAGAAAAATAGAAAAATACATCATGACTTTCCCAATTACCTAACAGATAACACTGCCTCATAAGACTGTTCGTGAATTAAACATGACGTGTGAAGTATTTAGCATGTGCTTGATACACAGAAATGTTGACTGTTATTAAAACTTAATGCAGTACCTATCAAAGAAAATAACTTGCCAAATTAACACAAAATTCACAAAATAAAACCACTTTAATAATGCTATGCTCATATAATTCATTGTTTCTAAATAAGGTATATAATTCTGTAAGGATGCTTCGATTTCACTATGTCCATAGCACTAACATTTTCTTATCATCAATATGTACTTGAGTTATAAAGCAGAATGTTCAAAGAGAATGACCTGTGCCTCATCCTCAGGAACGATTTGTTTATGAAGCTGAATCTGCTCCAAACCAGGGCTTTCTAGAGAATTTGGGAGAACTGAGGCAGTTACATTATACCTTGCTGACTGATAAAAGCTGTAGTATTCAAGTCTATTTTCTCCTGAGTTTTCTGATGCCTTCAGTTTTTGTTTAAATTGAACAACTTTATAGATCAAAAAAACTATTAAAACACACGCTAAGATGAAAAAAACCAGCAAAATGTCAAAAGCTTCATTCAACTTCTCAGCTTCTTGGTTACAAATGAGAGATGTTTTCCCTGACACGGAGGCAGCATCGGTCGGAAGAGCATTGCTTTTTTCCAAACTCAAGTTAACAGAAGAAGTAAGCTGTATTTGCACAGGTAACACTGCAGTAGTCTCTAATGAATTACCAAAGGTATTTTCCTGGAAAAATCTACTGGCAGGTGAAGTGCGAATTCCTTCCCAGAAAGTAACACCTTCAGTTTCAGTATTTTCCAAATGTTTCCCATTTGTTGTTACTTTGTGCCAAGCCATCATGAATGCAGTGGTCTTGTGTTGAATATGAAGAGATTTTACAGCCCAAGATCTGGATACATTTGGCGAAGATGTAACACAATTTGTAGTGTCAGTCCACTTAATGAAACGTAATGCTCTGCCATGCATAGATGGGGGATTCTGACAACAGATGTTTATAGTAATGGCTGAAGCCACTAGCCAGTCTTGAAGGCCCAAAAGTTTGCAGTTACATTCCCAAGGATTAGAATCTGTTGGAGATGAGTCAGTGAAGACAATGGCTTAAGGACCCTTGGATGTAAGTCTGTAAGATTATTAAATGACAGATTAAGGATCTTCAAAGATGCTCCCAATTTTTCAAATGTAGTTATCAATGCTGATTACTCTGTTTCTGTCTTTCTTAAGGTAAATTAAATTCTTTAACAAACTAAACATATGAGAATTTATATTTTCTAAATCATGATTTAGTATCAAATGTTTAAGATTATTAATTCCACTAAAACCCATCCCTAGCAATATTTTTAATTCTTGAGTTTTTCAGTAGAGATATTCCAGGTTGACAAATCCTTTAAATGTGAAGGGCTATATAGCTTCAATATAGCTATGAGACAAAAAAAAAAGTCTCTTTAAACTCTTAAGGACTGCGAAAGCATCCAACAGTACTTTTATCAAATTATTACCTTCTAGATACAAACAATCAAGGTTTCCAAGATGTTGAAAGTCTGACATCCTCAAAATTTTATTGTTTGATAAATCAATTGTCCACAGAGCAACCATACCAACAAAGGGACCACTTCTGGGGACAGTGAGCAGATTCATTAGCAGATTTAGGTACTGAACTGACACTAGACCATTAAATACTCCTTTTGGAACAAAAGGTACTTCATTTGACTGTATATGTAAGTTACAGAGACTTGAAAGTCCCTTAAAGATTCAGGATCTAAGCGTTTTATAAAATTATTATTTACATATAGAAAATACAGATGCTTCAACTGAACAAAGGCTTTGGGATATACATACACAATGCTAGAATTATCCAAATACAATGCTCTAAGAAAATGAAGTCCTGTTAATTCACTTTCACTTATATGAGAAATACTATTTCCAGTCAGATACAAAAAAACTGTACTTAAAGGAAAATTCTTAGGAACACTTGAAAGACCTAATTTAAGGAGTTAATTTGTCTCCCAGTGCAGAGCTGGCAAACAGATGAATATCCAAGTATCTCTTTATGAAATAATAGCACAAGATAACACCAAACAAGTAGAGCTAGTTGTAAGCAAGGCAGTGAAAACAATCTACACACAGCCCTGTTCTTGGCTTTTCTGTTCATATCAGAGATGGCTATAAAAAGAGAAAGTAAAACTTAAAATCATCAAGAGTTCTTAAAATGAAAGTTTAATAATACTATACTTCTTTATTCTATTTTAATTAGAATCAGCCAATAACACTAAATATTATAAAGCATATTATGGTGATGGAATAAAATAACAAGAATTTGGAATATGTCCTAGAATTATTAACACCTTCAGGTCATTAACCCACTGTTTGACAAAATGGTTATTGAAATTTAATAAACTGCAAAACAAAATGTTTGCTACGGTAATTAAAACATTATAAGTGATTATAAAAATGGTGACAAATCATGTAAGGATTACTTTGGATATAATATGTCCCTTTATCAAATTAAAGCCTAATATCAAGTAACAACAGGATTTATTAAAATACAAATTCATTACAGAAAAATTAAACTCTCTTGTTTCTCATACACCTATTTTCCATGTCAGCTAAAAGTTCAAATTAAAAAAATAATCTTACCAAGAACAGGAAATTCATATATTATTAACACTTAGCTGGTTCGTGTAAAGGTTTTCTTCTTAAATTTGAAGAGCAGCATTACTAAACTCCCATCTTTCTGTAACACTGTTGACCTCCACTTTTCTTTTCCCTGTAAAGTCCCAAATTGCTCAGGAAACGCCACTCTTCACACAGGTTCCTCTACAGTCAGTGTGTAAAATAGAGGTTGCCATGGATACAGGAAACAGAGACAGGAAGTAATTTTATCTGTGTTTCAAAAGTATTGTTGAAAGGAAATCTCAGGGACTTATTTGTTCAGAATGTAGTTAGTGTTTCCCTAATGCACATACCTAAATACCTCCTATCATTTAAAAATGAAAAGTTTTTTTTTTTAAAGGATACCTTTTTAGATATTTAGACTCTAAATATCATGGAATCTAGCTCTCAACAACGGATAGCTATTGGGACCAGCAGTTGGTGTAATGGCTATGTCGCTAGACTCCCATGCAGTCGACCGTGGTTCGTGTCCCGGACCCGGTGGCTTAAACTCACGCTGGGCAATGTGCATGCATGCCCAAGATCCCAAGAGGAGAATGGAGGAGAAGGGATTGTGGTGTGGCCATCCCCCCCCCCGGGGGGGGGGGGGGTGATTTCTCGCTTTCTGTCTCTCTGTCTTTCTGGCAAGCGCACGAGCCCGATAGCAAAAACCTCTCCAAAAAAAAAAAAAAAAGAAAAAAAAAAAAAAAAAAAAGAAAAGAAACAACGGATAGCTATTGAATGGAAAAATCAAGTTGACATTAGATAGATACAGAGTAATATAATTTTTGGTTGGGATTTTTTTTTTTTTTAAGCTTCTGTTATTGGGCACATGTGCTCACCAGACAGAGTAAGATACAGATAGAGAGAAATTACCCCCCAGGAGAGATGGTCACACTGCAATCTCTCATTCTTCACTCTACTCTTGGGATTTTGGGCATGAATTAGCTGCCTGGCATAATTCTCCAGTTGCCGGGTCTTAGGCTCACACTGTGAAGCTGGCCATGTGGAACCCGAAGCCTTAACCTCCATGACACCTGCTGGCCCCTATTTTTGTGCATTTTTAAGTGAACTTCTTATATTGTTTTGAATACATATTCGGGGCGTCAACATTATGCTTGATGCCTTAAAAAAAATCTGTAAAAACAACAAATAATTTAGAATGGTAAATGCAAATGTTTGTTAGTATATCCTCTGTGTTCTTTTTTAATTTTTCAAAATACTTTTTGGTATATAAAGTATTGCAGAGCCAGATGGTGGCATGGTGATTAAGGTGGCTGGATCCCATATGACTGGACTGAGCAGTTCAAGTCCTGGACCTGGAAGCTTAAAAAACAAGCCAGGTGCATGTGTGTGTGCACCCAAAATCCAGGGAAGAGAAGGGACTGTGGCTTGGCCACTCCCTTTGGGGGATTCTTTCTCATCCCCCAACCCCATCTCTCTCCAGCGAGGGCATACACCCTATCATAAATTTTAAAAATATGTGTCAAGTACTACAAAACATTATCTTAATATATTAAGGTACATGCTTTGGTTTGTAAGATGATATAAAGATGCATAGTAAATAACTGACGTTAAGTTATCTTTGCAAGAAAAGTTAGGGAGAACTTTAATATACATTTAAAATATCTGTAGTTTTATATATATATAAACACGGTATAAATACACTTGAAAATATCTGTATTTATATATATACACACATGCAGAATAACTCTCTTGGTATTAAGGCAGATTTATTTCATATCAAGATAATAGTTGTTTTAGATATTATTATTTCCATATTCATGTCAAATATTTATTCATTATAATACACAGCAGTACCTTTCTATGACTATAAAAAAATCAGAGGTATGTACTGAAAAGCAGATCTCTATCAAAATGATTTATGATTCTCACAACTATCTTCTGGGCTGGCTATTGTTATGGCTATTTATAAACAAAGACACCCAGAAACAATAAAACAAATTACAGAAATAACAAGAACTAGAGATATGGGCCAGCTTTCTCAAGTCTGTTTTGTTTTCAAATACCTACAAAGCTAAATGAAGCAAATTTCATGGATTTTTCAACTGCATCATACAACTTTAAAAAGTTGAGAAAGATTCAGAAAAAAGGGACAAATGTGGACACCAGAGGCTGTAAGGGAGGGGAAAGTGGGTGGTGGAGGGTGGGCGTGGGGGGGAAAGGGAGGAGTCATTTGTCACCAGAAAATGTAGGGTTCTCTGTTGAAAACTAGATACATGTATGTATACTGTAAATCATGATGGGCCATCAAATAGAAAAAAAAAAAATCAGTAGAAAATTTAAAGGGGGAAAATGACAAGGCAGCAAGGTCAGAGCATTAATTAATTTTGTCTTCTACTCCAGAAATATCCAAAGCAGACAAAAATGATTATTAGACCTCAGAAGTAAAATTTTTATGAAAAATGACAGAATAAAATTAATTTCGTATTTCTCACATAAAAAAATGGGAAACTAAAGTAGCTGCAATGAAACAAAATTTAAGTGCACTCTCTCAGGCTGAAGTCATAAAAATTCCAATATTCAACAAACCAAAGTTTAGTTTTCTTGTTCACCTATGAGTTGATGCTCTTAGAGATAAGCAATCACCATTATAGAATATCCACAGAAATCAAGGTAGATGAGGAAGGGAATTGAGGTGTCTTCACTTTACATGCTATGGCCATACCACTAACTAGGGGAATAACTGACCACTCACTCATGCTTTAAACTAGAACTCTAATTTCCTGAGCACACACTGCATTTACTGGAAGGCACAATTTCCTGTGCTTTGACTGAGTACGGCCATTTCAGAGCAATTAATAATCTGTATATCTTTTCATGAGCTTTAAATCTGGTAACATGCTTTGTTAATTTCATATGATCTTCAATGTGTAATAACTCTGTCCAATCTAAATTCTAATATTTTGATTTTGCTCTGTAGTAATAGAGCAAAATGCTTCCTTATAATCTACTTGCGAGTCATTCCTACTAATATATATATATATATATATTTTTTTTTTTTGAGAGGTTTTTGCCATAGGGTGCGTGCGCTAGCCAGACAGAGAGAGAGAGAGAGACAGAAAGTGAGAAATCACCCTCCAGGGGTTATGGCCACACCGCAATCCCTTCTCCTCCGTTCTCCTCTCGGGGTCTTGGGCACGCATGCACACGCACCCGACGTGAGTTTTAAGCCACCAGGTCCGGGACGCAAACCGCGGTCGACTACATGGGAGTCCAGCGACATAGCCATTACACTAACTGCTGGTCCCATACTAATTTTCATTATTATTTCTGAACACTATACTTGACCTCCTCAATGGGTTTCCCTCTATTTCCTTCCAGGAAATAGATCAACTGAATTATTTTTCTCTCATTCTTGTTGCTGAGCCATCTTATATACTGCCTTTATCTTCAAATAATCTTATGCTCCTGGTATCAACAAGAATCTATATTTTTTAAATTCAGATTCTGCCCTTTCAAGAGTAAGGGTGCACAAATAAGAGAACAATTATATCTATTACCATCTTTTAAATGTATACGTTTTATATGTATTTAAATACATAGCATCTAATGTAAACCAAACAAGAATAGCTTAAATATATGGCTTCAATAGTAGTTACTGATCTTATGGACCTCAAAAGCAATGTATTGGGTTTCAGACAGTGGAGCAGTGAAAAAATGTGATGCTCTATGAGACTGCCCATATTTAAAGCTCCCAAGTTTGCCTCCAGAGATCTCCCTGACTGTGCTGGGCATGTGCGTGTCCACCATACAGGGCTAAGGGTTAGATCAAGGTATCAAAGCCCTGTTGGGGGTGCTGTCTCTCTATATCTCGCTCACTATGTTTCTCTTGCTCATGGACTTAAAATTTTTTTAAAAAAAGGCTGAAGAAAAACTTACTTATGGACCCTATAAATCAAGAGAATCAAAATCTGAAATGGAATTTACAATAAAAAAAAACTATTTTACTCTAGTATTCCAATATGGGTACAAAACCTGAATCTAATTCATAAAACATCAAACAAATCCCAAATGAGGACCATTCTATTTTATTATGGGGTAAAGGAGTTGGAGGCAGACGAAGAAAGAAGCCAAGGGAGAAGAGACAGAAAACAGGACTGCATACTTTAAAAACGTTCATCATAAAAAAAGAAGACTGAAGAAATGATATAAGTAAAAGCGACTATAAACACATGACAATTAAATGCGATATTTGGGGACCAGCAGAAGGCGTAATGGTTACATTACTGGACTCCCACGTAGCCGACAGTGGTATGAATACTGGGCCCAGCAGCTTAGAACTCATGCCAGGTGCACGCGCATGCGTGCCCAAAATCCTGAGAGGAGAAGAGACTAAAATATGCTCCACCCCCGCCAGGGGATGATTTCTAGCTTTCTGTCTCTCTGTGTCTCTGTCAAGGACATGTGCCCTATGGCAAAAACAATCCTTCTTAAAAAATTACCTTAAAAAATAAATACAGTATGTTAGCCTAGACTGAAACACTGAATAAAGGCCATGATATGTGCAAGTCACACACAAGAAATTCAGAAAACAGGGCATCCAGTCATGCATCTACTGAATAGTGTATGCACACACATGAATGATAAAATGAATGGTACAGAAATCAGCAATAGGTAATTCTGAGTAAAGGTCACATGAGTGTTTTCTGTATAGTTCTTGCAATGATTCTGTGAAGTCATTTCTAAATTAAAAATATCATGTGATAGCAGTTATACTTTCCATATAAAACCTATGTATGTTACTGTCAGGAAATGGCACAACGTCTAAGATATCAAGTGTATTTTAATAGAAACCATTTTTGTATTCTTACAGCATGGAAAAACAGTACGAACCTTCTATGTTCAAATGTCAGCAAGGGAATCACCCAAGAAACTGTTAGCTACGAATCTACTGATGAAATGAAAAAAGAAACTATGGATGAACAGCATAAAATTTCTCAAATATGCATATAACTTTAGAGCTTTAAAAACAAAGTGATTCTTCCTAATGATATACTGACACTCAGACACTTCAAAGATAATTAATTTATATTGGGTCCAGCAGATGGTACAATGGCTGTGTCGCGGGACTCCCGTGTATTCGATTGCAGTTGGTCCCGGACCCGATCAAGTGGATGTGCATGTGTGCCCAAGATCCCCAGAAGAGAATGGAGGAGAAGGGACTGTGGCATGGCCATCCCCTGGGGGGTGAGTTCTTGCTTGCTGTCTGTCTTTCCGGATAGAGCACACGCCGTATAGCAAAAACCTCTCCAAAAAAGAAAAATTATTTATATTGACTTGCTGTACATCTTTTTGGGACTTAAGATAATTTTTTTCTTTTTTCTCTTTTTTTTTTTTTTTTTGGAGAGGTTTTTGCTTTAGGGCACGTGCGCTCGCCATACAGACAGAGACAGACAGACAGAAAGCAGGAAATCACCCCCCCCCCCCCCCCAGGGGCAATGGCCATGCCGCAATCCCTTCTCCTCTCGGGATCTTGGGCACCCACGCACACGCGCCCGGCGTGAGTTTAAATCACCGGGTCCGGGACTCAAACCGCGGTCGACTATGTGGGAGTCCAGCGACATAGCCATTACGCTAACTGCTGGTCCCGGGACTTAAGATACTTTTAAGGAACTAATCCTTCCCTGTAGTGAGACTTCACAAAAATATTTTTAATTTCTTCACGCTAGTTCTTGTTACACAGTCATTTTGAGAAACAAGATTTCTACAGACAATTTTAGGTACCATCACCATAATCACAATAGGATGACAAAATTCCTTCCTGTACAAAGTTTTTACACAGTTTTATACTGTAAAAAACAGTAAGTAAAACTTATTGGAGGGCTGTTCTAATTTAGAAAAAAAAGCAGAGGTAAATTAAAAATCCGAGTACTGGGAACAGCAGATAGCGTTAAAGTTACATTGCTGGACTCCCATATAGTCAGACCAAAGTTGAAGTCCCAGATCCGGCGGCTTAAAACCCACACTGGGTACGTGTGCGTCCAAAATCCTGAGAGGAGAATGGAGGAGAAGGGACTGATGTGTGGCCATCCTGCCTTATGTGTTGGGGGGTAATTTCTTGCTTTCTATCTCTCTGTCTCTCGGGTGAGTATGCACGCCCTATAGCAAAAAACCTCTCTTTAAAAAAGAAAGGAAAAAAAAGAAAGAAAGAAATCAGAGTATCATTCCAGTCCCTGGTGCCAAGTAAAACTTCTGGAACACTAATTGCTCCTCTGACACTATCCAACACTTTTTAGATTTTGCTGAGACAATTTAGTAATTTAGGTTCTCAATTATTTACATTGAGTATCCCTCACTTGAAATGTTTCAGATTTTTTTGCCTTTTTAAAATATTTGCATATACATAATGAGATATGTTGGGGATAGGATTCAAGTCTAAACACGAAATTCATTTATGTGTCATAGACATGTTATACACAGAGCCTGAAGGTAACTTTATAAAATATTTGGGTATTGCAATATTTTGACAGTGACCCTTCACATGAGGTTAGGTGTGGAATTTTTTAACTTAGGGTGTCTGTCAGTACTCCCAAGTTTTTGGATTTGGACGGCCAGAGACACAATGCCAAGGTTCAGTGCTCTGCCAGAAAATCTCACATGAAGTTTCTGGTTCAACTCTGGAGACCACCCTGAGTATGCTGGGCATGTACGTGCCCACAATCAAGAGCTGGCTGATGGCTGGAGATAAACTGTGTAGTGAAGCCCTCATTGGAGGTGCTGTCTGTCTCTCACTCTCTCATTTGTGGAAAAAATAAATAAATGAATAACAAACAAAATTTTTACATTTCAGACCATTATAGATTTCAAAATGTTGGGATTATAGATGCTCCACGTGAACTGGAATTTCCCTTTCCTATATTACTGTTCCATTTTGATGGCTCTTATTTTATGTATGAGTCTTCACAAATTTCATAGAAATGCCTATCATTAAAATAACAATGGATGAATTTCAGTATATTTTTAACCAAAGTAAACTTGTACTTTAATTCCATTTTCCACAAGCTTTTCAAAGTCCCTTTGTTGACCAACTCCCAGTTAATCATAATCCCTACAATTTTCAAAACACACAAACACATGGATACATGAGAAAAAAGAAAAGAAGAGGTAATGATAATTTAGTAAGTCCATGATGGAGCAAGTCTCTTCCAATAAATACATATAACCTTTGTGAAATGATTCCTTTTCTTTTCTTAAAAGGTAATGTAGGGAACCAGCAGTTAGCGTAATGGCTATGTCGCTGGAATCCCATGTAGTTGACTGTGGTTCGCGTCCTGGACCTGGTGGCTTAAAACTCATGCCGGGCACGTGTGCATGCATGCCCAAGATCCCAAGAGGAGAATGGAGGAGAAGGGATTGTGGTGTGGCCATGCCCCCCCCCCCGGGGGGGGGTGGTGATTTCTCGCTTTGTCTCTATGTCTCTGTCTGTCTGGCGAGCGCACATGCCCTATAGCGAAAAACCTCTCCCCAAAACAAAAAAAAGGCAATGTAATGGGGCCGGCCTCGTGGCCTCATGGTTGAGAGCTGGATCCCACGTGGCCAACGACGGTCTGAATCCCAGCCCCAGAAGCTTGAAAAATACACCAAGCACCTATGCATGCATGCTCAAAATTCTAACAGATTGGAGAAATTGAGAGGGGATGACGATGTGACCTCTACCAACTGAGGGGTGCTTTCTCTTTTATCTCTCCTTCTCTCTAGCAGTGCATGTGCCAATGGCAATAAAAAAAAAATCCAAAGACAATATAATGAAATAAGAGAAGCTATAAGAATGAAATACTGTACTGAATACAGGGAACAGCATATGGAATTAAGAGCATAGGTTTTGGAGTCACTGGTGGTATTATGAGGATAATACTTATCTAATGATCTTAGCTATTATTAGAAAGAAGCACTACAATACAATGGGCTGCCCTAAGGAGCAGGGACTTCCTATGAGCCAAGTGTCCAAATGGAAACTGAACGAACATGTTTCAGAGATGCAGTGGAAGGAAAGTTCATCAACAAGTAAAAATAAATCTAAATAACCCAAGAGCAATTTTCAACATTAGGCACCAATAGATGATACTAAAAGACTATCTACTGATAATATGAATGGGCAAAGGTATATATAAACCGCTGTAGAGGCATCTAGGGCTTCATAATACCATCTATGTCAGGCATGACAATGAACAAATTTACTACTATGTGAAAAACAATTTGGAACCATCCTATTTTTATAACTGGAAAGTGGTAACTGCTTCTTGTGACCTCAACTGGTCTTTTCATGGCTGGCCCTTTAACAATCTACATAGCTTGGATCTGCTAGTGTCTCTGTCATGTCATTTGTTTATTTTGGCAGGCAAAGATAGAACTCTAATAGTCAACACCCATCAATCAATGTCTGGTCATAGATAGCAGAAATTTCCAATTTTTTTAATTAGTATTTTAGGGTTGATATCAGAAGACGACAGGGAGAGCATTTTAGTTCTACTATATATTTAAGGGTAAAGTAAATTTGTATTGGACACAAAAACCAATTTCCATACAAATCCTAAGGTGGGAGAATAAAAGTATTTTAAACTTCAAAAACTGTGGCACTTTTCATTTGGACACTTAAGTTTTCAAAGGGTTGTAAAACCTTTAAATCAAAAGTTTTATAAATTATTATTATTATTATTTTTTTTTTGGAGAGGTTTTTCGCTATAGGGCGCGTGCGCTCGCCAGACAGACAGAGAGAGACACAGAGACAGAAAGCGAGAAATCACCCCCCAGGGGGGATGGTCACGCCACAATCCCTTCTCCTCCATTCTCCTCTCGGGATCTTGGGCACGCACGCACACGCGCCCGGCGTGAGTTGTAAGCCACCGGGTCCGAGATGCGAACCGTGGTCTACTACGTGGGAGTCCAGCGACATAGCCATTACGCTAACTGCTGGTTCCCAAGTTTTATAAATTATTATAATTCTCCAATGAAAAAAATCACACAGGTCAGGTGCAGTGACATCCGGCAACTTAGGAGGGTGAGGCAGAAAAGAATAGTGAATTCTAGCCCAGCCTGGGCAATGCAGTG
Source organism: Tupaia tana (assembly GCA_026018925.1). NCBI lineage: Eukaryota > Metazoa > Chordata > Mammalia > Scandentia > Tupaiidae > Tupaia > Tupaia tana. Next base: position 51,441,782 of record JAKSZU010000006.1, on the reverse strand, counting down.
AAACCCTGTCACTTAAAAAACAGAACAAAGGACCCGCAGTTGGCGTAATGGGTATGTTGCTGGACTTCCATGTGGTCGACCGTGGTTCGAGTCCTGGACCCGGTGGCCTAAACTAATGCCGGGCGTGTTGTGCGTGCATGCCCAAGATCCTGAGAGAAGAATGGAGGAGAAGGGATTGCAGCATGGCCATCCCCACCCCGGAGGGTGATTTCTCATTTTCTGTCTCTGTGTCTCTCTCTGTCTTTCTGGCGAGTGTGTGCGCCCTATAGCAAAAACCTCTCAAAACAAAACAAAACCTTGCCCAGTTAGCTTGTGAGTGCATTAACTTATTTATTAAGCATTTGGAAATTATTTCAAAATGGAGAGATACAGTGTCAACTATAACTAATGCAGAATACTTGATTTAGACATTTGTTAATTTCAACACACTCCACATTTTAAAAAATCAAGTTCTAGAGTTAAAAATTTACACTTTTTCTTTTCCATAAAACCGCTTTGTATACAGACAAAGGCAGTGAACATGCAATTGTGGTACCAACTGTTCATCTTCCTATCTTATTTTAACTAATGCCTGGAAAGAAAATCAGTCCATAAGTTCACAAGAACCAAAACATAAATATGCACAGCCTAGTCAAAAAATAAAAACAGGGACCAGCAGTTAGCGTAATGGCTATGTCGCTGGACTCCCACGTAGTCGACCGCGGTTCGAGTCCCGGACCTGGTGGCTTAAACTCACGCCGGGCGCGTGTGCGTGCGTGCCCAAGATCCCGAGAGGAGAATGGAGGAGAAGGGATTGCGGCGTGGCCATCCCCCCTGGGGGGTGATTTCCTGCTTTCTGTCTCTCTGTCTCTCTCTGTCTGTCTGGCGAGCGCACGCGCCCTATAGCAAAAACCTCTCCAAAAAAAGAAAAAGTAAATAAAAAATAAAAAAAATAAAAACATTAAAAGCTACATCAAAGAGGGTTCCCCCCCAGTTTGATTAAAATGATCAGAACTAATAATTATACAAATTGTACTAAATCATATAGAAAGACTGAAAACACACATAATCCAAAGATTATTCTTTTAAATTTCTAAGGGTATCTATTTCCTTTGAATCATACATTCAAAGGATGGATGGGGAACAGAACCTTAATGTCTGAGGTCCTGAAATTTCAACGTAATCTTATTCATGTGTCTATTTTTCATACATAACAATGAGGCATGGAAATAGTCACTATTCAATACACTCCTTGAGGATTGCTCATTTTATGGTCAATTGGCAAAATAAAAATTCTGAACAGCTTTCCTTCCTGTTACTTCACTGCCACTTTCTACAAATTACTACATTTAGAAAATACAAACTAGGTTGGAAATAAGCTCAAGCTGCCTGTTGAGGAAAAAAAACAGCAACAATAAAAGCAACTACCACAAAACGAAAACCCAAGATGGTAAATTCCATGAGGGCAAGGACTACATTTGTTCTGCTCCCATTGTCTAGCATGCCGCAAATATTCAAGTATTTGATGGGAAGAAGGGCAAAGGATCATTCACTCAGGGTGCCTTCTGCCACTCAAATCCTGTACTGAGTATACTGCAGGGCACACTGAATTAGATCAGCAAGGGCTTGACAATCCCATTTCTCAAATTTAAAGAAATGGAGGGGGAAAAACTATTTCCAGGGCCAGCAGGTAATACAGTGGTTGGAGTGCTGGACTTCCACATGGCCAAACGCAGTCTAAGTCCTAGACCTGGCAGCTTCCTTTCTCACTCCGCCCCCCACCTGGTTTCTATCTGATGACTATAGCAAGTTAAACAATAATAATAAATAAAATAAAGTCTTAAAAAAATTTCCATCAGTCCTTCTCAGATTGGCTTCTCCTGAATGAACTCTAGAGGGCACATTAGAGTTTCATACTCATAAACAGCATAGCTTTTCATTAGCAACAAGGACAGTGTGACTAAGTCTAACTGGTAACTTGACTCTTAACACCAGTTCAATCTATGAAGAGATACAAACCCATTTATAAAATCAGATCTGTGTAATATATGGGAAACTGCTATAGGAAACTACCAATTGCTCGAATGGACTCCATTAGAACACATAATTCATGGGGTTGGCAGGTGGCATGGAGATTAAGGGCGCTGGACTCCCATATAGCCAACTGTGGTTCAAGTCCTGGACATGGCAGCTTGCTTCTCACGTTCTCTCTCTCTCTCTGTCTCTCTCATCAAATTAAATAGTTAAATAATTCTTAAAAAAGGTAATTCATAATTAGACTTGATTAATTACTTTAGAAATAATCTTAAAGTCTCTCATCTGTTTTGTGAGTTATGATAGATAATAAATGTGAACTGTAAACTAATGGTGTTTCATTGCAAAATTAACCGTCATAATAATAGAAGCAATAAATGATATAAGCTACAACATGGCCATATCTGGAAAATGTTATGCTAAGTTAAAGAAGCCAGTCAGCAAAGGCCACATATTATATTATTAATACGAAATGTCCAGAACAGGCAAGTCTACAGAAATAGAAAATAGACTGGGTGTTGCCGAGGGCTGGGGGGAATGAGGAAATGAAGAGAGACTACTAACTTGGTTTCTTTTTAGGTTGATAAAAATGTTCTAGAATTTGTTGTGGTAATAACTATACAATTCTACTGAAATACTAAAAACTAGTGAATTGTAAGCTCTACATGGGTTATTTGTATGGTCTGTGAATTATGATGCAATAAAACTATAAATAAAACAAAAAAGGATTTTAAGAGAGTTTTTTTCTAAAAGACATTAAAAAATTGACAATTTTCACTGTAGAGATCAACTAATATCTTAGAATAGGTATAAGAGATATGAGAAAATACTACTGAGGCTAGCAGATGGTGTGGTGGTTAAAGCACTGGACTCCCACACAGCTGACCGCGGTTTGGGTTTCAGACCTGGCAGCTTGCTTTCTCACTCTCCCTTTCCCCTTCTCTATCTGGTTAGCCCATACGCTCTATAGCAAATTTTAAAACTAGTTATAATAATAATGATACATAAAATTATTAAATAATTCTTTTTTTTTTTTTTTTTTTGGAGAGGTTTTTGCCATAGGGCGCGTGCGCTCTCCAGAGAGAGACAGAGAGACAGAAAGCGAGAAATCACTCCCCAGGGGGGATGGCCACGCCACAATCCCTTCTCTTCCATTCTCTTCTGGGGATCTTGAGCACGCACGCACACGCGCCTGGCGTGAGTTTTAAGCCACCGGGTCCGGGACGCGAACCGCGGTTGACTACATGGGAGTCCAGCGACATAGCCATTACACTAACTGCTGATCCCAATAATTCCTTTAATAAAAAGAAAATACTAATAAAAAAATCCTATGTTAAGGAATGAATAATAAAATTATATCATGTTACATAATCACTTAGAAATGGTTAGTACCATCAGATGGCATAGTGGTTACATCACTGGACTCTCACATGGCCATCTGCAGTACAGACCCGGTGGCTTGAAAATCATGCTGGGTACCTGTGTGTGCATGCATGCATGCACAAGATCCATTTCTCACTTTCTCTCTCTTCCTCTCTCTCTCCAGTGAGCACACACACCCTAAGACAAAAACCTCTTAAAAAAAAAAAAAAAAAAAAAAAGAAAGAAAGAAAGAAATGGGGTCCGACAGGTCGACAGGTGGTGTGGTAGTTAAGGTGACTGGACTCCCACATGGCTGACCGTGGTCTGAGTCCCAGACCAGGCAGCTTGTTTTCTCACTTTCCTTTCTCTCTCTCTCTCTCTGTTTCACTCTGATCAACTTCAAAAAAATAAATAAATAAATAAAATAGTGACAATGCATAAAAATAAGTCTTTAAAAAAGGTCCATTTAAATTAATAATTCAGATACAACAACATATCTGCTTAAATTAAATGCTTATAAACTGTTTTTTGTTTAACTATATTTAAAATTATATTAAGATATTCTTTGTAGTTTAATTTTTACCTTAAGTATATTGGTGTGATGTTTTAAAAATTATAAAATTACTTTAAAAATTCTTAAATTTCAATAAATTCCTAAGGGCTCATAGTATGGGTTCTATTCCTGAGATAAATAAGAATTATAAAGGGTAGACACTCTCCAACCTAAGGAGGCTTAGTAAACCTTATATATACCCAGAAAATTTTATTATAAGGCAATTTTTTCCTGGAAAGCAAGTCATCACATCTAAAAATCCAGCTATTTTAGCAAATCCCTTTTCAATTTATCCAACTAGCTTATATTAAATATTCCCCATTGGTGACTTGCTTGATCCTAAAAAAAGAAAAAGTGAGATTCAAAATTCCTAATGTACTTGGTCTCAAAAAACACTTTACCACATCTAAAACTCTTAGAACTGCATTAAATATATGTTCTTAAAGATAGTGGCTAAAAGCAGCCTTGCTTTTTATTTAATCAATGCCTTTTTTTTTTTTTTTTGAGAGGTTTTTCGCTATAGGGCAGCCTCGCCAGACAGACAGAGACAAAGGAAAGCGGAAATCACCCCCCCAGGGGGGATGGTGCAATCCCTTCTCCTATTCTCCTCTCATCTTACGGTGTGAGTTGTAAACCGGGTAATCGACTACGTTTCCAGCGACATAGCCATTTAACTGCTGGTTCCCATCAATGCCTTTTAAGAAAAACTGAAAAACATTAAAAGCTAGATAAAAATATATAAAAATAAATAGTAAATAATAGGCTAGATATTATTTTCATATGCAAATTATCTGAAGAAAATATTCCCTCTCGGGACCAGCAGTTGGCATAATGGCTATGTCACTGGACCCATGTAGTCACCCGTGGTTCGCATCCTGGACTCAGTGGTGTGCGTGTGTGCCCAAGATCCCGAGAAGAGAATGGAAGAGAAGGGATTGCGGCGTGGCCATCTTCCCTTGGGGGTGATTTCTCGCTTTCTGTCTCTCTGTCTGTCTGGCGAGTGCACATGCCCTATAGCAAAAAAAGCTCTCAAAAAAAAAAAAAAAAGTCAAAATCAAACACATGAACCAACCAACCAAAAGTCTTCTACACATAATTTCTTGAATTCTGAATTTGGTTATTTCTTTAGGTTTACTACCTTAATACAAAATTTACTAGAGTCAGCAGGCGGCATGGTGGTTAAGGTACTGGATTCCCACATAGCAGATAGCAGTTCGAGTCCTAGACCCAGAGGCTTGAAAATCATGACAAATAGATAATTTTTTTTAAAGTTTGAAAAACCAAATTTATTATACACACACTTCATATGAAAAAATTTATTTTTCCTATTCAAATTCGATTATTCCAAGAGCCTCATACAGTATCACATCCCTATACCAACAACACACACTCTTTCATTCTGATCCTAATATAGTCAGTTAGCTTATGTAATCTGTGTACATAAAGCCTTTGTGTAATGTAGTTTATTCAGGGATTGAGTCCAGACCTAGCAGCTCGCTCACTCGCTCGCTCTCGCTCTCTCTCTTGTGAGTACATGTGCCCTGTAACAAATTAAATAATAATAATAATAGTAATAAATAAAGTTAAATAATTCTTTAAAGAAACTTTCGGCATTTTTGTTATTTGTTTAATGGGAATGAGAATTTTTACCAAAATTATTAAGTACAATATAATGACTTCATCTATGTAAGGACACAAAGTCAACTTGCAAGATTCTTCAGAAATAATAAAAAATAAAGAGGTAACAAAATTATCTAACAATATTTTTAGTTCCATACTTTACAACATGATACTGACTTTCAGATATTAGCTATTGGGCTGGCCTTGCAGCCTAATGGATAAGAGAGGTGGATCCCACCTACATGGCCAACCACAATTCAAATCCTGGCCTCAATAACCTGAAAGTCACACTAGGACCAGCAGATGGCATAATGGTTATGTCACTAGACTCCCAACACAGTCTACCGTGATTACAGTCCTGGACCCAGCTGACTCATGCTGGGCCTGTTTGTGTGCGTGCCAAAAAAATCCCAAGAGGAAAAGGGAGAAGGGACTGTGGCCTAGCCATCCCCCCTAGGGGGGTGATTTCTTGCCTTTGTCTCTCTAGCGAGTACACATGCCCTATAGCAAAACCAAAACCAAAACAAAAACTCTAAAAAAGAAAACCCACACCAGACACATACATATGTATATCCAAAAAACTGACAAGATGGAAAAATGGGTAAGAGATTGCTGCATGACCAGATCCCACTGAGGGCGATCCCTCTCTGTTTCTCTCTGATGAGTGCATGCCCTCTGGTAATACAATAAATAAATAAAAATAGAGCCAGCTCTATGACTGGTGGTTAATGCAGCCAGATCTCACATGGCTAACCTGGCAATCTGACCCCTATAGTTCAAGTCTCAGACCCAGCAGCTAATAAAGTCTGGTTATCATTAAAAAAGAAATTCAGACAAAAATGAAATTGATAAAATGAATAATATACAATCAAGTATAAATGGAGCACCCTCCACTCAAGAGTAAACATCCTATTCATTTTTCTAGATCTAGAACACTTGCCAAGTCATCCACTAACAAAATTACCATTCATATGAAAGCAACTCTACTGAGCAACACACAGCAATACCAATGACCAAAATCACTGTTAATGACTTGATGCTTTAAAGAAACTATTTTAAGAAAATATTTCCTTACCTATTATCAGATGGCAGAAGAGAAAGCAAAGCCAAAGCTGAAAGTTTTCTTCTTTCAGGCTGGGTAATATTGTCCATTCGATCAACCCACATTTCAATCATATTTCCCAAAAGCTGATCCATCTGAAATATTAGGAAAAGGTACCTCAAGATATTTGAAATGTTTTTTATCTGTGGATTGGATAAGTACTGTTAAAAGTTAAAATCTCTTAAGTTGTGGTTAAAGTTCAACGAACACAAACCATAGAATTGGGATACCTGAATCTGGGGCAAGTCTACAGCTAAGAAAGGGATCATTTGGGCAAAACCAGAAATATATTCTAATTAATCCTGAGAGCTAATTGATCCTAAGAACTAAGTAGACTTACTCAAAACTTGTATGAAGCCAATAAATGTGATTTTAGTAACTTCACTTAATAAGTCACCAATCAACATACTTTTCCTGACAGACTTTTGAAAAGCACATGCATGTGTTAAAAATGTTAACTTACACTTAGATAATAGTTTATTTAGTAAGAATTTTCTTGCTCAATGTTCTATAATTTTCTGGACTGATCTCTTGTTTTTCTCAGAGGAAAAAACAGGTTGCAACATCAATGAATCATTTCCTAGGGCATTTATATGATACATCAAAAATAAAGCTAAAATAAATCAACACAACACAGAATTAGCATGATCATTCATTTTGTATGTCAACTCAGCTACACAATAGTGTCCAGTTCTTTGATCTAACACTACCTAGATGTTGCTGTGAAAATACTAGTTGATTTGACTGACATTGACAGTGAATTGACATTAATAAAGGAAATTATCATAGATAACACAGATAGGGTTTATTGACTCAAATGAAAAATAAAAAGCACAAATTGAGTATTCCTAAAATAGGAGAAATTTTGTCACGAGACTAACAGAAATCCTGCCTGAGTTTCCAGTCTTCCAAAATTCAAACTTGCCTATCCCCACCTCACGTGAGCTAATTCCGGAAAATCTCCCTCTCTACACACATGAGTGCACACAGTACATACTCTATTATTTGTGTCTCTCTGGAGAGCCCTGAATAAGGTGTTAAAATCTGTACATTAACACATGACCAAATGTTACTGATTACATAAATTTGATCTCAGAGTTTGCTTATAAATACTCAACTTCTAATACCTTTTTTTAAAAAATGTATTTATCAAAGTCTCTAACTCATGGATTTAGTAACAAGAAATCAACTTTAAGTTCCCTTATTTTTTAGTGCTTCTGTTTTTCCCAACAAAAGCTTCAACACATTCTTCATAAAAAATAGTCAGGAAAGCACTTACTACTTCAAGAGCATTATTTATACTTGAGTTCCCCAAATCAGATGCTGCACCCTAAGATGCCACAGTGATCTCACAGAACATTTAAAATTGTTGAAATAGTGACATCTATCAGATACTTCAAGAATGACAACCTCAATGTAGTTTTCAACTTTAACATTACAGTCCTCTCAGTGACTTCATATCTTTGCAAAGTACTGCCCAACAATCAAGGTAGAACAGAAACTTCAGGTAGAGGTACCCAATCTGATTTCAAGGTTCAAGAAATCTGAGTAGTACCCACTAGACAAAGTCAGTAATTGTGGTTAAGAATGAAATAAAGGGGCCGGCAGGTGGTATGGGGGTTGAGGGCGCTGGAATCCCACATGGCCAACCGAGGTTTGTGTCCTCGACCTGGCAGCCTGCTTTCTCTAGCTTTCTTTCTCTTTTTCTCGCTCTTCCCCACACCTCCCTCCCTCACTCTGTACCATTCTGGTCAAATTACAAATAAATAAATAAATAAATAAGCAAACAATAAATAAATATAAATAATTCCTTTTAAAAAATGAAATAAAATGTTATTTTTTTTCTTTAGATTTGTGTATTTTTTTTCTTTTCTTGGAGAGGTTTCTGCTATAGGGAGCGTGTGCTCGCCAGAAAGACAGAGAGAGACAGAGAGATGGAAAGTGAGAAATCACTCCCCAGGGGAGATGGCCACGCCACAATCCCTTCTCCTCCATTCTCCTCTTGGGATCTTGGGCACGCACGCACACGCACCTGGCGTGAGTTTAAAGCCACTGGGTCCAGGACTTGAACAACGGTTGACTACATGGGAGTCCAGCGACATAGCTATAACCTAACTGCTGGTCCCTAGATTTGTGTATTATTAAACAGCTACGTGACTGTCCCAATAACTCAATACACTGTCACTAGGGCACTTGCAGTCTCAGTACACTATAATTTATCTTAATATTCATGGTCACAAATGGTCTCTTCTGTTAAAGAAACTGCAGCTGCATTCAAAGTTTTTTAGCCCTTCTAAGTACTGAACAAGATATTTACATATTCAGTGTATCTAATGTCCCTGAAGTACACCCAAAAGACATTTAATTATTTTTCTCAGTCTTTTAATTCGTTGGTTTAATTCTATTAATTTTATTTTGCTCTCAAGAACAGAACTTCACAATTATCATAGGATACAATAAGTTATGCAAAAATTCAATATATTTTCCACTTATCAATAAACAAAAGTAATCCACATAATTACACAGTATTTCTTGGAATAGTTTTGACTGAATGGTACATCATACTGCTTCATTTCTATAATACCCTCTACTTTTTTCTGTGTCCTTTCTTTAATCTTCTATATTTAATCACCTTTTTGAGTCCAATCCATCACTTAAGTAACTGCAACTCTTTTACAATAAAACATGAAGAATTCTAACAGATATGTCAATACATCTACTCATCATATTGGGAATGAGTACCAAAAGACAAAAAAAGAAAAAAGCATTAAGATGAGAAAGCAATAAAATTGAAACAACAATATTTTGTGCATACAAAAATCTAAGAAAATCTATAGGGACCAACAGATGGCATAATGATTACGTCTCTAGACTCGCACGTTGTCGACCGCAGTTAAGAGTCTTGGACCCTGTGGCATAAAACTCATGCTGGGTACGTGCGCGTGCGCGCGCGCCTAAAATCCCAAGAGGGGGAGGGGTTGAGGCATGGCCATCTCCCCTGGGGGGTGATTTCTCACTTTCTGACTTTCTGTCCATCTCTTTCTCTCTGGCAAGTGCACACACCCGACAGCAAACATCTCTCTCCAAAAACAAAAACAAAAAAACCCCACAAAACCACTGGCAAGTGTTTAAGGTGGTCAAACTGTAAGTCGATTTCATCTCTCTTCACAGCTAATTAAGTGACTGATAACTGGGATTTTTTTATAGTACTGTATAGAATACCATCAAGCCTACATAATTAGGATAAAATTAACAAAACACGTGGAGGATATATACAATAAAAACCTACAAAACACTGCTGAGAACACTAAAAGAAAAAAAAGAACATAATTATAAATCCATGTTCAGAGATCGGAAGACTCAATATTACAAAAATGTCAATTCTTGGTGTGTGCATCATATTGGGGACTTTGTGTGGAATGTGAATTTAATCTGAGAAAGAAAAAAAAAAAAAAGTCAATTCTTCCTAAGTTGATCTATAGGATAATACAATCCAATTCAACATCCCACCAGACATTTTTTTTGTTAGAAATTGACAGTCCAATTCTAAAAATATATGTAAATACAAAAGACCTAAATTAGGAAAAACAATTTTGAACAACAAGAACAAGGTTGAGGATATGATATATGGTATCAGATTTCGAAGACTATTAAAAAGCTACATTAACCAAAAAAGTGCAATAGCATTAAAAACAAAAATTTAGACCCAATCACGGTGGCACTTCCAGCTTCCCAGCCTGCCACTGCTTGGAAAACCAGAAGCTACATGAAAGGGTGAATTCAATTCTTAAGCCAATCTGAACACACCATGCCTATAATCCTAGCTAAACAGGAGGCTGGGTTAGGAGGATCTCAACATAGAGAGAGCCAGTAAAAAATGCCTATCTCTGTCTCTGTCTTTTGCCTTCCCTCTCAAAAAGGAAAACTTGGGGCCAGCAGTTGGCATGGTGGTTGGAGTGCTGGACTCTCACATGGCCGATCATAGTTTGAGTCCTGGACCTAGCAGGTTGTTTTCTCACTTTCCCTCTCTCTTTTTCTATTTCTCTCTAGTGAGTGCATGTGGCCTACAGTAAATTAAATAATAATAATAGTTAATAAAATTAAATAATTTTTTTAAAAGAGAGATTTTTGCTATAGGGCATACGCTATCACCAGAGAGACAGATAGCAAGAAATCACCCCCCCACTCCCCGGGTAATGGCCACGCCATAATCCCTTCTCCTTGGGATTTTGGACACACATACACAGGAGCCTGGGGTTGAGTTTCAAGCCACCGGGTCTGGGACTTGAACTGCAGTTGACTACATGGGAGTCTGGAGTCATAACCATTACAACGTCTGCTATTCCCACTTTTTTGTTTGTTTTTAAGGAACACTTAACGAAAATTTAGGTCAATGAAATGAAATAGAGTTTAAAAAAAAATGTTAACACTTTTTTTTTTTTAATTGAGAGCGTACCTGCACTTTCTCTAGAGAGAAAATGAGAATACACCACCACCTCCCCCTCTCCGAGAATGTGATCATGATACAATCCCTTTTCTCAATCTTTCCACCCTGTCGGGATTTGGGGCACATGTGCAAACATGCCCAGCATATTTTGAACCTCAGTCAGTCATGTGGGATCTGGCTCCCTTAACCAATGGGCAACAGGGCTAGCCCAGATACACTATTTTTTTTCTGGAGAGGTTTTTTTGCTATAGGGCGTGTGCGCTCGCCAGACAGACAGAGAGAGACAGAGAGACAGAAAGCGAGAAATCACCCCCCAGGGGGGATGGCCACGCTGCAATCCCTTCTCCTCCATTCTCCTCTCGGGATCTTGGGCATGCATGCACACGCACCTGGCGTGAGTTTTAAGCCACCGGGTCCGGGACGCGAACCGCAGTCAACTACATGGGAGTCCTGTGACATAGCCATTACGCTAACTGCTGGTCCCAACCCAGATACACTTTTGAATAACCAACTGACTTTTACATATATATGCATATAAATATTTATAAAAAATTCAGTGAGATTGTCATAAGAATATTCCTCATTGGAACATTTTTCATCAACACCAAGAAGTTTAATATTTCAAATATTCTTTTTTTTTTTTTTTGAGAGGTTTTTTGCTATAGGGCGCGTGCGCTCGCCAGACAGAGAGAGAGACATAGAGACAGAAAGCGAGAAATCACCCCCCAGGGGGGATGGTCATGCCGCAATCCCTTCTCCTCCACTCTCCTCTTGGGATCTTGGGCATGCACGCACACGTGCCCGGCGTGAGTTTTAAGCCACCGGGTCCGGGACGCGAACCGCGGTCGACTACGTGGGAGTCCAGCGACATAGCCATTACATTAACTGCTGCTTCCCCCTCAAATATTCTTTAATCTAGCTGCATGAGACCAACAAAGATCATTAAATATTAGGTTTCTCATATTTTTAAAGTATTTTATAAAGCTGTTTTCCCACAAGTGGGAAACAAAGCAAGAATGTAATAGTCCCACTATCAATATTAATTTCTAAAATTCCATTAAATATTTTAATTCTTAAAAAACTCTATTAATATGACATAGGATAATATCCAAAAAATTTTTGATGATACTTTTCCAAGTATTTTTGTTCATTTTGACTTTAAAGATTGTGTTCACTTTAAAAACTGTGCTTGCTATTTTAAACACTTAACTGTCTATCATGTACTTATAATGTTCCTTTACCTTTTTTCCTCACTGATGGTTGAAAAAAATATTTAATTTTGTCAGGAACTTTAACAAAACACAGTTGACACGGTTAAGGAATATAGTTAGAACCTTCAACTTTTAATGATAAAATTCTTAAGCACATTTGCCATTCAAAATTTGTATCACTAGAATTAAGTAAATCACATTGTTGTTGAAGTAAAAGTGTTCTGAGGGATCCAGCAGGTAATGTGGAGGTTAAGCCTGCTGGATCCCACCTGGCTGACTACTGGTTCCAGTCCCAGACCTTGGCATCTTAAAAATCATGCCAGGCACGTGTGCATGCATGTCCAAAATTTTGAGAAGAGAATGAAGAAGAAGGGATTGCAGGGGCCACACATCTCCCCGGAGGGTGATTTCTCGCTGTCCCTCTCTGTCTCTCTCTGGTGAGCACAAACGCCCTACAACAAAACCTTTAAAAAAAAAATTGCTTTTCCTCCAGATATAAAAATTAGTTTGTTTTAGTCTGCACTGACTCCTGTAGTCCAATCTATTCACATTCTTCAACTTATCAGAAGTTCTCAATTACAGTTTATTACTGATAAAATTTCTTCATTATACTCCTACAAAATTGAAAGACTTACAATATTTAAAAGAAACAATAAGCTTTTCATAGTAAAATTCAAACAATTAATGACACTACTTACCCAAGGTTTTTTTTTTTTTAACATTATCTATAATTAACACAACTTACATTAACATTTTATCAACTGGTATGACCATGTTTTGATATTTATGCTGATAATTAGCTTTGGGCTAGAAAATTTAAAACTAATGTAGCTGGAACTGAGAACACACCTTCAAAACTGTAGTATATGAGTCTTGGTATAATGTCCTAACTGATTTAATGTGAATCTATCCCAGCAAATGAAGAAAAGGTTAGAGGTGGAGCCAAGACTGAAAGGTAAAATTCTGGGGAGGATAAAGAAAGGAAGGCTGAGAGTTCTGCATGGCCACAGTTGGGAGTCAGTCAGTCAGAAAATGTGTGAGTCAGTCGAACCTCTTCAGAACAATGACAGACAAGTACTAATCTGCACAATCCAGAAGACCAAATGTCTAATCCAGAATAAAAGCCCCAGATTCTGGAAAATAATGTCTTCTAGGCACCAGCACCAAGTAGTATGGATATAAGACTAATATAGAACAGGGAAGAAAAGGAAGGAAAAAATATGTATGTATTACTCTTAAATATGAAGGCATAAGTATTTTTCCCTTACAATTTTTCCATTATTGACTTCCTGTCAAAACAGATCATTAGTGGGACCAGCAGTTAACATAATGGCTATGTCGCTGGACTCCCATGTAGTTGACCGCAGTTCGAGTACCGGACCTGGAGGCTTAAACACGCTGGGCGCACGTGCGTGCGTGCCCAAGATCCTGAGAGGAGAATGGAGGAAAAGGGAGTGCGGCATGGCCATCCCCCCTGGAGGGTGATTTCTCGCCTTCTGTCTGTTTCTCTGGCAAGCACACGCAGCCTATAGCAAAAAGAAAAAAAAAAAAAAAAGATCATTTGTCAACAGGAAAAGATAGATCAGGATATATTTCAAATTCCTAAGTAAAACAGTACTCATGACCACTGCAGAATTGTTATCATGAATAGACAGTCTCAAGTAACCAATTCAACCTAATCCAGAGACCAGCAGATGGTGTAATGGTTGTGTCACTGGATTCCCACGCAGTTGACTGTGGTTCAAGTCCCAGACCTGACAACTTAAAACTTGTGCCAGGCGCACATGCACAAGCGCTCTAAATCCCAAGACAAGAGTGGAAGCAAAGCTATTACAGCATGGCGAGGGTGATCTCTCACCTTCTGTCTCTCTGTTGAACACATGCAAACCACAGCAAAAATCTGAAGAACCTGTTCTTCTAGCTACAGTCATTTTAAATAAACTTTTCCTAAAAAGGTTATCTTCCAGAACGAATACAAAGAAATTTTCTCAATCCATGGAACTAAAAACAAGTTCATTAGAGGAATGGAACAAAGAAGGTACATGATAAATGCAAAATATTCCTGTTTCAGAATATGTATCAATAAGAAAGGGGGGGGGGGACATGCCACTATAAAGAAATCAAAATTCTATTCCATGGCTAAACAGAATAAAGTAACATCTTTAAGTAACAGAAAAAATTACATCTTTAAGTAAGAACAAGATGTAAAAGTTTCAACTGCTATTTACATATTCATCTTTTTTCTTCGCTAAAGATTTAAAAGGTAAAGGTTTAAACACTACAAAAAGACCTTTACAAAATATATTATTTCATCAAATTATCTCCAATTTATATTTGGATAAAAGCTCTTTAAATTTAAGTATATCAATTCTTACCTCCTGATTAAATTTGTGTGCCATCTCATTAAGAAGTGAAGAAAAGAAACTAGTGTTTTGTAGCAGCACTCGACCCATAACTCCAAGGTATGTGGACATCACTACAGGATACCTCTGTACAATTAAAATCACAGCACATGTAAAATTGTGTTAAGGTACAAGCATAAGCAATTAGAAATAATTTTTGACATGGTTACAACCAAGAGGGATATAAAATAACAATATTCTCCTTCATTCTGCTTCTTTTCATAACAAATTATCAATATTGCCTGGGTTCTAACCAATATACTAAATATATATATGAAACAGATTATATGAATATTTATATATAAATATTTACATATGCTATATATGTATTCTGGGTAATACACATATACAACAAAGGCAAATGTATTTATTAATAGTATGTCTACATTACATTAAGTGCTTCTTTCTAACAAACAGTTACACAAATCTATTTAAGAGCTGGATTTAGAAAATAACCAATGATTTCATACATTTAGTCTACAACAATACCAGCACTATTTTTCCCTTCATATTCTCAAGTATTGGAATCAAATCACTAACCATTCCTCTATTTCAAATCATTGTGTATACATGCACATGAGTGAAAGATATATCAAAGAGGAAATGAAATCTATACTTTCCTATGTAAAGACAGAAGAGTCGAGTTGTGTAACTACCATGAAAATGTATTTCATTTAATGACAAAAATTATAAGGAAAGCTTTCTCCTTTTATACTAATAGTAGTGAAGAAATGCATTTTTCTATTAAAGGAGAATAATTAAAACTAGACCCCTAGAGCCTAATACTATATTTAGAATGCTAAGAAAAATCTTACCTCCCCTTCTATAATACTCCTAAAAACACAGGGTAAAATTGGTTGAAACATCTGCGGGCCCAATACTGGGTTCACTTTAAGGGCATTTTCCACAACCTAAAACCAAAAAAATAGATTGTAATACTCTAATGCTGCAAGTCATTGCCTCGTGTAAAACACAGGTAATAAACAATGCACTAAATTAAATATCACATGTCAAATTTGAGAATACAAACAAGTACACGAGATGTGCAATATTCTGGCACTAGACACACTTATAGAAGATAATCTATTAAAATTTCAGTTTTCTATAAGCTGTAGAATAGTTAGACACAGCTATACATCTTGCATGAAATTATATTAAATCATACTGTGATAAAATAGGTATTATATTCTTAATATAATTCTTAACCCTAGCACTTTAAAAAAGAACCCCTAGAAAGCATTACACTCATAGAGACAGCAAAGGGGCTTCGGGGCTGGCTGGCACAGTGGGAGTGTGCTGCTATAGCCAGGTCACAGGGTGATTTCAGTGTGAGACACTCGAGACCACATATGCGACTGTCTAGGATCTAACGGGATGGATCACTGGAGGAGGAGGACTGGGTGGGATCAGACCCTATAAAGGGCGCTACCTCTTCCTTCTGCCTGTCATGTCCCCTGCCGTCTGTCTGTCTGTCTGACTTTCTCCCCCCACCCCCAGCATACATGCGCTCTATTGTGAGTAAAGAAAAATTTTAACTGGCTTTTTAAAAAGGAATTATTAGGGGACCAGCAGTTAGCGTAATGGCTATGTCGCTGGACTCCCATGTAGTCGACCGCGGTTTGCGTCCCAGACCTGGTGGCTTAAAAACTCACGCCGGGCACATGTACGTGCGTGCCCAAGATCCCAAGAGGAGAATGGAGGAGAAGGGATTGAGGCATGGCCATCCCCCCTGGGGGGTGATTTCTCGCTTTCTATCTCTCTGTCTCTCTCTCTGTCTGGTGAGCACACGTGCCCTATAGCAAAAACCTCTCCAAAAAAAAAAAAAAAAAAAAAAAAAAAGAATTATTTAAGTTTCTAAATTTATCATCATTATTATTTTTAATATGCTACAGGACACATGTACTCACCAGAGATGGGAGTGAGAAATCAAGCCTCCAGGTCCAGGACCTGAACCACAATTAGCCATGCGGAGTACAACACCTTAACCACCACACCACTTGCAGGCCCCTTTACCTGGCTTTTTAAAAAATCGTAAAGGGTATGTGTACTCACCAGAGACAGAAACAGAAAATGAGAAAGCATCCCCACCCCCTCTGTGGAGCATGGTCATGCTGTAATCCCTTCTCCTTCACCTTTTTGAGATGTGGAGGTGCATGCACATGTATCTGATGTGTTTTTAAGGCCATGCAGGGGACCTGAACCATGGACTCTGACATGTAGGATCCAAATACTTTAACCATCAGGCCATGGGCTGGCCCTTAATTGACTTTTACAAGAGTTAATAAAAATGAGTTGTATAATTCAAAAGAGCTAAGAGAAGATGTTAAATGTCCTCATCACACACACACACACACACACACACACACACACAAAAGTGTATTTGTGGTTAGAAATATGTACACATGTTCCTGCCAGACTCAGGACTTAAACGGTGATGTCAGCTATGTAGGATCCAGCACCTTATCCACCAAGTCACCTGCTGCCCCTGTTTTGTCTATGTTATATCCAATGTCATACCAAACGAGGGCGGCGATACATGTAAAATACTATGTATTAAAGTTACTTGAAACATTCTTCTTAAATAACTGTGCCACAGCATAATAGTTAGATTCAAATGTTTCATTCTGGCTTTAACCTTTAGTAAGCCCTTTCTCTGTATCTTTTTAAAATAATATAAGACATTTACATAGTTCCTAACTCTAGAATATAAAACAGATAACACATTCTAAAAGATCTAGTTTCCATTCACTCTCCCTCTTCTCATAGGTAACAACTTTTATTAATTTGGTTTATTCTTTCATTGCCACTATCATTCTACTCTTTAAACAGAAGAAAACGCTACATTTTTATATTCTCAAAATCACTCTAAATTGTACAGAGATCATGATTCCTTTGTAAAGCTGTAGAGTCCTCTTATTTATTTATTTGAAGAGGTTTCTGCTACAGGGCGTGGTGCGCTCCTCAGAAAGACAGGGAGAGACAGAAAGCAAGAAATAACCCCTCAGGGGGGATGGCCAGGCCACAATCCCTTTAATCCCTTTTCCTCCATTCTCCTCTTGGGATCTTGGCCATGCATGCGCATGTACATGCGCCTGGCCTGAGTTTAAGCCACTGGGTCCAGGACTTGAAATGCGGTCAACTATATGGGAGTTCTGTGACATAGCCATTATACTAACTGTTGGTCCCTAGAGTACTCTATTTATGGTTGAATAAATTGTGGTAACACCAATCACTCAATTGCCTATTACTAATCATTCCTTATCAGCATTTTGCTATTACAAATAAAACTTTTCAGTTTGAATCCATGCTCTTTCTGAATATACCTGAAACGAATTTTTCTGAGAGAGAGAAATTTTTGTTATAGGGTACCTGAGCTTGCCAGAGAGACAGAGAAAGACAGAGAGCCAGCAATCACCCCCCCAGGGGAGATGACCAGGCCGTAATTCCTTCTCCTCTATTCTCCTCTTGGGATTTTTGGAGACACACACACACACACACACACACACACACACACACACACACACAGTGTGAGTTTTAATCTACCAGGTCTGGAACTCGAACTGTGGTCAACTATGTCAGAGTCCAGCAACATAACCATTACGCCATCTGCCAGCCCCCTGACTGAAAATATAAAAAGCTCTTTTGTAAACATAAGCTTTTAGTTTGTGCCTTGGCATCCATTTTTATTTAGGTACTCTGAATACAAAATAGTTAGAAACATGGATCCTGAAGTCGGAATGCCTATATTATACCATAGTGCCCGTAGTGTCCATATTTACTACTATGTGACCTTAGACAAATTATTTACCTCTTCCTAATTTAACTTCTCATCTATAAAAATGGGGGGGGGAAGGGTTGGCAGGTGGAGTAGTGGTTAAAGGCTCTGAACTCCCACATGGCCAACTGCGGTTCAAATCTCAGACCTGACAGCTTGCTTTCTCATGTTCTCTCTCTCTTTCTCTCTCTCTCTCCCTCTCCCATCAAATTTAAATAAATAAATAAAAGAATAAAGTTATATAAGATAATTCTTTTTTAAAAAATGGGGGGAAAGAACAATACGATTGTCATAGGCTTATGTGAGGGTTAAATAAACTCTACACATCACATGTTTAGAAATGTGTAGCACACAGTCAATGCTGGCATTAGTAAAAATTATTAGACTAAATTGTACCTTAAAAATAACTGTGTTATCTTAAGCCTTATTAAAGTGAATAAAAGGAAGTTGCCTTAATAATGCTTGGTACAGCAGGATAGAAATAAGAATTTCAAATCTGAAAAAGGCATGTATACATATCAATAAATTTCAAATTAGAGAAATGTTAGCAATTTAAATCGAGTATTTTTAGACTTGTATTCATCTAGATACCTTTCTCTGAGTCAAAGAATACAATAAAGTCTATTTTAGCTCTACATCAGTTGCTCCTAAAGTAGGCATACTGGTCTCTATCCAATCTTCATATCATTATAATTTTCTGCTTCAAAGAACAAAGAAGATACTTGCAGATACGGTCAGAAATTAGTATAACAGTGACATTTGTTCAAAAATGTATTAAAAATGTGATATAACATACTATATTAAGACACAGTAAGCAATATTAAAAATGAAAATGGGCTAATATTAAAAAACTATTATTATAGCTACACTAAAACTCTGAGAACAGAAATACCAGAAATTTTTAGAGTTAGTCCAGTCTTCGAATATAGGCATAGAATAAAAGAATCATTCTGTTCAAACATTCCCTTACAAAAAAAGGTAAGTGGTTTATTCATACCTACTAGTATATTCCCAAGTATTCATCATCCATTTAATAATAAAATGCAGTTTCTAAGATTTCAAGTCAAACATACAGATTTAACTATACCAATGTTTATATAAAAATACCGTCTTAATAAACACAATATTGGAATCCCAATTTTTTTTAAGAGAGATTTTTGCTATAGGGCACATGTGCTAGCCAGAGAAAGAGAGAGAGAGAGAGAAGAAATCATCCCTCAGGGGAGATGGCCACACCACAAACCCTTGTCCCCCATTCTCCTCTTGGGATTTTGGACATGCATGCACACGTGTCCAGTGTGAGTTTTAAGCCACCAGGTCTGGGACTCTAACCATCGTCGACTACATAGGAGTCCAGCAACATAACCGTAACACCATCTGCTGGTTCCCAGAATCCCAATTTTTAATTCTAGTGTGTTATTATCTTATTAACTACCTACCCACTATTGGCATACTCAAAGAGAAACTCGATTAATCTGAAACATGTATTAAATGTTACAAATATTTTACGATGGTGACTGATTTTTACTCAATTGTTCAACCCCCGAAATACTGTGTACAACTAAGGAACATAAAACTGACATTGCCTTTTCCATTTCAAATGAGAATAGATTTTTGCTACTAAAATTCCAAGGGTAGTGTTGTATAGTATATATGCTCGAAATTTTCCATAATGAAAAAAAAAGAAAAAAAGAAATCAAGGGACCAGCAGTTAGCGTAATGGCTATGTCGCTGAATTCACATGTAGCCAACTGTGGTTCGAGTCCCGGACCCGGTGGCTTAAACTCACGCCAGGTGCGTGTGCATGCGTGCTCAAGATCCCGAGAGGAGAAACCACCTGCTAAGTTTTCAATGTAAATTCAATATATTCTTTATTTCAATTTTTTTTTTTTTTTTTGGAGAGGTTTTTTCGCTATAGGGCGCGTGCGCTCGCCAGACAGACAGAGAGAGACAGAGAGATAGAAAGCGAGAAATCACCCCCCAGGGGGGATGGTCACGCCGCAATCCCTTCTCCTCCAGGGATCTTGGGTACGCACGCACACGCGCCCGGCGTGAGTTGTAAGCCACCGGGTCCGAGACGCGAACCGCGGTCGACTACGTGGGAGTCCAGCGACATAGCCATTACGCTAACTGCTGGTTCCCAATTTTTTTTTGAAGAAATAGTCAAAGGAGGTAGCAGAACAACTTCTTTTGTTTTTCTATAGCCAAAGAGCTTAGTAATAAGCAAACCAATTATTTGGCTACCCAGCATAATAGCCTGTTTTCCCCTAAAAGTATTCTATATAATGAGATAGCTACAAAATTATGCTATATAATTAGATAAAAATAGTAAACCCTTATGATAGCTTATAACATGCTAGGCACTGTTTTAAGTGTTTCATATACATAAGTTTAAATAATGCTCACATCAAACACAGGAAATAGATAAAGTTATCACCTTCATTCTACAGATGGAAAATCAAGAACAGAGAGAACCTGGACCACCTTACACAGCTAGGAAGAAGTAGAAACAATATTCTAGCCCTGGCCATTTTGTTTCAGTTTAGAATCTTCCCTGTTATACTCCCTTCTAATTATTTTGTGAAAATTAGAAACAACCAGAAAGAAGGAACTAAATCTCTTCCATAGAACATCATAACTACATGCCTCATTTTTAATGGAAATGTGGTCTGTCAAGTGTTTAAATGTGAGAAATAACCTCTTTTCTTAGCTACTTAGAATATATGGATTATAATTTAACATAAAGAATTTCAAATATTACATTTACAGTGTATTATAAATCATTTAGTGTAGAGCCAGGCCATGGCCCAGGGGTTAAGAGAGCTAGATACCATAGGACCAAGTGTGTGGTACAAGTTCCAGACATAGAGGTTTGAAACATACTCTGGGGTGGGGGGGGGGGGGGGGACAGCAGGTGGTGTAGTGGTTAAGGTGCTGGACACCTACATTGGTGACCATGGTTTGAGTCCCGGACTCAGCAGCTTGAAAAATCACGCCAGGCATGTGTATGTGCATGCCCAAAATCTCAAGAGGAGAATGGAGCAGAAGGGATTGCAGCATGGCCATCTCCTCTGAGATATTATTTCTTGCTTTCTGTCTGTCTCTGATGAGTGCATGCACCCTATAGCAAAAAAACTCTCAAAAAAAAAAAAAAAAAAAAAAAAAAGAAAGAAAGAAAAAGAAAAGAAAAGAAAAGAAACACATTCTGGGCACATGTACGAGAATGCCTCCAAGGAAGGAGAAACAGAAGAGAAGGGATTGGATTGGAGTTTGACCATGCTCCATTGGGGTTGCTTTCTCCTTCTCCCTCTCTCAGTTTTTCTCAGGCAAGCACACACATTCTAGCAAAACAAACAAACAAACAAACGAACAAAGAACAAAAAAATTTACATGATAAATGAAGGAATTAAAGCCCATAGTATACTCAAGATCTATGTAAGCAGCAGAGCTGGGCCTGCAAACCAAGGCATAGATCAAGGAAAAAATTTCAATATGCTTGAGATAACATTTCTACTAGATATGCAATCTCCAAGATTAACATTATAGATTCCTTTCCTTTCAAACCACTTACTATATACATATTTAGAGAAAAGAGAGCACATATTTACTGTACTTTGGATAATGGCGATGCTTACAGTCTAGCACAGGAGTCTAATAAAGAATAAATAGATTTAAAAAACACACACTGAAAAATCTTTTAACGACAGTATCAAAATGACATGGCAATTTTCTTTTGTTTTGATCACTCCCACACTGCCAACAATTTTTTCCTCAAATAGTCAAGAATTAAGTCCTAAGTGTCAATTCCTTGTAATCTCCTCACCTCCAGAAATCATTAGCAAAGCAAAAGATGAAGTTGAGACAGTAACACGGATGGAAGTTCCTTAATGTAATTACACACTGCCACTATGTCAATCCAGAAAAAATATAAATGTAATAAAAAGTCACAAAAGCATCTTAGTAAATAATTATGTCTAATTTACTTACAAGTTTTAGTGCTAGGAGAATACTATGAAATTAGTATGGGTGCAGGTGGACAGACAAGTGGAAGCAGACTAGGTCCCAAGTATCCGAGTTTCAACACCCCTCAACAGATTTCTTCACAGCCCATATGCTTCTTCAGTAATAGTGTCTCACATCCTCACCCTTTAGTAAATTCCGTGCTTTAAAATATAAACTAAAGAACCTATAAAATGAAAGCCAAGGAGTGCTTCCATATTCTCTGTCTTTCTAGTTTATGAAATTATTTTGGTTTTAGATTTCTATTGTGGTTCAAATATGAAACAGCAAAAATTAGAATGCTTAAGACAATATTAGATAAATGAACTTTCTAGGAAAATTAAAATTAACTAAAACTGCTTTAATTTAAACTCTTATTAAAAAGCCTTTCTAAGTTGTAAGAATTCTCTTATAGCCTAAAGACGTTATTCTGATATAGCTGAATCGCTCTTAAGTATCAACTTAACTGTAAGTAAAACATAATTCATTTTAGACACTGAGATGGGTAATAATCATTCCCTACTCCAGAAAAACAGCAGATGTACTAGTTATTCTGCAGTGTACCTCATTCTTCTCTGCCTCACAGTGATAGGCATCCAGCAGCTCTACCTTGCTGCTATTTTGTCTGAAAACACCAATGCCATATGTCAGTTCCCTACACTCTTTATCTGAAATATCTATGGCTTTAATCACTGACCAGTCTTGCCCATACTCTCAGCAAAGAAATTCTTACCCCTTTTCCAAACAATTTATTCCACATATGCTTGAGATTAGTAATCTCATTCCTTTGTATCATCAGTAACCATTCTCCCTTCTTCTGGGTCTCCTTTACCTACAAAATTGACTCAGATCCGGCTTCTGTATTTGCCTTCTTGCCCACAAAGCCATTTCTACTTTTTAGTAAACTCTTTGTAATGAGTTGAACTGTGTCCCCTATCCTGATCCGTAGCCTGGGACTGTGAACTTATTTACAAACAGGATCGCTGCAGATAGTAAAATGAAACTAACTATCAGGGTGGACCCCTAATTTCTTATGATTGATGTCTTTGTAAGAAAACAGAGACACAGACACAAGGGAATGTCATGTGACAATGGAGGCAGAGATTGGAACAATATTTCTACAAACAAAAGAATGTCAATCAAAAGTTTAGAGAAAGACTTGTAAAAGATTTTACCCTAGAGCCTTCAGAGAGAGCATGATTCTGCCTTGATGTCAGATGATACAATTACTACTAAGTCTTATAAATAATTTTTGTTTTAAGTCAGCAAGGTTGTGGTACTTTATGCTGGCATCCTTAGAAAACCAGGACCAGCAGTTAGCGTAATGGCTAAGTTGGTGGACTCCCATGTAATCGACCGCGGTTCTAGTCCGGACTCAGTGGCTTAAACTCACTCTGGGCGCGTGTGCGTGCCCAAGATCCCGAGAGGAGAGTGGAGGAGAAGGGATTGCGGCATGGCAATCCCCCCTGGGGGGTGATTTCTCGCTTTCTGTCTCTCTGGCAAGCGCACACACTCTATAGCAAAAACCTCTCCAAAGAAAGAAAGAAAGAAAATTATTAATAAGGGGCCAGCAGGTGGCATGGTGGTTGAGGGTGCTGGACTCCCAAATGGCCGACCATGGTTCAAGCCCCAGACCTGGCAGCTTGCTTTCTCACTATCCCTCCCTGTCTTTCTCTGGTCAAATTAAAATAAATAAAGTTAAATAAAGAATAATTCTTTAAATAAAAAAAAAAAATATTTAGGGACCAGCAGTTAGCATAATGGCTGTTGCTGAACTCCCATGTAGTTGACCACAGCTCGAGTCCCAGATCCGGTGGCTTAAACTCACACCGGGCACGTGTGCATGTGTGCCCAAGATCCCGAGAGGAGAATGGAGGAGAAGGGATTGCAGCGTGGCCATCCCCCCCCGGGGGGTGATTTCTTGCTTTCTATCTCTCTGTGTCTTTCTGGCGAGCGCATGTGCCCTATAGCAAAAAAACCTCCCCCAAAAAAATTTTTTTAAGAAAACTATTAATAATAAAGTACTTAATGATCTCCTCAAGCTCCTTTCTGTTCTGATAATCTATAGTTTAACATTTCAATAATCTGTCTTATGACCTTTTTGATTATAGACACTAAATGTGTTTTAAACATGGGGTCACCAAGTGGCATGGTATTGAGGTGCTAGAACACAAATGGTTCATCATGTTCAAGTCCTATACATATGGTTCAAGTCCTATACTCAGAGGCTTGAAACTCATGTTGGGAGTGTGTGCACACATTCCCAAAATCCCAAGAAGAGAATGGAGAAGAAGGGATTGCGGGGTGGTCAACTCCCCAGGCAATGATTTCTTGTTTTGTTTGTCCTTGGCAACCTTACATGCCTTATGTCAAAAATTTCTTAAAAAAAGAAAAAATGTGTCCCAAAAGCAGGCTAACAAACTGAAGAGATACGAAGTATTGAATGTCACCAGTCTTCAGATGATCTATACAAAATTGTTAAAAGAATTATTTATTTTTTTATCATTATTATTCTTTAATTTGACCAGAGAGAGAGAGACAGAGAAAGAGGAAAAGTGAGAAAGCAAGCCACCAGGTCTAGGACTAAAACCGGGGTTGGCTATGTGGGAGTCCAGCACCTCAATCACCTGTCACCAGCTGGCCCCTTATACAAATGCTTAAACGTCTTTCTCCACAAAGTGACACCTCAGGATAGGCAACATTCCAATCAGCTAAGATGCTGTTAAAAATCCAGAATTACAGGGAGTAATGATTAAAAGGAGCTGAATTTTACATGGCCAATAATGTTCGAATCACACACTAGCAACTTGAAAAGCATGTAGGGAGAACGTGCTTGCTCAAACTCCTGATAAGAAGAAATGGAGAACAGGGAATTATAGAATGGAATGGACATGCCCCACTGAGATGGTGCTTTTCTCCATCTCCCTCTCTCTGGCAAGTACACATATCCTCTGGCAATAAAAAAAACAAAAGATCCAGAATTGCATTTTAACTTGACCTATAGGTGATACATAGGCTCATTCAAATCTGAGACTTCTAGTTCAAAGGTACTGAACCAATTGAATACTGGTAAGAGAAAATACATGTCTAGAATTATATCAACTCTTCTTCTTACCAACTATCCACACCAAATGAAAGTCCAATTTCACAAGCTATAAATTAAAAAGTCATAAACATATTCATTTAAAAGGATTGCAATACCTTGAGCACTTGAACTTGACCTTCTGTAGTAATTTCCTTTAGCAGCTCACAAAAGGACTGACATAGACCTACTGCATATGTCTGAAATTCAACAAAAGTCAATATAAGTAAGAATATATCTGCAATATCCAAAAGGCATAAAATTCTATCTGGGACTCATAATCTATACTTGAAAATTACATGCTAAAGGTCTAAGCATGTTGAATCTTAAGATATATTAAGGAAAACAGACAAGCCTAATAAAAATATAATTTATTAATACATTGACTTTTATAGGAGTATAAAGCTGTATTTATGTACTTATACAGAACACTTTCTGCATTAAATAACAATGGAACTGCATGCATCACACCCGCCTTGCAGTGGGGAATGCGCATAGCCAATGCCCTCCCCATTAAAGTAACAAATCAATCTTAAATTTTGAAAAGGCAATTTTTGATTTCAAATGAGAAATAATCAAAATATCTATATAATTTCTTATAATCAAAAACTATTCTAACATACCTGTAAAAATTCTGTTGATGATAAAAAGATATAACCATTGATGATCTTAAAGCAGGTTCTGAGGTTTTCTGAACTCAGTTCTGCCAAAACAATAAATTTCACAAAAAGAACAAATTCATTCACTATTCAAATTTAGTTTAAATTAAATGACTTATTTTTATTAAAAAATAAATATATATCCTTCTTTATAAAACTTTCTGAGTGCTATTCAGACTACTGGCATTTTCTACTGTCTTTTCCTACAAAGACAGAATTTTGTCCTACAAAGACAAAATTTTTCCAAAGAGACTAGAAATAAATGACTAGCCTAATGCTACTCACTACTTCTTTGAGAATTTTTTTTTTTTTTTACTTTTATATGGTTGCTAGATGAAAAATAGTAAATGGCACTTTACTGTGAAAGAAATAGTTATTCTGGTTATTAGTTGAGATATTACTCTAGTCTGAGAAATCAGGTAGAATAACAAAAACAAACAAACAAAAAACCTCAAAGAAAATGTGAAGAACTAATCACTTATCTAAGTACCAGGTCATATAACAAATGAGGACAAAAATTATTTTATACTCAGTTACAATTGTGTTTTAGTCTATACTTGTTTATATTTTTTGTTGTTGCTGTTTTCACACAATGAAAAAGAATTAAAAGGTCAGTATAAGTATAGTACATAATTTCTAAATAGGCCAAGAGTTTAGATGTGAACCTGTAGTGGTAAACTCCCACACAAAACAACTCAATAAATAATATGACTACATAAACTATTGTGTAGTCAAGAATCCTGACATATATAAAAGCCAAGTACTGACTTATTACTGGTTTTCATCAGAATACATGCTCAGATTGGAAAAAGAATCCAATCAGAAAAAAATCATCTGAGAGAGACTAAAAGCCCACTCCTACTAGCATAGTGCCTAGTTCTCTGGATTTCTGTACCAAAAATTATGTTCAAAGAACATTAAGATACATAATTTTATAGCTCATTCATAAGTAACACTCCAACAAACAAAATATACATAATTTCCTAATGTTTAGTCATCTTTATCCTGGTGGTTCTTCAGTTAAAACAGAAGTATATAGTGTACAAACATCTGTAAATAATTTGAGAGCACAAAATCTCTTTGAAAATAAAGCTGGAAAAACCCATACACAGTACACAGAAGCAGTTTTACAATATAGTTTCTAAATACCTTATAGCACAGCTATTAAATGTAGAAAATTTTTTTAAAAATTTACGTATTTATTTTCTACATGAAAGAGAGACAGACAGACAGATACCCTCAACGGGGTCCTCATGCCATGACTCATCCCCTAGCCCTACAACCAGGCAGGACTAAGAGCACAACAGTGGTCAGGCAGGGTGTGCTGATGAAGATGCAGGACATAACCATGAGTCTTCCCAAATGGCCTCCAGCATCGCGCAGCAGTACCCCCACTACCTATGCCACCACAACTGGGCAAAACACAGAACTTTTACCAGACAAAGTATAAGTTTAATCTGTAATTAGTTTCCTAAATTTTAGTTTTCATTACAAAGTCTTCCACAGGGTCATACAGTTTAATGTTTACTCTTTAATAAGGAGAAATGATTCTAAAATATTATATTAAAAAGTTTAGAGGGTGGGGCTGGCAGGTGGCATGGTGGTTAAGGCACTGACTCCCACATGGCTGACCCTGGTTTGAGTTCTGAACCTGAGTTAAGTTCTGCATAGTAACAGTGGGGGTTAAATTAATTGGTTTCTTACTTTCCTTCTCTCTCACTGTCTCTCTCCAGATGACTATACCAAGTTAGAATATAACACTAATAATAAATGAAATAAAAAATTAAAAAAAAAAAAATGTTCAGAGGGCTAGCTGGTAGTGTGGTGGTTATGGCGGTTGGTCCAACATGGCCAACTGCCCGGTTCGAGTTCTAGACCCTATGGCTTGAACAACATGCTAGCATGTGTGCATGTGTATCCAATATCCCAAAAGGAGGGAGAAATGGAGAAGGAATTGTGGCATGACCATTCCCAATGACAGGTGCTTTCTCACCCCTCCCCACCCCAGCAAGTATACATATCCTCTGCCAAATGTTAAAAAAAAAAAAAAAAAAAAAAAAAATATAGAAACTACTGAACTACTACTCAACTAATTTTTCAATATTGGCAACTTTAATAAAAATGGAAAGTATAAAGTCAGCTATGATGCCACAAAATTATATGTGAATTCAACAATACTAGTAAGTTTATACTTTAACACATACCAAGAAGTGGTGACATATTTTGAAATATACGAAGCAACTCTGGAGTAATACATGGACTGTTTTCCAATGTTACTAACCTAGGAAAGGAAACCACAGGATTAGATCACTTTTTGACTATTCAAGCCATTAACATAGCAAATATAAAAAGTCTCCAAAAAGTCTTCATCCAAAAGAAGAAAGTAGACAACACAGAAAGTAATGAAAATTATCTAAGGCGTAAGTCACCAAATGCCTGAAAATGAAAAACAAACAAACAAACAAAAACACTTATCTATAAATTATGTGATGTTACTTCTATACAAATACCAAAAACAGTAAGGAAAAAAGTTATGTGCCAAATTTTCTATAATAATAAAACTATAATCATAAAGCAAAAATATTAATGCTATAAGTGGATCAAGAAGGACTAAAAATTATTTTGTTCTGATCTTGTTGATATATTCTTTTGCCTATGTAATCAATATGTAACTTGGATGAGAAACTGGGCTAATAAATTAGTAAGGCACCTTTCAATAAATGCTTAATAAATACAAACTTAGTACACCAAAGGCCAATTACAAGCTAATCTCACAGTATCAGCTATCTGAAGCTATCAATGTATAAAAACTATAATACAAATGGGTTGAGGTACAGAAGAACTATGGTTGAGCACAGAAGAACTATGTGGTTTGGTTTATCTATTCATCTCTCCCAACACCCAAAGAAGTTAAAGGAGAAGAAATCATGACTATCATAGCAACAGTGAGGGTTAAATTAATATTTGCCATAAAAATTGTTATCTGATTATAAATGAAAAGGTACTTCCTTAATCTGATAAAACACTCAGAAAATTCAATTAGTGATGACATGTTAAAACCATTCTCTTAAAAAGCAGAAACAACCCCTAAAACATTCTGTAGTACCTTATCTGCCTTTACATTGATTCAGTATTACATATGGAGGACCTCTCACATACCATGCCAAATTAAGAAAAGATACAAGAATAAGAAAAGAAAATGTTTAATAGCTGTGATTATAGACAAATTATTCAAATTACTAAGAGGTTTAGTAAAGTCACTATATATAGCAATATACAAAAATCAACTGACTTTCTGCATACCAAAATAGAGATAAAATGTAAATGAGTGATGCCACCAGTCATAGACACAAAAATTCAACATCATAAAAATATCAGTTTTCTCCAAATTGTTAAAAATAATCAACACAATTTCAAATCAAATCCCTACTAGGTTTTCCCTAGAATTAAGGCAACATGATTGAGATGACTTACATCAAATCTAAAGGTCAAATGGCTAAGAACATACTTTTTTCTTAAAAAACTTTTATTTAATTTTATTTATCATTATTATTATTATATCTTTTTAAATATGTTTCAGGGCACATGCACTCACCAGAGAGAGACACAAGGACAGGGAAAGTGAGAAAGTAAGCCATCAGTCTGAGACTCAAACTGTGGTTGGCCACATAGGAGGAGTTTAGTACCTCAACCACAACACTACCTGCTGACCCCCAAAAGATACTTTCTTCTAAAGAAAAAGTTATGGGGTCAACGGTAGTGACAGAAACTATAACTTAAAATAAAACCACTGTAATTTATATATGAAAGAAAATATAAAGCACAATAAATACCTTTTCCTTGTCAATGGCTCAGAATTAAAATTCTATCTGAAGCTTGTTCCTTGTCTTCCCCTTTGTCATTACTATAGTGAAAATGCTATTCAGAAGCCAGTACATGGTGTAGCAGTTACATTGCTGGTCTCCCACATGACCACCCTGTTTGAGTCCCAGACCCAGTGGCTTGAAAATCACTCCAGGAATGTGTGTACATGCTCAAGATTGCCAGAAAGAGAATGGAGAAGTGACTGCAGCCTGGTCATAAACCTTGGGGCATGATTTCTCACTTTCCCTCTCACTGTCTCTAGTGAGTGCACGAGCCCTAAGGCAAAAACCTCTTTTAAAAAAAGGCAGTTCAGGTTAGTATCATTCTCATTTCCAACGCTAGCTTTCACAATATAAATCAGGCTATCCAAAAGTAAACAAACAAACATGTATAAAACTTGAGTATTTAAACTACTTAAAAATAAAATGACAAGGTGTGTAAATCCAGACTAAAAAGAGTGGGGGAAAGAAGAAGACAAGTCAAAGCACTATTCATTGCCATTTCATAACAAAAAAGGAAAAGTTATTGTTTTGATTAATAACTCAATAATACTATATATACAACTAGAGAAATGTACAATTTATTATTACCCTTACATAAAAAAAATTCAGAAAAAGAAAGTAAAGAAATAATTAAATCAGGACCAGCAGATGGAATAACGGTTACATTGCTGGACTCCCACGTAGGTGACAGTGATTCAAGTCCCAGACCCAGCAGCTTAAACCCCACCAGAAATGTGTGCATGTAAGCCCCAAATCCCAAAAGAAGACTGGAGGAGAAGAAATCCACCATAGCCATCCTCCCTAGGGAGGGATATTTACTTTCAGTCTCTCTGTCTCTCCAACAAGCCTGCATATCCTATAGTAAAAAATCTCTCTAAAAAAAGATAACAAACTCATCAAAAAAATTAAAGAAATTAAAATTCTATTAAAGTGTTTTCAGCTAAGTTAAAATACAAAATATTGAAACCAGCAGATGGCATAATGGTTATGTCGCTGGACTCCCATGTAGTCGGCTGTGGTTCAAGGCTTGGATCTGGCAGCTTAAAACTCACGCCAGGTGCATCACATGTGTGCCCAAAATCCTAAGAGGGGATGGAGGAGAGATTTCGGCCATCCCCCCCCGGGGGGGGGGGGTGATTTCTCACCTTCTGTCTCTCTGTGTCTGTGGCGAACACACACATCCTATAGCAAAACTCTCTCTTTAAAAAAAAAAAAAAAATATATATATATATATAAAACTTGCTCTTTATATAAGACAAAACTAAATGTCAAACAGAAAAGCTAAAACATAAGATGAACAAAGATAGTTAAGTCAAATCTAAATAAAATATTGCATATGACGATATTAATATCAGATAAAATTTAAATGTAAAAGAGTTAAAAAATAGAAAGTCACTACACACACACACACACACACACACACACACACACACAGTGGGTCTTTTTTATTTATTTATTTTTTTTGGAGAGGTTTTTGCTATAGGGTGTGTGTGCTCTCCAGAAAGACGAGAGAGACAGAAAGTGAGAAATCACCCCCCCGGGGGGATGGCCACGCCGCAATCCCTTCTCCTCCATTCTCCTCTCGGGGTCTTGGGTACTCACGAACATGCGCCCAGCGTGAGTTTAAGCCCCAGGTCTGGGACTCAAACCGCGGTCAACTACGTGGGAGTCCAGCGACATAGCTATTACACTAACTGCTGGTCCCCCCAGTGGGTCTTTTTTAAAAGAACTATTTAAATATGTTTTATTTTACTTTATTTATTTAAATATCACCAGAGAGACAGAGAGAGAGAAGTGAGAAGCAATTTGCCAGGTCTGGAACTCAAACCACAGTCGTCATATGGGAGTCCAAAGACTTAACCACAACGCCCGCCACCTGCTGGCCTCACAATGGGTCCTTTTTTTTTTGGAGAGGTTTTTGCTATAGGGTGCGTGCGCTCGCCAGACAGAGACAGACAGAGAGATAGAAAGCAAGAAATCACCCCCCAGGGGGGATGGCCACGCCGCAATCCCTTCCCCTCCATTCTCCTCTTGGGATCTTGGGCACGCACGCACACGCGCCCGGCTTGAGTTTAAGCCACCGGGTCTGGGACTCGAACCGCGGACGACTACATGGGAGTCCAACGACATAGCCATTACGCTAACTGCTGGTCCCACAATGGGTCTTTTTAATGTTCATAAAAAATGCACATTATAGGGACTAGTCCATGGCATGGTGATAAAAGGCCTTTGTATCTCACATGGCCAATGTGCTACAGGAGTCCCAAATACCAACAAGAAGGAGAAATGGAAGAGAAGGGATTTGGTATGACCATTCCCCATGGGGTGGTGGTGGCAGGTACGTGGTATGCACTGTCTCTCTCCAGTGAGCACATACACACACTTCGGCAAAACAAGGCAGACAGAAAGACAGGCAGAAAGAAAGAAAGGAAATGCATACTGCTAAAAACTGTTGTATGGATTTCAAAAATAATTTTCTCTTGAATTTCCTATTTTTTTTTAACACCGAAATAAATAACATTAATTCCATTTTCCCAGGAACTTTTCCCAAATCTCCTTATATATTACGTGGCATGATGCTTAATGAAAATATTTTAAATTTCAAATGCCATACTTATTTGTTCTTTTTTTTTTTTGGGGGGGGGGGGGTTTGCTATAGGGCACATGCGCTCGCCAGAAAGACAGAGACAGACAGAGAGACAGAAAGTGAGAAATCACCTCCCCAGGGGAGATGGCCATGCTGCAATCCCTTCTCCTCCATTCTCCTCTCAGCATCTTGGGAACGCATGCACACGAGTCTGGAGTGAGTTTAAGCCGCTGGGTCCAGGACTCGAACAACAGTCGACAACATGGTAGGGCAGTGACATAATCATTATGCCAAATGCTGGTCCCTATTTTGTACATATTTTAACAACACACAAAAGTATCAATTTACCAAAATTTTGTGTTTGGGCAATATTATATAAATTGTACACATGAGAATGTTATAGAAAAAAGAGACATTAAGACAAAGAAAAGTAATGGGATATTTTAATAAATCAGCATTAACAAGTAAAAAAGTAAATAAAAATAATGTGAACTACACAACTAACAAATGAAAAGAGCAGATGTTATTTAGAATTCTGCATCTTTCATACCATCATAGCAACTGTATGTGAATGTATTTTAAAAATGATGTCTTAGCCCTTAAAATTCATTATTAACTTTAGAAGAAAAAATTATACAAGCCACATGCAGTAACTGTAAAGTAATAAATCCAGACCTCGGGGCCAGCAGGTGGCATATGGTTAAGGTGCTGGACTCCCACATGGCTGACCATGGGTAGAGTCCCAGACCCAGTGGCTTGAAACTCATGCTGAGCACATGTGTATGTGCACCCAAGACCCTAGGAGGATATTGGAGACAAGATTGCGGCTGACCATCCTTCTTAGAGGGTGATTTCTCGTTTTCTCTCTCTCAGTCTCTGTCTCACTAGTGAACACACATGCCCTGTAGCAAAAGGTGCTCAAAATAAATAAATACATAAATCCAGACCTAAACCATATGCTTTAGTTAACAGGAAAAAAAAAAAAAAAAAAAAACAATGCTGGGTGAAAGAAGTCCTTAAGAAATTCTAATCCTTCAACTGAAATAAAAAAAAAAGGACATTATATACCAAGACTTATAGAAAACAGGCAGGACAGATTTTAAATGTTTTAGTACTTAGTAAGAAAAACATGGGACCAGCAGTTGGCATAATGGCTATGTCGCTGGACTCCCATGTAGTTGACCGCAGTTCAAGTTCCGGACCCAGCAGTTTAAACTCATTTGGGCACATACGGGTGCATGCCCAAGATCCCGAGAGGAGGAGAAGGGATTGTGACATGGCCATCTCCCCTGGGGGGGGGGGGGGGGGGGGGATTTCTCGCTTTCTGTCTCTCTGTCTCTGTCTTTCTGGCGATCACACTCACCCTATAGCAAAAACCTCTCAAGAAAAAAAAAAGTAAATCTTTGCCTTACAGGTTTAGAAAAATACACTCACAATTTAATATAGCAAGTAATAATTTTGAAGTAGAAATAAATTATGAAGGAACAGAAACAAGGAATTTGTAAACCTAAAAAGCAATTCCTTTATAATAATTAAACTAGAATTCTCTACCAAGATGCTTTAAACTGGTAAAACTACAAATGGTAGAAATAAGTAAGCATACAGAATATTTCTTGTCGAACTCTAAAAGCCTAAGTGCCAAAACTAACATACATCAATAAATCAACATCAAAAATAAATATATATAAACTAACAACTGAGGAACAATAGGAAGATGTTATCAAAACTGTAAGTTAACCCTAGCTCCACCATTTCCAGTTCTCTGTATTACTAAATTGTTCAAATGTCCACAGAATAAATAAGTATGACATTATAAAAGCTGTTCCAGGGTAAAGAAAACGATTTTAAAATTGTTTAGCTGGTAAACCAAACAGTGAAATGAAACAGTAGCACAAAGTGCAGATCATGTATATAGTTTACTTATAAATAGAGGGGAAAATTAAATTACTAGGTAAGAAAATGTGTAATATATTAAAAATTGTAATTCATCCCAGCAAGTAAACTTTAACTCATGAAGTGAAGATGATGATGATGATGATGATTTTTTTTAGATTTTTTTCTGCCATAGGGACACCTATGCTCCCTGGAGAGACAAGGAGAGAAAATGAGAAATCATTCCTCATGGGGGATGGCCAGGCTTCAATCCCTCCTCCTCCATTCTCCTCTCAGGATCTGGGGTACACATGCACATGCACCCAGCATGTTTTCCTTGCTTCGGGTCCAGGATTTGAGCTGTGGAGTCATGGGGAGTCCAGTGCCTTAAACCACACGTCACCTACTGCCTGAGAGAGATTTTGTGTTTATTTTTATTGTTTGTTTGTTTTTTAAAGAATGATATAATCTCCTAAGAAGATGGCAAGAAGTAATCAAGTTAGTTTGCTTTGATCAGTTTGTAAACAAATGTCACATTACATTTAATGGTATATACTGAGAGACTGCTGATAGCTTATCAGTATTACTCTATAATATTTCTTTGTTTCTTTTTTTTTTTTTTTTTTTTGAGAGGTTTTTGCTATAAGGGTGCATGCACTCACCAGAAACACAAAGAGAGACAGAAAGAGAGAAATCACCCCCCGGGGGCGATGGCCATGCCACAATCCCTTCTCCTCCAGTCTCCTCTTGGGATCTTGGGTAAGCATGCACACGCACCCGGCATAAATTTAAGCCACTGGGTTCAGGACTCGAACCGCAATCGACTACATGGAAGTCTAGCAACAAAGCCAATATGCCAAGTGCTGGTCCCTAACCCTATCATATATTTTAAATGAACAAAAAAAAAAAACCAATTCAAGGTGGATTTTGTTTGTTTTCACATTCTGTTTAAAAATAATTCATAGTATTACATGTTTATATTTAAGAAAGAAAGGATAAGTACTGATGAGCTCATTCTTAGACTAGGTAAAATGACAAAAGAAAAATAAACCTAAGGCAAATAGAAAGAAGAGTAATCTGTAAGACCAGAAGTAAATAAACTGGAGTCTACAGTCATACCCTAAACATTGGTCGATCTCTAATTTTGGAAGCTAACCAGTCAGACCTAGTCAGTACTTGGATGGGAGAAATTAATAAATGGGAAACAAACATACAACAAAGAGAATCAAATCCTAAGGTTGTGGGTTTTTTAAGACTCAACATAAATCGGTCTGAAAGCTTCACTTTTATATTTACAAACTTCAACTGGTACTGGTTATCATAAGTTCAAATTCTCATTGTCTAAGGTAACTACTTTATACCTTCTTCCTCCCCCCACAGATCTCTCATCTTTTGCACACTCCTACTCTAGCCCATAATGACATGCTTCACATTTTTTAAAGAATTATTTATCTTAATAGTTATTATTACTTTTTAATTTGCTATAGGGCACATAGAGAGAGAGAGAAAGCAAGTTGCCAGGTCTAGGACTCGAACCATGGTCGACCATGTGGAAGTCCAATACCTTAACCACCACGCCACCTGCTGACCCCCACACCTCACATTTTACAGAGAAAATGAAAGGAATTAGACAAAACCCCTTCCTACCTCCTTCTACTACAAAACTTGTAAATCTACCTTCCTGCTTACAGTTAAAATGGATGAAGTATTTATGATGCTACCAAAATTCACTTTCTCCATTTGAGGTTTGAGTATCATCTTTTCTTGCCTCCTTCAATTATTCCACTCTCTTAATCCAGCCTCATCATTCTTCTGGTCCTTGCATTCCTTACACCAGCAGGTGTTGACTCATTTCTATACTCCTGACAGTAAAAACTCTCAAAAAAGCTGTCAGTGCTCAGTCTGTACTTCTTGTTCATTCTTCAATCTACTCCAATTCTAATATACTTATAACTCCCCTGAAAACCCTCTTATCATCTCGATGATAGTAAAGCCATAATCACTTCTCTATTCTAATCTTATTAGGACAATCAGCAATATTTCACCTAGCTGACCACTGCCTGTTGAGGAAACATTTTGCTCTCTCGGCTTGACTTTCCTAACATCAGTAAACAGCTTGTCTCTGTGACTTCAAATTCTGACCTGGATATGTTCTCTCTCTGTCCTTCTCCTAGGCAATCTTAGATATTTTTAGGCCTCATATGTCACATATAATGTGCTAACCACTTCAGCAAACATTATCTCACTGTCACAGCGGTTAGGTGAGGCAGGAATTAGTTTTAGTCATTTTTCAAATACAGAAACTGAGGTTCATAAGAGATGATTGGCTTACTCAAATCACAATCTAGGGCAGTGGTAAAACTGGGATTGGTACCTATATCTCTCTGATTCTAAAAACAAGTTCTAGCCAACTTTAAAAAACACATGAAGAGGGCCAACAGATGGTGTGGTGGTGAAGATGCTGGACTCCCACATGGCTGACAATAATCTGAGTCCTGGACCTATGGTTTGAAAAACCACACCACATGTGTGTGTATGCATGCCCAAAATCCCAAGAAAAGAATGAAGAAGAAAGGACTGCAGCATAGTCAACCATTCCGGTGGGGGGAAGGGGAGGGTGATGATTTCTCACTTTCTACTTCTCTGTCTCTCTCTGCCTCTCTCCAGTGAGTACACATGTCCTATGGCAAAAACCTTTAAAAAAAATTGTGAAGAATATATGATTCTTTAAAGAACCTTAATTATAAACAAATTCTATAAATTTTTTTTTTTACTAATTTTGTCTTAACAATTTATTTTCCATATAACAAAAGGCAAGTTAAAAATTATCATTACCAGAGCAATGCATTTTTATTATTACCTGTTTAAGCAGTTCTTTGAAAAATTGAATTCCTTTAATAGACACATTAATATATTAAGTCAGTATTAAATGTAAGTCTATTTCCTTATTCTATTTAAAATTGTTCTAATAATCACCATATACCACCTACATTTTTACAAGAAAATATTCACATTCCAAAGATAATTACTATAATTATAATCTAGAGCAGAGATTGGCAAACCACAACTCATGGATTAAATCCAACCCAGAATCTATTCCAACATACAACGTTTAACGGAGTATACTCATGTCCACTTGTTTTTGTGTTATGACTGCTTTTTATTCTTTTTTTTTGGAGAGATTTTCGCTATAGGGCGCATACGCTCGCCAGACAGACAAGAGAGAGACATAGAGACAGAAAGCGAGAAATCACCCCCCAGGGGGGATGGTCACGCCGCAATCCCTTCTCCTCCATTCTCCTCTGGGGCTCTTGGGCACGCACGCACACGCACCCAGTGTAAGTTTTAAGCCACCGGGTCCGGGACGCAAACCGCGGTCAACTACGTGGGAGTCCAGCGACATAGCCATTATGCTAACTGCTGGTTCCCGCTATGACTGCTTTGACACTAAACAGCAGAGCTGAATAGCTGCCACAGAGACTATATGAAATGCAAAGTCTAATATATTTACTGTACGGATCTTTACAGAACAAGCTTGCCAACCTCTAAACTAGAGTACTCCATCCTTGTACAAATGTCAGTACTTTAAAAGATTTCAACAACAGGTTAATTTATGACCAAACTATCTAATGCCATTTAAAGTCAAACAACATAACCCACTCAAAAGAAAAAAAAAAAAAAAAAATGAGGAACCCAAACAGCAAATTAGTAATGCCTAGTTAAGTTTTTAAATCATTCACCTATTAACTTAGATAGCTAAGCAAACATAAGAAAGGAAAACGATATAGGAAGGGAAGAAGGAAGGAGGGAGGGAGGGAGGGAGGGAGGGAGGGAAGGAAGGGAGGAAGTGAGGAAGGAAGGAAGAAAAGGGGAAAGGAGGAAGGAATGAAGAAAAGGAAGGAAACACTGTTCTTTTTTTTTCATACTTGGTTTCTGTGAGTTGTTTTATAAATTCCAAAGGTCACTTTATGTACTAATTTTTAAACCTTTCATGTATTATTGAAAGACTATCTCTGAAGAAAACTGTTCCAACAGTTAGTTAAGCTTAACAAAGCAAAGGAATCTTCCATCACAGTTCCTTGTACCCAGTAGGCAGTCAATACACATCTGTAGAAATGAGCTGCCACAAAAGTAAGATTTTTATTTGTAGCCTCCTAACACTAAATACTACTTGCTCAGTAAAATAATAAGCCAAGAACTAGTAGCATTTGAGGCTGAGGGGTATCTCAGTACCTACTGGGAAAGATAGAGCCTGAAAAATACCTCTTCAATATCGCCCGGAACATCTCATTTAACAGACTAAAAATTTTTTAAGTCAATTTTTACTTTGGAAAAGTTAGCAAGATTCTAATTTTACATGTCAAATTGCAGAAGATACAATACAACAGAGTTTCTACTGCAATTTCTCTTTTAATTTTGTCTATTATAAGCCTATACTGAGTGAGAGCTGCCAAAGAGAAAAGAAGCTGTTATATTACCCAGCTCAAGGAAAGATAAATTATGTTTCTGTTTTTGAGTGCAGAGTATTTAAAACCCTGTTGTATGACCTTTACTTTATTGGCATGAGAGTAGGGAAGGCCAGGGGAAAAAAATAAGACCCACGGTATCAAGATTTTCCTCTTACCATAATTCTAAACCATCTTCCAGAAGATAAACATGTGGAGGCTGGGAAACATCTGTACTCAGTTGAATAACTGGGAGCAGGAAAGGGTACAGGTTCTTGCTGTCTGCTCCTAATCCCTAAGGGAAGTATAAATAAAACTTATAATAAGACACTCTAAGGTCCCACTTCCCACCAAAAAATTACCTATCATATTAAAAACCCTAAAGCAATTTATAAAAATAAATCAGGTTTGTAAAAGATAGTCCTAATTATAAGCAGCAGTAAAACAAAGTTATTTCTGTTTACAACTAGAAAGCAAAAATACTGTTTGCCTATTGGCAGTACCTAAAAAAATATGCCAAGGCCATACACATTTGTTTGTTTCAAGAGATTCACTATACAGATTGAATATACCCTATCCAAAAATGCCCGAGGTAAAAAGTGTTACAGATTTTTTGATTTTTTAATATTTTCATGTACAAAATGAGATATTTTGGGAATGGAACCCAAGTGTAAACATGGAATTTGAGTATATTTCATGTACATCTTATATAGGTAGCCTGAAGGTAGTTAAATATAATAGTTTATATTGCAATGTTTTGACTACAACCTTTCACATGAGGTCAGGCACAGAATTTTCCATTTGTGGTTTCATGTTTGCACTCAAAACGTCGTGGATTTTAAAACATTTTAGATATTCACATTAGGAATGTTCAACCTGTATATTTCCTTTCCCCTCCCTGTAACTAAAGAAGTAGTATCATTACAAGTGGTATTTAAAATTCTATAAATGCTCTCACCTATGTAACCAATCTAAAGATGAACCCAGCCTAAATATTCACCTGTAAAATAATTAAAATTATTGTATATCCATATTCTGCAATACTGAGTAGCCATAAAAATCATTTGGTGGGAACCAGCAGGTGGCATGGTGGTTAAAGCGCTGGACACTCCCACATGGCCAACCACATTTTGAATCCTAGACCTGGTAGCTTGCTTTCTCACTTTCCCTCTCTCTGTGTCTCTCTCTCTCTGTGTGTGTGTCTCTCTCTCATTAGTCAAATTAAAATAAAATTAATGAATAAATATAATTAAATAAATAATTCTTTTTTAAAAAAAATTATTTGGCATGGAATAAGAAAAACCTTGAAAAACAGCCAGTTGGATTTTAAAGAGGCCGAAGTATGTATAACAATTCTACATGTTAAGAATTTTTTCTCAATAGTTCCATATCTATTTATACAGATATATGCATTAAAATATTGCTGGAAGCAAACAGAAAACACTTAAAACTAGTTAGATATGGAAAGGAGAAAAGAATGTTGAGAAGAGGGCAAAACGAGTATTTTTCACTTTGTGTGTGCTTTTAAAAAAATGTACTAACATTATTTTAGTGACGAATTTTTGTTAGTATATTTAATGAGCCATGAACACAAAGATGTAGGAAATAGAAGGAGTTTAATCTAAAATTCTAGTTTACTTAATTACTGCCTTAGGGAGGTCTCCTCACTGTAAGTACTTTAGAGAAAGCAAAAAAGTCAATCTCTAAGCTATAATAACCTCTATAATCTGATACACACAGAAATCTGACATACACAAAGAGGAAACCAAATGAACCATCAAGCACTTCCTCACTTAGGAAATAATTAAAATGTCAGTACTTTTTATAGCAAATCATAATGCCATATGTGTGCCCCTTTTGATGACATACATACATGCTAAGTTCACTTTTTTTTCCCCTAAAATTTTCATGGGTATAATACATTCCTTAGGGGACCAGCAGATAGCATAATGGTTACGTCGCTGGACTTTCATGTAGTTGTCTGCAGTTCAAAGCCAGGACCCGGCAGCTTAAACGCAGGCCAGGTACTTGTGCATGTGTGCCCAAGATCCCCAGAGGGGAATGGAGGAGAAGGGATTGCGGCATGGCCACCCCCTCTGGGGGAGTGATTTCTCACTTCTGTCTCTCTGTCTCTCTCTGTCTTTCTGGGAAGAGAGCACGCGCCCTATAGCAAAAACCTCCCCAAGAAAGAAAAAATACTAAAAAAAAAAAAAAAATCCTAAGTACAGTCACCATGCTGCACAGTAAATCTCCAGAACTCATTCATCTAACTGAATCCTTTATACAACACAGCTCTCCTACCTCCAGCCCTTGGCAACCACTATTTTACTCTCTGAGTAAAACAGTGAGTTCAACATTTTAGAGTCCAGATATGAGATCCTGCAGTATTTGTGTTTTAGTTCAATCTTTGTCAGCAGGACATAAAGACTTTAGCAGAAATACAGAAATTGTATCCTTGAACATGTTAAGCACGTGTTTGGTCCTTTGTATCCTTGAACATGTTAAGCATGTGTTTGGTCCTTTCTGTAACTCCTTTTTTTTTTTTTTTTGCTATAGAGCACGTGCGCTCGCCAGACAGACAGAGAGACAAAAAGCGAGAAATCACCCCCTGGGGGGATGGCCATGCCGCAATCCCTTCTCCTCCACTCTCCTCTCGGGATCCTGGGCACACACGCATATGCGCCCGGCGTGAGTCTTAAGCCACCGGGTCCGGGACGTGAATCACGGTCGACTACGTGGGAGTCCAGTGACATAGCCATTACACTAACTGCTGGTCCCCCTTTCTGTAACTCTTAAAGGGTTTTCCAAAGGAATAGAAATATAAAAATGCCATTATTTAATAAAACTGCATACTGAGCCTGAAAACTCAGTTAAATTTTACTCTCCACTGCTTAATCTTTCATGAAACAAAAAAGAAAGAACTGGTCAAGTTCACTTTGATTATAAAGGAGTCTTAAAATTTCCTTGGAAAATTAAGAGTTTATCTACTTAATTACCTATCTCAGTAAGTAAAACATGCTAACAAAACTAAAATAAACAACCAATTAAGATACAGACTCTCTCAAAGCCTGAAGAAACTCAGTATCTTGTGATCTAGTGTCTAAAGAATGTATACAATTCCTGATAATACAGCTTTAAGTAAATCTGAACCCTCTTTGGGCCTACAGGAACCACAAGAATTGTATATAATACTATGAAAGCTCAAAAAAAACATGCATTAGGTATGATTAAAACTACTGAAATTATTAAACAGAAGGAAAAGTCATATTCTACTATATTTACATAAAATAGACATATAGGGAAATCAGGTGAAGGATACTGTACTATTTTTGAAATGTCCTATGAATCTATAATCATTTTTTTAAAGTTAAAAGAACACTATCTTCTAAATATCAGCTTTTCTCAGAGTAGTGTCCTTAGCTCACTTCTCAACTCCATGAACACACTGATGATGTTCAAATTTATTCATTCCAACCCACCCTCCTCAACTTCTGACACTCAAATGACTATAGGACATCATCAGCCACAAGGCATCTCAAACACTAATACTTAACCCATGTACTGTCTTCCTAAAAAGCAGTTCCTCTGTCTACATTTCCTAACTCAAGTAGAATAAACCACTCTACTCTGTGATAGTTTATATCAAAACCACTACCTGACTCCTTTTCTGCCTCATCCCACATCTAAACAATCCTTAATTCTCTCACTATAAACTGTTCCCTTTCTTTCCATGTCTCTAATTCAGGTCCTCATCACCTTTTTCACAGTTCACAGAAAGCGTCCACTTACTTTCTTTGACATGGGTTTTACTCCATTTCAAACCAATATCATCAATGGTCTCCCAATTATTTTTTAAAATAAAAATGATAGTAACACACTCCTTTTTCTAAACTTCAAGAGATGCCCTATTAACCTTTCTACAGTTTCCTAGTCTATGTTCCAGTTATATCAAACAACCACAGTTCTAATACTATATTAACTGATGGAGAAAGATGACAGACTCAGATTCAACATGATGCATTTACTAATTTTCTCTTCCCAAAACCACTAATGTTATAAAATTTTTTTAAGCCCTAAAACCTTAAGTACAAAGATAGCATAAAAAAAGATAAAAGCAATTCAATTTGGGAAATTGTAAAGAAAGACAAATAGTAACTGACTTAATAGACTAAAAAAACAATCAAAGCTTCAATCCAACAGCAAAAACCAAAAATAAAAAAATTTTAAAAAGAAAGAAGCAACTTAATTTACACTGTACAGCATCCATAAGACTTAGGAACATACAAGACCAGGTATTTTAAGAAGTATGCATGTCGGGAAAAGAGGGGACACGGGAAGGTGTTAGTAAGAGGATTTCTAGAAGGTGTTCAAAAAGTAGTTTGATGCCAAGATCTCATCCACATCTATAAGTAGCTACAGCAAATAAATAGCACTCCTCTGAACCAGTATAAAACTGGTTGTTTATTTTCGAGTAAGATAGATGGTCTTAAGATGGAAGATACTAGATAATTAAGAGCAGGTGTACAATACAGAACACAAAAGATTGCATTAGGAGGAGATTGAAGGACCTTTCCATGAGAAAAAAAAAATCTCACAATATTTACAAGGTATATTCTACAAATTTAGCTAGATCATCCATAAGAAAACACCCACCATTAGCAAGCTTCTCACTCAGCTTTTTAGTGCCTACTTCTAAAGGGATAGACAAAACACTAATAGATCTTAAAATTGGGTGATGTTTAAGAATTCATTATACTGTTCTTTCTTC
Organism: Tupaia tana; assembly: GCA_026018925.1. Taxonomy (NCBI): domain Eukaryota; kingdom Metazoa; phylum Chordata; class Mammalia; order Scandentia; family Tupaiidae; genus Tupaia; species Tupaia tana. The sequence continues at coordinate 51,398,019 of JAKSZU010000006.1, read as the reverse complement.
TTCTGTATATGCATCAAAATTTTCATAATACAAAATAAATAAAAAGTAAGCAACCAGGGATGAATAAAAATGACTTAAAAAAAAAAAACTAATGTGAAATACAGAGACCAAAAAAGAAAAGAAAGTCATCTTGAAAGAAACAGACTCAACAGAAATGAAAGTTTAGAAAAACTTATCATTAATAGCCTTAGTAAGGGGGCCAGCAGGTGGCATGGTGGTTAAGGTTCAGGACTCCCACATGGCTAACTGCAGTTAAGTTCCGGACCTGTCAGCTTGCTTTCTCTCCTTCCTTCTCTCTTTCTTTAGTGAGAGCACGTGCCGTACAGCAAATTTTTAAAAAATAATAAATAAAATAAATGATTATTTTTAAAAATTTTAGTAAAATAAAATACTGCATTCATGAAACAAAAAAATAAAGTGTTATACAAAAGAACTACTCAGCAAAACAAAAAGAATGCATACACAATAAACCGTAATAGCGAGGGCAGAGGAGGGGAGAACCAGCAGATGGCATAATGGCTATCTGCTGGACTCCCATGTAGTCAACCGCAATTCGAGTCCTAGACTCAGTGGCTTAAAACTCACATACGGCATATGTGTGTGTGTGTGTGTGCCCAAGATCCCGAGCAAAGAGCAGAGAAGGGATTGCAGCATGGTGATTTCTTGCTTTCTGTCTCTGTCTGTCTGTCTCTGTCTCTCTCCCCAGAGAGCACACGTGCCTTATAGCAAAAAAAAAAAAAAAAAAAAAAAAAGCTCTCTCTCAAAAAAAAAAATAATAATAGCAGGCAAACAAAAAGAAATTTAAAAGTTGAAAAGTTGGAAGGTAAAGTTTAAGAAATTCCTCAGCAAGGAGGACAAAAGGACAAAGAAAAGAAAATGCTAGAAAGAAACAGTAAGAAAATTAGAGAAGTGGTTAAAAACAACCATCTAAGTAACAAAAAGTTCAAAAGAAAAGAAAAACATGAAGGGGAAGAGAGAAATGATTCAATGCAAAATTTTTCAGAACCAAAGAATGTTGTTTACAGTCTGAAATGTCTGCCAAGTATCCAGAACAAAGGAATAAAGACATACGGATATCATTATAAAACTGAAAACAGGAACACAGAGATGATCATATGAGTTGCCAGAAATGGCAAAGAGAATCAAGAATTAGAATGGTTTCAGGGTTCCTAGAGCAACTCTGGAAGCTATAAGACAAAAGAAAAATGACTCTAAAACTTTAAGGGAAAAATTGAGGATTTTATACCAGCCAAAGTACTAATCAAAGTGAAAGCAGAATAAGACATTTTCACACATGCAAAATCTCAAAAGATGTTTACCTCCCATGTATCTTTTGCAGAATGCCACTGCCATTCGTGAGCTTCATCAGAAAGAGAGTAAAACAGGAAAAATGATCACATGAGGTACAGAAAGCAGGCATCCCACAAAAGGGACAGGCAAAAAGAATCCCTTTGATGATAATGAAAGGGGATCCAGCTGTGACAGCTGTCCATAAGCATAAGGTGAAACCAATCTAGACTAAAGCACATGAAGAATATTTTGTATTTCTTCGAGCTGGCGAAGGTTAACAAAATATTTGGTGTATCTGACCATACTGTGGTAACATCTAGTAATGAATGAAGAGTACAGGTTAAATTACACAGAAAACTAAGTGTACTAGGCAGAAATTTTAGATGACCATCTGAGTTTTTTGGCCGTTGTCATATATACACCTTTCCCCAGTTATCTAAACACCCATCTAGATACTACAGTGAAGAATTTTAACAGATGTAATTAAAGTCCCACATCATTTAGTCTTAAAATAGGGAGATTATCCAGGTGGGCTTGACATAGTCACATGAGCCTTTTAAGAGTTTTCTCTGCATAAGGGGAAGCCACAAATTCTAAGCCTTAGAAAATTTGACATGAGAGAATTTCATTATTACTGACTTCAAAAAAAGGAAAGAAAAATTTGTCAAAGAACATGGGAAGACTCCAAGGAGTGAAAGGGGTCCCTAACTGGCAGTCAGCAAGTAAACCAGGACCTCAGTCCTATAGGTCAAAGAAATGAATTCTGCCAACCGTGGTTTTAGTCACAGACCTGGCAGCTTGCTTATCTCACATTCTCTCTCTCTCTCTCACTCTGTCCCTCTCTGGTCAAATTAACATATATAAAGTTAAATAAAGTAATTAGTAAGAAAAAGATTAATTGAAAATTTTTAAAAAGAGCTAAAAGTAGATTCCTTCAGCAAATAGGAAATAGAGGGGGAAGAGGAACACAGTGCTATTTTCATTAAAAATCTTTAAGAATTTTCTCCTGGGGGCCCGCAGGTGGCTTGGTGGTTAAGGGTGCTGGACTCCCACATGGCTGACTGCGGTTCGAGTCCTGTACCTGGCAGCTTGCTTTCTCACTCTCTCTCACTCTCTCTCTCTCTCCCCCGCAACTCTACATCTCTCTGGTCAAATTGAAATAAATAAATGAATAAATAAAGTTAAATAAAATAATTTTAAAAAATAATTTTCTACTTAAGCTATCTATATATAAAACTGATTAATACACAGACCCCCCCAAAAAAAGGGAAGAAAGAAAAACAGGGCTGGCCCCATACAACATCAATTAGGGGCTACAGAGGAAGCTGGATCCCGTAAGGTCAGCCAGCTTGAAAAACACACCAACTGCTCAGGTGCCAAGAATATTGATGGCATGAAGAAATGGAGGAAAAAGAATTGTGGCACTAGCAGGCCCCATTAATAGGGCCCTAGTGGGGGTGCTCCACTTTCCTTACCTTGTGAACATACATGCAACTTCTGGCATTAAAAAAAAAAAGCAGAGAGTTAAACAATTAAGTACCGGATTCTGAAACTCAGGAGCTTTTACACATGCTAGCTAACCTTTACCACTCTCTTCCCTAAACCTTTGACTTACACCTCTTGTTCACCATTATGTAACAACACTATTTAGGGAGCAATCGTGTCAGGAGGCCTGCCCTGAAGTGTCATCTCACTTTTCAGTTTGTTACAGGTAATTCACCAAGTGCCCCTATAGCACCATGTTGCTATTGTGAAAACAGCACTTGACACAAATGTTTAGTATTTCCCTAGACAATCAGTTTCACAAAGAGCTTGTTCTATGTGTTTCTGTACACTATACAGTACACATTGCAGGTACTTAAAAAAATGTTATTATACGAATAAACTTCTACTTTCATTGAGGCCAACTACTGCAAACTACAGTTTATTTTACCAACTTATCAACCTCACCAATCAACTACAAGAGTGGGTTTCTAGGTTTAAAACATGGGGGAAAAAAACATATAACAACTTACATTAGCATCTGTGTTAAAAGCTAAATGACAGCAGCATTTTCCATGAAAGGATTTGGAACAAAAACCTCCTTATAACCTTCTCAAATGACAGCCAAAAAAAATTATTTTAAGGCTTTTGCTTAGGGTATGTGCACTAACCAGAGAGAGAGAGAGACAGAGACAGAGACAGAGAGACGGTGAGAGGGAAAGTGAGAAATCACTCCCCAGGGAGGATAGCTAGCCATGATCCCTTCTCATCCATTCTCCTCTCAAGATGTTGGGCACATATGTACAGGTGTCTGGCATGATTTTCAATCCGCTGGATCCAGGATGCAAAGTGTAGCTGGTCATGTGAGGGATCATGTCGGAGTCCAATACCTTAACCACTATGCCAACTGCTGGTCCCATGCAAAATACTTTTTAAGTACTAAATATTATATAATTTCCCCAAGAAGGCCAGATTACTGTTTGGTTATACCCTTTTGACCTGTACAAACACAAGGTAATTAAATGTCCTGATTAAAGAAAAGGGCCTGAACATTCCATGTTACTCTGACTTCCTAAGATTACCAGAAGTAGCACTGTCTGAGGACATAAAAAAAAAATTTTTTCCCCCCACATCTCTCTCACAAAAGTTAAGATTTGGCAGACATTATTTTGTTACTGACAAATGCAATCACAGCCACTAACCTCTTAGCCTTTGTATCCCCTTCTATAAAAGAGACAACCATTTTAATCTTTACAAGATAACCATAAAAATTGAAGGATAAACAGGAAGAAATGCTGGGCCAGACACTTATTTTTTAAGAAAAAAATGCTTTAGTGGGGCTAGGGGTGGAAGTTATTGTTTAATCGTGTGAGTTTTCCAAGATGAAAGAGTTATGGGAATGGACGGTGGTGATGGCTGTGCAACATTATGAAGGTATTTAGTATCACTGAACTTAAAGCAGGTAAAGATGACAAATTCTATGTTGTATGTATTTTATCACAGTAAAAATAACTGGAGAAAAAGTGCTTTAAAAATACTTTGTATGGGGCAGGCAGTGGTGTGGTGGTTAAGGTGCTGGACTCCCACATGGTCAACCATGGTTCAAGTCCTAGACCGGGCAGCTTGCTTTCTTTTTCTCTCTGTTTCTCTCTCTGGTCAAATTAAAGGGTGGTAATAACGATAAGCAACAATTCTAAAAAAAATAAATACTTTGTATCACTGATTATCTATCTAAAACTGCCTCAGACCAGAATTTGTAACTATAGAGTTCATCTGTAAATATTTAACAGAAAAAAATAGCTCATATTTAAAAAGTGTGGTGTCAGGGACCAGCAGTTAGCATAATGGCTATGTCGCTGGACTCCCACGTAGTCGACCGTGGTTCGCATCCCAGACCCGGTGGCTTAAAACTCACGCTGGGCGCGTGTACGTGCGTACCCAAGATCCCGAGAGGAGAATGGAGGAGAAGGGATTCCAGTGTGGCCATCCCCCCTGGGGGGTGATTTCTCGCTTTCTGTCTATCTCTCTCTCTCTCTGTCTGACAAGTGCACGCACCCTACAGCGAAATCCTCTAAAAATAAAAAAAAAAGTGTGGTGTCAAAGGTTATTTTTAACTAACATTAGAAAATTTTAGTGTACTAATTCTTAATTTAGAAGGAAATCTCCCCATTGATTGGAAAACTTTTCAAACTTGAGGGTAAGGTCAGTAAAATCACTTGGGTATCAGCATCCAGATATTCTAACTCTTGGCCTTGGGCTTTCTCCCTTCTACGCTCTCACTGAAAGACTGTGATTCACTTCAATGGCTCAGTTTAGAACCCCATGAGAACTATAGCCTCAGTTCTTTACCTGAGAGCTTCAGGTCCCTCTCTGCCTGTCACCCATCCCAGTACTTCAAAGCCAAAATGTCTGAAATCAAATTCACTCCTCTTCCCTCCAAAGCAACTCACCTGTTTTCCTGCCTTCCCAAGCTTACAAAGGGAACATTTTAATTTTAAATCAAGGAAAAGGGTAAAAATATAGAGTACATTTATGTAAAAATCCCTGAACACCAGAGAAACTATGTGTGCAGCACAATGGACTGTATGAATCATAAATCTACCATCTATGGAGACCACTATATTTGATGAAGAAATCTTTAAAACATAAGAGAATATTTTTGAAATGTTCTCAAAAAATGTCCAAAGTAAACATACACAAATGGTTTTTGAAACTGTTTAGATCACAGGTGGAAAAAAAAAAAGTAAACTGTAAAGCTTTTCAATACCATTACCATAAATCACATAGAAACAATGAAAACGTTTTAACAATGGAACTAAGAAACTCTATGGAGAAGTGACTTACCTGGACAAGATGAATAAGTGTCGTCAGAATGGCACATCTCAACATATTGTGTTCTTCACTCTGCTTCCACAGAAGAGGCAAGTATTGTACCAAACATCCTACATAGGGTCGTATCTAGCCCAACAGAAGTAGGGAAGCAACAGAACTTTATTAATAATGAATGCATGGTATTTCAAGATACCTTGATGAACACTATTAAGTTCCTGACAGCAAATACTTAATATTTATTAGATAGGATGTATTAAGCACATATCTTTTTCAATATGAATCAGATACTACATAGAGTCCCAGGACTCAATGGAAAACACATTTAAATTATTTTAATAATTTTAAGTATCAACTTTATTGAGTAAAATTTATGAATATAAAATAGCATTCTTCAGCGAGTAATAGGAAATGCTGTTATATCTTGATTCCTTAATAAAGCATCTTACCTAAATAGAACTTACACTATGTTTTAAAAAGAACCAGAATTTCATTCAATAATTATCTGATAGCATCTTCCAAGTTTCAGGACTCAAGAACAAGGCACTGGAAAGAAAAGGAAGAATGCCATACAAACCCTAACAACTAAAAAGGATAAGTGCAATGATGAATGAGTATAGGAATGGTGAAAACACAAGAGAAGAAAACTATTTTCAAAGGATGGATTAAGATCATCAGTTTTTGTTTTTGTTTTTAAAGAGAAATTTTTTCCATAAGGTGCATGTCAGATTGACAGAGAAAGGCAGAGAGAGAAACTGAGAAATCACTCCCTTGGGGGGATAGACACACCACAATCCCTTCTACCCCATTCTCCCCTTGGAATTTTGGGCATATACACACATGAACCTAGCCTGAGTTTCAAACTGCAGGGTCTAGGACTTGAACCACGGTCAACTATGTGGGAGTCCAGCGATGTAACCATTACACCTGATGGTTACATTGGTCCCAAGTTAATCAGTTGTAAATATTAATACATGCTGGGACAAGCAGATGGTGTAATGGTTACATCGCTGGACTCCCACAGAGTACCGCAGCTTAAAACTCATGCCAGACATGTGTGTGTGTGTGTGTGTGTGTGTGTGTGTGTGTGTGTAAACAAGATCCTGAGAGGAGAATGGAAGAGTAAGTACTGCAGTATGGCCATCTCCCCTAGGGGGTGATTTCTCACTCTCTGTCTCTCTGGTGAGTGCAGGCACCCTATAGCAAAAATTTCTCTCTCAAAAAATAAATAAATAAATAAATAAATAAATAAATATCCTGATGCAAAGGATGGCTCAACCAACAGTCAGTTACCTGAAAAATAAAACAGATCTACACTCAAGATGGACAGGTTCTGGGCTCAGAATTGCAGTATTAGAAATTGATGAGACAAGCAGACGATGTAAGGGTTAAGTTGCTAGACTCCCACGTAGTTAACTGCGGTTCAAGTCCTGGACCCAGCAGCTTAAAACTCACACCGTGTGCATGTGCACCCAAGATCCCAAGAGGAGAATGGAGAAGGGATTGCAGGGTGGCCAACCCCCTGGGGAATGATTTCTCACTTTCTGTTTCTCTGGTGAGCATATGTGTCCTATAGCTAAAATCTCTCTTAAAAAAAAAAAAAAGAAAAGGAAGAAAAAGAAAAAGAAAATAAATTCCTCTGAGGGGCATAGCCATAGGTGAGGTGGTTAAGGTGGCAGGATTCCACATGGCCAACTACATGGTTAGAGTCTTGTACCTAGAAGTTTGAACAACATGCTGTGCATATGTGCACGTGTGCCCAAATGCCCAAAAGGAGGGACAAATGAAGAATGGATTATGGCATAACCATACTCCATAGGGGGCATTTTTTCACTTTTCCTCCCTCTCCCTGTCTCTTTCTGGCAAGCAGATATGTCCTCTAGCAAATTTATTTTTAAAAGATTTTTTTAAAGCAAATTTAGTATGTAAAATATAATTAAGGGATATATGCCATGAGGATATGATGAAAATTGTTAAAAGGTTAACATGAAAAAAAAAGTGAAGAATCAGACAGCTGAAAATAGTTTTCTTAACCATTTCCTGTATTTGAGTTCTGAAAATAAAAATGACTACTGGATAACTGTATCTTATTGTTACCTAAGCTGCATAGGCCTATTTATGTTCTGAAAGATGATTAAAGATTGAAACACCAAAGTATTTTTAATAAAGAAAAAAATTCAAACTTTTGGAGACAAAGTTTAAGTAGTCTGGGGAAATACAGATAATTCATTTCCACCAAAAGGAAAAAAATCTTTAAATTTCCAGTAAATGTATCTAAAGATTATACTAGGTCGACAGGAAAGTCATGACACATTTTTCTGTTTTTCTATGCAAAAATGCACCATGACTTTCTGGGTGACCCAATAGAAAAATGATCAAATCTAGTTTTACAATCAACTTTTTAAACAAACAATTTCTTGTAAATGAATTGTGTGCTTAAGTATATTGGACATTTGTAATAATTTCACAATCATATCCTGTGAGGTAAGTGAGCTGAGAATTGTATTTACCATATTATCCATTAGGACACAAGGTTGAAAACCTTGCCTGAAGATAAACATCAGAGTCAAGGAATTTAAATAAATTTGTTTATTTATTAATCTACTTATTTATTCATTCATTTTTAAGAAGGAGTCTTCCTGTGTCACATTCTTCCTGCCTCAGCCTCCCAAGTAGCTGGGACCAAAGGCACATACACAGCCGCCCTTATGCTCAGTCTTTAGGTTGAACCCTAAATTGAACAGCTCTCCCACATAGTCCCAGACTGGAGAGCACAGCATCTTAACCACAGACGCTGGAGGTTGAAACAGGTTAAAAAATCAGTTATAATTAACTATGTGGATAACCAAGTTTCCTCAATGTCATTTAAAGACCAGCATCAAATGAAATAATTTAATTAATGTAATAAGAACTCCAAGTGGTAACAAACTGTAAGCTATTACTACTTTCACACACCAGTACCACGATCTACAAAAAAATTATTAACAATTACTGAAATCCTGCCATTAAAGGTAGTATAATTAGTTGACTCTGAATACTGGCAATGTCACTAAAATATGTGAACTTTAACATGTTCCTTAAAATCTCAAAACTGTTTGAGATAATAAATTCTAACTCTCATGCCAAGGTTTTTGAGAGGATTAAATGAGAAACATATGCAAAGCTCTTAGCATTCATTACTCATTAATTAAAATCTATTCTCATCAATTAAGCAATTAATAAAGAGACTCAAGGTATCAGAATTCACTAACACCAGGTATAGGAGCAGACTCTAAGTGAGTGGCTTCTTGGATTATTAGTCTTTCACAAAGATTAGGAATGACAAGAGAAGCTGAATAGTTTATTCAGAACTTTATGTAAATATTTACATTAAACTAACATAAAAACACAATTATTGAGGCTAAAATGTCAGAATTCTGTGTATTTGCCAGCAGAAAGTTGTAGCTATGTCCTCAAACACATGAATTTCAAGAAGTATTAATGATAAATTAGATCATTTAAGACATGAAAAATTCTGCTTTCTAAAGACATTGTTTAATAGTAGAATTCTTAGTTTTTTTTAAACTCAAATATAATGTCAATTTAGAATACATAACTGAAATCAAAATCTGTGAGAAGCATTTTAATAAATGCTTTAACTTTAAAATAATGTACCTATAGCAAAGATAATAATGAATCCTACATATGTTCTACTTAATTCTGACATTATTTTTCATGTTTTATAATAAAATTACCTGCACGTTGACTCTTTCAATCACACAAGAAAGGACATGCAAAACATGCATCTTAGTATCACATTCTGTAACTTGCTGTAGTAACTGAAAAAGTAGTGTGAACATAGTTTCCAAATACTGCAGGTTGAAAAAAAAAAAGTTCAGAATACAAAGACATCTACAAACACAAACATAGAAATAAGAACCAAATCACAGTATCAAGCAATAAAAGACAAATCTAAACAATTTTAATTTTCCAAGCTGCCAATATGTAACAGTAATTTCTTATGCTACTGCTGCTAAATGTGTCCATTTCAGAATCTCATTCATCCACAAAATAATGTTTAGAAGAAGACTGTCTAAAACAGTATGTTTAAATTTTATTCTATTGGGCAAAGCAGGTGGCATGGTGGTTAAGACAGCTAGAGCCACATGGCCAACTGTGAGGTCAAATCCCACACCTTGAAAAACACACTGGGTGCATGTGCATGTATACAAAAAAATCCCAAGAGGAAAATAAAGGAAATGGGGACTGTGGCATGGCCATATTCCCTCATGGGTGGTTTTTCACCCCCCTTTCCCTCTCTCTGGTAAGTGCACATGCCCTGTAACAAATTTTCTTTTTTAATTGTTTTCAAAAAATTATTTATTCAATTTATCATTCTTCAGAGCCAGAGAGAGACGGCAAGAAAGTAAGCCACCAGGTCCAGGACTTTAACCGTGGTCAGCCATGTGGGAGTCTAGAACCCTAACCAACATGCCATCTACTAGTCCCTAATAATTTTTTTTTTTAATAACTTTAACTACTGACAAGGCAAATACGCCTATTGTTAATCACAAAATGTTTTATTTTACAAAAGCTACTTATTAAAGCAAAAAGAATACCAATTCATATACTTGTACGCCAGCTATCTAATGTGGCCTTAACATCCTGTGTGGAGATATAAATTTTTATAAATACATACTTTTTATCCTAAGAAGAAAATAATTTTAAAATTCTACATTACATTAGGAACATAAAATATAGGCATTTATATAAAACATGTGTCCTTTCAGATATCTGCTTCATATTTACACTAATTTTTTATAACTAATTTATTATTACTATTTGTATATTAAATCGCTATACATCATTTAGATTGTGAAGAGATTTTACCCAGCATGATTTACACCTACGTCCAGCCCAACTGAGACTATTATACACATCCTAGTCAACAGATAATAAACCTTATCTGTGTCCCACAAGTGTCTTACCTCTCCATTTTCCCCCCAAATTTCCTTTCCTCCACTCTTTCCCTCCCACACTCTCTTTTCCACTTTGTCTCTAGTGTCCATTACAATTTTTAATACTTTTATGTTCTCTAGTCTTTCAGTCTCCACCATAGAGTGTGGAGAGTCTGTATATGTTAAGTGGAGACATACAATGGTTCTCCTTCATAGCCTGACTTGCTTCACTGGGCAACATATCTTCCATATTCTTCCACTTTTTATCAAATTCCAGGGCCTTTTGCTTTTTATGGCTGAAATCAACTCAAAGTGGGTCAAAGATCTAAACCTAAGACTGCAAACTGTAAGACTACTGATGGAAAACACTGGGGACTCTGGGAGACACTGGGGTAAGCAAAGACTTCTTAAGCAAGACCCCCAAAGCACAGACAATAATACCCATAATAGACAGGTGGGATTACATCAGATTAAGGAATTTCTGCACAGCAAAGGACACCATAACTAGTGTTAATCTACAGCCCCTAGGAGAGAATTTTTGTTAACTGCCTCAGATAAGGGACTGATAACTAGAATACACAGGAAAATCAAGCAGCTTACCCGGAAGAAAATTATTAAAATTATTAAATGTTCCCAATTAAAAACGGAAAAATGAGCTGAATAAACAATTCTCTAAGAAAGACATACGAACAGCCCAAAAAACATATGAAAAAATGCTCAACATCCCTCGTTGTAAGGGAGATGCAGATCAAAACCACAGTGAGATTTCACCTGACCCCAGTCAGAATGGTAAAGATTAAAAAAAATAATGATGATGATAAATGCTGGAGGGTTTGTGGTGAAAGAACACTCCTACACTATTGGTGTGAATGTAAATTGGTCCAGCCATTGGGGAGAACGATATGGAGGTTCCTCAAAGACCTTCAAACAGAACTACCATATGATCCAACAATTCCACTCCTGGGTATCTACCCAAAGGACAGGAGAGCACTCAGTTGGAAAAGTGCCTGCACAACTGTTTTCACTGCAGCATTATTCACTATTGCTAAAACTTGGAACCAAGGGACCAGCAGTTAGCGTAATGGCTATGTCGGTGGACTCCCATGCAGTCGACCATTGTTCAAGTCCCGGACTCGGTGACTTAAAACTCAAGCCGGGCGTGTGTGCATGAATGCCCAAGATCCCAAGAGGAGAATGGAGGAGAAGGGATTGCAACATGGCCATCCCCCCTGGGGGGTGATTTCTTGCTTTCTTTCTGTTTCTCTCTGTCTTTTTGGTGAGTGCACGTGCCCTACGGAAAAAAACCTCTCCCAAAAAAAAAAAAAAAAAAACCTGGGACCTATCCAAATGTCCACAAACTAATGAATGGACTGAAAAATTTCTAAAAAAAAATTTTTTTTGAGAGGCTTTTGTTATAGGGCACGTGCACTCACCAGAAAGACAGAGAGATAGAAAGCGAGAAATCACCCCGTAGGGGGGATGGCCACACCACAATCCATTCTCCTCCATTCTCCTTTTGGGATCTTGGGCACGCACACACACACACATGCACACGCACCCGGCGTGAGTTTAAGCCACCAGGTCCGGGACTCAGACCGTGGTCGACTATGTGGGAGTCCAGCAATGTAGCCATTACGCCAATTGCTGGTCCCTTTAAAAAAATTTTTTTAATCCAAAAATATCTAGTGATTAAAGAAAAATCACTGCACTGTAAGCATACCCATCTATGAGCCCTCACAAGAACAGTTATAAATTTTATCATATAACATTCTTTGACCTAGTCATGTTAAGAAGGACAAACATTATCACCTCAATCTTACTGACATATTTAACAAGTTATTATTGAGCCCAATAATGTAAAAACATCATTCCAGATGTTGGGGGCTGAGTAAACATAAAAGGATGAATAAGATTTGGTATTTTGCTCTTGGACTAATTTGCAACCTAGAAAGATACAGACAAGTAACATGCAAATAACAGAAATAACTTAAGAAATATTAGAGACAGGCACACATAAAATGAAAATACTAGATGTTTATAACTACGAGGAAATAGCCAATTTCAAAATAGGTGAAAGTTACCTAAACAAAAATAGACAGAATAAAATTGATCCATTATGAGTACAAGTTACTAAACATTAACAAATAAGTTTCTTCTTCTAAAATAATCCAACATTTTTAAATTCAGCTTTAATAAATAACAGATACACATATAACTTCAACTATAAAAGAATACGTAAGAATCAAAGTTAAGCAGAGATTATTATAAAACCTGGAAAAAGTTATCCTTACCGGTAGAAACTGATCTGTTCTAAATTCAAAATCATCAACAGGTAAAGAGCAGTTAAGGAATACAGAGAACTAATATATAAGGATTATCACGATAAAATATATATCTAAAACAAATATGATCAATCAAAACTACATTTTAAACTACTTCAGATTAATTTCACAAAAATAATTTTAAAGCATTTATAAAACATATTCACAATGAAGTATTTCTTAATTCCTGGAAGGATATTTAACTTCAGAGTTGTAGCTGTTTCAATACGAACCTGAAAGAAAAGTATATCATGAGATTTTAATCATTCTATTGATATAACCACTAAATATCACTAATAACAAGCAAAAAAGTTTTCTGTTTCAAATCATTTACTTTTTTTGTTTGTATTAAAGTCAAGGAGCATATAATGCCCAGAAATAAAACGGTAGTCCCTTTAGTTTGCAACAAGGAATAAACTGTAAAGTCAAGTTTATTTCCATCCCTCTCGGTTTCCCACAATTTGCATAAAGAGCCTTTAATCTAGTGGGAGCTTCCAGGAAGAAAATTAATCCCCATAAAGTTATGTGGAGAGCACAGGACCAAGGGGAGCACATCATGCAAGGGACAGCACAAGAAAAGGGTGGGTGGAGAAGCAGAAAATTAGGGTGGGCTTGGGCAGGCTGGCAGGCATATAAAAGGAAGAGACAGGAAGGGAAAGGACACAAATTCCCACCTGTATCCTCAATTACACTAAATCACTGAAATATCCAAAAGCCATATCCTCAGATTTTCTAAATCTCAATGTTTACAGCACAGAAAGGTCTATATGAATTCCTAGCCTCTCAGATCATATTTTCTTTGTGTACCAGCAAGTTACTTGAGGCTATCATTAAAACATAACCTGCTCATTCTCTTTCAAGTTTTTACCTAAAACTTCATCAGCTAAATTGGCACCAGAAAACACACTCAGTTTCCATATAAAGTAAAATGAATATTCTAATCTGTAAAATACTCCACCTAAAACTTTTCATTCCTGACTAAGATTGATTACTTTCTTAAATGCTTCACTTTCCATACCTATCATAGAACTGTTTTTATCTTTCTATCCATTTTTCAGAAATGGAGAATTTTAAACATTTTACAGGAACCTCAGAGATCTTGAGATGCTAACTAGGCACTTTTACTGAATGTTAAGCACTCCATTGCCAAACCTATATTCCAAGAGTCTACAGTAAAGGTATTTTATCATCAGCCTTTTCCTTTTATTCACGGTCTCTATGGGCAACATAAACACTTCCAGTTATTTTTTTTTAAGTTTATTCATTAATGTCTTTGGAAAGAGAGAAAGAAAAAGAGATAAAGATAGGTGTCACAACAGAATCTTCACAAAACAATCCACCACCAGTCTCTGCCAGTAAGGCTCACAGGCATGCATGCCTGATATGTACAGGGAGGTCCTGGTTTGTATAACCTCAGTGCCACCACCAGCCTGGATTTCCAGATTTCTTCTCTCTCTCTCTCTCTCTCTCTTTTTTTAAGAGGTTTTTGCCTTAGGGCATATTCTGTGGGGAGGTGGGAAGGGGGGGACGGGGATGGAGATGACACTACACGGACAGACACAGTGAGAGAGAAAGTGAGGATAACTCCCCAGTGGGGATGGCCACACCACAATCCCTTCTCCTCCACTCTTCTCCCAGGATCTTGGGTACACATGCACACGCACCTGGCATGTTTCAAGCCACCAGGTCCAGGACTCAACAGGCATCTATGTGGGAGTTAAGCAGCTATGTGGGAGTTAAGCAATCTAACTGCTACACCATCTACTGGTACCTGGATTTTCAGAATTTTAATTGATTTAACAAATTTGCTGATTGGCACACAGAAAGCACTGTGTCAAGTGTTCTATAAAATGACCTCATAAACAGATATGATCATGTATTCAATAAAAAATGTTACATGAGTAACTATCATCTCTCAGACATTGTGTTAAGTGTTATACAAAAAGCTAAGACAGACCTAGTCTTCGCCCTCATACAGCTTACAATCCAGAAAAGGAGATAAATAGATATTAAATAATTACTAATAAAAATGGCTAACCCAGAAAAGTTATGTCTAGTCACTTTTATTTATTTATGTTGCCAGAGAATATGCGTACTTGCCAGAAGAGACAAAGAGACGAGAGAAAAGGAGAAGAAAGCATCCCCTAATGGAGTTGTTTATACCACAATTCCTTCTTCATTTCTCCACCCTGTCAGGATTTTTAGCATACACACACACATCTTCTGCAAGCTGCTGGAGCCAGGATTTGAACTGTGATAGGTCAAGTGAAATCCAGATCCCTTAACCACTAGGATACAAGGCTGATCAAGACTAGTTACCTTTAAACTCCCAGTACTGACAAGAGTGCATGTGGGCTGGCTCCTTGGCACAGCGGTAATACGCTGCTTGAGAGAAGAAAGATCATGGTGCCAACAGGTGGTGCGGTAGTTAAGGTGCTGGACCAGTGGCCAGCATATGACCAACTGCAGTTTGAGTTCTGGACCAGTGACTTGAAAATAGGACCAGGCGCATGTGCATGTGTGCCTAAAATCCTGAGAGGAGAATGGAAAAGGGGCTGCAGTGTGGCCACCCGCTCTGGGGGGTGATTTTTCACTTTCCCTCTCACTGTCTCTTTCTGTCCTTCTCTGGCAAACCTACATGCCTTATGGAAAAAATAAAAAAATAAAACTTGCAAAAAAAAAAAAAAAAACAAGAGAGCGCACTAAAGAGAAGCCAAATCCTACAAAATGAAAAAGTTTCTCAATGTAATAAATGAATACAGTAAAGAGGAAGGGTACAAAATCAACCTACAAAAATCTATAGCATTTCTAGATACAAACAACAAGCAGAGGCAGAACTGAAGAAAGTAGTCCCATTTACCATAGCCACGAAAAGATACCTAGGAGTGGGAAGCATCTCACTCCTTGACTCCAAAATATATTACAGAGCTGTGATTATCAAAACAGCATGAAACAGACATGTGGACCAATGGAACAGAGATTCCAGAAATAAACCTTAAAACATATAGCAAACATATCTTTGACAAAGGGTACCAGTCAATCTACTGGGAAAAGAAAAACCTCTTTAGCAAATGATCCTGGAAAAACTGGGTATCCACCTGCAGAAATATGAATCTGAACCCCTATCTGTCACCATGAACAAAAATCAACTCAAAGTGGATCAAAGACCTACACCTAAGACCTCAAACTACAAAACTACTGGTGGAAAACACTGGGGGAACTCTAAGAGACATTGAGGTAGGCAAATACTTCTTAAATAAAACCAGCAAAGCACAGGCAATAATCCCAAAAATAGACAAGTAGAATTATATCAGATTAAGAAGTTTCTACAGGGGCCAACAGGTGGCGTGATGGTTAAGGTGGCTGGACTCCCAGATGGCTGACCATGGTACAACCAGGCGGCTTGCATTCTCACTATCTTGTCTCTCTCTGGTCAAGTTTGAAAATAAATAAATAAAATAATGGCAATGAATAAAATTAGATAATTTTTTTAAAAAAATTCTCTGCATGACAAAAAAAACAGTAATTAGTGTGAACTGACAACCCTCAGAATTGGAGAAGATTTTGGTAAACCATTCCTCAGATAAGGGACTGATGATCAGAATACAAAAGGAACTCAAGCAACTTATGCAAATAAAAATGATTAGTCCAATTAAGAGATGGGGAAAGGAGAACAAACAACTTTCTAAGGAAGACATACAAATAGTCAAAAAGCATATGAAAAAAATGCTCGGGAACCAGCAGTTAGCATAATGGCTATGTCACTGGACTCCCACGTAGTCGACCGCGGTTCGTGTCCCAGACCCGGTGGCTTAAAACTCAAGCCAGGCGCGTGTGCATGCGTGCCCAAGATCCTGAGAGGAGAATGGAGGAGAAGGGATTGCGGCATGGCCATCCTCCCTGGGGGGTGATTGCTTGCTTTCTCTCTCTGTCTCTCTCTGTCTGTCTGGCGAGCAAGCACACGCACCCTATAGCAAAAACCTCTCCAAAAAAAGAAAAGAAAAGAAAAAAAAAACAATAAATGCTGGAAGGGATGTGGTGAAAGGGGAACCCTCCTACATTGTTGATGGGAATGTAAATTGGTCCAGCCACTGTGGAGGACAATATGGAGGTTCCTCAAATACCTACAAATATAACTACCATATGATCCAATAATTCTACTCCTGGGAATCTACACAAAGGATAGGAGAATGCTCAGTTGGAAAAGTACTTGCATGTCTATGTTTATTGCAGCATTATTCACAATTGTTAAGATAGGGAACCAACCCAAATGTCCATGAACAGATGAATCACCTGAGAAAATGCTCATACACTCTATGAAATACTACTCAACCATATAAAACAATAAAACCTTGGCATTTGATAGGAAGTCGACAAATATGTAAGATTTACTGGTGAGTGAAGCAAGTCAGGCTATGAAAGAGACATTGTATGTGTCCACTTAACATATACCATATATGACTACCCACACTCTATGGTGGAAACTGAGAGATTAGAGGACAAAGAAGCATTGAAAATGGTTATAGATTCTGGAGACAATGTGGGAAGAGGATGGGAAAAGGGGGACAGTGTAAGCAAAGAAAGTAAGGAGAAAAATAGAAAGGCAAGACATTTATGGGACACAGATATGGGTTATTATCTGTTGATGATAATGTGTTTTGTATCCTCTACTGGACTGGTATGAAGTACATTCATGTTGAGTAAATTCAACTTACAAGAAAAATGATGTATAGTGATTAAGTGTATAAAAGAAAGAAAACAAAATAAAAGACTCCTCAAAAAAAAAAAAGTAAGTGAAAAAAATTATGCCATCTCAATGACAAAGTCTGTCCTAGAAAAAGAATTTATAATCTATACAAAGATCTTTAATGTCTGCCTTTTTTCTTAAAAAGTCTAAATGATGTTAAAATAGCAGAGTTTGATTAAATTTTGATGGATATTTACAAGAAGAACAAACAATAATCAAATAACTTTCTTTCCTCAAGTCATACATCTCACTAAGGAAGAGCTATTGTAGTAAAACACTATAGAAATTGTAAAGAAAGATAAACTATTTCTGAACTCCAAGATAGCTCAGGTTAAACTTTTCTAAATAACTCTTTTAAGACATTTAAGCAACATACCACCAAATCTTGATCTTGAAGCAAGTTACAGATTGCCTCATATAACATGGGTCTTAAGTCAGACTTGAATTTCACAGAAATCCACTGACCGATGAGCCAAATCACCCTGCGTCGCAATGGCTTATATCTAAATAGGGAAAAATCATAAAATTAAAATGTTCAGTATTTTAAGAAGTCTATGTCGCTTAGTATAGTTTATCATTTAACTCTAAAATGCACTTTATATTCTGCATATAAAAGTTTAAAAGCTATTTCTAAATGGACCAAAGCACAAAATACTAACAATTAAGTCCTGACCTAAATAAACAAAAATTCCTTGGTAGATACAGATCCAGAACCCTGATTGTTTTGCATTTAAAAATTACAACAAAGGGAACCAGCAGTTAGCGTAATGGCTATGTCGCTGGACTCCCACGTAGTCGACCGCGGTTCGCGTCTCGGACCCGGTGGCTTACAACTCACGCCGGGCGCGTGTGCGTGCGTGCCCAAGATCCCGAGAGGAGAATGGAGGAGAAGGGATTGCGGCGTGACCATCCCCCCTGGGGGGTGATTTCTCGCTTTCTGTCTCTATGTCTCTCTCTGTCTGGCGAGCGCACGCGCCCTATAGTGAAAAACCTCTCAAAAAAAAAAAAAAAAAAATTACAACAAAGATAAATACATGAAAACCAGGTCCATTTCTGTTATTCAAGTTACCAAAACCAATGATAATTACCAAATCCTAAAACTAGAGGTGACTAAAAGGTATTAATAAATGGGTTCTTAAATTCTATTTTCCTATTTCAATTCTGTTAATCCCATAAAGATTATTTTTGTAACATTTTGAAAGACCTCCTGATTAAGTAACATTGACTTCAACTAAACTCTGATTTTGTAAGCAGTGCTCATTTACAGAATGTGACTTAGAATACAGAAATGATTCATATTTAAAAAGCTGTAAAACATTTGCAATAACATGTACATAATTACATTTGTTTCTCCAAGATGGTCTTTGTGAAAGGAAATGAAGCTTCTTTGGGCAAGAAGAGAAATCACAAACAAAATATTTGTGATTTCACAAAATTTGTGACTCACAAAATATCTTCTTGCTACTATATACATTTCAGTGTCAAGATGATAAATAATTATTTATGGTTGAAAAATGGAACAATCTAATGAATATTTTACATTTTTTAGAAAACTACAATTACAAAATATGACCAAGCATATAGAAAAAAACTTGTTAATTAAAGTTACAAAAACAATATGTAAGTATTTTCTAGACTAAAAGAATTCATAATATACCTAGAGGAATTAAAGAATACAAATAGTATAACATAGTTTCAAAAAAGGAAAAGAAGATTGGCCAGAGGGAGATGGAATTTTAACAGGTTCTTTAAAAAAAAAAAAAAGAAAGTCTTTGAGCAGGAAGGTTTTTTTAAAAAAAAGCCATTTCAAAGAAAAGGAGCTGTTTGAAAAAAATCACAGAGGTAAAAGTACCATCTCTTTGTAGAATGAAGTAAAGGAACCACAAAACCATTCGTTTTTATACTGAGACCTTGGGGATTACCACAGGGGATTACCACATTCTACTCTCTATTCCAGACAAATAAAAAGTTGTTCAGAAAGGCCAAATTCCAGGGTTATAGTCATTTCCAAGCAGTTAAAGTTAGAGGTCAGTTTGTTCATTAAATTGTGGTACCTGGACCAGCAGTATTATTATTATGGGAGCGAGAAAGAATTTAAATTAATCAAAATGTCCTGAATTCAACTAAGCATATTTCAAGTACTCGATAGCCAAATGCAGGGAACTACTATACTGAACAACCTAAACCATCTCTGGGTGTTAGGACAATTAAACCACACAAATGTCTCCCCAGTGAAGCCATTCTCTTCATCAGACTCACTAGCTCCCTAAGGGCAAAGCCAGAGTCAATATGATTCTCTACTGATAAAAGATATGGCAAATTCTGAGTGTTTAAATATTGATTAAAAATTGAATAAATGATTCAATAACTGAAGAGATAAATAGCTACTTCCTGGTCAAAACTGTTTTCAAGTATCTACAGCTCTACAACATTTATAAAATGATCCATATATGAATAGCCTCTTATTCATTCATTAACTTAGTCAACAAATATTCATTAATCCAAGACTAGACACTAAGTAAGCATACTGAAAAGCACCAAATATACAGAAATAAATGAACATAAATGCATTCTTTAAACCAAGCAAAAATACCTGCAAGGGCCAGGATTCAAACCACGGCCACGTGGGATCTGGCTCCCTTAATCGTTTAGCTACAAAAGGCCTAGTGAGCAATTCAAATGCCTTCCTGCTTTGATTAGAAAATCAAATAAGGTGTGCTGGCCCCGTGGCCTAGTGGCTGAGGAAGCTAGCTGCCACATGGCTGACCACAGGCCAAACTCAGCTCCAGAGTCTTGACAAATATGCCAGGCATGAGTGTGTGTATATGCAAAGTCCCAACAGGATGAAAAGTGAAAGAGGAGAGAATGCAGTATGACCATGCCTCATTGGGAGGATGCTTCCTCCCTCTCCCTCTCGTAGCAAGCATATGTGCCCTACAGCAATAAAAAAATTAGTAAGGTAAAATAAACATATAATTAACACAACATTTTATACTTGCCTATTGTGAACAACTTGCAATTCAGGAAGAAGTTGGTTTTTAAACCACTGATCAAAATCAACACTGTCAAACAGCTCATAAGCAGCTAGTCCAACGGCATTATATACTGAAAGAAAATTTAAGGAAAAGACAATTTAAGATACTAAGCCATCAATTAAGTTTCTTATGTAAGAAACTAAACTTTATACATTTTACTTATGTAATTCTGAAACATTATTTAAGTCCTTATCTCTCTCCCTCACAATCCCTTAACTCTGTTCCAGTCAACCAAATCAATGACAGTTGAAACTGTGATTGCTCCTCCTACCCTTGGTCTTTGTATTACAGTTCCATCTTCCTGCATCCTGAACCCTGTACCAAAGTTAACTCTTGCTTATCTTTGTCTTTCCACATTACACTTTTGTTGTAAAAAACAGGGTCATGGGGCTGAAAGGTGGCATGGTGGTTAAAGATTCTGGGCTCCCACATAGCTGACAGCAGTTTGAGTCTCAGAACTCGCAGCTTGCCTTCTCACTTGCTCTCTGTCTTTCTCTCTCTTCTTTCTCTGATCAAATTAAATAATATTAACAATAATGATGATGATGATGATAATGATAAAAAATTTAAATTAAAAAAAAATTTTTTTAAAGACAGGGTTTCATTATGTTGCCCAGACTAGCCTCAGACTCATGATGTTCTAGAATAGCTGGGATTACTGCTGAGATTGTTGCTATGTGCACAGCACCTGGTTTACATTACACTTCTATAGGACTGTTTCCCTAGGCACACCAAATGACTTTGTGACCACCTGCTTTAGAATTACCACCCTTATGGTGTTATTACTGTGTTACTTGGTTATCTCCCTTACTATATAAATCCTGTATTTTAGCTACTTATTTATCCCAAATCTCCCAACAAAAATCCTACCACAAAATGGACCCCCTATCCACTGAATAAATAAATCTTTCTAAAACTTTAACATACCAGCATCTTTAATTAACAGTGCATTCATATCTTCTACATTGGTAGGACCTAAAAATAAATAAAATCAGTAAATGTAAATAAAATCAGCTCCTTGAAAAACATTTTTTAATTAAAACACAGTATTAATTTACTGATACAGTTAAATACAATATATTTCATGATACTAACCATGTGCACAGGAATAAAGGAACAGAATAAGTTTTATTATCATCACCACTAAGTCCAACAGATACAATATATGAAGCCATAAACAATATTAAAAATCATTATAAGGATCAGTAGTTGGCAGAATGGCTATGTTGCTGGACTCCCACATAGTCAACCACAGTTCAAGTGCTGGACCCGGTGGCTTAACCTCAACACCAGGAGCGTGTGCGTGAGTGACCAAGATCCCGAAAGGAGAATGGAGGAGAAGGGATTGCGGCATGGCCATCCCAGCTGGGGAGTGATTTCTCACTTTCTGTCTCCTTGTCCCTCTCTGTCTTTCTGGCAAGCGCACATGCCCTATAGCAAAAACCTCTCTTAAAAAAAAAAAAATCATTATAGGGCCAGCCCCATAGCCTCATGGTTAAGGAAACGAGATTCCACATGACTGACTGACCACAGTCAAAATTCGGGCACTGGAGGCTTGATAATCACATTGGGCACGTGTGTATAAATGTTCAAAATCCTGAGAAGAGAATGGAGGAAAAGCATTACAGCAATGCTATCCTCCCCAGGACATGCTTCGTTCTCTCTCTTTCTCTCTCTCCCTCACCCCAATGAGCACACATCCTACAGTGAAACTAAAACAATAACAAAAAGTAAATTAACAAAAAAAGCTCTAAACATAAAAAAGTCATTATGACAGTACATTACATATGACAACAAAATAAAAAGTAGAAACAGAAAATGAAATTTAGAAACTTTTGAATAAAAAGTTGGCAGTCTCTGGGGCCAGCAAATGGCACAGTGGTTACATTGCTGAACCCCTACATGGCCAACCACAGTTTAAATGCCAGCCCTGGTCGCTTGAAAATCACGGTGGGCATGTGCCCAAGATCCCAGGAGGAGAATGAAGGAGAAGGGATTGCACTGTGGCTATCCTCCCTGCGGGGTAATTTATTACTTTCTGTCTCTCTGTCTCTCTGTCTTTCTGGCAAGCGCACGTGCCCTACAAGAAGAAACCTCTCCAAAAAAAAAAAAGAGAGAGAGAACAAAAGTCTTATAAAGTGACCTCCCCTTTTATTATAAACACAATCTCCTTCCCAACAAGAGAATCTCTTGGTGTCATTTCCAGACATAATCTTGTACTGAATCCTTAATTTCTTACAATGTCACTTTAAACTCTGCCAGCAGGATAATCTATTCTCTCAGAATATTCTACTGCCTTCTGCTGCTTATAAGCACTTGGCACATCTGGGATGTTCTCCTCCAGGATACAGCTCTGTATTTTCCTTCACACATCTGTGACAGTATACAAAGTGAATGATCATGTGCCAAAAAAACTATTCCCTCAGTCTCTCTCAAAGCCACTACCTTCTTCCATTCCGACTGACACCATTCTGAAGAAAATACTTACTATTTTAACCTTTTCTTACTACTTCCCACAACACGCTCCAGAAAGAGAACTTTCCCAAACAACATGACTGGATTTTGCCCATTTATAATAGCAAAATCTAACTATTACATTCTAAACTATAATTCAAGATCCATGTCAACTGCCGTCCTTCAGGGAAGAACACGTTCTAGCTTTCTCAAATTCATAGCTACTGGGAACCAGCAGTTAGTGTAATGGCTATGTCGCTGGATTCCCACGTAGTCGACCGCGGTTCGCATCCCGGACCCAGTGGCTTAGAACTCACGCCGGGCACGTGTGCGTGCATGCCCAAGATCCCAAGAGAAGGGACTGCGGCGTGACCATCCCCCCTGGGGGATGATTTCTCGCTTTCTGTCTCTATGTCTCTCTCTGTCTGTCTGGCGAGTGCACGCGCCCTATAGCAAAAACCTCTCCCAAAAAAAGAAAAAAAAAAATTCATAGCTACTATGTGACCTAGGAAATAGTCCACTGTACGTACATTAAGACTATTTAAACTGAACATTAGTTAAATGAATACATCAAAGTATCATAAAATAAACCTCACCTTGAAGTGTTTGCATCATTTCGAGAAGTACAGGAGTAAGAGTCTGATTATATTCATGGAATATATCTATAAATAGTACTTCAGTGCAAGGCTAGAAGAAAAAAAACAGATTTCTAATAAAAACAATGGTATACTGTATTAACTCATTCTCTACTAAAGAAAAAATATTCACTCTTAAAATTCTAAAACTATGAAAATGTTTTCAATTCTTAATTTTATACAAAACACTGTTTTCCCTAACACAACTAAAACTAAAATCAAATTATAATTTTTAAAGCTTATTTCATTATTTGAATTAATAATACTACAGAGAACAGTTTACATTTTTAATTAATCATACTTTAAATTTAAAAGGCGCTCTATAGCCATATTCATTTATAGTTTGGCATTAAAATGATTGTCCAAAATTTAATATGTTAAAAGTTATATTTTATCATAGCAATAATGTAAGTAACAACAGCAACTTGTTAATTCAATTTATCATACACATTAGTATTTCATTTTAAGTCAAACTGCCTGTGAAAATTGGCATTGCAAACCCCCAAGTTAATAAAAAGAAAGAAAATTCAGATTAAAGTTAATAATTTAATTAAATACTTTCCTCTTACATACATTTTCTTTCAAGAATGAACAGTTTATTATCTGACTTACTGTTAAGAATCTTCAAAAGAGTCTCACCTTCTAAAAGGGCTTTAGAAAAATTCAGCCATGGGGCAACAGGTGGTATAGTGACTATGGCGCTGGACTCCCACATGACCAATTGCATTTGAATACCGGACTAATGGCTTGAAAATCACGCCAGGCATGTGTGCATACATGCCCAAAATCCCAGGAGGAGAATGGAAGAGAAGAGGTTGCAGCATAGCTATCCCCCCCAACACCAATTTTTCACTTTCCCTCTCACTGTCTCTGTTTCACTCTGGCAGCGACCATATGCACCTTATGGCAAAGACCTTAAAATAATTAATTAAGGTTTCCCTATCAGTTTTTCTTTAAATTAATACTTACCCTCAAACTGTATTTCCAAGAATCCCCACCTGTTTCTTCCGCTGCTGCAATGAAAAATATGACAAATAATGCTCTCCAGCAATATAATCATGATGCCTTTCAAAATCTCAATTTGGAAAACAATGATTTTAATAACATTAGCATAATATTTCTCTTAATTGTTTTAAACATATCACCAATAGCAAATCTGTGGGAAAACAAACTTACACAGATTTCTTTAGTAAAACTACTGATCACATTTATGGTTCTCACATTTAGTACATGCATAAGCTTTCTTGTTTTCATTATAAACCCTTCATGAAGTAAAACTCTAAGTTCTTATCTCCAGGGTATCTGATTTTATGATATAAAATCAATATAAACCTGAGATTAATTCATTTCAATATAGAAATCATGTTTCACAAATTAAAATATTAGTCATACTTTCCATAAATTTACTATATTTACATTTAAATAAAATATAGTAATTGGGACCAGCAGTTAGCATAATGGCTATGTCGCTGGACTCCCACGTAGTCCACCGTGGTTCGAGTCCCGGAGCCGGTGGCTTAAACTCACGTCAAGCGTGTGTGCGTGCGTGCCCAAGATCCCGAGAGGAGAATGGAGGAGAAGGGACTGCGGCGTGGCCATCCCTCCTGGGGGATGATTTCTCGCTTTCTGTCTCTCTGTCTCTCTCTGTCTGTCTGGCGAGCGCACGCGCCCTATAGCAAAAACCTCTCCAAAAAAAAAAAAATATATATATAGTAATTAACATCGTTAGGCTATATAGTAAAGCCTATTCTATTCTTATGGAATCAATGTCTTACATACACCAAAATGTGATTATGGTACACATAATTGTACTTTGGGACTTAATGCTTCATGTTACGACATTTTACATACTGCATAAAGAAAACAAAATAAAACCTAAGACTTTAGCTACAAAAAAGCAAAAGCAAAAAGGATGTATTGTGCTATGCAATGCTATATTCCTAAATGATCTATTATAATTTACAAATAATGAAAAGAGAAAAAGGAACCTTCTCCAAAATTTAAGACACTCTTTAAAATATTAGAAAATATAGAGAGAAAATAATGAGAGAAGGACATGCAGCAAAAAGGATTAAAAGGCTAAAAACTTGCCAATGTCCCACAACAGTTCAAGGAATCACACACAAATACTTTATTAAATAGACAAAAGATTATTTCATTTCCATAACAAAGGCACACGATTTATGCTACTAATCTACCTACTACCAAAATTCAAACTAATAAAAATCTCCTGTAAAAAATAAAAATATTTTAACCAACAAAAAAATCCCAAATTTCCTTTGTGAGGCAAAAAATTTTTCAAATAAAAAATAATATGGAATATATCACAAAGCAGAAAATGACTTGATACTACAGATAAGTGGTTAATTCTATATTTTTTGTCTGAAATTAAGTGATGTTTCTTAGGAGTGTAAAAAATTTTTAAAAGTCTCTTCCTGAACAAAATTCTACTTATATTTAACAAATTATTGGGGACCAGCAGTTAGCATAATGGCTATGTCACTGGACTCCCACGTAGTCGACCGCGGTTCGCGTCCTGGACCCGGTGGCTTAAAACTCACGCCGGGTGCGTGTGCTTGCGTGCCCAAGATCCCGAGAGGAGAATGGAAGAGAAGGGATTGAGGCGTGGCTATCCCCTCCTGGGGGGTGATTTCTCACTTTCTATGTCTCTGTCTCTCTCTGTCTGTCTGGCGAGCGCACGCGCCCTATAGCAAAAACCTATTAAAAAAAAAAAAAAAAAAAAAAAACACGCCAGGCGCATGTGCGTGCGTGCCCAAGATCCCGAGAGGAGAATGGAGGAGAAGGGATTGTGGTGTGGCCATTCCCCCCTGAGGGGTGATTTCTCACCTTCTGTCTCTCTGTCTCTCTCTGTCTCTCTCTGTCGAGCGCACGTGCCCTATAGCAAAAACCTCTCAAAAAAAAAAATTATTGTCTGCATCTAAATTTATTCTATTGAGGAACAAAGAGAAGATGTAAGTTAATTTTTAAAACCAATACACAAAGAAAAATAAATTATTATTAAAATACACCATTTTAGAGACCAGCAGATGGCATAGAGGTTACGTCTCTGGACTCATACATGGCCAATCACAGTTAGAGTCCTGAACCCAGTGGCTTCAAAATCATGCAGGCAAAGGACCAGCAGATGGAGTAACGGTTACATTGCTGGACTCCCTCTTAGTCAACTGCAGTTCAATTCCCAGACCCGGTGGCTTAAAACTCACACCAGGAACATATGCATGTGTGCCCAAAATCCTGTGAGGAGATTGGAGGAGAAGGAATAGCAGGATGGCCATCCCCCTGGGAAGGGGTGATTGCTCACTTTCCCTCTCACTCTCTGTGTGTCTATCTGTCTGCCCTCCAAGCCTGGCAAGGGCATATGCCCTAAGGCCAAAAAATTTTTAAAAATTAAAAAAAAAAAACTAAAAAAAAAAAAAAAAAAAAAAAAACAGTAGAACATTGTAGAGGCTGGCAAGTGGTGTACTGGTTAAGGCACTGGAGTCCAACTTGGCCACCCACAATTCAAGTCCCATCCCTGGCAGCTTAATTTCTCACTTTCCCTTTCTCTCTCTGGTCAAATTTTAAAAATAAACAGAAAATAATAATAATTAATAAAATTAAATAATTCGTGGAGGCATTGTGGGTCAGTCAGGAACATGGTTAAGGAGACAGGATCCCGCACAGCCTACTGTTTGGTTTGAGTACTGACCCTGGCAATTTAGGAAATAAACTGGGTATGTGTGCACACATGCCCAAAATCTCAAGAAGAGAAGGGCCTGTGGTGTGGCCATTCTCCCCGAAAGTGCTTTCGCACTTTCTTTCCTTTTCTTTCTCTCTGGTAAGTTCACGCATCCTATAGTAAAGTGAAAATTCTTTTAAAGTTAAAAGAAAAAGAAAAATTAAAACTCAACACTGTTATACCTGTCAAACACATAGTAATCTATTTGTGAAAGAGGAGAAAAGCCATGCTAAAACTGAAAAACTAAATTCTTACTAAAGCCTTCTGGGTCTTCTTCCCACATTGTCAGTTCTTCCTCAGTTAACAGAAAATAATGAGAGACTAATCTTCTACATATCTCTGTCAAGGTGGGATATGTGAAGAAGGCCATCTTAATCTTATGGGCTTCAAGCGTTTCAGGGCTGCTATCTAGGAAGAATAAAATTTCCAAGTTAACTGTACAAAGATCCCATTTAAGTAAGTAAGTTAATTATGTAACTTAAATAAATAACAACAGTCTCAGGAGAAAAGTTATAATACTTGTATATAAATACTCATTTTATAATAGAGGAAATATCAAAGATTTCCTTTATTTATAATACACCCACACCAGTCCCACCTGTCTTATCACTACAGCTTGTTCTGACCACACTACAGCATCACAGCATGACGACGTGACTTACTAATGTATCCCTCCCTTCCCTTCCTCCCTTTCTCTCTCTTCTATGAGACTTCTTCATTCATTTTGGTAGTTATGTATATGGATAAATTCTAAATAATATAACAATTTAACCTGACTAGAAAAAATCCTGTTTTATATATAAAGTCAGAGAAAGCTTTTTTAAAAATATAATCTATATAACATGTGCTACAGTGGTTACTGAAATACCTAATTTTTAAAGCTTCAATTTATCTATTATGCTATAGACAGTGTATGAAATACACAGCACGGTTTTGAAAGGCTGGTATTTACATATTACCGACTGTAATTCTCATTTCTATTTCTTATCCCACCAAGTTTATTTTGAGACTGACACAAATAAATTTCAAAAAAATTATATAAAAAGTGCAATTACTTCACACTTTGATTAGAACAAATAAACGAAAAAATAAACAACTACTAGTAAAGCATTACCTTCAAAATTTTTGGATGGCTTATAAGCATAATTTTTGACTATCATCTTAATTAGATTCATGCATTGGACGATGAATCTTTCAAATGTAACACCTTCACCAACTTCTGTAAAAACGTAGCTTACAGAAAATTCCAGTGATCTCTGAATTAGAGGAGTAAATGAGAAGGGATGCTGATCCAAGAAGTCCAAAAGCTATAATAAAAACATTAAAATATATTATCACAAAATTTGTGTTGAATATAATCATGCCAATGATAACCTTATTAATAAACTATTAGCAAATTTTAAAACTCGGTCATCTATGTATACAGTTTTCATGTCCATCATACAATCTGGATTAATTCAGATCACATCTCACAGTAAGAACTATCTACTATTTCCAACACAGAGACCAAGAGAGACCCATTTTTTTACTTAATCTCATAGTGACACGTAATTATGACACAAAAAACATAAGCATATAAAAGATAAATCCTTAAAAAGTAGTAAAAGTGGGACCAGCAGATGATATAATGGCTACATCACTGGACTCCCATTTGGCGACCCCAATTCAGGTACTAGACCTGGCAGCTAGAAACTCACACTGGGTACGTCTGCATGTGCATGTGTGCCCTAAATCCCAAGAGAATGAAGAAGGGATTGTAGCATGGTCATCACCCCTTAAGGATGATTTCTTGCTTTTTTTTGCTATAGTATACATACCCTATAGCAAAAATCTCTCTCTAAAAGACAAAAAAAAGTAATGATGAGAAATTTTTCCTAAAATTATCTTGCCTTGGGCCACCAGGTGGCAAGGAAGTTTAGGCAGTTAGGTTCCACGTGGCTGGCTGTGCAGTTCAAATCTTGGATGGCTGCCTGAAAAACATGCTAGGCATATCCACCTATATGCTCAAAATCCCAAGAGGAGAATGGTGAAGGGATTATAAGGAGGCCATCTCCTACTGGGGGCTGATTTCTCACTTCTCTCTCTCTCTCTCTCTCTCTTGTTTCTCTGTCTCTCCTTGGGGAGCACACATACCCAATAGGCAAGCTAAAATATCAAAATTTAAAAATTTAAATTATCCTGCATTATATTTTGATGTATCAAATATCTGATAACACACAATTCTTTGTAGAAGAATTCGAGCTAATATGTGCAAAAGAAATGATGGAATTCTAATGCCATCACTTTATAATCTCTAATCAAATAATGGATCTAGGCAATGATCATCAATGGCTAGTAAAATCAATAGGGAAATGTCTACTGAGGAATTTTGCAAAAGTATTCACCCATCTTAGCCAGGCAAAAAGATATAACCAGGCACTGTGCCTTCTGGCATGACATAATGTGAAATACACAACACTATCTATGAGATATTCTTGCTATCCCTACCCTACTCCCACAAAAAAGGTTTAAATGTGATCAACCAATCTTCTAGATCTATCTATAAATTTCTAAGAAATATGAGAGGAAGAGGAATGTGAAGAGATAGGAACAGAGCAGCCAAATACACAACATGAAAAATACCACAGGGTATTATCTTGACAAATAAATACCAAGATTTAAAAAAAAGGGAAGAGAAGTGACACTAAACCCAGATTCTACATATGACACCAAAACAAATGAACTACAAAAAAAATTTATGAGAATCAGAGAAATCTGAAAACTGACAAGATATTTCAGCATCAACAAGTCATTAATATTTTTAAATGTAATTGTTAAATCACTTAAAAAAAACTATCACTCAAAGACATATACTCAAATATTTACAGATAACACAATAAAATATCTGGGATTTTCTTTAAAATAACCAGTAAGGGTTGGGAGAGGAAAAAGGTATACAGACAAAATAAAAATGACCATGATTTCATGTTGATAATTGAAGATGAGTGATGACCTCAAGGGGCCTTGGTTATTCAATTCTACTTGAAGGCATATTTGAAATGTTCCAATCTAAAAAGCTTTAATAAAGTCTTAGAGCTTAAAACATGAATTTTGTAAATGAAATTATTGACCAAGCCATGATAGGACACACTGCTAAGATGCTAGTACTCTGTAAGCTGAGCCCAGGTTTGAGGGGATGTCTAGTTTTGATTTCTAGCCCAACATTAAGGCTGGATGTAGTCGTAGACACCTGTAGTCCCAGTTATTACAGAGGCTGAGACAGGAGATTTGTGACATATTGAGATGTTTAACTTAAAAATGAAATAAACCAGGCAAGGTGGCACACACTTTCAATCTCTGCTACTCAGGAGATAGAGTCAAGTGGCTTGGGATTTCAAGGTGAGCCTGGAGTCCATTTTACACTGAATCTTGGAAGACTAGGTAGGTTTTTGCTGTTGAGACTGCTGGGAACATGAGAAATGAAGACAAATGAAACTAAGGTTACCTACAACCTAACACAAAAATGAAAACATTTTTAGTTCTTTTCTCCACACCACCACCCCCGACCCTGGGACCAACAACCTAAACTTATGACTAATTATTCAACAAAAAAGGGAAAACAGGTCACAAGTCTATATATTCCCACCTGTGTTCATATACCTATTTTAGTGCAAGCAGTCACAGTCTCTAAACCAGGTCTTCCTAAATACGGTAACTCAATTCTCTGTACTTCTCCCAATACTCCAAGTCAAATTTCATTAAAATTTAGGGCCAGCAAATGATGTGGTGGTTAAGGTACTGGACTCCCACATGGCTGTTCGAATCCTAGACCTAAAGGTGTGAAAACTACACCAGGCAAATGTGTGTGCATGCCCAAAATTCCAAGAGGAGAATGGGCGGGGGCGGGGGGGAGCACTCCCACCTGAGGGGGTTATTTTTCACTTTCCCTGTCACTATCTTTCTCAGTCTGTCTCCAGCAAGCACATGTGCCCTATGGCAAAAACTGTACAAAACTTACGGTTTTGGGGGTTTTTTTGCTACAGGGTGCGTGCGCTCACCAAAAAGACAGAAAAAGACAGACAGACAGAAAGTGAGAAACCATCCCCCAGGGGGATGACCACACCACAATCCCTTCTCCTCTTTTCTCCTTTCAGGATCTTGGGCACACATGTACACATACCCAGCAAGAGGTTTTTTTGGGGGTTTTTTTGGGGTTTTTTTTTCCTACTCTTTTTTTTAAATTTAAATTATTTACATTCATTCACTGTACATCATTACATCATACAAAATAAGATTTTCCATCCAGAGTACACTGTATATTGTCTGAATCAAGCACATCAACAAACATGTTATTGTCAACAAATAATTTTCCATTTCTTGTTTCCTGTATGTTTTGCCCCACCCCCACCCCATCCTTGATTCCCTATCTCTTACCCTCTGCCATCTCCCACTCTGCTTCCACACTGTCTCTGGTATCTATGTTTACTTTCTATATTGGTTTTCCCCCACATTTTATTGAATTACGAAAGATCTTAATTAATCTAAATATTTTCATAACAAACACAGCTGATATATACATTTCCATGAACACAAGTCTAACTTTAGGCATCCTATAAAGTAGTACCTAGCTGGGGCTATATATCTTACTGCAGTCATTGAATAGATATTTTTTTCCTGAAACATTTATTTTTGTAACTTAATTTACATTCTTTCCCTAAGCATCATCACAGCATACAAAATGTGATTTCCCATCCAGAATATACTGTATAGTGACTTAATCATGCATATTATTATAAAAAAATTTACCCAGCAAGAGTTTTAAATCACTGGGTCTGGGACTCAAACCGTGGTAGACTACATGGAAATCCAACAACATAGCCATTAAGCCAACTGCTGGTCCAAAAAAAATGTTTTATTAAACTTAATTTTATCAGAAATATATACACATTGCCTAGGACAGTGCACCAATACAGTTCTATTAGAAAAATGTTTGATATTGATAATAATCTGATTGTCATTCTGCTACATTTGATCTACTTCTGGCTGAACCATACAGTTCTGTTCTTTTTCTTTTCTAAATAAGGTGCGTTCATTTGCCAAAGAGAAAGACAGAAAGCGAAAAATCACCCCCTGGGTGATGGCCATGCCATAATCCATTCTACTCCATTCTCCTTCTGTGATTTTGGGCATACATGCACACATGCATGGTGTGAGTTTCAAGTCTTCGAGTCCAAGACTTGAACCGTGGTTGCTCAGGTGGGAGTCCAGCACCTTAACTACTATGCCACCTGCTAGCCCCCGACTACTCTCTTCACCTCTGCTTTTTCCAGTAGGCTAAGAATAAGGAGCTTTAAGAAGACTTAACTTCTTAATACTCATAAAGACAGATTTCAATGTGTGTATTACATTTGAAAAGACAGTAAAGATAGAAAGAAAACTTACCACTTTAGTAAAAAGAATGATGGTTTTTTCCAGTCTATCTCTACATACATTATCTGTACCTATACTTCTACCTGTTAAAAATATATTTCAAATATTAGTACAATACTAACATTTACAAAAATAATATTGCCAGTTACATTTTAAGTATTTGCACTATGAATTCATTTTTAAAAAAATACTAAGATTTATGCTTAATAACAGACACAGTAACTGTCGAAACATATTGCACTAAATTAATCATAAAATATGAACTGAATTCCTTCTAAAGTAAATTAGGGTAGACTTCAGCAATGAACATTTCAACATTTACAAAACTATATCGTTCCTAGTTAAAACATTTTCAAACAACATAAATGAGTAAGAACAAAGCACTCTAAGAACAATATATTATCGTTTTTCTTGTATCTTCTGAAAAACTTCTTCTGGTCATTTCTGATAAAACTATTTTGTACTTCGGATAATGTCCATCGGTCTATCAACCACTGTGTTCTCTAATCATACTCTTCTGACTCATTCTGTTTTATCAATTTTCTCACTCTCCTTTCTTGAGAAGACTTCTATTCTTCCTTCTGCAACCCCCACATAGATGACCAGAAAAAAATGACCACTTTTAGAAAAATTACCCACATGATATGAGCTGTCTTATTCATCTCTGGATGCACAGTACATAGGACAGTATCTGAAAACAGCCTCTACAACTGTTTTTATTACATTGAAAATGACTGACTTGAAATAAGCAGCTCCCTCAGAGTAGGCCCCCAAACACACATATACCAGATATATACATTCATATGTGTGTACATGCATATACATGCCCTGAGCAAAGGTGCTTCCAATGACATGGCAGAGAGGAGGCTAACACCACCAAGAAAATACAACACAAATGTAAATGAGAAAGTCTCTCATGTGGGACAGCAGATTACAAAAGGTCTTAAAATAAGCCAATAGAGGTTAATAAAGAGGGATTTAAAAAAAAAATCAAATGGCCTGGGACCAACAGTTAGTGTAATGGCTATGTTGCTGAACTCCCATGTAGTAGATAGCGGTTCAAGTCCCAGACCCGGTGGCTTAAACTCACACTGGGTGCGTGTGCATGCGTGCCCAAGATCCTGAGAGGAGAAGGGATTGCGGCGTGGCCATCCCCCCTGAGGGGTGATTTGTCGCTTTCCTTCTCTGTCTTTCTGGCGAGTGTGTGTGCCCTATACAAAAACCTCTTCAAAAAAAAAAAAAAAAAATGGAAATATAGAGGAAGGAATTGATTAAAAACAGATTTTTTTAAAGAAGCTTCCTTTATACTCAGGACTAGGTAATTACATGAAGATAAGACTAAGCTCCTAATTTAACTTGAGAAAGTTAATTATCAAAATGCACGATATTAAATGTAACCATGTATAGAATCTTCCCAGCTATTAAGAGCTCAATTAGATTATCCAACTAACAGGACACTTGGATAAAACACCTTCTCCAGATCTGCAAGCACAAAGCAGAAGCTATTAATGAATAATGATGTATTAATGCTTATTAAGCCTTCATTAATCTTAGTTACTAATGTATAAAGATTAATAAAAATAAAAGACTACTAGAAGTGAAATACTTACTGCATTCCAGAAACTGTTTTAGACGTTCAAATATTCCATGTAAAAAACCCTAGAAAGTAATATATTTTAAAGTGTCTCAATTTATTCTGTTACAAATATTTGCCTTGTACTTTTTTCAGGGATATTTTAAAAATCATATCATAAAAATACCAGCTAGACAAAAATAAATTGTAAAGTAGAAAGATAATTCACTATTATAACAAGTCTTCCACACAGAAACAACATTTCTTCATTTCTTACATAAATCACTTTATATTAGCAATTAATCATTCTGTTTCAGGGCACTGTTTTAGTAAATGCCCTATATTCACGTTACTCTGATTAAATTTTGTTCAAAGACTTCATAACCCATTGATAGATCAGTCATCCACTTGCTTTGTGGCTCTTCCCACTAGAATGTGAGCTCCTTGCTGAGCCAGAACTTTCCTGTTTATTGCTCTGTCCCAAAAGACAGGAGCAGTGTTTGGATACAGTAAATACTAAATAAATGAATAAAGGGTACCACTTATTTAAACCACACAAGCATTATAAAGCATGACAAATAGGGCAAACCTGTGGTAAGGGTTTTAAATACATTACCCTTCAAACAGCAGAAAAGAGCATCACCAAGAACCAGCTTGAAGTGATAAACCCTTATTTTTTAATATGTATTTTAATACATGTTATAATTTACAGAATACAGAAATAGTGAAAAACAGTTATTAAAAGTTTTAACAAGGGAACCAGCAGTTAGCATAATGGCTATGTCGCTGGACTCCCACGTAGTCAACCGCGGTTCGCGTCCCGGACCCGGTGGCTTAAAACTCACACTGGGCGCGTGTGCGTGCATGCCCAAGATCCCGAGAGGAGAATGGAGGAGAAGGGATTGCGGCGTGACCATCCCCCCTGGGAAGTGATTTCTCGCTTTCTGTCTCTATGTCTCTCTCTGTATGTCTGGTGAGCGCACGCGCCCTATAGCAAAAACCTCTCCAAAAAAAAGAAAAAAAAAAAAGTTTTAACAAGAGGGGCTGGCAGGTGGTGTGGTGGTTGGGGCACTAGATTCCCACATGGCGAACGGTTCAAGTCCTGGACTTGGCGGCTTGCTTTCTTTGCTTTCTTTTCTTTTTTTTTTTCCTCTCTCTCTAGTCAAATTAAAAAATTATTAAAAATAAAATAAAATAAATAAATAATTATATTTTTAAGACTTTTAACAAGAATTTATTTTTTTTCTTTTTTTTTGAGAGTTTTTTTTGCTATAGGGTGCGTGCACTCGCCAGACAGAAAGAGACAGAGAGACAGAAAACGAGAAATCGTCCCCCAGGGGGGATGGCCACGCCGCAATCCCTTCTCCTCCATTCTCCTCTCGGGATCTTGGGCATCCACGCACACACGCCCGGCGTGAGTTTAAGTCACTGGGTCCGGGACTCGAACTGCGGTCGGCTACATGGGAGTCCAGTGACATAGCCATTACACTAACTGCTAGTCCCAAGAGTTTTAACAAGAATTTAAACATAGCAGAATTCTTTATATCAAATAAACTGTGATATATAAACATCATAAAAGATATCACATGCCATTTTAGCAAAAGGGATGGCCTAGATATTTCAAAAATACTGGAAGATGAAGGCCTTCTTCAGGAATTATTAATTCTAAAACACCATATTTCATCTTTATCCTTAAAAATATACTGTTCATTCACTGATTCTTGAGTATAAGAAAATTCAATTAGGTATCATAATCTGAAGAGTTAGAGTCTGAGATTTTACTTGAAAATAAATTTTATCATCATCATTAGAATCTACAGTGCTGCTCTGAATGTTTAAGAGTATCTAATTATCTAAAAATTAGGAAATATTATCTTCTGTCAATTTTCTTTCTTCTCTTTGCCATTTCAGGAGGGAAATGAAAAATTCTGAGTCCTGAACTATTTTAAGTGAAAGCTAAAGGCAGAGTGAAAAGATATTATCTCCAGTCTTTTATACCATCTTGAAACGTGATACGATACAGCAGGAAACACAGCAAGAAAACTGCAGGATGACAATTTTATTATTGCATCATCTTTTTGGCAATCCATTACCCTTTCCAACTGTCTTTTTTTTTTTTTTTTTTTTTTTTTTTGGAGAGGTTTTTCGCTATAGGGCGCGTGCGCTCGCCAGACAGACAGAGAGAGACATAGAGACAGAAAGCGAGAAATCACCCCCCAGGGGGGATGGTCACGCCGCAATCCCTTCTCCTCCATTCTCCTCTCGGGATCTTGGGCACGCACGCACACGCGCCCGGCGTGAGTTGTAAGCCACCGGGTCCGATACGCGAACCGCAATCGACTACGTGGGAGTCCAGCGACATAGCCATTACGCTAACTGCTGGTTCCCTCCAACTGTCTTTTATAAAAGCATAGTCAGGAACAGTTGACGGATACTGAATTATTACAAGGTAATTCCTAAGATGATGAAACAGTCAAATATTTCAATATAACAGAAATAAGATCACTAAGATCTCCTAAGTATCTTAAATCTATAAAATGGTCCAACAGTCCCATAAAGTAACCTAAAGATAAAAGGAGTTTTATTCCATTTTTTTTTAAATAAAATTAATTTATCAGGAAGGGTACTTCGGAAAAAGTAGAAACTTTTATTATAAAGGACATCAATTTTGGTAGGCTCATCAAGAGATATTGGACTCAGGACTAGCAGTTAGCATAATGGCTATGTCACTAAACTCCTATGTAGCCAACCGCGGTTCGAGTCCTGGACCCAGTGGCTTAAACTCACACCGGGTGTGTGTGCATGCGTGCCCAAGATCGCAAAAGGGGAAGGGAGGAGAAGGGATTGTAGTGTGGCCATCCCCCTGGGGGGTGATTTCTCATTTCTATCTCTCTGTCTCTTTCTGGTGAGCGCACATGCCCTAAAGCAAAACCTCTCAAAAAAAAAAAAAAAAAAAAAAGAGATATTGGACTAATTAACAATTCAAATAAATTAAGTAATTGACTTGTTATACTATAATAGAGCAAAAATTCAAATTAAAGTAACTATGATATAGTTAATTCCCAGAGAACTTTATTTAGCCATCAAACTAAACAAAAATCATTATCTCCATATCAAGAAAAACAAAAACAAAATACCGTGTATATCAATGAGGATAAGTAAATAACTCAACACATTATCATAAAAAGGTCAACTCTAGACCAGAAGATGGTATAATGGTTATATCGCTGGACTCCCATGTGGCTGACAGCGGTTCAAGTCCTGGACCTGGGGGCTTAAAACTCACACCAGGTGCATCTGTGTCTGCCACGTCTAAGATCCCGAAAGGAGAATAGAGAGGGGACTGCAGTGTGGCCATCCCACTTGGGGTGTGACTTCTCACTTTCTGTCTCTCTGTCTCTCCAGCAAGCATATGCACCCTATAGGAAAAAAATCTCTAACAAGAAAAAAAAAATACAAAAAAAATTAAAAAGCTAGGCCAAGTTTCAAATTCAAATGTGCCTGCTTCCAGAGTCCAGAATCTCATCGCTGTCATACATTGCTTCTTTAGAATCTTTTCAAGTGCAAAAGTGTTATGTTTTGTGTGTGTGTGTTTAAAGAGAGATTTTTGCTATAGGGCATTGTGGGCTTGTCAGAGAGACATAAAATGAGAAATCAACCCCCAGAGGGGATGGCCATGTCACAATCCCTTCTCCTCCTTTCTCCTCTCAGGATCTTGGGCATGCACACACATGCGCCTGGTATGAGTTTTAAGTTGCCAGGTGCAGGACTCAAACCACAGTCAACTAGGTCAGAGTCCAGAGATGTAACCATTATGCCATCTGCTGGTTCCTTAAGATAGATAGATAGATGATAGATAGATAGATAGATAGATAGATCAAAAGTTGTTCTTAATTTATTAAAATTTGACTCATCTTACCAACCAGTCAATCAATATGTCTTAAATGCTATGATAAGGCATTTATAACTAAAAGTTGGCGTAAGTTTTGCCGATGAAAGACTCCCAATGGAAAGCCAAAAGCTCACAAGATACTGACAGTACCATTTGAAAACCACCATTTCATCTCCTAACAATGTACTTCAAATAAATTCAATTTTGCTGAGGAAAAAATGTTAATATATTTTATGACATTAAAGGTGGTACTACACATAATTATAGTTATACGGCCTTTAGATATTGAGCTTCTAACATATCAAATATTCATTCATTCAAATAGTCATTCAACAGGGCCAGCAGGTGGCATGGTGGTTGGGGGCACTGGACTCCCAAATGGCTGACCACGATTTGAGGCCCAGATCTGGCGACTTACTGACTTGCTCGCTCACTCACTCTCTCTCTTTCAAAATAAAAAATAAAGTTAAATAAAATAATTATTTAAAAAATAGTCATTCAACAAGTAACATAAAGATTTAATATACACAGTTAAAACAGATCAATATTTTAACTTGATATTTTTTATTTCTCTTTCAGTGATTTATATATAGCAATTGTCAATATTACAAATGCACATACACCACAGCCCAACATTTCCACTTCCAGGAATTTATCCCAAAGAGATAATTAGAAAAGTATACTTCATAAATATCTACATACCCACTTTAATACCTTTTATTAATTATTGAAAAGTGAAAACTAAATGTCTGTTAACAAATGACTAGGCAAGTAAACTGCAAGAATCCTATATTAATGGGACCAGCAGTTGAGTAATGGCTATGTCGCTGGATTCCCATGCAGTCAACTGCAGTTCAAGTCCTGGACCCACTAGCTTAAACTCATGCCGGGCGAGCGTGCGTGCATGCTCAAGATCCCGAGAGGAGAATGGACGAGAAGGGACTGTGGCAAGGCCATCCCTTCTTGGGGGTGATTTCTCACTTTCTGTCCTTTTGTCTCTCTCTCTCTGTCTTTCTGATGAGCACCCTATAGCAAAAACCTCTCCAAAAAAACCTCCAAAAACAATAAAAAAAAAAAAGAATCCCATATTAATTTAACTTTTTTAGTTAGTATTCGTCACACACAAACATTATAAAGTATGACATACAGGGCAAGCCTGTGGTAAGGGTTTTAGTGAGCTGGATCCTCGCATGGCCAATTGTGTGGTTCATGACCTGGACCTGGCAGTTTGAAAGACATATCATGTGCACACATGTATACTAAAAATCCCAAAAGAAAGGAGAAATGGAAGAAAATGGATTGAGGCACTACTATTCACCCATCAGAGGGTGGCTTTCTCCATCTCCCTCTGTCTGTGACAAGTGCACATGCCGCCTACCCAAAAAAAATTTTTAAAGATGACATACAATGTAACTGACACAGGAAAAATATGTATAATATTCTGAGTTTTTTTAAAGCAAGAAAGAAAACAATATGCAAATATGCCCCCATTTACAAAAAAAGAAAGTATACCTGAAGACTATGCATAATATGTCTCAATGATACTTATAAACTTTAGCAATATCTCTGGATAAGACAGTAAATAATTTTTATATCCTTTTCTGTAATTTAAATTATTTTTAAAAAATAAACTTTTACAAAAAATAGTAACATTGTGATGTATATTAATGGGTTTTAAACTTTTTTTTTTTTTTTGGAGAGGTTTTTGCTATAGGGCGCGTGCGCTCGCCAGACAGACAGAGAGAGACAGAGAGATAGAAAGCAGGAAATCACCCCCCAGGGGGGATGGCCACGCCGCAATCCCTTCTCCTCCATTCTCCTCTCGGGATCTTGGGCACGCACGCACACGCGCCCGGCGTGAGTTTAAGCCACCGGGTCCGGGACTCGAACCGCGGTCGACTACGTGGGAGTCCAGCGACATAGCCATTACGCTAACTGCTGGTCCCTTGGGTTTTAAACTTTTAACAATAGAATGTTCATTTCAATCAAAACCTTACAAATGTGTAAAAAATACTAAATATTAAAAAAAAAGTGGCTATGTTCACATCTAGTAGCAGAGTCTCAAAGATCCAACTAGAATATGTTTTTTTTTTTCATTTGACACCTCAATGGTTCCTAAATCACCAACAGGAAGGAACATTTTAGCTGAGTTAAATTCATTGCGAAAATCAATATTGATTTGAGTCTGATAAATTTGCACTACATTTAGGAAAAAAATTTACTTTTCTTGTATAGAAAAAAAGTAGGCTGCTATATAACAACAATGAATATATGTCACAACTTATAATGGGTTTATTAATAAAGTTTTTTCTCATATATTTATTTTCTTAATTGACTTAAAAGAGCATGTACCAATGTTACGATCAGAAAAAATAAACTAATTTTAAATATTAAAAAGGCAGAAAAAGATATCAAACATGTAAGTATCTACCATGTACTTGGTAATGTTATAACAGTTTCAAATTCACAGGAGTTCATTTCAATTTAAATTCAAATTAATGCTCTCAATGTACCATGGCATCCTGAGAAATATTTTGGGCCTACTTCCTCTCCTTCACAGGATAGCCACTTTGATGTAGTAAAAGCAGACCAGAAGTCTAAAAGTACACATACACAGAATAGTGTCAAAACAAACAAACAAAAACCCTACATGGTCATTTAACAAAAACTTTAAAATTAATGCAAAATAAAAGGATTATGCTTTAAAACATTCAATACCAAACACTGCCCCCACATCACAAGATTCATGACTTTTATCACTTACCATCACTTCCATATTCTTATGAGGTTCCACAAATCCATTAACAGTTAACTTACGCAGCACTGAAAAGTAAAAGCAAGATTCACTTGAATCTTATTTCTTCATACTTTTTCCTACTAAAATCACAATCATAAAGACTCAGAATCTGAACCAGCAGTTGGTGTAATGGCTATGTCGCTGGGCTCCCATGTAGTCAAATGCAATTGGAGTCCCGGACCCAGTGGCTTTATCTCATGCTGGGCGTGTGTGTGTGCGCGCGAGCCCAAGATCCGAAGAGGAGCATGGAAGAGAAGGGATTGCAGCGTGGCCATCCCCCCTGTGGCGGGGGAGGGGGGGGTGATTTCTCACTTTCTGTCTTTCTGTCTTTTTGGCAAGTGCACACGCCCTATAGAAAAACCTCTAAAAAAAAAAAAAAAAAAAGACTCAGAATGAACACTGGAGGATAATTTAGCTTAATCTTCTCATTTATAAATAATGGTAACCCCTCATCATTTGGTTGGGTATTTAGTGGGA
The DNA here is from genome assembly GCA_026018925.1 of Tupaia tana. Classification (NCBI taxonomy): domain Eukaryota; kingdom Metazoa; phylum Chordata; class Mammalia; order Scandentia; family Tupaiidae; genus Tupaia; species Tupaia tana. Next base: position 51,356,402 of record JAKSZU010000006.1, on the reverse strand, counting down.
AAGCTGGAACAAAAACTAGTTCTTCAGACTCAATAAAAGCTATGTTGTTCTGGCTTATAACTACTGTTAAAGAATATAGAAAAAGCCTCTGTATTCCTGCTTGGCATCTGAAAACAAACTGTGAGCTCATTTATTACACATAAGATGGCTTTCTTTCTTCTTTTTGCTATGTTACAGCCAATCACAACATCTAGGATTCAGTCAATCACAGGAATCCTGTCATTTAAACTGTGTTACAGCAAATGAACAATGTCGGACTGTAACCAACTCAAATACTTTTTCTTTGGGTTTTTTTTTTAGAGATTTTTGTTATAGGGCATGTGTGCTTGGGACACAGAGAGAGAAAGAGAACAGAGAGGGTGGGAGAGGGAGGGAGGGAGTGGTGGGGGGGGGGAGAGAAAGTGAGAAATCACCCAGGGGGAAATAGCCACATTGCAATCCCTTCTCCTTGAAAATTCTGGGCAGGCTCGCCCAAGCACCCATCGTGAGTTTCAAGCCACCGAGTCTGGGATTCAAAATGCAGTTATGTGGGAGTCCAGTGCTTCAATCACTCTGCCACTTGCTGTTCCATGTTTTTCTTTTTTTTTTTTTTTTTTTGGAGAGATTTTTGCTATAGGGCATGTGCACTAGCCAGAAAGACAGAGAGAGAAACAGAGACAGAAAGTGAGAAATCACCCCATGGGGGGGGTGGGGGGGGAATGGCCACGCCGCCATCCCTTTTTCTCCACTCTCCTCTCGGGATCTTGGGCACACGCGCAACACGCACCCGGCGTGAGTTTAAGCCACCGAGTCCGGGACTCGAACCACGTTCGACTACATGGGAATCCAGCAACATAGCTATTACGCTAACTGCCGGTCCCTCCAATTGTTTTTCTACTCATTCCTTCACTTTTGTTTTTGTACATCACTTTCCCTTACTAGAAGTTAAAATACTGAGTTGAGATAAACAAGGCTTCCCAGAGTTGCTCGGAAATTAATCTGGAAAACTGCCAGATGCAGGGACCAGCAGGTGGCGTAATGGCTATGTCTCTGGACTCCCATGTACTTGACCGCGGTTCGAGTCCCGGACCTGATGGCTTAAACTCATGCCAGGCACGGGTGCGTGTGTCCCCAAGATCCCGAGAATAGAATGGAGGAGAAGGGATTGCGGCATGGCCATCCCCCCTGGTGCTTGATTTCTTGCTTCCTGTCTGTCTGTCTCTTTCTGGCAAGCAGACATGCCCTATAGCAAAAACCTCTCCAAGGAAAAAAAAAAAAAAAAGAAAAGATAATTGCCAGATGCAAATCTGTTAAGATCTGCTTAAGTTGGAGCCAGTAGGTGGTGTGGTGGTTAAGAACGTTGGACTCTCACAGGGCTGACCACGGTTCAAGTCCCAGACCTGGCAGCTTGCTTTCTCACTCCCCCCTCAACTCTGTCCCTCTCTGGGCAAATTAAAATAAATAAATAAAATTAAAGTTTAAAAAAAATGATTTGCTCAATTAAACCCTACTAAATTAAATTGGTTGGAGTTTTCTTTTTACATTACTCATGCTTGTAGAACTAAACCGAGGGCTATCTCACAGTGTGGTCGTGAAGGTGGCTGAATTCCATATGGCTTATAATGTGGTTCAAGTTTTGGGCCCAGCAGCTTGCAAAACATGCCAGACACATAAGCATGCATGCCCAAAATCCCAACAGGAGAGAGATATGAAGGAAAAGGGATTACAGTATGGCCATTCCCCAATGGGAGTACTTTTTCACTTTCTTTCTCTCTCTCTCTCTCTTCCCTCCATCTCTAGCCCCTTCCACAAGCACACACACTCTCTGGAAAAAAAAAAAAAAAAATCAAATCCTATTTCCTTATCTAGAATAGAATACACTAGTGCTCCACTGTAAGCATCACATTTTGTCAGTAATACTGACAAACTAGCATACATAAACAGCCAAGCAAGACATATTTGCTTGCCCCATTGCCTACAACTATATACTTTGGGCAACTTTTCTAAATCTCATTTTCCTCAACTGCAATATGTGGTTAATAAACCCTGCTTCATAAGGTTGTTAAAGGAGTCAACGGTATAATATATGCAAAACAGCAGAATTCAGCAACAATAAGAATGACAACAATGAGATGAAATGTGAAGTCATTTCATTAAATAAACATTGTTTTATGTAAAACATTATCCTGTAGATATTGTTCATGAGCTGAAGAGTAAAGGTAATAAAATTAGGTTTAAAATGTGACTGACTACAAAACCAACAGAAATTATGGCATCATAATAGGGTTCAGATTGACCCCTTATTTTGAATACAGTCTCTTGCCCTAAGACCTTGGCCCACACTACCAGGAGGATTTTTTCTTTCTTCCTTTATTGTCTACTTCAAGGGCCAGTTCCGTAGCACAGTGGTTAAGTGCTGTGCATAGGAAACCAGATCCTACATGGCCAACTACAGCTCAAATCCCAGTCTACCAGCTTCAAAACAGTGTGTGGGACCAGTAGTTCGAGTAATGGCTATGTCGCTGGATTCCAATACAGTCGACCACGGTTCGAGTCCCAGACCCAGTGGCTTAAACTCATACCAGATATTTGTGCATGCATGCCCAAGATCCTGAGAGGAGAATGGAGGAGAAAGGATTGTGGTGTGGCTATCGGCCTGGGGATGATTTCTCACTTTCTGTCTGTCTCTCTGGTGAGTGCACATGCCCTATAGCAAAAACCTCTCCAAAAAAAAAAAAAAAAAAAAAAACTGGGAGCAAGATTATGCCTGCCCAAAATCCTCATGGAAATGAAAAACAGAAGAAAAATAATTGTGATATGACCACACCTAATTGGGGGATTCTCTCTCTCTCTCTCTATCATCATTCTCTGGAGAGCATATACGCACTCCGACAATTTAAAAAAAAAAAAGGTTTGGGCTCAAATACCACTTTTTAAATTAAATCTTATCTTTTTTTGAGAGAGATTTTTGCTATATGCACTCACTGGAGAGACAGAGACAAAGAGACAGAAAGTGAAATCACCCCCTAGAGGGGCTGGCCATGCCGCAACCCCTTCTCCATTCTCCTCTTGGGATTTTGGGCACGCATACATGTGCCCAGCATGAGTTTTAAGCTGCCATGCCTGGAACTCAAACTGTGTCAACTACATGGGAAATTCAGCAATATAACCATTATGCTATCAGCTGGTCCCATCAAGGAAGTCTTTTCTAACCATATTTATCAGTTATCATAATAATGTAAAGTCACTGATACAGATGTCATTTTACATGTACTCATATGATCATTTTATTATGTCTGTCTCCTCAGTGTCTCCCCATAAATTTGAATGAAAAAATGATAGCATGCATGTCTGAAGATATTAAATGCACTTAGTGTAAATTCAAATAGAGATTACATATAACAAAAATTCAAGTCCTAAGTATTTCTTCATTTTAAGACAGAAATTTAGAGCTGAACAAAGATGTTTCAAGACAGATACCTTAAAAAAAAAAAGAAAAAAAAAAAAGAAAAGAAAAAAAGAGTGCTAGGGCCAGCATGTGGCATGGTGTTAAAGGTGCTGGACTCCCACATGGCCAACCACAGCTCAAGTCCCAGACCCAGTGGCTTGCTTTCTCGCTTTCCCTTTCTCTCTCTCAATCTCTCTCTGACCCTGTCTGGTCAAATTAAAAAGAAAAAAGAGTGGCTGGCAAGTGGAGTAGTGGTTGAGGGCGTTGGATTCCCATATGGCCGACTACGGTTTGAGTCCTGGACCTGGTGGCTTGTTTTCTCACTTTCCCTCTCTTCCTCTCTCTGTCCCTCTCTGGTCATTTAAAATAAATAAATAAAGTTAAAATAATTCTTAAAAAGAAATAGAATGCTAATGGATTAAATTACCCACTGAGAGTGGCTCAATACAGGAATCCTCAATATGTTGCAGCAATACAAAATTAACCAACATTTTAAAAAACTGATAGTCATTCTAATATATGAAGTAAATTAATTTAAATTTCCCTAATTAGTAATTGTTAGGCCAGAGGACTTGACAGCTTAGACATATGGGTTGGATTCCACGCCACGGTCGACTAATGCATCCTGGATCTGGTCTGTCATCAGACCTATGCTGCATTCAGATCTAACCCAGATGTAGCACACGGTGCTCTACCCTGCACATGGCGCTCTACTCTGCACACAGCACCAGACCTGCTTCTACCTCTAAGACACTCTCCCTCCCTAAACCCTTATAAAAATTGCTAAACCCCACCGTAGGGAATGACTTCTCATCCCTCCCCTACTCCCCCCCTCCGCCCCCATCAGATGAGCGAACCTCGTCCAGGAGCTTTCCCAATAAAGGCTCTAAATTTGTATTTTCTTGTGTGGTCAGCTCATTCCTTACAGAAATAAGATTAAGTTGATTTTTCATATTTCTTGTTGACTATCTGGATTTTCTCCTTTGTGAAATTCTTGTTTAAATCCTTTATCCATTTATTTGCTGGGATGCCTGTTCTCCGCCCCCCCCCCCCCCCCCCCCCCCCGGCGGTGTTTAGAGAACATAGTTGGTATGATTTCAATTCTTTCAAATATGTGGGACTTGTTCTCTTTCACAATATGGTCTAGTATTATAAATATGTGTCTTCATGAAAAAAGCCCATATTTCAGTTATTAGATTCAGTGTTCCATTTATTTTCATTAACTCTGTTCTACTAATTCTGTTGTTTACATTTTAAACATTATTATTTTTTTTTTTTGAGAGGTTTTTCCACTATAGGGCACGTGCGCTTGCCAGACAGACAGAGAGAGACATAGAGACAGAAAGCAAGAAATCACCCCTCAGGGGGGATGGTCACACCGCAATCCTTTCTCCTCCATTCTCCTCTCGGGATCTTGGGCACACATGCACACGCGCCCAGCATAAGTTTTAAGCCACCGGGTCCGGGAAGCAAACTGCGGTCGACGACGTGGGAGTCCAGTGACATAGCCATTACGCTAACTGCTGGTTCCCAACATTTTAAACATTCTTACTGAAATTTTCCTTAGCAATATAAGAAGAGTTAAAATATCTCTGATGGTGGATCTCTCTGTTTTAGTTAAGTCCATTTTTATTGTGTAGAGAATGAGGATATAATATTAGGTACATAAAAATTTAGAGTTGGGAACCAGCAGTTAGCGTAATGGCTATGTCGCTGGACTCCCACGTAGTCGACCGAGGTTCGCGTCCCGGACCCGGCGGCTTAAAACTCATGCCGGGCGCGTGTGTGTGCGTGCCCAAGATCCAGAGAGGAGAATGGAGGGAGAAGGGATTGCGGCATGACCATCCCCCCTGGGGGGTGATTTCTCGCTTTCTGTCTCTCTGTCTCTCTCTGTCTGTCTGGCGAGCGCATGTGCCCTATAGCGAAAACCTCTCAAAAAAAAAAAAATTAGAGCTGATTTATTTCTCCTGGAAAAAAAAAAAATCATTTTAAAGTGTTCTTCTGTGTTTCTGGTAGCCTTTCCAACCACTTTACTCAGTATTATTAAGGTCCCTGGAAAATTTCTACGGAAAATGTGTCATGACTTTTCCAACAACATTAGTTTAATCACACCAACTTCCATGTGGTTAGTGTTTCCATGGTACTTTTTTCTGTCAACCATTTTTGAGCCTTTGTGTTACAATGTTTCTCTTACAAATAGTATGTAGCATTTTGTTTAGAAAAATTCATTCTAATAATCTTTACCTGTTAGTTGAAATATTCAATCCATTTCCATTTAATGTAATTGCCAATATATTTGGAGTTCTAAGTTAGCAATCTGCTATGTGGTTTTATTTTTCCTACCTCTTCCTCCTGTTTCTTTTTCTAATACTCCTTTCCTATTAATTTAGAAATTATACACTTTTACTATTTTTTACTATTTATATTAGGTTATAATTTTTGTATTTGACATAAATCTAGCTCTAATGTCAATTACTATTTTTATAATTTTGCCACCCAAAGCAAGAGCCTTAGAACTCTTAAAATCATATTACTATTCTCCCAACCTATATGCTTTTGTTGTGTTTTAATCATATATTGTTGATTCCACAAGAAATTGTTAATTCAGCCAATGTTATATTGTTCATTCAGCCAATATTCATTTAGATATACACACATTTTTACCAGAATAAATAAATGGGAAAAAAATTAATGTATAAAGTTTAACAGTACCTTTCAATGATAGTAGAGTTCGTTCTAGTGAACTTAGGACAGCAGCTTCATTGCCAGAAGAAACTTGTTGCAGGAATGTGTCTGTATGGTGATTCCACAGAGAGCAGGCAAAATTATAAATTCCAGAAGCTAACTGCAAATAAGTAGCAACAATTTTTTTAAAATACATTAAAGATTTCAATAAAAATAATAAGTACGAAGTAAAACATTTTGGTTTTACAATTAAGCACACATTTTCAATGAGATTTTAGTAGTCAGGGGTTGGCCCTGTTCCAGAGTGGTTAAGCACTGTGTGGAGGGAGTAAGCTCTCACGTGGTCAACTGCAGTTCGAGCTCAAGTCGCAGCCTTTGGTAGCTTGAAAAACACACTAGGCACATGCACATGTCTGCCCCAAAATTCAGATATGGGTTCTCTCCCTCTAGCAAAAACATATGTATTTCTTTGAAATACATACTTGTTTCCTTGAAACAATACTTAGCCTAATGCCTGCAGTCTGATATTTTCTACATTTACTCTTATTTCTCCCATGAATAGCTAATACAGCACTTTAAAAAAAACGATTTGTGGATTTTCATTGAATTATGTCAGATGAATCAATATTCTGAAATATACCAAGAATCCAATTTTCTGTGTTCTTCCAGTTCTATCCACATGTTTTTTTGAATATTTAAAGTCAGGAGACTATGCAAACCACATTGTTTCTTAAGTTGCTCTCCTAATAACATGTAGTGGTACTTAAAAACCCGACTTTCATATTTAGGGTGCAATTAGCTTCTACCTTCCAATATGAGGTGGAACCATCTTCCAATAGTGTATCTTCAGTTTTTTCCCAAAAGGTTTCAGAGCAATCTAGCTAACTCTACATGGCCATTTAAAATAAAAACTAGATTAAACTATACATGACTAGTTATCATTAGAGAAATTTAAAATATATTTTTAATTCAGGATATAAGTATCTGGCCAGCTCCACGGTCTACAGGTGGAAGCAACTGGATCCACCATGGCAACTATGCAGTTTAAATCCCAGCCTGGGGAACAGGAGATAGCCTAATGGTTAAGTGACTGGGCTTTCACATAGTCAAATGCAGCTTGAGTCTCAGACTTAGCAGCTTAAAACTCACACTGGGTGTATGTGCATGCATGCCCAAAATCCCAAGAGGAGAATGAAAGAAGGGACTGTAGTACATCATCCCTCAGGGGGTGATTTCTTGCTTTCTGTCTCCCTGTCTCTCTCCAGCAAGTGCACACACCCTATAGCCAAAATCTCTCTTAAAATAAATAAATAAATAAATCCAGCCTGGTAGCTTGGGAAATATACCAGGTAGGTATGTATGTGTTCCCAAAATCCTGACAGGGTGGATAAACGCAGACTCCTCTGTACAGATCATCTAAACAAAAAATAAACAGAGAAGATCTAAATGATACCATACGTGAAGCGGATTTCACAAGACATCTATCTGCAAAGTAGGTCACCCAACTACCACACATTATACATTTTTCTCACCCACACATAAAACATTTCTGAAGACTGACCATGTGATATGCACAAAACAAGGCTTCACAAATTCAAAGCTATAGAAACTATATCAAGCATCTTTTCTAACCACGATGAAATCAAACTTGAAATCAACTACAAAAAGAGTCCTCGGGAACCAGCAGTTAGCGTAATGGCTATGTCGCTGGACTCCCACGTAGTCGACCGCAGTTCGCGTCCTGGACCCCCTGGCTTAAAACTCACGCTGGGCGCGTGTGCGTGCGTGCCCAAGATCCCGAGAGGAGAATGGAGGAGAAGGGATTGCGGCGTGACCATCCCCCCTGGGGGGTGATTTCTCGCTTTCTGTCTCTATGTCTCTGTCTGTCTGTCTGGCAAGCGCACGTGCCCTATAGCAAAAAACCTCTCAAAAAAAAAAAAAAAAAAAAAAAAAAAAAAGAGTCCTCGAAAATTCACTAACACATGGAAACTAAACTACTCTGGAATGACTTCACAACTACAGAAGAAATTAAGACTGAAATCAAAAGGTGTATAGAAACCAATGATAATGAAGAAACAAGTGTGGGACCAGCAGGTGGCATGGTGGTTAAGGCACTGGACACTCCCACATGACTGGACCTGGTGGCTTGCTTTCTCACTTCCCTTCTCTTTCTCTCTGTGTCTCTCTCTGGTCAAATCAAAATAAAATGAATGAATGAATAAAAGTAAATTATAAAAAAAAAAAAGAAACAAGTGTTTACAACCTAGGAGACACAGCAAAAGCAGTCATAAGAGGGAAGTTCATAGCGATTAGCCCACAAGAAAAAGGAGAAAGGTGGCAAATAACCAAACAACACAACTCAGGGGATTGCAAAAATAACAATAAGCCCCCAAAAAAGTTCCAGGAGAAACTATACAGAAAATAAATGAAACCAAAACCTGGCTCTTTGAGAAGATCAACAATCAACAAAACTGACATACCAATAGCTAGATTAATCAAGAACAGAAGAAGGAACCAGACAAATCAAATTAGCAAGGAAACAGATGTTATAACAACAGATTTAACAGAAATACAAAATTTCATCAGAGGATACTATGAGCAACCATTGGCAACAAACAAAAAAACCTAGATGAGACGGACAAACTTCTGGACACATATAACTTACCAAGATTGAACTAGGAAGAAATAGAAAGTCTGAATAGACCCATAACAAGCAATGAGACTGAATCAGTAATAATGGTCTCCCAACAAGGAAGAGCCCAGGTCCCGATGGCTTTACTTCTGAATTCTACAAAACGTTTAAAGAACTGACTTTAATTCTCCCTAAACTATTTCTAAAACTTCAAAAGGAAGGAACCCTCCCAAATTCATTCTATGAAACTTCTACTATCTTAATTCCAAAACCAGACAAGGACATGACTAAAAAAGAAAACTTCAGGCCCATATCCCAATGAATACGGATGCAAAACTTAACAAGATACTAGCAGATCGTATTCAACAACATATTGAAAAGATTATACATCATTACCAAGTGAGATTTATTCCAGGGATGCAAGGGTGGTTCAACATATGCAAAACAATAAATGTAATAATTCACATTAACAGAAGGAAAGATAAAAGCCCTATGATCATATCAACCGATGGAGGAAAAGCATTCAATAAAATCCAACATCCTTTCATGATTAAGGCTCTCAGCAAAATCGGCATAGACAGGATATTCCTCAACAAAATAAAAGTCATCTATGAAAAACCCATAGCTAACAGCATACTGAATGGGGAAAAGCTAAAAGCTTTTCCACTAAAAACTGAAACAAGACAAGGCTCCCCATTTTCTTCACTCCTTTTTAACATAGTTCTAGGATTTTTAGCCAATGCAATTAGACCAGAGAGTCAAATAATAGGCATCCAAGTAGGAAAATAAGGAGTGATCTTATCTCTATTTGCAGATGATACAATACTATATATAGAAAATCCAAAAGAATCCACAAAAAAACTCCTGGAACTGATAAATGAATATAGTAAAGTGGCGGGATGCAAAAATGAACATACAAAAATCTATAGCAGAATTATACACCAGCAATGGACAAACTGAGACAGGACAGAAGAAATAAACCTCATTTACAATAGCCACGAAACCAGTAAGATATCTAGGAATAAACCTCACCAATGACATCAAAGATCTCTATAAAGAAAACGATGAAATAATAGAAAAAAATTTAAAGTGATACAAAAAAGTGGGAAAATATCCCATGTTCCTGGATTGGAAGAATTAATATAATCAAGATGTCAATCCTACCCAAATTAATACAAATTTAATGTAATCTCAATTAAACTACCAGAAATATTCCTCGCAGAAACAGGAAAAAACAATCACAAAGTTTGTCTGGAAGCATAAAGGACCCCATATCATCAAATCAAAACTGTACAAGGGGAATAAAGTAGGACGTGTCTCACTTCCTAATCTCAAGACGTATTACAAACCATGATAATTAAAACAACATGGTACCGACACAAAAACAGATAGGTAGACCAATGAAAGAGAACTGAGAAACCCCAAATGAACCCCAAAGCATACAGCCAACTGATCTCTGACAAAGGGCACAAGACAATCCACTAGGGAAAAAGAAAATCTCTTCAGCAAATGGAACCAGAAGAACTGGATATCCACCTGCAGAAGAAGGAAACTAGATTCTGATCTCTTACCATCAACAAAAAATAACTGAAAATGGATTGAAGATCTAAACATAAAACCTCAAACTATAAAAATACTGGTGGAAAACACAGGATAAACTCTTAGAGACGTTAGAGTGGGCAAAGACTTCTTGAAGACCTCCAAAGCACAGGCGATAGTCCCAAAAATAGATAAATGAGACTATATTAGGCTGTGAAGCTTCTGTACAGCAAAAGAAACAATAAGTAGAGAAGACAAACCTCAGAGTGGGAGATTATATTTGCAAACTATACCTCAGATAAGGAACTGATAACCAGAATATATGGGGGACTCAAGAAGCTCATACAAACACACACACACACACACATACACACACACACACACACACAAATCAATCTAATTAAAAGATGGGAAAATGAACTGAACAGACAATTCTCCAAAGAAGACACACGAATGGCCCAAAAGCATATGAAAATGTGCTCATCTCTTAACATAAGGGAAATGTAAATCAAAGCCACAATGAGATGCCACCTAGCTCCAGTCAGAATGGTTAAAATTTAAAAAATAATAATGATAAGTCCTGGCAAGGTTGTGGTGAAAAGGGAACTCTTTTCTTTCTTTTTTTTTTTTTTTTTTTGGAGAGGTTTTTGCTATAGGGCGGGTGCACTCACTAGAAAGACAGAGAGAGACAAAGAGACAGAAAGCGAGAAATCACCCCCCGGGGGATGGCCACACCACAATACCTTCTCCTCCATTCTCCTCTCGGGATCTTGAGCACGCACACACACGCATCCTGCATGAGTTTAAGCCACCGGGTCCAGTACTCAAACCATGGTCAACTACATGAGAGTTTAGGGACATAGACATTACACTAATTGCTGGTCCCAAGGGAACTCTCTTACACTGTTGGTAGGAATGCACATTAGTACAACCACTCTGGAGAACAATATGGAGAGTCCCTGAAACCCACAAACAGAACTACCAGTGGAATAATCCAGTAATTCCACTCTTAGGTATTTAAACAAAGGACAGAAAAACCCTCAGTCGGGATCAGGATCATTGAAAACCCTCTGCCCAGACTTTGCCCTCCATAAGGTCTAGTTGCTCAGTAGCCAAATATCTGAATACTTTTAGAGTCAGATAAATCCTCTAATTTTATTGAATCAGCTGTGCAAAGGGAGAAAAACAATACTCTTTAGAGACTGCATTCCTCTGAAAGCTCAGATTGAACTCCAAAAACTAAAACAAGTATATAATCCACCAGATGACCAGAAAACACCACAGAGGCACAAGAAATAAGAGAAACCAAGAAAATAATCTCTCCTCTAAGGGAAAATATTAACTCCTCTTCCTCCACAGAGAACACAAGGGAACTCATGGAAATGTCAGATAAAGAATTTAAAATATTCATAGTGACAAAGCAAAGATGCAAGAGAAGAAAGACAATGAACCCTAGAAGGTGCAGGAGAATAGAGACAAGTTCCAGGAAGTGAGGAAGTTCCTGCATGATCTGAAAAGAGGAGACACACATCATAAAAAAGAATCAAATGGAATTGTTAGAGATCAAGGCTATGACACAGGAAATCAAAACCTCCCTTGAAAATATCAAAAGCAGATTAGATAATGCAAAAGGTCAAATCTCAGATGTAGAAGATAGAACCTGTGACCTAGAAAAATTCACCAAAAAGACTGAGAAAATAACCCCCCACACAAAAAGAATAGCATATGAATAATATATCATTAAAACCCAAAACATACAGATCACTGTTATCCCAGAAGGTCAGTAAACTAATAAGGGCATTGATAATCTGTTCCAAGAAATCCTGGAAGAAAACTTTCCAAATCTAGAGGCACTCAAATACCCAGACCTAAGAAATACAAAAGACCCCACATAGATTCAACCCAAGAATATCTTCTTCAAGGCACATCATAGCCAGATTGACCAAAATCACAGACTGAGACAAGATACTAAAATTGGCAAGAGAAAAACGTCAAGTTACTTTCAAAGACGATCAGGCTAACATCAGACCTCTGTCAGAAGCAACACAAGCAAGGAAATATTCAAAATGTTAAGTGAAAAACAGTTTCAACCAAGAATACTATATCCGGCAAGATTATCCTTCATATAGGAAGAAAAGCCCAAAACATTCTCAGACAAACAAAACCTGAAAGAATTTATCAACACCAGACCAGCTCTTCAAGAAGTGAAGGGAGTGCTATACTAGGAAAAAAATGGACAGAAATAAGAGAACAAGAAATGACCAAGAAAGAGGCCAACTTAACGGCAGGGACAAGTTCAGTAATATCAACAACAATGCTGAATGTTAACTTCCAGGATTTAAATGGAAAGATCAGACCACACTAACACTGCAAATTCAATAGAAGAGATATTGAGTTCAGACTCATTAAATGAGTCTAAACTAGTGAAAAATTTTTTTCACTTTAGATTAAATACTATTAATTTTCTTCAATGCTTTAATTTCCGTATTTAAGGATGTCTTCCCTTGAACTGTTGATAGGTGCATCTACCTACTATTTGAACTGAATACTAACCTTTTTCCTGGCCTTAAGTTTTAAGCAAATTTCTCTTAACATTTTTTTTATTTTGATCTATTACAACTAAAACTGTTTTTCTTGAAATTAAAAAAATGCATTTAAAAAATATCTATTAATACCTATTTAATGACTGCAGTAAGCTATATAGCCCCAATGAGGTGATACTTTATAGTATGTTCACTTTACTAACTTAGGTTACACCTAGAGTCAGACATGTATTCATATATACACACACACACACACACACACACACACACACATACATGTGTTGCTATTCCTAATTTATGTTGTCTTTTATGTGTGTGTGTGTGTGTGTGTGTGTGTGTGTGTGTGTATGTATGTATGTATGTATATTATAATCTGTGCTTGCTATTGAAAGTTTTGGGTTTTTTTTTGAGAGGTTTTCGCTATACGGCGTGTGCGCTCGCCAGACAGAGAGAGACAAAGAGACAGAAAGCGAAAAATCACCCCGCAGGGAAGATGGTCACGCCGCAATCCCTTCTCCTCCATTCTCCGCTCGGGATCTTGGGCACGCACGCACACGCGCCCGGCGTGAGTTTGAAGCCACCGGGTCCGGGACGTGAACCGCGGTCGACTACTTGGGAGTCCAGCGACATAGCCATTACGCTAACTGCTGGTTCCCCCGCTATTGAAAGTTTTTAATTAAGATCTTTAATGAATCGGGGACCAGCAGTTAGGGTAATGGCTATGTCGCTGGACTCCCACGTAGTCGACCGCGGTTCACGTCCCGGACCCGGTGGCTTAAAACTCACGCCGGGCGCGTGTGCGTGCGTGCCCAAGATCCCGAGAGAATGGAGGAGAAGGGATTGCAGCGTGGCCATCCCCCTGGGGGGTGATTTCTCGCTTTCTGTCTCTCTGTCTCTCTCTGTCTTTCTGGTGAATGAACACGCCCTACAGCAAAAACCTCAAAAAAAAAAAAATCTATCAATATATCTTTATAGAAGGTTCAGCTAGAAAAGAGAAAGTAATAAAGCAAGCAAGTAGAGGAATAAAAATATTTTTTCAACATTTTCTTCTAAAAATTACAAAGGGAGAAAGGAATAGTCAATGTGACAATATGCAAATAAGCTATTTAATGAAACATTTTCAGAACTGTTCAGAAAAACCTCAAATAGGTCCATTTTCTATTTCTAAACCAGAAGAAACATTGCCACCTATTGATTACTTAATGACTTTATCTGAAAATCAACACACAGCCTTGACTTCTTAAAGTATCAAAATTAAGCCGTTATTCTTTTTTTTTCCTTTTGAGAGGTTTTTGCTACAGGGTACGTGCTCTTGCCAGAAAGACAAAGAGAGACAGAGAGACAGAAAGCGAGAAATCACCCCCCAGGGGGGATGGCCACGCCGCAGTCCCTTCTCCTCCATTCTCCTCTTGGGATCTTGGGCACGCACGCACACGTGCCCGGCATGAGTTTAAGTCACCGGGTCCGGGACTCGAACCACACTTGACTACATGGGAGTACAGCAACATAGCCATTATGCCAACTGCTTGGTCCCAATACACTTTTATTTCTTTCTACATTTAAAATATTCTTACACTTGGCCTCACAATCTGCCTTTAGGAAAAGTTAGCATTAAAAAAAAGCATGTAATTAGTCAAAGGCATATAATTTATCACTTAATAATGGGACAACAAATATTATCCATAAACTAAGGATACAAAATTCACTTAGCCTGAACATCATCAACAACCTACTGGGTCACTGGAAAAGTCATGAAGCATTTTTTGCATAGAAAAACATAAGAAAAGGGAACCAGCAGTTAATGTAATGGCTATGTCGCTGGATTCCCACGTAGTCAACCGCAGTTCGCATCCCAGACCCGGTGGCTTAAAACTCACGCCGGGCGCGTGTGCGTGCGTGCCCAAGATCCCGAGAGGAGAATGGAGAAGAAGGGATTGCGGCGTGGCCATCCCCCCTGGGGGGTGATTTCTCGCTTTCTGTCTGTCTCTCTCTCTCTGTCTCGCGAGCGCCCTAAGGCAAAATAAACCTCAAAAAAAACTTATGTTCATACAAAAACCTTCAAGTGGATCTTTATAGCAGCCTTATTCATAATTACCAAAACATGGAAGCCACCAAAATCCCCTACAGTACATAAATTAATAAACTGCTGTATATCCAGATAATGGATAATGGAATATTTTCCAGAGCTATCAAACCATGAAAAGATATAGAGGAACTTTAAATACATATTATTGAGTAAAGAAGCCCATCTGCAAAGGCTGCATACTATATGATTCCAACTAAATGACATCCTGGAAAAGGCAAAACTATGAATATAGTAAAAGTATTAGTTACCAGGGGTTATGGGGAGGAGAGAAGGAAAAGTTGGAGCACGGAAGATTTTTAGGGCAATGAAATACTTTGTACGATACTATAATGGTAGCTATATGTCATTATACATTTGTTCAAACCCAAAAAATGTTTAAGATCAAAAGTGAGCCCTAATGTAACTATGGATTTGGGTCATAATGAGGTATCAGTGTAGGTTCATCAATTTTAAGTAACGTACATGGTGGGAGATGTTGGTAATGAAGAGGCTTTGCATAAATAGGGGCAGAGGATATAAACCTTTCTGGGAAATCTCTATATTTATCCATATACCTTTGGGGAAAATTCAATGTATCTTTTACTCAATATTACTATAATCTTAAATGTTGCACAAAATAAAGTCTTAAAAAGCTAACAGGAGGCAGCAGATGGCGTGGTGGTTAGGGTACTGGACTCCCACATGGCCAACCACGGTTTGAATCTCAGACCTGGTAGCTTGCTTTCTCACTTTCTCCCTCCCTCTCTCTCTCTGGTCAGTACATGTGCTATAGCAAATTTAAAATAATAACGAGATTGAAAACAAAAAAAATGGGCCAGCCAGGATGCATGGAGGTTAAGGTGGCGGAATCCCACATAGCTGATTGTATGGTTCAAGTCCCATATTCGGGGGCTTGAAAAACACTCTGGGTGCATTTATGTGTGTGCTCATAATCCCAAGAGGAGAACAGAGAAGGGACTGCGGCATAGTCATCACCCAGAGTGGGGAGGAGGAGGAGTGCTTTCTCGCTTTCCCTCTCTTTCTCTCTCTGTCTTGTTCTGTAAGCAAAAACACCCTATAGAAATTTTTTTTAAGAATTTACTTATTTTATTTTAGTTATCATTGTTATTATTTTTAAATTTGCTACAGGGCACATTCAATCATCAGAGAGAAGAAAAAGTAAGAAAGCAAGCCACCAGGTCCAGGACTCAAACCATGGTCAGCCATGTGGGAGTCCAATGCCTTAACCACCATGCCACCTGCTGGCCAGGAATTTTTTTTTTTAAATGTAAACACAGGACAGCCAGTAGCATGATAGTTAAGACAGCTGGATCCCACATGGTCAAGTGTGCAGTTTGAGTTCCAAACCAGGTACTTTGAAAAACAGTCTAGGCACGTGTGCATGCATGTCCTCAATCTCAAGAAGACTAGAGATTGCAGTGTGGCCACCCTTTTTGGGAGTTTTTTCCTCACTTTTTTTTGTTTCTCTCCAGCAAGTGCACACACCCTATGGCAAATTTTTTTAAAAAGTAAACATCAATATTTAAACTCTGTGATAAGTAAGATTTCAGTCTCAAAACTTTATCAATCTTGGGGCCAGCAGATGGTATGGTAATTAAGGTGCTAGTCTCCCACATGGCCGACCGTGGCTCGAGTCCTGAACCTAGTAGCTTGAAAATCATACCAGGTGCATGTGCATGTGTGCCCAAAATCCCAAAAGGAGAATAGCGAAGGGACAGTGGCCTGGCCATCCCCCTTAGAAGATAATTTATCACTTTTCCTCTCACTGTCTCTGTCTCTCTTCAGTCAGCATAAGCAATCAATGGCAAAAGTCTTAAAAACAAAAACTTTAATTATCCTTACACAGATTAACTTACATTAATATAAATTATAAATTTGGGGTCAGCAGATGGCACAGCAGTTATGTCGATGGACTCCCACATGGCCAACCATGGTTCAGGTTCAAGTCCCAGACCTGGTGGCTTGATATCACACTGAATGCATGTGCATGCAAGCCCAAGATCCTGGGGGGATAATGGAGAAGAAGAGATTGGGAAGGGAACATCCATCCCCCTGGGGAGTGATTTCTCACTTTCCCTCTCACTGTCTATTTCTTCAGCAAGCGCACATGCTCTAAGGCAAAAACTTATAAAAAATTTTTTTAAATAAATAAAAAAATTATAAATTCATAAAATCAAACCACCTTAAAACTGAAGGGAAATTTTAAAGAATTATGAAATTTAGCTTTCTTGCACAAAATTCCAAAGGTGATTATAGTCACTCTGGAAAATGATATGTAGGTTCCTCAAAAATTTACAAATAGCACTATCACATGACCCACTTATCACACTCCAGGGTATTTACCCAAAGGACAGGAAATTCATACAGCTGAAAATACACATGCACATCCATGTTTACTACAACATTATTCATAACAGCTAAGACATGGAATCATCCAGACTGTCCAACAACTAATGACTGGATTAAAAAAATGTGGCACACATGTGCAATAGAATACTACTCTGCCACAAAAAAAAAAAAAAAAAGAAAATGAAATCCTGTTATTTAATACGAAATGATTGAACCTAGAAGATATAATGCTATGAGAAATAAGGCAGACTAAAAGACACTGTTATGTCCTCACTAAATATATACCAAATGGCTGTACCCTATAGCAGAAATTGAAAGATTTGAAGACACAGAAGTAGAACAACTATAGATACCATAGACTGCATGGGGAAGCAGAAAGGTGAGGTAGGAGGAGCTCAAAAAAACAGCATTAACAGACCCGAGAATGCAGGTAAAAAAAGCAAATGGGTTGTGGAAAGGCATACCACAACTGCATGAAAAATATAAACACTGCCAGTCATATATATATTTATCTTGAAAAAAAAAAGAAGAAAGAAGAAAAACTAGTAAAGCAAAATTAATGGTACATATCAATGTGGTGTTGTTTAGTGAAAATGATAAATATATTATACTTGATTATCACAAAATGCATACTTTGACAATCCATACTGTAGTCTACAAAGATTACAATTAAGTGTAAATAAGAAATTATAAACTTAAATTTAAAAATAAATTCCAAAGCTGCTCAATACAGAGAAACATTCTTTACTGGGAAAAAAGTATTTCTGTAATTGTTAACTCATATTTCAGAAAATACGTGGAATATACTGCTTTTATAAAATCATTTCATCTTTTTTAGTTTTGGCTTACTTTATTTACCATGGCATATATCTTTCTTGGTTATACATAATGACCTCATACTAAAACATTTATAATTACATTAGAATTACTATTTGCAACTTAAATTTCCTTCCTTTCTGAGACCTTTTTTTTATTATTATTATTTATTTATTTTGCTATAGGGCGTGTGCTATGGCCAGAGAGATAGAGAGAAAGAAAGCGAGAAATCACCCCCTGAGGGAATAGCCAAGACACAATCCCTTCTCCATTCTCTTCTTGGGATTCTGAGCACACATACACATACACCTAATGTAGATTTTAAGCCACCAGGCCCTGGACTCAAACCTCAGTCAACTACATGAGAGTACAGTGACATAACCATTGCACCATCTGCTAGTCCCAAGACTTTAGATTTTTTTTTTCTTAAACAATTATTTCATTTAATTTTATTTATTTATTTTCATTTGATGGGGGCTGGGGGGGATTGCAGGGGGGAGTGAGAAAGCAAGCCACCAGGACTGAGACTCGAAACAAGGTCGAGCATGTGGGAGTCCAGCACCTTTAACCACCATGTGATATGACGGCTCCGAGACTTTAGATTTTTAACTGCAGTTAATGTCAACTTTTCTATATTCGGGTTTGTAAAAAAAGATACACTGTTATATAGAAAATTAACTCCTTCTGTGAAATCAAGCTTGGTTTTGTTACTGCACAACAATTTGCTCTCAACTGCTGATTTTATGATTTGTCACCTATGAAAAAGCTTAATTTATTTTAATTTGGAAGAAAAGAGGATATAAAAATTGTTGGGACACATTGAACAGCAGGTAGCAGTTTTTAAGTACACCCTGCACTACTTTGCCATAGCAACCAGCTCAACTGTAAGCTTACACTTTGTTACGTGAGAAAATAACTTGGTACTTAAAGACCACCTTGGCATTACAGTAAATCTATTATTAAACAAAAGATTTTTCTATAACTCATATTATCAAAATAATAGAGCAGCTATATTAAACTAGCAAAATTGATTTTTGTAATAATATCTTCCTACTTATCTTATGCATCAACCCTATTAAAAGTATCCTCTTTGTATAGCTTTCTATAACCCATACTTCCAATTCAGTTACTTCATTTCAAAACGAAAGATACTATCCTGAATTTTTTCCAGGTATTCAGGGCGGATGACCATACCACAATCTTGTGTCCATTTTCCTCTCAATTTTAGGCATACACGCACATGTGCCAAGTATATTTTTCAAGCTGCTAGGTCCAAAACTGAACTGTGCAGATGCCCATGTGGGATCCAAGCACCTTACCCAACCATGCCACCTGCAGCCCAAATCTGGCAGATTTTTAAGAACAAGCCTCCTCTTCTATTGTGTTTTCATTTAACAAATAGATATTGAGCACCATATACTAAGTATACTCTTCTAGACTTAGGCAATAGAACTACAGCCATAACAGCTACAGTGTAGTGCAACTAAGAAAAGAAAGTCAAAAATTCTAATTCAGCACAATATAATTAATACCACACTGGAAGAAGTACACAAGATGCTAAATAGGCCTATATTTAATCCTATATGGACAGGAACTAAACTCACTATAAGAAAACCAAGCAAGAAGCTAACCACAATGTGTAGGCTATAAACATAAAGTATACCTAACATCCAAGGCAACATATTAGCAAGTACTCATTAGTAAATCCTAAATAAGACTTCAGACATTTGGGGCCTGCAAGTAGTGTGGTGGTTAAAGGCGCTGGACTCCCACATGGCCGACCATGGTTCAAATCCTGGACCGGGTGACTTGCTTTCTCACTTTCCCTCTCTCTCTCTCGCTCTCCTTCTGTCCCTCTCTGGTCAAAATAAAATAAATAAAGTTAAATAAAAATAATTCTTAAAAAAAATAAAGTAAGTTGCAAAAGGATTCAGACTTCTACAGACAGGCAGTCATCAATAAAAAGTGACTATAACTCAGAATCTTCTACTGATTTGATTTCGAGAATATTCTCAACATAAAAGACCCAGAGGTGGAAAGGTTTAAAGCAGAAATAAATATAAGGAAAATAAAAAATTACAGAAAGACAAGGGCAGATAAACTGTCCCAACTCTTTACTTCTACTAAGAAATCAAGCAAAGGTGACAATGATTTGAAAAGTAAACTTAAGACCAGCAGTTAGCATAATAGCTATGTCGCTGGACTCCATGTAGTCCACCGCAGTTCAAGTCCTGGACCTGGTGGCTTAAACTCATGCTGGGCATGTGTGTGTGCATGCCCAAGATCCTGAGAGGAGAATGGAAGAGAGGGGATTGCAGCGTGGCCATCCCCCTGGGGGAAGATTTCTCGCTTTTTTCTCTCTGTCTCTCTCTCTCTTTCTGGTGAATGCACGTGACCTATAGCAAAAACCTGCCCCCCCCAAAAAAAAGTAACCTTATGAATATCAAAAAAAAATTATCTTATATTCGGCATCCTCAGATGAACCTAAGACTGGCTATTTAGAGGCCAGCAGGTAGCTTAAGGCACTAGACTCCCACTTGGCCAACCATGGTTCGAGTCCTGGACTTGATGGCTTACTTTCTTACTTTCGCTCTCTCTTTCTCTCTGGTAAGTTAAAAATAATAATAAAGTACATAGTTCTTTTTTTTTTAAGGGCTATTTAAACCCACAAGTTTAAAAATAAAGAAAATAATGTGGTTCTGGCTTAAACTTTAGTGTTTATAAGAATTACCTGGGAGTGTGTTAAAAATGCAGATTCCTGGAACCAGCAGTTGGCATAATGGCTACGTCTCTGGATTCCCATGTAGTCAACCATGGTTGGAGTCCTGGATCCAGTAGCTTAAACTCACACCGGGTGGGTGTGTATGCATGCCCAGGATCCCAAGAAGAGAGTGGAGGAGAAGGGATTGCAGCATGGCCATCCTCCCTGGGGGGTGATTTCTTGCTTTCTGTCTCTCTGTCTTTCTGGCAAGTGCACCTGCCCTATAGCCAAGACCTCTCCAAAACAACAATGAAAAAAATGCAGATTCCCAAACCAGATCCTAAATCTGAGAATGCCAAAGGTGTGGGTCATAACCTATCAATCTGTACTGTTGACTGAAAATTGTTTTCTTTTGATGTCAGAATTAGATAAAGTATAAGACAAAGGCAGAAGGGAAGGAGAGAGAAAGCATTCTTCAACAGGGATTGGTCACACAAATCCTTTTTCCTTCAAGTCTCTATCCCATCAGGATCCTGGGTGGGCACTCATGAATGAATGTGCCCAGCATGCTTTTTAAGCTGCCAGGGCTAGGACTCAAACTCTAGTCTAGTGCATTGGGGGGAAAAAAAGACAGAAAAGTCTTTCCACAAATGCACTGTGTTTGGGCCAGCAGGTGGCAGAGTGGTTAAGGCACCAGATTACCTCATAGCTGACGCCAATTCAAGTCCTGGACCCGGCAGCTTAAAACACGCTGGACACACATGCACGCACACCCAATACCCCAGAAAGAGAATGGAGAAAATGAGATTGTTATGTGGAGATCAACCTCGGAGAGAATTTCTCACTTTTCCTTTTATTGTCTATCTCAGGCGAATGCACATGCCCTATGACAAAAACCTAAAAAAAAACCAAAACACTACATTAATTCTGCTCCTTCTGAACAATGTATATGGTTCAGAACATACCTGAAATAGTTTCTTGAACCCTATCATGTGACCAATAAGAATTAAGGGCTGGCCTCATGGCCTATAGTTTGGGGGAACCACATATCACATGGCCAAAAGTAGAGATAGAATCCCAGCCCCAGCAGATTGAAAGATATGGTGTGTGTGTTTATGTGTGTACGGACATGCATGCCCAAAATCCTAACCACATAAGAATGAAAGAAAAGGAATTGTGCCCTGTAAGGAGATGCTTTCTTCCTCTCCCTCTCTCTAGAGAAGTATATACTTCCTCTAGCAAAGTAAAAAAAAAAAAAAAAAAAAAAAGAAAGAAAAAAGGATTTCTTGCTTTCTGTCTCTTTGTCTCTCTGGCGAGCACACACACCCTATAGCAAAAACCTCTCCCAAAAAGAAGAATTTTAAATTATGCATCTTTAATTTCTCTAACATTACCAAAGGCAAGCAAGAAATTATACACTGAAGTCCAAAATGTTAGGCTGATCAACATAAAAATCACTATTGTGAAAAGTCAGAAACAGCTAAATGCAAAAGCATGAAGGCAGGTAAATGAAAAAGGAGTCTTCCCAACAAATAGTACTGAAACACCTGATAAAGTGCTAGCTACATCCCCATCCAGTTATGTCAAGCTCCCTCCTACAACTGCTTTACACCCATGAAATACCCAGACAAGTTCATTTTAATTCCTAAATTTCAATTCTATGTCTACCTAATTGTCCCCTTTACTAGTAACTGCTTCATTTAAGAGATTTCAACTGGTAACACAAGACCCCGACGTCTGGGGACAGCAGGTGGCGTGGTGGTTAAAGACACTGGGTTCCCACATGGACAGCCACGGTTAGAGTCCTGGACCTGGCAGCTTGCTTTCTCACTTTTCCTTTCTCTCTCTGTCTCCTTCCGGTCAAATTCAAAAATAGTAATAACAAATGGAATTAAATGAATAAATAATTCTTTTTTAAAAAAATGACCCTGATGTCTAAGACAAAGGAATCACATGAAGAAAGCCCTATGAACACCTGATCTTCCAAAGAAAATCTTCCACTCTGTGGATCACAGCACAGGGAGGAGAACCAAGTGGAGCATGATGTTTTCAATAAGCTAAAGAGACACAGACCTGCCTCAAGATAGATGAACTAAACAAACTGTGGTATACAAGCACAATGAGATACTAGAGAGCTATTAAAAATCATGATCTAGGGACCAGCAGTAGGCGTAATGGCTATGTCATTGGACTCCGATGCAGTAAACCACAGTTGGAATCCCGGGCCTGGAGGCTTAAACTTACATAGGGTGTGTGTGTGCGCATGCCCAAGATCCTGAGAGGAGAATGGAGAAGGGATTGTGGCATGGCCATCCCCCCTAGGGGGGTGATTTCTCACTTTCTGTCTGTCTCTCTCTTTCTGGAGAGTGCACATGCCCTATAGCAAAAACCTCTCAAAAAAAAAAAAAAAAAAAAAAAAAAAAAAAAAAAAAATCATGATCTAGACCTGTATCTAGCAATATGGATGACCCTCAAAGTAACATAAACTGAAAAACATGATTAGAGATTCCTACTTTATAATACTATCCTTTGCATAATGTTATTTAACTGTCCACATAAGCTTTAGTACGATGCTATTTAAAACTCATTTCGTGAATACATATGTAATCAATAAAAGGTCTTTTTTGTTTGTTTGTTTGTTTACGAGAGGTTTTGCTACAGGGCGCATGTGCTTGCCAGAAAGACAGAAAACAAGGAATCACCCCCCTCCTCAGGGAGGATGGCTGTGCTGCAATCCCTTCTCTTCCATTCTCCTCTTGGGGTTTTGGTTACACATGCACCTAGCGTGAGTTTTAGCTGCCAGGTCTGGTACTCAAACGACAGTTAACTACATGGGAGTCCAGTGACATAACCATTACACCATGTGCTGGTCCCGAATGAAGGTATTTTAATAAAGAGATTTATTGTCTCATCTGAACTATTTGAATAAACTCAAATCAGTTCCTTTGCCATCAAACTGTTCTCTACCAACCAATCCTCACTGGCAATGAAGTAGAAAGCATTCATAATACTTCAGTGAAATATTAACAAAAATGTAAAACCAGTCACTTTCATACAAGTACCACAGTTTTCATAAAATCAAAATTTAACTATATTAAATCACTTACATCATAAAACAGTTTCCTGTCAGCAGCCAGTCGTTTAGATGCCAGTGTCTTGGTAACATGATAGAAGGTAAGTAATGCTCTGTGCTGTCGAAGATCATCTTGGACTTTAACAGACTCTATAAGAGTGGGAATCAATTCAGGCCACTGTCTAGGACAATCCAATCGAGCAACTTTTGCAATCAGCACTGCAATCTGAGTTGCAATCTATACGGGAAAAATTAATAAGAAATAAATGTGAAATCAAGTCACTGGATAAGAAATGTATTCACAGCTAAAAATTATATTTCTAGCTAATTATACACTTGACAAGAACGATTAAAATTTCACTAAATGACACTTAAGACAGGAGGCCTAGGCCTCTTTAAGAGGTCTATGAGGTCTTCACATTCCCAATTAATTATCAGTTCAAAATTAAGTTTTCTTCATATAACTTCTTCCAAAATAATTTTATGACAGAGTAAAAAAAGGACATATGAAGAAAATCTAGATGTTTTCTTCTAAATAGCCAGACACTGTTCCATCAGGTGGCATGGGAGCTAAGGGCACTGGACTCCCAAGTGGCCAACTGCAGTTTGAGTCCTGGACCTGAAGTCTTGCTTATTTGTTTTCTCTCCCTCCCTCCTTCCCTCTCTGGTCAAATTAAAATTAATTCTTTATTAATTAAAAAAAGAAAATAGGCAGACATTAAAGAGATACGCAGAAATGCAAAGCAATGTGTCATTCTCCTCATTAAATTTTTTTTTTTGGAAAATGGCCATTATTGGTCATTTTTAAAAATGCTATTTATGGGGCCAGCAGATGGTATGGAAATTAAGCAGCTGGATCCCACATGGCCAACCACATAGTTTTGAGTCCCAGACCTGATGGACTGTAAAACATGCTAGGCATGTGTGGGTTCGCACCCAAAATCCCAAGAGAATGAGGGAGAACGGACTGAAGTGTGGCCATTATCTTGGGCAGTGATTTCTCACTTTACCTGTCTCTCTCTCTCTCTCTCTTTCTCTCTCTGGCAAGTGCATACATCCTAACACAAAAATCTAAATATAAAAAGAAAAAAAGTTACTTATGGGTCAAGCCAACAGTGTGGTAGTAAAGGTGGCTGGATCCCACATGCCACACTATGTAGTTCAAGTCTTGGAACAAGGAGCTTGGGAAACAGTGGATGTGTGTGTGTGCACATGCCCAGAATCCCTTAAAGGGAAACAAATGAAAGAGAAGGAACCATGGCTTGACTATCCCCCACGGGGTAAGGGTGAGAAGGATTGGGTCCTTACTTTCTGTCTCTCACTGATGAATGGATGTGTCCTCTGCTATTTTTTTTTTAATGCTGTTTATGTTAACAAGTATGGTTCTATTATTTCTTAATTGGCTAATATTTATTAATTATCAGTTTTAATTTTTTAACTCTGTTTGAAGGTGCATACATTTGCTAAAGAAAAGCAGAGACAGAAAGGAGGAGAAAGCATCTCCCCACACCCAGGGCCATGGGCATGCTGCAATCCCTTCTCCTCCATTTTTCCTTACTGTAGGGATTTGATTTTATTTTACTTTATTTGGCCACTTTTTAACCAATTGAGTTTTATTTGTTGCATAATAAGCCACCTAACATCTTTCAACTAGAACAACAGTAAGTCTGAATAAAGATATTACAAAATGAATTACAGCCCAATTAAACTTTGCTTTGGGGGAAGGATGCCACAATTTTACTTAATTAAGAAAAACATTTTTATAAACCACAGTTTCTTTCTTTTCACAACCTATTATGCCATGAATTCATGGGGAATAGGTTCCAGAAGCTCAGACTCCTTTCCATTGATTCTCACAAAATGTGCTTTTCTGGGTGGAAACGGCTGGCACTTCAGTAGAACCCTTTCTCTTTGGCTTCCTTCTTTTCCTGGTCATTTTCCTTCACACGTTTTAGGAAGCTATCTCTGCTCTGCTCTTAGAATGCTTAATATGCTCAATACACACATCTATTCTCTTGGCAAGAATCTTGCCCTTAATCAGTTTGTTTACAACAATGCCAACAGCATGCTGGGTAATAATGTAAACCCTTCCAGTTTTGCCATGGTAACGTTTGTGGGGCGTTCTGGTTTGAACAGTACCCATTCCTCTGATATCTACAATATCACCTTTCTTGTAGATTCATATATATGCTGTCCAAGGGACCATTCCACATTTTCTCAAAGGCCTAGAGAATATATACTGGGTGCCTCTCCTCTTTTCCAGTGAGTTCGTGAATTACTGGAAGATAGAAGTTCCAGTCAAAAGGCCCTGTTAGGATTTTAAACCGAAACACACCCAGCATGTTTCTCAAACTGCCAAGTTCAAGACTGGAACTATATAGTTGGTCATGTAGGATTGGGCTCCCTTAACCATCAGATTACAGGGCCAGACCTCTCTACGATAGTTTTATTTCTGCTGTAGTAAATATTAACAGATATAAGCCTCTGAGGTCTTGAATTTTAGCAGAATGAAAAGGTCCTGCAACCACAAAGTTTAGGAAACACTGAAGAGAAAATATAAACATAGAATATTAGTTATTTAAATAATGATATTTCTACATATCAGAGTTTCTTAATGCTAGTTAACAAAACACCTAGTGAGTAGTTACTTCTCAGTTACTCAAACGCCACTGCAACCACCTCCTGCCCAGTAAAAGTAACTCCATTCATCTATATTACCTCTCATTTCCTCTGCTGAAGAACTGCAAACAGTTAACTGAGATAAATTAAACAGGCTGAAATAAATCTCCATCGGAACTACTGCCAAATGGTTTGCTTCATTAAGCAAATTAAAGGAATCAAACATAGTAAACAGCATTACCACAGAAAAATTAAAGATTTTTGTACCTATGAAAAAATTATTTTGTTCTTAGAAGAAAAACCTTTCTACAAAGCAAAGGAAAAAATAAAAATACACAATCTACTACTATCCTCCAGAGTCATGGGAATTGAAAATGTGACAAATGCAGGAAATAGACAAAAACCCAAAGCCATTCTGTAGTTTGTTTTAAAAATTGGGTGGGTGGGGTCAGTCAGCAGGTGGCATAGTGGTTAGAGGCGCTGGACTTCCACATGGTGGACCAAGGTTTGAGTCTCAGACCTGGTGGTTCTCTCCCCTGACCCCTTTCTCCTCTCTCCCTTCCCTTCTCCGGTCAAATTAAAAAATAAGTAAATAAATAAATAAAGTTAAAGAGAATTATTCATAATTTAAAAACAGGGGTAGAAAGGGGATCATCTAAATCATTAATTTCTATGCAGTAAAAGTACAAATATAGTGTCATTTGCTTTAAATACAGGCTCAAAAACTGCATTTAAAATATATACAAAAATTAAAATTACAAAGTATACAAGTATATTTTAAAATGACTTCTGAATTTTGGGACCAGCAGTTGGTGTAATGGCTATATCACTGGACTCCCATGTAGTTGACCACGGTTTGAGTATCAGACTCGGTGGCTTAAACTCACGCCAGGCATAAGTGCGTGTATGCCCAAGATCCAAAGAGGAGAACAGAGGAGAAGGGATTGCAGCATGGCCATCCGCCCTGAGGGGTGATTTCTTGCTTTCTGTCTCTCGGTTTCTCTCTGTCTTTCTGGAGAGCACACCCGCCCTACAGCCAAAACCTCTCCCCAAAAAAAGAAAATGACTTCTGAATTTTCTTATGAATCATTAATAGCCAAACCTAACCAAAATTTTTAACATATACAACCAGATCTCAAAATTTTAATACCAATGGGGAACTGTATATAAGCATCATAAACGTAAGTAATATAATCTTACTTTTAATGCCCGGAAACAAAATTAACTTGAAAAAGCAGCAAAAGTTTAAGAGGAAAGGAATCAATGGGTGGTGTAGAGGTTAAGGCAGTTACATCCCAAATGACCACCTATGCAACTCGAGTCCCAGTCCTGGGCTTAAAAAACATGCTGGAGGGGGCCAGTGGGTGGCGTAGTGGTTAAGGGTGCTGGACTCCCACATGGCTGACTATGGTTAGAGTCCCAGACCTGGCAGCTTGCTTTCTCACTCACTCTCTCTCACTCTGTCCCTCTCTAGTCAAAATAAAATAAACAAATAAATAAAATTAAATAATTCTTTAAAAAATTTAAAAAAAAAAAAAAAAAACCTGCTAGACATGTACACCTAAAATCCCAAGAGGAGACTAGAGAAGGGACAGCACTGCGGGGGGGGCCAACCCCCTTGGGGGTTGATTGCTCACTTCCCCCACCCTCTCTCTCTCTTTCTCTGATGAGCACACACACTACAACGCACTAAAACATAATAACAACAAAGAAAAGAGAAAAAATACTTAGAATTCATTTTCTTACTGACCTGGTTGATTGGTTCATTGAAGTTGGTGATAAGCCCTGCACGCAACGTTGACTTCTCCTCCTCTGAGAGAGCACTGTAAAAAGATATTATTAATTATGCAAGAAAATGCCACCTAATTACGAATATGAGGAAGCACTACCATGAATTTTTATGATAAAAAACCTTTTAGGGATCAGCAGATAGCAAAATGGTTATGTTGCTGGACTCAGGGTTCGAGTCCCGTACCCAGTGGTTTAAAAATCAGACAGATGCATATGCATCTGCGACCAAAATCCTGAGGAGACTGGAACACAAGGGATTGCAGCGTGGCCATCCCCCCTGGGGGGTGATTTCTCGCTTTTTGTCTCTCTGACAAGCACATGTACCTTATAGCAAAAAATCTCTCTTCAAAAAAAAAAGGGAACCAGCAGTTAGCGTAATGGCTATGTCACTGGATTCTCACGTAGTCGACCGTGGTTTGCGTCCCAGACCCGGTGGCTTAAAACTCACGCCGGGCGCGTGTGCGTGCGTGCCCAAGATCCCAAGAGGAGAATGGAGGAGAAGGGACTGGGACGTGACCATCCCCTCTGGGGGGTGATTTCTCGCTTTCTGTCTCTATGTCTCTCTCTATCTGTCTGGCAAGCGCACACGCCCTATAGCGAAAACCTCTCCTAAAAAAAAAAAAAAAAAAAAAAAAAAAAAAAGCCTCTTAAACATGTGCTCGATTGGTGTTGGTAAACTGGATTACTCCCACTACTTGTTTATTAGCAAATCAAGTAACTCTGGAGCATAAAACTTCCTTCACAATTGAACGGAAAGCAACAGAAAAATCAGACAAATTCAGGGTAACAACAAAAAACTTTCATGTTCCCCTTACTGATGTAAAAATAGTACATCTACCAAAAACAATTTAGTTAACTAAAAAAAACTCTACTAGTAAGTATTACCTTTCCACTGGCTTCTTTCATAAAATCTGTGTGAGGTTTTCCAATGACAAAAGAATACAGAATCAAAGAATATTTGAGATGGAAGACTTATTAGAAATCGACTAGTTCAAAACCTTCCATTCTGACTACATATAAGGAAGGAGAATAAAAAGCTTAAAAAAAAGGAAGGGACTAGGGACCAGCAGGTGGTGTGGTGGCTGGGGTGCTGGACACTCCCACGTGGCTGAACACAGTTCGAGTCCCAGACCTGGTGGCTTGCTCTCTCTCTCTCTCTCTCTCGTCTAATTTAAAAAATAAATGAGTGAATAAAGTTCAATAAATAATTCTTAAAATAAAAAAAAGAAATGGACAACATACACTTTTAAGATCTTACATATGTTGTTTTTTTGTTATTGTTTTGTTTTGTTTTGTTTTTTTGCTATAGGGCATGTGTGCTTGCCACAGAGAAGGGGGAAAGGTGAGAAATGGCCACACCACAACCCCTTCTCCAGTCTCCTCTCAGGATTTTGGGCACGCATACACACCTGCCTTGCATAATTTTCTAGCCACTGGTCTGGTCCGGGAATCAAACAGCATAGCCAGCCATGTGGGATCCAGCAGCCTTAAACTCCATACCACCTGCTGGCCTACATGCTGTATTTTTTAACTATATGAATGTATGGTTAATTTAATAGTAAAATTTTAAGTCCTTATTTTAAGGTTTTCCATCCTGGCTATGATAAAGTAGCTGCTATGAGACAAATTGCCCCAATGAGATCCGCTATAAAAGTTGTATACAATTTTTTTAAACAGTTTAAGGCATCTATTATAAGCTGAATTACGTCCCTACAAGTTAAATTCTCGAATCCTAATTCCAGGTACCTGTGAATGTGCTTTATTTAGAAATGGACTTTGCAGATATAATTAAGATGAGGTTGTGCTGGTTATGGGTTTCATAGGAAAAGAAAATTATGGACACACAACATGTGACATCAAAGGCGGCGATTAGGGTGATACAACTACAAGCCAAGAAACACCAAGGACTGCCTGCTACCACTAGAAGCTAGGCAGAATCAAGGAAGAATTTTTCCCTAGGATGTGCAGAAGCAGCACAGCCAAGCCAAGACCTTGATTTTTGGCCTTCTAACCTCTTGAACTGTGAAAGAATAAATTTCTGTTTTTTAAAGCCACACAGTTTGTGGTCATTTGCTATGACAGACCTAGGAAACTAATATGGGCCTTATTATGGTAAACATCCAAGGCCTACAGTTGAAACTTCAAGGAAGGCTGCAACCTGGAATTAATGGTAAAGTAAAAACAGCAGTCCATGACACAGTGATTAAGGTGCTTGGATCACACATGGCCAAATGCACGGTTCGAGTTCCGGAACCAGTGGCTTAGAAAACATGCTGAGCATGCATGCGTGCCCAAAATCCTGAAAGGAGGGAGACATAGAGAAGATTGTGATATGCTCATTCCCCATAGATGGTGATCTCTCACGCTCCCCCCTCTTTGTCTCTTTAGGAAAATCAGAAAAAAAGAAGAAAACCAAGAGAGAGACCACCTTCAACTATTAACGCTGTTGGAAAAGTCATGAAGCATTTTTGCATAGATAACCACTTCACGACTTTTCTGATAACTCAATATATCAAGGTTGAGGTCATATTCTATTTGCCTGCCCAAAGAAAATTAACTTTTCTTTTGAGAACTGTCTCTCAATTCAAAGTTTTTCCAATTTTAATTCTACAATGTCCAGCATTCAATCATAATGCTCAAGACATAGCAAGAAATAGGGGAAAAAATGACTGAGACACATATAAAAACAGAAATATACGTATTATAATTATCAAAATCCCACTTAATAAATATGTTCAAGAAAATAGGTTAAAAATGTAGACTTTCACCAAACAACTGGAATATATTTATTTTCAACCACAAAGGTAAATCCTAAAATTAATAAACACAGGGACCAGTAGTTAGCGTAATGGCTATGTCGCTGGACTCCCACGTAGTCGACCGCGGTTCATGTCCCGGACCCGGTGGCTTAAACTCACGACGGGCACGTGTGCGTGCATGCCCAAGAGCCCGAGAGGAGAACGGAGGAGAAGGGATTGCAGCGTGGCCATCCCCCCTGGGGGGTGATTTCTCGCTTTCTGTCTCTCTGTCTCTTTCTGTCTGTCTGGCAAGCGCACATGCCCTAGAGCAAAAACCTCTCCAAGAAGAAAAGAAAAAAAAAAGAAAAAGAAAAAAGAGAAAAAAAAGAAAAAAAAATTAATAAACACAATAACTGAAATAAAAGGAATTTTTTAAAACGTCAGTGGAAAATATCTGGATTGAAGCATAATGTGGAAAAAAAAGCACTTCTGTTTCTGAGAAAGTTCAGTGAAAGAAGATATACACATAAAAATTACTAATTATTTTCAGAAAGAAGACAAAGGAACCCAGATAGAAGCAAACCACAGTAACACTGAAAAGAATAAAGAAAACTAGAAGGGTCATTTAAACAAATACTGCTGATAAAATAATATAAAATATTTTGTGAAACAAATGTATGTACAATTAAAATACTGAAGGAATGCATAAGACAGAAAGGCTTAAATAAAGTCAGTGTTACAAGGCAACATCTAGAAGAAGTAAAGAACTTATATAAGAACAGTGTTTAGACATCAAGGATACAAGTTATAAACTCTAGGAAAATCAGGTGAATAATAAAACTACACTAAGCAAGCTGTTAAAGGAAAAAATTAAATAACTAAAAATTTATTGGGCCAGCCAGGTGGTTAAGGTGACTGGATTGTGCATTGCTGACTAACACAGTCCTGGATTAGCAACTTGAAAAACATGTGGGGCATGCGTGCAAGCATGCCCAAAATCCCAAAAAGAAAATGTAGGAGCAGACATTATTACAGCGTGGATCTTCATTCAGCAAGGTGATTTCTCACTTTCTCTTCTCTCTCTCTCTCTCTCTCTCTCTCTGTCTCTGTCTCTCGAGGTGGGCACACCCTACACCAAACGTGAAAAACAAAAAAGAAAACAAGGGGCTGGCAGGTGGTAGGTGGTTAATGATGCTGGACTCCCACATGGCTGACCGTGGTACAAATCCTGGACCTGGCAGCTCACGTGCTCTCTCTCTCTCTGGTCAAATTAAAATAAATAAACAGAATTAAATAAAATTATTTCTTTAAAACAACTGTGAAATTTATCTTAAAAAAGAAGTATGGGAGGTAGATTTAATTTTGATTGTTATCAGTAATTAAATTAAAATGGATATTACACAAAAATTAAAAGATGATTGTTGTACTGCCTAAAAAAAACAAAACCCAACTGTTTGCTACTTCTAAGAAACATAAGGTCAGCAGTTTGCGTAGTGGTTAAGATGCTGGATTCCACACAGCCAGTTCGAGTCCCAGACATAGTGACTTGAAAAATATGTGAGTGCATGCCCCAAATCCCAAGAAGATAATAGAGAAGAAGGGACTGTGGTATGGACATTTCCCCGGAGGGTGATTTATCACTTTCTCTCTCTCTCTCTCTGGTGAATGCATATACCCTATGGCAAAATCTAAAAATAAACAAATACATATCAAATGGAACAAGGAAATATTGCAAGGAAAGATATACCATGTAAATACTAAGCATAATATGGCTGGCGTGTATATATAAATATCAGGCAGACTATAGAATTTTAGCCATGATGTACAACTAGATTTAAAGAGGAACATTTAATAATTATGACAAGGTCAATTCAACAGAACTAACAACCAGAATTTATACGATCCTAATACAGCTTCAACAGAGAGAGTGCAAAAAGAATGACTAGGCAGTCTATAACTGTATGTGGAGATTAACACACCTCTCTGGGACCAGCAGTTAGCGTAATGGCTATGTCGCTGGACTCCCATATAGTCGACCGCAGTTCGCATCCCGGACCCGGTGGCTTAAAACTCACGCCGGGCGCATGTGCGTGCGTGCCCAAGATCCCGAGAGGAGAATGGAGGAGAAGGGATTGCGGCGTGACCATCCCCCCTGGGGGAGGATTTCTCGCTTTCTGTCTCTCTGTGTCTCTCTGTCTGTCTGGTGAGCACACGCGCCCTGTAGCGAAAACCTCTCAAAAAAAAAACAACAAAAAAAAAACACACCTCTCTCAGTAACTGACAGAAGAATTAGACATAATCAATGACACAGAAGATTTGAATAGTATAATTGACAAATTATGACCTAACTGATATGGAAAACACTATAATCCTCAAATGCAAAACGCATGTGCTTTTCAAATATATGTACATCAACCATTTGCCAAAATACTATACGGTTAATCATAAAACAAGATGCACATCTCAAGGAATTAACTGTTATTTCTGAACTAGTACTCCTCTCATGTTTGGAGAGTAGTCAATATACTTACTTCTAATTAACCTGTAAGTCAAAAAAAAAAAAAAAATCACAGAAGAAATTTAAATATCTTTTTAACTGAGGGGTCAGCAGATGATGAGGAAGGTTAAGATGACTGGATCCCACATAGCCAACTGTGCAGTTTGAATCCCAAACCTGGCAGCTTGAAAATCATCTCAGGAGCATGTGCCTGCATACCCATAATCCCAAGAAGAGAATAGAGAATAGAGAAGGAACTTTGGCATGACCAATCCATCTCTCTCCCCCTCTAGAGAGCACACATATCCTGTGGTATGCACTCATTTACCCTATGGTATTTATGAAAGAGAGAGAGAGAGGGGAGAGAGCGAGGGAGGGAGGGAGGGAGGGAGGGAGGAGCCAGCAGGTAGTGTGATGGCTAAGGCACTGAACTCTCACATGGCTGACCATAGTTTGAGTCCTGGATCTGATCTTGCTTTCTCATTTTCTCTTTCTCTCTCTCTGTCTCTGGTGAGCACACATGCCCTTATAGCAAATTAAAATAATAATAATAAAATTAAATTATTCTTAAAGAAAGTTCATGGACAATGAAAAAACTAAGCATCAAGCAAACCAGTGCCATGATGGTTAAGATGGCTGGATCTCACATGGCCAACTCCAAGGTTCAAGTTCTAGATCTGAATTTGCACCCTCTAACAAATTAAAAACAAACATGGGTGGCATGATGGTTGAGGCACTGGACTCCTACATGGCCGACCACAGTTTGAGTCCCAGACCCGGAATCTTGCTTACTCACTTTCTTCCCTTTTCTCTGGTCAAATTAAAAAGTAATAATGATCAAGAATAAAATTAAACAAATAATTATTTTTTAAAAAAAACTATAGATTAAAAAAATTTTTTACACCAACATAAACTTGAATGTTCATTCCACTTTTCGATGAACTTTATGTGAATCCAGCGACAGAACAACTACACGTCACCTGCTGGCCCCAGATTTTTTAGGTGTTTTAAATTTGAAAGTAAATTTGGGACCAGCAGATGGCATAAGGGCTACATCACTGGACTCCCACATAACTGCGGTTCAAGTCCCAGACCCAGTGGCTTAAACTTATGCCAGGAGTATGCATGCATCCCCAAAATCCCAAGAGGAGAATGGAGAAGGGATTGCAGTGTGGCCATCCCCCCTGGAGGGTGATTTCTCACTGTCTGTCTGTCTTTCTGGCAAGTGCACACACCCTATACCAAAAACCTCTCCAAAAAAAAAAAAAAAAAAAAAAAAAAAAAAAAAAAAAAAATTGAATGTAAGTTCAATTAAAAATTAATTTTAAAAGACAAGTAAAATTTATTTGGACTGAGCAGCAGATGTATAAGGGCTACTGAAACGTTTCCTATAACTCAATAATGTATAATTTCTCATCACTACTTAATGTTTCTCAAAATTATGAATTCTAAAATGACAAGGGTTTGCTTTATACTACATATTCTAAGAGCCACCTAAATGTATCCTAAGTGTTTCTAATATTACTACAAGGGCATGTTTTACATGTGGTATAAAGTACTCAGACAGGTTTTTTGTTTTGTTTTGTTTTGTTTTTTAAGAAAAAAAAATTTTTGAGAGGTTTTTGCTATAGGGTGCATGTGCTCGCCAGAAAGACAAGAGAGAGAGAGACAGAAAGCGAGAAATCACCCCACAGGGGGGGATGGCCACACCGCAATCCCTTCTCCTCCATTCTCCTCTCAGGTTTTTGGGCATGCATGCACATGTGTCCGGCTTGAGTTTAAGCCACCAGGACCGGGACTCAGATCGCAGTTGACTACTTGGGAGTCCAGCAACAGTCATTACGCTAACTGCTGGTCCCCCAAGAAAATATTTTAAAAATAGTTTAAGAATTAACAGAGAGCCAGAACTTCGTGCCAGCAGCCGGGCTGGGCCACAGCAGCCCAAGATGGCCAACTTCGAGGATTGGGTGTCAGCCGAGGAAGAGGTATGAATAGCTGATAAATTCATCACTCATGCACCCCTCAGGAAAATTTAATTAAGTATTCGATGATGTCCAGCTACTACTTACTAATGACAATCTCTCAGGGAAGGGGCAGCACATGCATTTGCCCAATATAACATGGATCAGTTCACACCTGTGAAGACAGAAGGCTATGAAGATCCGGTCTTAATTACAGAGCATGGTGACCTGGGTAATAGCAGATTTCTAGATCAAAAAAACAAAACTTCCTCTTAAATTTGATCACTTATGTAAAGAAACATGTGACCCCCAGCGAGAGGAAATAGATGTAGGTCTGAAATCTTGGAGGGAGTCCTGTAACAGTGCTTTACGAGCCTACATGAAAGATCATTGTTCCAAAGGCTTCTGTACTGCTGATGCTGAAACCATAGATGGACAACAGACCATTACTGCATGTACCGAAAGTCACCAGTTTTAGCCAAAAAAATTCTGGAATGATCGCTGGAGATCAGAGTGGAAGTTCACCATCACACCACCTACAGCGCAGGCTGTTGAAGTACTTAAGATTCAGGTTCACTATTACAAAGATGGCAATGTTCAGCTGGTTAGTCGTAGAGATGTACAGGATTCCATAACTGCTTCAAATGAAGTCCAAACTGCCAAGGAGTTTATTAAAATCATAGAGAATGCAGAAAATGAGTATCAGACAGCAATTAGTAAAAACTATCAAACAATGTCAAATAACACATTCAAGGCATTGTGCCAGCAGCTTCCAGTTACCTGCACGAAAATCGACTGGAACAAGATACTCAGTTACAAAATTGGCCAAAAAAAAAAAGTAAAAAAGCAGAATGCTTAGTGGAAGAAATAAATGCAGGATGTAAGATTCTTTGATATATGGAAAGAAAAGAATTCAACACCAACACACGGTCATAAGATAAACAAGAGTGATATTTTGCTAGGGCTTTCAAAGTTAACAGGTTTTCTAGCTTCATGAAATACTGTTGAACCTATAGCATTATCTGCCTTGTTTTGTGTTCTCTGCCTTACAATTTTCTGTTACCACTGTATCTACTTGTAAATCTTTTTTGTTAATTTTGCTACATTTAATGTTGGAGAGATTGATGGATCCTGGAATCATTTTACTGTTTAGAAAATTTTCCTAGCCATGCAGTTTTGTTACTAAAAGAAATAGGTAATATGCTCTGTCCTTTTCTATCCCTATCCTTTAAAGTACTTCTGGTACTTGAATGGTTTTTACTCCTCTACCAATGGCTGAGGAAGCAATGCTGCAAATTACTGCTAAGGGGAAGACAGGACCATCCTTTTCCCTCCAACTGCCTTGATCATCATTTACAGCATCTCACAGCTGTAGTTTTCAAAACTTTGGATTGGAGTTTTCAAGTCCTTGGGGGGGGGGGGGGGGCGCAGGGGGTACAAAGGAAGTTGCACAGTTTTCCAGCAATTCCATTATAACCAGCTTCTCTGAGGACCTTGTTTTTAAATCCAAAGACATGAACCATATTCCCTGCATGTTTGCTTTGTTACCCTTCCCTCATTGTCTCCTCCCACTCTAGTACACTGTAGTTAATAGACAACTGCATTTTTAGAAGAGTTTTACCCTTTTTATTTTAATTTTCAAGAACTGCTGATATATTGTGGATGTTGTAGAGCATAAAACTTCAAAAATACAGATACAGAAGGAATACTAGGTACTTTGTGCTTTAATATTTTGTGGCAGGATGTACTATAAACAAATAAATCAAATAGCTACAAAAGTCACAAAAACTAAAAATGTAACAAAGTGGAAGAGTAACTTGCAGGTATATTTCTACTGTAACCTGTTATTTAAGGAGATACTAGTAATTTCTTCTAAATAGGATATAAAACTTGTTTTAACTTACTCATCCTCAGTCCCGCCTGCCAAGAACTCAAATGTAACTGTGATAAAGTAGCCCTTCCAGGTATACTGGCAGGCATGTATGAGATCTCTGAACACATAGGTGACATAGATATGATATGACAGCTGCTAATGGTGGATTCATTTACACATCTATGACCAGGCCTTAAGGGTAGGTCAGTTTAAAAAAAAAAAAAAAAAAGTAGTATATTCCTATTTCCAAATATATGTCAAGAAAGAAAAATGATGGGACCAGCAATTAGTGTAACGGCTATGTCACTGGGCTCCCATGTAGTCGACTGCAGTTCAAGTCCCAGACCCAGTGGCTTAAATGTGTGCATGCGTGCCCAAGATTCCAAGAGGAGAATGGAGGAGGAGGGATTACCGTGTGGCTATCCCCCCTGGGGGGTGATTTCTCGCTTTCTGTCTCTCTGTCTCTCTCTGTCTTTCTGACAAGTGCGTACACCCTATAGCAAAAACCTCTCAAAAAAAAAAAGAAAGAATACTGTGCTTCAGCTTAGTTTTTATTTAGTAATATAGTCAAGCAAAAGTTTATTTCCAAGTGACCCATTGAGCTATGCAAGCATTTTTGTTTATTACAAATAAAATATATTTGTATTATTTGTCATTCATACTATAGCCATCCATGCCACACTATCTTCTGTCTCAGACAGTCAATAGAAATATGCATTTTGTTCTATTTAAAGAAAAAAAAAAGAGAGAGAGAATTTACAGACATACAGTGCCATCTACTGGAAATTAAATATTATAATACTTCTTTGGCAAAGTTCACCATTTTCTATCAAATAAATTCCAGAGTCATGTCCACCCTGCCTTTACATCAACTACATAACATTTAAATGACTATTAAGAGAACTCACTTTCCCCACAGACTGTCCCTTTTGCTGTAGCAGCCAGCCGCCAGGTCCATCTGCAGGCCTCTGTGCAGTTAAGGGACACTGAGGCAGGAGCAACACTGCACCCACCACCTCGCTTCAAGGCTCCCCAGTTCAAGACCCACCCAGATCCATAGCCAGGTCCATCTGCAGGCCTCTGGGCAGTAAGGGACACTGAGGCAGGGGCAACACTGTCCCCAACGCCTCCCTTCCAGGCTCCCCAGTCCAAGACCCACCCAGACCCATAAGAAAGTAGGCAGTTTCTCTCTTTTTTTTTTTTGCTCTCCTCCATTCTTTTGTTAATTCCCTCCTCTTCCTTTCCCTACAGACTGTCCCTTTTGCTGCAGATGCCAGCTGCCAGGTCCATCTGCAGGCCTCTGTACTCTTTTCTTTTATATTATCTTCTCTTCCTCCTCTTCCACCTTGCCAGAGGGACTAGCTAGGTCTACAACCAGAGATCTGAAATTTTCTAGTAATATAAGGTTCTCTGGGATCTTCCCTTGTACTGAACCAGCTGTAAAAAAGGAGATACTTCTCTTCACCACCTGAAAAGAGTATCTTTCTTGAGACCACATTACTAAAAACAACAAAGACTTCCATAGACTTCAATTCAGGGCAAAAGGGAAACACACTCCTAGTCAGTGAAACATTCTCCTAAGAGATATTTAAAAGTGAGTACATCTTCCAATGGCTAGAAGAAGAGCCTCAGGTCTAAATAAACAAGGAAATGTATCTTCTTCAAAGGAACAGAGTAACTCCCCTCCATCTTTCATGAAAATGGAGGACATTACCAAAATGTCAGAGAAAAAATTTCGAACATTCATGGTGAACAAATTCTATGAGTTGGAACAGAAAAGAGAAAACGAAATAAAGGAGATTAGGAAGTCATTCCAGGATATGAAAAAAAGAAATGAACACTCTGAGAAAGAATCAGATGGAACTATTAGAGATGAAGTCTGGAATAAAAGAAGTCAAATACTCTCAAAAGTATTAAAAGTCGATTAGACCATACAGAAGATTGAATCTCCGATGTAGAAGATAAAACTTCTGACCTAGGAAAAAAACACCAAAAAGATAGAAAAAATAACAACAAAAAAAAAAACAAGAATATACAAGAAATACTAGACTCCATAAAATGCCCAAACATCAGAATAATTGGCATCCCAGAAGGTGAAGAAACTAATAACCGCATGGAAAATCTATTCCATGAAATCCTGGAAGAAAATTTCCTGAGTCTAGAGAGGCACTCAAGCATCCAGACCAAAGAAATACAAAGGACCCCAAATGGAATCAACCCCAGAAGATCTTCTCCAAGGCACATCTTAGTCAGACTGTCCAAGACCACAAATAAAGACATGATACTAAAACTGGCAAGAGAGAAATGAGAAGTGACTTACAAAGGTCACCCCATCAGGCTAACACCGTACCTATCAATGGAAACAATGCAAGCAAGGAAAGAATGGGAAGATGGATTGAAAGTGTGAAGAAAAAACAATTTCAACCAAGATTATTATATCCTGCAACATTATCTTTCATATAGGAAAAAAAGATTAAAATCTTCTCAAACAAAACCTGAAAGAATTTGCCAATACCAGACCAGCTCTTCAAGAAACCCTGAAGAAACTACTGTTCCAGGAGAACTAAAGAATTAACAGACAGAAACAAAGGAATAAAAGGCAACTAACAGTTGAACAAACACAAGAGATGGGTGTGAATGTCAGATGAGGTGTATGTGGAGGAGTGGGGCCTAACGAAAGACATTTGGAGAAGGGATACAGAGGTAGAGCATTGACGGGATGGGGAGGTGTGGTGTTATCTGTGGAAGATATTTCGATCAATGGGTCTGGGGAGAAATGTTCACATATCGAAATGGTCTCATTGTAAGCCAAACAATATGATTGAAAGTATATACAAAAATAAATAAATTAATTAAAAAAAAAAAAAAGGCAACTAAGACAATGGCCAACTTAAATGTCAGGACAGATCCAGTAACATCGATAACAACATTGATGTAAATGGATTAAAATCTCCAATCAAGAGACACAGACTGGCTGAATGGATGAAAATACAGAAACCCTCTATCTGTTGCCTACAGGAAACCCACCTCATGGATAAAGACCTACATAGACTGAAAGTCAAAGGTTGGAAAAAGGTTTTCCTTGCTAATGGGAACCAAAAAAGAGCTGGAGTTGCAATTCTAATTTCTGACAAAATAGGCTTTAAAACAAAAACTGTTTGAAGAGACAAAGAAGGGCACTATATTGTAGTAAAAAGCTCTATAGATAAGAAGATATAATGCTTATAAATATCTATGTGCCTAACACAGGAGTACCCAATTATGTGAAGGAAAGACTCTTAAATCTAAAAGGGGATTTAATTAGTGTATTTAATTAGTGTATTAGTGCAATACACTAATTGTTGGAGACCTCCACACTGCACTGTCCCCTCAGGACAGATCATCTAGACAAAAAATAGATAAAGAGATAAAGGATCTAAATGATATCATAAATGAAATGGACATAACAGACATCTATAGAACTTTCCATCCAAAAACCACAAGATACACTTTTTTCTCACTCCCACATGGAACCTTTTTGAAGATTGACCAACCACATCATAGGGCACAAAGCAAGCCTCTACAGATTCAAAGACATAGAAACTATATCCAGCATCTTCTCTGACGATGATGGAATTAAACTTGAGTTTAATTTCAAAAGAAAGCCTCAAGAATATTCAAATACATGGAAACTAAATAACCTACTCCTAAATGACTCCACAACTATTGATGCAATAAAGACTGAAATTAAAAGATTCATGGAAGCCAATGACAATGAGGCCACGAGTTTCTATAATCTTTGGGACACTGCTAAAGCAGTCATAAGAGGGAAGTTCATAGCAATTAGTGCACATAAGAGGAAGACAGAAAGAAAGCAAATGGATCACCTAACACCATGCCTTAGAGAACTGGAAAAGCAACAGCAAAAAAATCCAAAAAACTCCAGGAGAAAGGAAATAGTAAAGATACGAGCAGAAATAAATGAAATAGAAAATAAGCGAACTATACAGAAAATAAATGAAAGTAAAAGCTGGCTGTTTGAAAAGATAAACAAAATCGATACACCACTAGCGAGACTTATTAAGAAGAGAAAGGAGGGACCAGCAGTTAGCGTAATGGTTATGTCGCTGAACTCCCATGCAGTAGACTGCGGTTCAAGTCCTGGACCCGGCAGCATAAACTCACGCAGGGCGCATGTGCATATGTGCCCAAGATCCCAAGAGGAGAATGGAGAAGGGACTGCGGCGTGGCCATCCCCCCTTGGGGGTGATTTCTCGCTTTCTGTCTGTCTCTCTGTCTCTCTCTGTCTTTCTGGTGAGCGCACATGCCCTGTAGCGAAAATCTCTCCAGAAAAGGAAAAAAAAAAGGGGGGGGGGGGGGGGAGGAAATCAGGTGAATCAAACCTGCAATGAAGCAGGCAATATAACAACAAAGTAGAAATACAAAACATCACTAGAGGAAAACTATGAACAACTATATGACAAGAAACAAGACAATCTGGATGAGATGGACAACTTCCTGGAAACATATAATCTACCAAGATTGAGCCAGGAGGATATAGAAAGTCTGAATAGGCCCATAACAAGCCAGGAGATTGAATCAGTAATAAATAACCTTCCAACAAAGAAAAGCTCTGGTCCTGATGGCTCTACCTCTGAATTCGATAAGACTTTCAAAGAAGTGTTAACCCCCATTCTGGCTCAAGATATTTCTAAAGATCCAAAAGGGTGAATCTCTCCCTAATTCATTGTATGAAGCCTCTATCACCCTTATCCTCAAAACAGATAAGGACAGGACAAAGAAGGAAAACTACAGACCAATCCCTGATGAATACAGATGCAAAGATTCTTAACAAGATACTAGCAAATCGTATCCAAAAACTTATAAAAAAGATTATACGTCATGATCAGGTAGGCTTTATTCCAGGACTGCAAGGTAGGTTCAACATATGCAAAACCATAAATGTAATACACCAGATTAACAGGAAGAAAGATAAAAAACCATATGGTCATATCGATTGATGAAGAAAAAGCATTTGATAAGATACAACATCCCTTCATGATCAAGGCTCTCAGCAAAATCAGCATAGAAGGGTCTTTCTCAACACAATAAAAGCTATCTATGAAAAACCCGTAGCAAACATCATCCTGAATGGAGAAAAGTTGAAAGTTTTCCCACTAAACACGGGAACAAGACAAGGATGCCCACTTTCTCCACTCCTTTTCAATATAGTACTAGAAGTCCTCGCCAATGCAATCAGAAAAGAAGAAAAAAATAAAAGGCATTCAAATAGGAAAAGAAGAGGTGAAACTCTCTATTCGCAGATGACATGATTGTGCACATAGAAGAGCCAATGGTTTCCATGAAAAAATTTCTGGAAGTAATGCATGAATACAATACAGTTGCAGGATACAAAATCAATATACAGAAATCTACAGCATTTCTACGTACGAACAACAGGCAGACTGAGATAGAACTGAAAAAAGTCATTCCATTTACCATAGCCACAAAAAGTATAAGATGCTTAGGAATAAATCTAACCAAAGAAGTTAACGACCTCCACAAGGAAAACTATGAGAAGCTAAAAAAAGAAATTGAAAATGACACAAAAAAAGTGGAAAGACATCCCATGTTACTGGATTGGAAGAATTAATATAATCAAAATGGCAATTCTACCCAAATTAATCTACATATTTAATGCAATGCCAATCAAAGTACCAGACACATTATTCACAGATCTAGAAAAGACAATCATAAAATTCGTCTGGAATCATAAAAGATCCCATATTGCCAAAGCAATTCTACACAAGAAGAATGGAGTAGGCGGCATCTTACTCTCTGACCCAAAAATATACTACAAAGCTGTGGTAATCAAAACAGCATGGTACTGGCACAAAAACAGATATGTGGACCAATGGAACCGAACAGAGTCCCCAGAAATAAATTCCCAAGCATACAATCAACTGATTTTTGACAAGGGATACCAGTCAATCCAGTGGGAAAAGAAAAATCTCTCCAGCAAATGGTGCTGGAAAAACTGGATTTCCACCTGCAGAAAGGTGAATCTGAACCCCTACCTCTCACCTTTGACAAAAACCAAGTCAAGGTGGATCAAAGATTTCAATCTAAGACTTTAAACTACAAAAATGCTCCTAGAAAACACTGGGGAAACTCTGGGAGACACTGGGGTAGGGAAAGACTTCTTAAATAAGATCCCCAAATCATAGTCGATAATCTCCAAAATAGATAAGTGGGATTACATCAGACTAAGAATTTTCTGCATGGCAAAAGACACAGTAATTATTGTGAATCGACAGCCCTCAGAATGGGAAAATATTTTTGTGAATTATGCATCAGATAAGGGACTGATAACCAGAATACACAAGGAACTCAAGCAGCTGTTTGCAAAAAATGATAAATGTTGGTGGGGGTGTGATCAAAGGGGAATTCTCTTACACTGCTGGTTGGAATGTAAATTGGTCCAGCCACTGTGCAGAACAACTTGGAGATTCCTCGAAAATCTACAAATGGAACTACCATATGATCCAGCAATCCCACTCCTTGGTATCTACCCAAAGAACAGAAGAATTCTTCATTGGAAACGTGCTTGCACATCGATGTTTGTTGCGGCACTATTTATGATTGCTAAGACATGGAACCAACCCAAATGCCCCCATACTGATGAATGGATTGAAAACCTGTGGCACATATACTTTATGGAATACTATTCAGCCATAAAAACCAACAAAACCCTGGCTTTTGACAGAAAGTGGAAGAATATGGAAGGTTTACTGCTGAGTGAAGTAAGCCAGGCTATGAAGGAGAGACATTGTATGTCCCCACTTAATATATACTGAGTGTCTGCACTCTATGACTGAAACTGATTGAAAAAAGAACGTACAATCACATGAGATGGGTGTGAACGCCAGATGTGGTGTGTGTGCAGGAGTGGGGCCTGGGGAAGGACATCTGGAGGAGGGATACGGAGGCAGACAGAGCATTGATGGGATGGGGAGTTGTGGTGTTATCTGTTGAAGTTTTTTTTTTTTAAAGGTTTTTGCTATAGGGCGCATGCGCTCGCCAGAAAGACAAAGAGCCAGAAAGCAAGAAATCACCCCCCCCCAGGGGGATGGCCACGCGGCAATCTCTTCTCCTCCATTCTCCTCTCGGGATCTTGGGGACGCGTGCACACGCACCCAGCTTGAGTTTAAGTCACCGGGTCCAGGACTTCAACTGCAGTCAACTACATGGAAGTCCAGCGACATAGCCATTATGCTAACTGCTGATCCCTGTTGAAGATATTTTGATCAACTGGACTGGAGAGAAATGTTCACATATTTAAATGTTCACTCTATAAGCTAAATAATGTGAATGAATGTATAAAAAAAAAAAATTTTTTTTAAATGCAAAAAAAAAAAAAAAAGACCATTAAGAGAAATCTATTACTGGGACCAGTAGTTAGGGTAATGGCTATGTCGCTGAATTCCCATGTAGTCGACCGCAGTTCGAGTCCCAGACCCAGTGGCTTAAACTCACGCCAGGTACATATGCATGTATGCCCAAGATCCCAAGAGGAGAATGGACAGATGGGATTGCGGCGTGGCCATCTCCCTGGGGGGTGATTTCTCGCTTTCTGTCTCTGTCTCTCTCTCTGTATTG
Source organism: Tupaia tana (assembly GCA_026018925.1). Classification (NCBI taxonomy): domain Eukaryota; kingdom Metazoa; phylum Chordata; class Mammalia; order Scandentia; family Tupaiidae; genus Tupaia; species Tupaia tana. Next base: position 51,311,434 of record JAKSZU010000006.1, on the reverse strand, counting down.
TGGTGAGCACACACGCCCTATAACAAAAAATAAACCTCTCCAAAAATAAAAATAAAAAGAGAACTCTGTTACTTAACCACTTATATGAATATAAATTTATTTAAAGAAAAAAAAAAGGTTAGCAATGGGGATCTTCCTAAGGCAGCAAGATCAGGACAAGATCCTTTTCTAATAAAAAGCTATTCTTTTTTCTTAAATTATTTAATTTTATTCATTGTAATTTTTTTTCTTTTTTTTCTTTTTATTTTATTGAAGTTGTCCAGAGAAAGAGAAGGAAAGTGAGAAAGCAAGCTGCGGGACCAGCAGTTAGCGTAATGGCTATGTCGCTGGACTCGCACGTAGTTGACCACAGTTCGAGTCCTGGACCCAGTGGCTTAAACTCATGCCGGGCGCATGTGAGTGCGTGCCCAAGATCCCAAGAGGAGAAAGGAGGAGAAGAGATTGCGGCATGGCCATCCCCCTGGGGGGTGATTTCTCGCTTCCTGTCTCTATGTCTCTCTCTGTCTTTCTGGTGAGTGCGTGCGCCCTATAGCAAAAACCTCTTCAAAAAAAGAAAAAAAAAAAAAAGAAAGCAAACTGCCAGGTCCTGGACTCGAACCACGGTCAGCCATGTGGAAGTCCAGCACCTCAACCACCACACCACCTGTCAGTCTCAAAACATTTTCTTTTCAACATGCCTTAGCATAATCTTCATAATCAGAAGACCAACAAAACAGACTGACAGACAAGAAACATACATAGGAAAACAAACCCATGGAGAAAAACAATACTACGGCTGCTGATTTGTAATTACTATGTAGAACATTTTTTTTTCAGTAGTTAACACATCTTTTTGTGTTTATTATAAAATGTCCTGCAATCTTCCATGTCATCCTGTATAGGGATCATGCTAACATTATCCTTATATTTCCAATTTTATTTTATATGCTGCCAAAGTATTAACACATTCTACATTCACGAACAGGTACATTCGTATATCTTCTTAAATTTGGGAAGGATTACACTGAAAGTATGAGAAAAGCAATGAAACTTACTGAGGTGCTACACGTCTCCAGTAGCGATCAATTCCATGTTTAAAATAGAGTACAGCAAGCCACCTTACATTTATATCCAGAGTGTGATTTGTGAAAATATTCTGTAAATAAAACACAGCATTAGAATGAACATGTACAAAAAGTATAATCAATATATACAATAAAGTATGCATAAGATTTTTGGTTTTTTGGTTTATTTCAGCTGCCTCAGCCTCCCCAGTTAGAACCGACAAAGGCATACTACCACATCCCTTTTTTTAACTTTTAATATAGGATATTACAGAACCAGCAGATCTCGTACCAAGTCCAAGTCCTGGACCTGGCGGCCTTAGACTCATGCCAGGCGAGTATACATGTACACCCA